>CM055114.1:40046762-41269262 GCA_029204225.1 Diphasiastrum complanatum
ATTTACTTGTTGGGACGTAAGAAAAATGCCTTGCTATGATAGAAGACCCCACTTATGAAATTTTTTTTTTTTTAAAAAAATGGTGAGAAAGTTGGTAGTCAAGGGCCAAGATCTGTGCACATTTTGAATGGTCAATCTAACGGTGAGCAGCAATTTGCACTTAGTACACCTAAGTGTCCTCTGGTGCTATAAAGAGGGAAGTCACAAAACCCTATTCACTTTCCCTCATACTTTCTTGCTTTTTTTTTCTCTCTCTCCTTCAGCCCTGCTCTACTGGTGCTTTTCTGTACGGTGATTGCAATTGAAGAGGAATACTCGTGAATGATACGGGATGTGCAATCGTGTGAACGATACTGCAACCTAAGGTGAGAATGGTATGAGGAATGCTAGCTCGTTGATAATAAAGGTTGTGTACTGTGCTTTATGATTATGAATGGATGCTTACGACTTGCTGTGATTACCGTTGTGTAGTAGCAAGTTGTGACTTGCAAAACTGTGATTCGGCATTCTTACAAGCAAACGCTACCTCAAGGAGCAATAGTGGGCACCTTTACAGGTATTTTTTCTACCAAGAATTGAGTTTTGGTTGGCGCTGGACAGCGATCCAGGTGTATACCATAAATAGCACTATTTCTTGTTGATAAGAAGTCGCTGGCCAGCGCTATCTGTATAGCGGAATGGGTATTTCCACGCATTTTATAGCATGTAAGGATAGGGAAAGTGCGATGGACTGCTGGCCTTGCTTATGGTTTCCAGAGATAACACTGATGGATACATATATGTTATTGATAAGAGCATTCCTGCTACTCCATTGGCTGTAGCTTGCTATGATTGGGTGCTCTGGATGATTGCTATGATTGTATGATAGTTCGCTGCCTCTGATTAAGAGTGGAATGATTTCTAAGAAGTGTAAACGTAAAAGAAGCTTGGTATGAGTGTTTCTTCCTGAGAAAGACGTATGCACAGAACATGAATATCTGTATGATGTGGGTATTGTGGGGAAGCAATTGCTCTTGAATAAAGTTGAATGATAAGCTAGTAATCTGAGGCTAAATGATGGGTTAACTAGTGCTAAAAACTATGAGGGTGATAGAAGTACTATAAGCTTAACACAATACTTTCGGTTGGATCTTTCTAGCACGTAGGTGATTTGTTAAAACAGCTGAAGATGGATAATTCGCAAGAGATGACTTTGTCTATCATTCAGGTACGATGCTATATGAAACTACACCAATACGGTGGGTAGCCTTACTCGTTACTACAAGAAGTCTTATCCTTGCATTATAATTCTAAACTTTCTTCCTTTAAAAGTAGTAACTAATGAAGTTACAGAAGTCTGATCTTATGTGCATTAAAGTAGACATGAGTTTGTATATTTTTTTAACTAAGTTCGCTTGCATCCTGTGTCCCAGTGTTGTTTGTAAGGTTATGTACTCATATAGAGCTTGACAATGGTACACTTGAATGGCATAGATTTGCCCAAGTTGTTCGGTGTTTGGACTCCCGGAATACAGTTACGGGATATCCATGAGGGCTAGCATAGCACGGAAGTGCTCTAGTACCTAACGTTGTGACCATAGTCATTTCTCTGACCATCAGGATAGTGAAGGATAGTTTCTTACATGTGAAATGTAAAGTAAATGATTAGGAAGATTGGACGTATTTTTTATAAATGCAATTTAGTTGAATCTTGTTTCGGACATGGATAACAACTGATGTTCAGCTATGACACCTGTCTTCCTCACGTGACTAACTTGTGCGGTTTTGTTGTGTGGGATGGTGGCAGGTAACAGCCGGGTGTCTTAGAACTTGCTTTGCTTTATGGTACTCTGTACTGTTATACTTGATACAGTTGTATTTTTACCTGTTATGCTATAAATTGAAGGGTTCAAAGGGTTTGGTCTTGACTTGTCAAGAGGGACTATGTGAAATCTTGTTACTCTCTCTCTCACACACATATATCTAGGGTGGACAATGCGGTAACTAGACAAGTGCTAAGTTTTGCTCTCTCTCTCTCTCTCTCACTCATGATCCTCCATGTGTGTCCAAGATCCATCTCTCTCTCTCTCTCTCTCTCTCTCTCTCTCTCTCTCTCTCTCTCTCTCTCTCTCTCTCTCTCTCTCTCTCTCTCTCTCTCTCACACACACACACACACACACACACACACACACACACACACACACACACACACATATTCAGGGTGGACAATGCGGTAACCAGACATGTTCTAAGAGGTGGTGCTAAGTTCTGGGAGGTGGACTGTGATCGTCGGCCGTCGCCTCTGTCTCTCTCTCTTACTATTTCTTGGTGTCTCTTGCTCTCTACCTTGCAAGCTACTCTGCATCGTTTTCAACAGCCCTTTCTTTTCTTGGTCTTGGTTTTGCTCTGTACCTCACGAGCTGTGCACGAAGTCTCCATCATCAACAGGCAGAAGTCTATTATATGTGCTTCTTTTTTAGCTTTAGCACATTTTTCTATAGTGAGTTTCTTGGAGGTGTTGAAGTGCGAGTTTGGAGCTGTTGAAGCAAGAGTTTCTTGGAGTTATTGAAGCATTTACATCAGCATTTATCCACAGCAGCGTACAACATTTAGAAAGGTGCATCCGCCCTCTCTCCCTCTCTAAGTGATCACTGATCGATGACAATGCAGAACGCGACTCAAATTCTACATAGGTTGCTTCATAAGGTGAAGAATTTGTTCTTGGAGATCTGCCTGAGTACGATAAGGTAAAAAGACGAAGAATCTATTCATGGATATCTGCCTGCATTCCTACTTATACATCTTTTGCTGGTATGTTCACTACACAGAGAATCAACTGTCTTTGCCTGCATTTTGGACAACCATTCATCTCCTTTTCTGAATGCGCTGGTCAGACATCCATCTTTCTTTCTGAATGCGCTGGTCAAACCTTCATCTCTATTTTTGATTACGTTGGTCCGAAACGCAGCTCTCTTTTTTACTGCGTTGGACACCCATCTACCTCCCTTTTTTTGAATAAGTTGGTTAGAATTCATCTATCTTTCTGTGTTGGTCAGAACTTCGTATCTCTTTCTAATTGCGACATAAAGCCTTCATCTCTCTCTCATATAGCTTATCTCTCTCCCTCTCTTAGTAAATCGTTGTTCTACATCTCTCTCCCCCCCAAACACCTGCTAAACATTCTCTCTCTCTCTCTCTCTCTCTCTCTCTCTCTCTCTCTCTCTCTCTCTCTCTCTCTCTCTCTCTCTCTCTCTCTCTCTCTCTCTCTCTCTCTCTCTCTCCCCGCCCCTATATAACTCATTCTCAACCGCGCTATCCCACTCATTCTCATTCTCACTCTGTCATTCCAACTCTCTCTATCTCACTCATTCTCAGCCGCGCTACCCATCTCTCCCTCTCTGATCCCTTTATTTCCACAATAACTCATATGTTGAATTGGGAGAGAGACGGACCCTCAGAATTTATGGAACCAACAATTTGAAAGAGTTGATGTAGAGAATAAAGAAAAATTGTTACAAAGAAAAATTTGAAAAATTTATCATCAGACAGACCTTTTAAAGGCTGACCCTGGCATGTAAGATAGTTTTTTGAAATTTAAGTCAAATTAAAAAGGACTGAGGTAATGTTCAACAATTAATTCTGAATTTTTTTACTCATGTTCTGAACGACGTAGGTTTCTCAAAATTGTTCTTTATTGTGGTAGTTATTCCGGTCCCTCCTGATCCTCCACGACCGCAATGAATGCAAACAAAATGTATTGCAAACTTATGAAGATGTCATTCAAGCATATGATAAGCCTATAATGGCCTCAAAAAAACCTTGAGCTGTCAACCCTTTTTTTCTTAAAACAAGAAAAAAAACAAACAACTTTTTGATGAATTAGAAGAAACAACACATTTCTTTTAGAGAAACCAAAAAACAAAGAAAGAAAAGCGTTTTTTTTTAACTGTAATACGCAACTTAAAAATCTCAAAAGTTGATCATGTGAATGTCTGTTTAGTAAAGATTCTTTATACTTAATGGTTTGATTCCAATTAGCGGCAAAATTTCGAAGGAATAAATGAATGTGTCATTTGATTTTGGTTAGACTCACAACTAAATGTAATGCCTTCTTTGGCATTAAGCATTAGACATGCCTAATGTAATCCCTTATGTAATGCCTAATGCCTAATGCCTAACGCCTAATGCCTAATGCCTCATGCCTAACCCAATTGCTGTATTGCAGATTTTGTAAGGAGAATACGAATAAGCAAGAAGCAGAGTTTAACAATCATTTCAAGCACAGTACGCTCAGCACCATTTATAATATTTGATTTATAGTTGTGCTTAAGAAGTAAATGCTTAGTTTTTCCATGTACTTTATGCCAACATAGTTATGGCCAACATTTTCCTTTCCAAGTTATCGTCTTCAAAATTGGCTTTTCAGGTTTGTCTATGTCAACTCCATTCTAGAAAATAAAGGAATACATTGGAGGGAAAGGTAATGACACACTTTGTATTGCTTCTCTGTCAGGGCTCCCAAAAGCTCTGGATGAGGACAAAACGAAATTCCTTGACCAGTTGGAAATGGTGAGCATGGATTTTTAAAGCATTAATGACATGGGTAGGAACAAAACTTATTTCTGTTTCATTAGAGATATTTTTCTAAAGAGACTTTGGTTTCAATTCTGCATTTTTTAAGTAGGGTTGTTAATTAATTATACAACACGATGTTCAGCATCACCACTATGATTTCTTAACTGGTGCTGATAAATTCATTGTGTAAGCAATCGCTCCTTTATAATCATTTTAAAGTCCAGTTTGCGTCCTTGTGATAATTAGTCTCGAATTAATGTTTGTTGTGCATCTGACAGCGAGAACAAAAGTTGCATATCAAGTGGCTGCTCAAGGAGGAGTTGATCTTGAAAAACTCTTCAAGGGATGGAATTGATGCAGCTCTATGAGTTGATGCTGGCAAAAATTTGGCCCTATTTTCAGCTTATAGAACTGATTATATCATCAGTTTTTCGTTGGTCGACTTCACAGTCAAGTCAAGTTATGAATTCTGTCTGAAAGCCAGTTTCCACTATCTTTATGCTTAAGGAATAGAGAACTGTTATATTTTTTTTTTTGTAATTCATAAATGTATTCTGGATGAGAGGACGTTGATTTTTATCTTCAATAAAAAAGTGGAGTTGATCACAAATGCATCGTGTATGATATCTGAAGTTGAATTTTGTTTATGGTAATGTTTTCGTTTCTTTATTGCAAATGGACCAAATTGTAGCTAATTTTTGTTCACAAAGCTCAAACAAAATCATGTGATCCCTTTTACATCTATTGGCGCTTTTGGTTTTAATAAGCCTTTGCGACAATCAAATTAGGGGAGATATACATTGCTGTTAGTTGCTGATAGTATCCCTATATTGTTCCAAAATGGACTTGAAAATCACTTCAGAACTCTAACTCATTAGCTAGGATGATTTTGTGTTCTAATCTTATGACACACGATGCTTTCTTTCTGCCTCTAACCCAGCGAGGGCTGTAGTCTTCTGTGGTGTTGATAATCACAAGCCAACTATGGCTTTGAGACCAAGTAAAACAAATAGTAAACATGGCAGAATAGTTTTGAAGTAATTAGAATGTGCATCGCTTCTGAAATTACAAATAATTATGCACATCCACTGGCTATTAAAGCTTTCTAGTTTTAATTTGTGTTCAAGGAGGAGCTGACTGGACTTAAAACATTCCAACTACTTAGTCATAAAAACTGAGCTTAAGTGCTCTCCATGTAGTCTACTTTGTTTTAAAAAGGGTTATTGATCTGCTAGCAACATTAAGCTTTCAAAATAAAATTTTTAAATATATGTGGTGAGGCATTGTTCTTCACTCTCTTATTTATTCCTTGAAGCACTTTATAACCTCCCTCTCTTATTTATTCCTTGAAGCACTGTGGGTGATTCTTTCGCTACGAGCACTAGAGTAGAAACTACTTCCACCTTTGCAGATCTAAACCCTTCATCGAACGAGATCATCTGAACTTGCTTATCCACCTCGTAGAAGTGTTGTTTTCATCCATAGTAATGGACTGGCTGAGGTGGCCGGTTGTCCATTTCAAGCATTTCCTGTTTGTAGGATTGCGAGCTTCGAGAAAACTCGAATTTTTTCGAAGGCTCGAATTTTTTCCAAGACTCGAATTTTTCCAAAGGCTCAAATTTTTTCGAAGGCTCAAATTTTTTCGAAGGATCAATTTTTTCCCAAGGCTTGGACTTTGCTCAAGGCTGGAATTTTTCCCAAGGCTCGGATTTTTTGGAAGGCTCAGATTTTTCCCAAGACTTGGATTTTTTCCAAGACTCGAATTTTTTCATAGACTCAAATTTTTTCAAAGGATTGAACTTTTTCGACCCAACGTTGAGCTTGGCAAAGAAGGAATTTTCGATACCCTAAATCCAAAATCCAAAATCTGTATTTTTTGATACCCAAAATCAGACTTTTTCGATACCCAAAATCAAACGTCCACCCGTCGTACTTTATCCACGTACATATGGACACACATACATTGGCCACCTGTCAACAACCATCGGCCACCCTCATAAACCATCGCTACTCGCCACCATCCAAATCATCGACCGCCACCAAATCATCGGCTGCCACCTAGATTGGCCACCATCCAAATCATTGGCCGCCACCTAGATCGACCTCCATTGTCCGTCAATGACGGGCACTCTTTACTAGTATATATATATATCATTGTCCGTCAACGACGGACACTTGTCTGGTTACCGCATTGTCCACCCTAGATATATGAGAGAGAGAGAGAGAGAGAGAGAGAGAGAGAGAGAGAGAGAGAGAGAGAGAGAGAGAGAGAGAGAGAGAGAGAGAGAGAGAGAGAGAGAGAGAGAGAGAGAGAGAGAGAGAGAGAGAGAGAGAGAGAGAGAGAGAGAGAGAGAGAGAGAGAGAGAGAGAGAGAGAGAGAGAGAGTAGGGCCATGGGAATTGGCAAGATGGATACATCCTCCTCCCCATGCATGCATTTAAAAATTTAGTTCAAAAAAGTGTGTGAAAGGAGGATGTGTGGGTGCCCACCCCATGCATCCTCCTACCCCATACACATGCGCACCACATGCGCACAAATAGTTTTATATATATAGATAAGGACATCTTGCTCTTTCATTTTGTGTAATACAATGATGATAAGTGTTGTGGTGTGGTTTTACTCCTTCACTTGTGTTGTTGTTCATGTTAATGATATGACAATTATTGACATGGTATTAGGGCTTCCTTGATCTTAAGTGTCTGCTTGGTAGATTTGGCCTTCTTGAAGTGAGATTGTCCCTTACAAGAAGTGAAAGCTAGAAGCATAACGTAAAAAAAAAAAATTGTTTTAGGTAGTTTGCAGGTTATAGAGTATTGTAGGAGGTGTATGAACACTCTATGGAGAGCTTACTGACATGATAGAGTGAACCATAACATTAGATGGAATTAAAATCAATGAAATGTGGGCAAAATAGCGATTTTAAGTTTAAAAAATTTGTGAAAAAGTGAGTTACTAGTCAAAGCACACTTGGAGAACACGTTTTTTTAAAAAAAAAATCCCAAAATTGTCAGTAGGTTGCTAATGATATTCCTAAACTAGTGACAACAGTAGATAACATGAAGAATGATATAAAAAAAATAGAGCAAGATTAGTACATTGAATCTTCTTATGCACAAAGACCTTTTATTTACTTTAGAGAGCTTGAAAATATAAAATTCTATATTTTTTAGGGATTTAAGGTGCCCTAGTATCTGCAAGATATTAGAAATGGAATGGTAAAAATTAGTTGATAATCATAGAAATGTAACCGTGACCAATTTTCTGAAAATGCATTTCATTTTACTTGTAGGTGACTCAAAAAATACAATAGGACACTATAGTGGATGCTTTGAAATCTGAATATCATTGTAATAATTGGACACCCCCAGATGTGGAAGCATACTCCAAGAAAATGCGCTAAAAATGGAGGTGGACTGCATTTTCTAGGAGGACAATGACCATTTGTTTTTTCTCTTTGTCTTTGTATTTGTCTTTGTCTCTCTCATGGATCTTACTACAGTCACATTATGCTGACTCATACCTCTGAGTAACTCTTTACTACACATTCAACCATTTTTCTTGAGTCATTTTCAAAAAAATTCTAAAAGCAAACGAGTACAAAAATAATACAAAGCGAATACAACATCTTGAATTAAATAACAATCTATACACCAACTTGAACAAATAATTTGAGACTTGTCATAGCATCATTATTATGGGTTGAGGAAGTAGAAATAGAGGAGGGTTAGAATTTGAAGATCTAATTTACACCATTGGATATGCCATGTCATGTGGACCATTCCATCTCAGTTGTCACTCTCTTATTCAACATGTCATCATTAACACTAATTATAATTAGTAAAGAGGCCCTTTTTGAGTCCAAAAAGGGCCCTAATGAGTGTTTTGGAATAAATTGCCATCAATTGAGAAAAAAAAAATTAAGTCTTTTGATAACACAATTTAAAAGAGTCAAGGCATGTTATGTCTTGTCAAGTGACCAAGGGTTTTATGCGCACTTTTGTGTGCATGCACAAAAGTGTGCTGAAAACAACTCTAGTGTTAACTTATTTGCTCTGTCTTTGCTTGCATCTTGGAAATAGAGTTTAAAAGTGAATGGAAAAAATCTCCTATAAGCAATTGAGAAAGTGAGTGAACCCAAATGTATTTAAAATCAGAGTAGGAAATAAGAGAGATTTATGGCATGAAGAAATGAAAAAGAAATTGCATTTAGTTGTAAGAAATGATGCATGGAAGTTGACTTCCACCCGACAGGAAAGCGATAGGGTGTAAATGGGTATTCTAAATCAAATATCACATGGATGAATCAATTGAAAGATACACGACATGGCTAGTTGCCAAAGAATGCAACCAAATAGAGGGTCTAATTGATTACATAGAGGCATTCGCCCCAGTCATGAAAATGACCTCATTTAGATTCCTACTAGTATGGGCAACAATCTGGGACATGGAAGTAGATTAGATGGATGCAAAGACTGCATTTTTACATGGAAAGTTAGAAGAAGAGGTTGATATGAAGCAACCCCCTAGGTTTGAAGCCAACAACCACTAGGTTTGCAAGCTGAAGAAGGCATTATAATAGTTCAAATAATCCTTGAGGACTTGAATATATCAGAAGATTGATAACTTGTATATTGTAGATGGATTCAATAGATGCTATTTTGATCCAAATTTATACATGCAAATATCTTATTCACTTTTCATTGTCATATCTATGTATGTTGATGACTCAATTACTGTCTACAATGACAAATGCATTTTGAATCAGTGTAAAGAAAAGCCTAATTGTGAAGTTTGACTTGAAGAATCTAGGGATTATTTATTATTGCGTAGGTCTTCAAGTTTGCAGGAACAAGAGTAAGATATTGGCTCATACATGAGAAGTAGATGGAACAAATGATAGACAAATTCCAAATGAAGGGTTCTTATAGTGTGTCAACTCTTCTAGATATCAATCTTAAACTGAGCAAGACAATGAGCCCGACTTTTAAGCAAGAGAGAGAAGCAATAAACAAGAAATCCTACAGAAGTTTAATGGGAGTATGCACGAGGTCTGACATTGCAATTGCTACATTAGAGAAACTTAGAGCCCGAAGAAGGCCTTTGAAAAAGATGTTTTTTAAATTTTTATTTTAGTTTCGTTGCCATGTGGACCAATTGAAACCATGAAATCGGGGTTCTATGTAACATAGAATTTTTCAAATATAAATAAAATAAAAACTCTCTAAATATATTGTTGTTTCGTCGAGCAGCATGTGGAAATGCTATTGGTTGATGAGGCCTGCCCTTCCAGCTCGTCACTCCCCAAAGAGACCCAAAAATATTGAAAATGAATATGACAGATGGTTGAGATGAGAAAATCAATGTACCATTAATGTATAAGCATTGTCAAATCATGGTTAACAGGGTTAACTAGAGCTAATTCATGGCGTCAAATAAATCAGTGTTTCGACAACATATATTTTCAGATTCATGGCTTTTTGTCTACGCATATTTTCATATTCATAGTTCAGTATTTCAGTTCATAAATATCTAATAGTAAACTTGCCAATCTAATCATTATCTTCTTGCAGATTTATATCCATCCAACATAAATGAATGGGAGCCCAGTGGATCTCTAGCATGTGTGTTAGATGTTATTCACACTGATATTGGATAGCTGCAATATCGAGGTAGAACTGCAATAGATCTAGTTGATAGTGAAATCTTTTTTTATGAATCAATGTACATTCCTGATACAAAAGGAGATCTTGGACAAATAGTCTCAATTTTATTACCTAGTTTTGAAAGTGATGAATGGATTGCACTTGATGCTACAGTTTTAGAATCATTTCGTTGCAAGATATATAATGATGTAAAAAATTCATTAAAGATAAGCACGTGATAAAAAACAGTGATTGAGTTGGTTTATTTCTGTGAATATATTTGTTGATTTCTTTTCAAGTGTCAATGTATACAAAATCCCAACGATATTTGTATCTAAAAATTTATCAGATAGTTTATTATCTGAACTTATGGATGAAAGCTGGGACAAAAGATCAGATGGAGAAATAGAATGCAGAATTAAAATGTCTTCCATGTGCTTCCGTTATCAAATTGAAAAACAAATGTTGAGCTTATGTTTCCATTATCAAAGATGGAAAAAAAATAAAGGTAAATGGATGCCACTCGATCAAGACTTGCAAGCCAAAACGAAAAAATATTGAAATTATATACAATGATGCCGTTTTGACATGTGTTGAGGTGGAAGAAGATTGGAATCTAAATTACATCAGGCGGGAACTATTGCTCCTACAAGATGATGTACTTTCAGACTTCAGATTCATTTTTAATGGTAAACTTGTAAGCTATGAATAGTTTTAATCAAAACTTTCTAATACAATCTCTGTACTAATTGTAACTCACTTTGTACTAGTTTTATGCAGGTACGTAAAAGACATGAGCTCGAGATCAAATGATTGGCAAAAGAATTCAACTTATGGAAGAACAGTGAGATTCACTATCAGCAAATACATGCCAATCATTATGTCTTTTTATCAATATAGGAAATTGCATTCCAATATTACACTATGGACACAACTTGATTGTAAGAATCTATATTGATATCAATAAAAATCCCATAAACGGGTTGTTTATTGTATCTTTTTTTTTTTTGGATGTATCTCTATTTACAAATGGATCTCTATTCAGTAAATTTTTCTGTATTTTCAGTATCAGTATTAAGAACTGATAAAAAAACAGTTCCCTCTTCTATAATATCATCTTCCTCTGTTTCAGGAAGAACTTCTACGTCTTTTTAGACCTCTCTATTATAATATCGCCTTCCTCTGTATTGGGAAGGACTTCTATTCCTTTTTGATCATATATAGTAATAATATTTGCATCCTAAACAACCTGAACGACTGCCAAGGCAGGAGCAGCTTGTTTTTGAGGGCCCTCAATTTCAGGTGCAATGCTTACACTATTTTGTACATAAGTTCTGATCAACTCTTGCCGAAATCTATATACATCGTTAGGAGTATATGGCTCAAGAGTAAACTGTCATCACAAAACACGTGAATCAGCAAATTACAAACAATGATAGTAAAGAAATATGAATCAGAATGAAAGAAATTACAAATGAACAGAATATTATCTTTTCAATATCTACATCCACTTGTAAATTATACCACTCAAAAAAGAGCTTCGTATTGTACAGGATGAACCATGCACAACTGAAGACATCAATTTGTTGTACACACTGCATATATTAAACGAAAATTAGTATTATTATGACAAAAAATTTATTTATGCTATGATGATAGATTAATACTAAAAAAAAACTACATGCATATCAGAGATAAATTGAATATACCTTGAGAGATTTAATGGTTATCTCTCCAATTGAGGTTGTCGTTGTCGGTATTTCCCAAACGACATCATGAAGTAGAGAATCAAATTCTCTATGTGTATTAGCAGCCGAGTTTACTTTTACACATAGAAAATTTGATACTCCCTCCTTATTTATCTTTACAGAAAGAATGTTCAAGCTCCAATGCCGACTGCAATAATCAAAATAAAAATTAAAACAATCCTTATTTAAGCAATGTCGACTGCAACAATTCAAATTAAAGCAACAAAAACAAACAAGCAATCCTTATTTATTCTCATATGAAATCAAATAAAACTTTGCCACTGGACTGCATTTGATGAAATATACAACCTTATCAAAATTGGCTTCTTTTGCCTTCATCGCTCCCATAGAAAATGGACTAACAACAAAAACTACACCATGAGAATCAGAACTAATACTATTATGCAAAAAGGATCCTTCAGCTCCTACTATTATGTCTGTAATCTCTGATGTTTTATCTTTCAGCTCGGCACAAAATTGGGGACCTAATCTAAAGCTTCTATGTGAATGTGGAAGAAAGAAATCAAAGTAATTGCTGAGAAGATCAATTTTATTAGCTAATTAAGCCTCGTACTGGTTATAATGGTCAAAATCAAAATAAACTTACGTAGGAGCGTATGGAATTCTGACAAAAAGATTATGTACAGGAGCAGAAAGAGAAGTAGATACAATATTTACAGATTTTTCGATTATTTTGTCAAGCTCCTCTTGGGTAATCATCACTTCTGGTGAAGAAACTTTCTGAGGAGTTGGACGAATAACACGAGGAAGAGAGAGTGATGATTCTCGGTCTGAATCAGATTCTCCAACATCTGATTCAGAGCTCAGGACGATGCAGGGTCTCTTGGCATGGATAATTCTAGGAGGAAGGGAAGCAGTTGGCCTTTGAGATTCAGCTTTCTTGGAAACAGACTGCTTCCTTTTCCTCTTAGAGGTAGTCGGCAAGTTTGTTCTATCCAGAGGCAGGTCTCTGGAGGTGTTGGCATTATCCACATGTAGACCAGAATAACGGTCCCGAAGTCTTCTGAGAATGACAAAATCTTTTGGCACGATGGTGACACGCTTATCATGCATGACCAAAAGACAAGTATCCTCAAAAAACTGGGCCATAAAGTCTTCTGCAACACCTTGTAAGGCCTGCATGGCTATCACGGCAAACCGAACATCTAGCCCAAGTGACATTCCTAACATTATTGACAGATCGGTCGAAAGGAGCCCTAGGCATCAACAGTTCAGTTGATCTCTGGAGTTTTCTAATCTCCTTCAGCCAGACCTACTTTCTGCCACATCTACGGCCAGTGCCAAGGGGAACACGAGCATGGGATGGCTGTACAATGGTTATGGCACGGGCAGTGGATTTGGTTTTAGCCATCATTCTTAGAATTAAAAAAATTAAATTAGAAAAAAAAAAGTCTGAACCCAAGCGTAGGGAATGAAAACAAAAAAATTTGTGATCAGAGGACGCTTGAGATCGATACCAGAATTAAATATCGGATTCGAGTGCAAGATAGATAGAGAATACTTGAGAAAAGAGATCGTGAGAAGGCGGAGTGTTTTGCGAAGAGAGAGCGCGCTTGAGAGCGAAAACCAAAAAATCTATGAAAAAAAATGAAAATTCTGAGGGTGTATATACAGGAAATTCTTGCACGTGTGAAAAAACAGTGATGACACGTGTCAGATTCTAACTGGTCCATGTGTATTATCCGTACTGAAAATGATGACTCAATTATGAGGCCATGTGGATTGGGACACGTGCACGAATAAGATTTTAACACATATCATTCTACACGTGATAGATGTCAGATCAATCATTGTTTGTATGGCGGAATTTTAATGACAAATCATGCGTCGACATGTGTGACTTTGGAACTCCTCCACATGTGCGAAATTCTTTTATAAATAGGCCATTTCTGGCATGGATTTTTATGCAAATTTCGATTTCTTATCCGGATATCGATTTCAAGCATGCCTTTTCCACTGTTTACGCTCCGTTGACTTACTTGCGCCTGGACCCGGTACTGCCTGGTCCGGTGTCGCATTCAAGCGCACCTTACATCTCATTTTTTTTTTGATCTTTGTACACGCGCTCGGATATGATACCCTGTTTTCTTATATTTCTTTCGAGCGCACATTGTTTTGAAATTCTTGTTTAACCTGTATTTTGCGCCTGAGAGCGATATTGGGAATTTCACATTTGTATTTTTTGCTCAAAATGTCTAATTTTGATTCTAGTTTGTTTTTTTTTTTTCATGAATTTGGTATTAGTGATAATTTAGAGTATTTCAAATCTCTTTTTTCTCCTTTTTTTTAATTCTTCCTTCTACCACTGAGGGTTTTGGTGTGGAAGCATTTTTTGAGATTTATCTCAAATTTAAGTCTCTACTCAGTATTCCCTTATTCAGATCTCAGAATAAGGACATGATTCATTATCAAGTCCTGGTGGCACTCGACAAGCATAGCTATAAAGCTAAGCTTGACAGAATGTTCACTAAGTTACATAATGATTTCAAGTCTGTAGATGAGTGCTCAATTCACAATAAAAAATGTAGATTTGTTGATTTTCAGTCTACATTTGTTTTTTTTTTCCTTTGTTAAATATTTCTGATGATTCGGAAGCTGGCCCTTCCACTTCTAAAGATGCTTCTTCCAGGGGTACAAAGCTTGAAAAGTCGAAGATTGTAGATATAGAAATATTTTTTATTGATACGAACGTTAGTTTAGATGATTGTACATATTTTGATCCTGCACAAAACAGGGCATCGTTTATTGGCCCTAAACTCCCAACACCCTTTTTCCTTCTGATAAATGTCTTATCACATTGCCTACTTATAATATAGATAATAATTCTTTTTTGACATTATCGAATATATCAGATCTTTTTTATTTCACTGAAGTTGAGACTCTTTGCATTTTGAACAAAGAGCTTGATGAATTTTCAGATATAATTGATTTTGATGCTGATGATCTTCTCCTTGGTGTTGACAATGTACATAATGATGAGCTTTACTAAGGAAAATATTGCGTAAAAATGGCTGTGCAGGAAATGCGCAATAAAGAAGATGATCTACCTTCTGAAGAGGAGTTTCTCAGAATTCAAAGTCAGCTTAGTTTTCCAAAATCAACTATCTATTCACGAACTATATTGACATCGAGAGGTGGACATAATATCGATGGAGAGACATCAATCAAAGAAGACAATGCTGAATGCGTAAATTTTGTATCTTATTATGGACTAGTAGATTGGAGCCTACTTTGGATTTTTTCATTTCAAGAAACAATTTTTCTTGATGATTTTGCAATTCGTCGAGGAGGGCAAAGATTTTATGCAGGAGAATTTTCAAGAGATCATGCACTGGGGCATTATCTGAAGTTCTTAAAAAATAATGGGATTAGTGTTGCCCATTCAAAGTTTTATGCTGGCTGATTCTGACAAATCCCCAAGTTACTCGGACAGAGCAACTCAAGAGCACCTCTCATTTTAGACCGAGGAGGTCTATGAGAAGATGAGACGAACGAAGACTGAGAGCCGAGTATGAGAGTCAAGAAATACTAGTAGTAATGACAAGTAAGAACTGTGTAAGCCTCATGGTGAATCCCGAAAGATGGAATGACCATGTAGGAACTAGTATTTCTAGGCAAATGTAATAAATACAAGTAGACCTCTCTTAAAGAAAGTAGAGTGAGCCACCTTTTGATGGTGACCTCTAGTGGAGAGCATTATTCCACTTGTAATTTGTGAAATGTGGAAATTCCACTAGGATGCCACCTAAGGAGCTCTCTTGCTTATTTAAGAGACTCCCTCTTTGTGAAGAGGAGCTTTTTGTGAATTGTATCAACTCCATGCTGAAATGAGAAGAGCCTTTGGTGCATCCATTGAGCTCCTTGATCATGCTTGTTTCTTAAGTGATGCATTTATGATCTTGCCCTTCCCTCCTTTTTTGTGTGGTTGTGGATTGTAGAGTGGATTAGATTTGCTGCTTCCCTAGAGTGGATTAGTTTCTTTTCTTGTTTGTGGATTAACGTAGAAACTAGCATTCAGGTAAACTAAATAGGCTGGATTTGTGGTGTAGTTCTTGCATATCTCTTTACAATCCAGTTCTTGATGTTCTTGGGATGTCCAGGAATCAAAAGACTGGTTGGTTTCTTGATTCTTGGACTTCTAACATGCTGTAGATTAGTTCTTGCTTCTTGTTTTGTCAATTTATGCAAGTGTAGCCTAGTTTAGTAAAATGCAGGCTATGATTCAGTTCGTTTTAGAGTAGGTAGATGTAGAATCTATTGAACGTTCACTTGGGCTGCATGCTGATCTGTAAATGAATATTCATGGCTTGCATCTATGTATGAATGTCAGTGCGTTCAAGAGAGAACGACCCTGAGTTGTCCTCTGACAAGCAGGACAAAATATATTACAACGTCAATCTGTTCTCTTTTGCCTAATCTGGGTCTTTAAACAAGCAAGATAATCTCAAGAAGTGCCCACAGTCTCTGCTGACAGGCAGAATATCCAGCCGTTAAAGCAAGAAGTAAAGAATAAAAGAATAAAGTTAACCAACAGATCCTCTCGAACAGGGAATCTTTAAACATTTGACACCGTTGCTACTTGAACTCCAAGGCATTCTACATAAAGAAAAACCACAACCTTGTCCACGTTCAGATCCCTGCAAACAACCTCCAAATCTTTCAACACATCTGAGTTTCTACAAACTGAACAGAGCCACATCAATAGCTACATCATTACCCAAATCCATGAGCTGTTAGACTTGCCAATCACTTATAAGCAAACACACTAACAGACCTGGATTTCCTTCAACACAAGCTCATGCTCCTCCCGTCCCCTCATGCTTGAATCTCAACCGGAGCCCTGTGTTCCATCTCAACCGGAGGCCATTCTATTAAATCTCAACCGAAGGCCTCAGTGAAATCTCAACCGGAGAGCTAGTGTCAAATCTCAACCGACGGATTCTATTGAATCTCAATCGACACACAGTCTCTCAGATCTCAACCGACACACTCTGTCAATTCTCAACCAACAGACAGTCTTAGATCTCATCCGACACACTCTGTCAATTCTCAACCGACGGAAGCGATCAAATCTCGACCGACGTTATGTCAGATTATATACTGGAGCTTACTTTGGATTTTTTCATTTCTAGAAACAATTTTTCTTGATGATTTTGCAATTTGTCGAGGAGGGCAGAGAGTTTCTGCAGGAGAATTTTCAAGAGATCATGCACTGGGGCATTATCTGAAGTTCTTCAAGAATAATGGGATTAGTATTGCCCATTCAAAGTTTCATCAACATGGTGAGACAATAATTATGGCAATCAAGGCTCTGTCTCATTTTTTTGGAGGACACAATTTTAATAAGGTGCATAGGATAATTTTTGTAAAGAAAACTATTGCACTTACAATTTTAGGATATGGACCAGTGAATTCCATGCTTAGATCATCTCATTTTGCATTGTATGATGCTTCCGTTGATCCGAGTAAGCATGAAAACTATGAGCTGTTGGATCCATACAAAAGAAAAAAATTGTTGCATGATTCTAAGTTGCAACTTTCATTAGAGAAAGTATCGGAAGCAGAGTAGATATTGTTGAATTGTACTTTGTAAAAATTTTCATTTAATATACAAAATTTTATTGTGTATCTATTGCCTATTGGTTTGTATAAATTTGCATGCTTTTTGAAATTTTTTATAATCCGTCGATTTTGTATTATGACGAATTTAGATTCTTTTGTGAAACCATTGGAAAAGTTGCAGTATATAGCTGTTCTTTGTGCTAGTCCCGCCATGTTGTGTACTTTTATGAAATGCCGCTCTTGCTTGCCAATGAGATTTTTCCATTCCTTGCAAGGACCATATGCTAAGACTTCTACTATTTCTTGCAAAGAATGTCGAATGATGCCATAATATGTGCTGCATGTCATAAAAACATAATCTAAATTAGTACCAAAAGTATCTAATTAAATTGCACATATTTGTCTATAGTAGTGTAACATTGAAATCTTACCATATAATGTGTTATATGATCAACACCCCAAGCACTTCGAACTGCATCCACAAATTCACTGGTTGTTTTCTGTATCATTTGTACATCAATATTTGAAAATTTATCTTTTCTCAAGTATTTCACCATGTTGTCTAATTTTTTCCAAACTTCTACCTTGTGTATACGAGTAGAACCTTCTTCTTCGAAATCTTGAGTTGCTGCAATTATTTCTTTCCAAACCGAGTATTGAATCTTGGATTGTTTGCCGGAATAAGTTGATAAAAATCTTCGAGCTTTGGATCCTCCAATGCTCGGCTTGCATGGAATATTTCCTGTTTTACCTAGTAGCTTGTCGTCTTTTTTTATTTGAACGTGGCCTTTATGTACAACACATCCTCTAATCTGGAAATAGCTTCTTTCGCATCTGTCTCTGGCTCGAAATTTCATGCAAACAAGATGTAAACATATATTATTTTCTTCTATAATATGCACCTTCGCATGCAATGTAAAGATATGAACATTCAGAAGAGGAATCAGTAGTACAAGTTTTCAATTAGGATCTTCTCGATCTCTTGATATCCCTGTACTCCTTGTCATGTCTTTAGCTGTGTTCATGCAGTACAAACAAGGGTGTTAAGAGTTAGGCCCATGGGATACATTGAACATACATTTTAATGTCTTCAGATCTCCTACTAAATGCCATTCAATGTTGAAAGTGCCAATTCCATGAATATTGAGTGGAACTCCCTCCATGTGATTTTTATGGTGGCAGGATATGACGTTCTATTAAATATCCATGAGAGAATGTCATGGTCTTCTTTCATCACCTATAAGAGAATACAAAAATGTGATTAGCCTCATAATCTTAACACAAAACAGATTTCCCAACTGAAATCCATATTAAAATGATTATCCCTATTGATTATGCGAAGAAACTGTTATACTTGAAATGCTGCCAACCACCAGATATCATTTTCTAATTGAACACTGAAATTGAGGCCTTTTGAGTCTTCTGAATTTGAAAGTGCTCCATTCATAATTGCGGGACAGACTCTTTCCATTTTTTGTCCTTTTATAATTTCAGACTCATCTAACTCGAGAACAACTATCAACTTGTTATTGACATTCTCATTTGTAATACTTTAAAAATTTATGATGAATGTTAGTAACTGATTAATGTCAATAAATAAATTGTTGGAATTGTTATATGCTAGACTTTCTCCTTTCGAGCAATACACTTCATTGATCATATGAGATGGATTACCAACTATTGTCTGCATACCTTGGTTTAACACGTCTTTTAAAAAAAAAAGATGAAATGAAATCTTTTTAATATTTACCTGTGCAAATGCCTCTATCATCTTAAACATTGTTGCATATGCTTCTATACTGATGCTAGAAAAGTCAAATGCCCTCTGAAGCAATGTAGTGTCTAATATTTTTCCAACTTCATTCATAATGCTATCAGGAACTGAAGCCTTAATCTTTTTCATTTTGTTATTGTTTAACATTGATTTCATAGATTTAGAAGTCAAGATAGAGCATAGTGAGTTTCCAATCGAAATCTCATCGGTCAAATGGTCTTCAACAACCAATGCTGATCTGCATTGCAAACATAAGTCCATGAAAAAATCAGTAAAAATGAATAAGCAGTATAATAAGCAAATCAACAAAAAGTTGAAATGAATAAATAACAAAACTAGTGATTATGAATTAATCAAAAAGTTCAAGCAATATTCAATACCAAATAAGCTATAACTTACTTGAATGCACAAATTCGTCTTTTTCTATGACCTCCTCTGGATGATAGATCACATATATCCTTGTTTACCAGTCTTTTCCTCTTGTTGCTTCAGACCTTTCTGTGAGCACATCCATATTTTTAACAAGAGACAAATATGAGATACGCATGGATTGAAATGCAGTTTTTATCTCATCATTACTAGTTGTGTAATGATGCAAAGAAGATTTCAACCTTTGGATCTCCTTCTTGAGCATCTCATTTTCATCCAAACAAGTTTTCAACTTGTAGATTTTTCTTCGCACTCCTTTGATATTTTCCTTGATTCCTCCTTCAAATAATGTATTCTTTGCATTGAATGTGCATTCTCATAGAGCATCAAATTTTCATAATAACCCAAAAGGCCATTTTTACCATGACACATATAGATTATTAATTGACTCACCGAATGAAAATCTGGATGTTGGAATGAACATGGATCAATATGGTATAATGTTCCTGATGACCATAAATCTACATGCTTTAACTTTTCCTCCTTGTATCGGACCATATCAGAAGTTGACAATCTGGGTTGCTTTGAATTTCTTGTCCTGAGCGGAGCATATTCTGGTGACAGATCCACATGAAGATGATAAAGCTTTGTCATCAGTATAGTAGTATAGTAACAAACAACATAATGACAATAACAAAGTCGGAAGATGGTGCTAACGACTCTGCTGGAGATAGAGATGGCACAAAAAACTTGTTTTTGACTTTGGAGATAGAGATGGCATAGGCTTTGTTTCAGAAATGTCACTCCTAATTCAAATTTTTGAGTGTTCCCAACTATTGGGAGGGCTTATTTTAGCATTTTGAAAAATGTATTTTAACTATGGTTAAGCACCAGTGAAGTTTGATGTGACTAAACTAAGGTGCATTCATTTACATGGAAAGTAGTGTGGCAGATGCGTAAAGAAGTTAGAAAATGATATTATAATTACTTTATACTTATTTCTCTCTCTCCTACATGGCATTTCTTATAGGGCCCCCTTTGGGCCCATATTTTCTCTAATGTGAGAAAATTAAGACAATTCTAACATATTCTGGGCAAGATAACTGGTTTTAGCTACAAAAAAGTTCTGAAGTACCTCGAAGGAACTTTGAAGCATGGGATTTAATTCAAAGGGAAGGAAGAGGATATAATCGGATTTGCAAACTCAGATTGGGGGTGTTGACTTGGATGATAGAAGATCGACATGTGGATACATTTGTATGCTAGTATGGTCAGGATCTATCGCAAACAAAACTGGGTAGTAGTTTCATCGACTGAGGCAGAATATCTACCACACACCAGTAAAGAAAGTTGCGAGAGTTGCAAATCAATTGTGAAATAATATTGTTAGTCAAGGATGTTTGTTCTTAACCAAGAATTTTAGATTCCATAAAAGAGCAAACATATAAACGTTCAATATCATTTTGTTCGAGATTTATAAGTACAAGAAAATTAGTTTATTATTTAGCTTATTATCATGACTAAGGAACTTCTCGAGTCTAGTTTTATTTTCTTGAGATATATGATAGGCATAGAGTGTATAGATGATTACACATACATAGAAATGAGTAGTGAGAAGGGTTTTGAGGATCCAAGTTAGTTAAATAATAATTGCACTATTTATTCCTTGTGAAACGAGATTTAGGGTTTGCTTGACTTCGGTTGTTTTGGTATGTGTCACTCAACTATCAATTCTTGGGATGTCAAGGTCTTGATGTACACCTTTTAGTTTTGAATATATGCATATAGGAAAAGGTGCGCATTTTTGTTGTTCTATCTTGCTTTGACATTTGTTTTTGTCTTGTTGCGGTGAATGGTGCAGTGTGGGTTTTTTTACTATAATATTGACCATCACTACCCTTATTATGAATATCCTGGGGCGTTGCTACTTGTAAAATCATTTCGTGCTTCTAGTTTGTGAACATATCTATGAGGCTACACAATAAGTGTCATGCCCACGACTGGTCTCGGGTAGCGTGTCCACGCTAGGGATTAGTAGACCAACAACCCGTAAATTAATTGTGACTTTAAGGAAATTGGGGCCCTTATGTGTATAATGTCATAATTAATGGTTATAGGCTTAAACTCATGATGGTGGATTGGTATGGGTCTATCAGTGAGTCATTGGGGGACTGGATGACGTGGCCCAAATAGGCTACAAATGTGTCCAGTGAGGTGTCACAATGCACTACTAGTGGTGCATGGGCCTTGGAGGGTATAAGTATACCTATTGGGCTCTCACTAGTGTATCCTTGATTGTGAGACTAGTAGCTGTATGTTGCTGGTGTGATGCCTCATTCCTCAATGAGATTGATATATAGCTTGGGGGCTAGATCCGTTCGATCTAGGATTGGTTGAGTTGGTTTGTCCACCATATGTTCCCTTTGTGGTTGCTAGTTTTGGCATGCTTATAATAGGATCCTTGGGTGAGGACTTTATAATAAGCTTGCGTTGTTATCTTTCCAAAGGGAGTGTTGTAACCTGTAGGCATATGGCCGTCCCTTGTGGGAATAAGTTATAACTATGATTGTTTGCTTATATAAAAAGTTCAAGGGACTGAGCTCATCCACTGCAGCTCAGTACAGAACTCACGACCATATAATTAAGTGATGTGACTACAGTCATACACAACTTTCATAATTTGGGCCTTTAATGTAACGCCAATGCACTTGAAATTCCTTGGCTCAACCACCACGTCGAGTTGCTGTGAGTTAAATTTTGAAATTAAAATATCCGCTAATTAGATTGATTCTAAGAAGAATCGGAACGTCATTCCGGACCCTCATGGTTCCGGAACCATCCTTCCAAATTTGACTCGTTTTGTTCCGCGGAACCACGTGAAAGCCCCTTTTGGAAATAATCTGGAATTTGTTATTTAGGGCCCCGAGTGGGCCCCTTTCCCTCTATTTTGCTTTTTGAATAGGTGCGTGAATTGCTGCGTGAGTTGATTCTCAGAACGGCTGGCGTGTGAACCTGCTGTGTGAGCTGATCCTCGGACGTAAGAACGACTGGTGCGTGAACTCTTGCATGAGCCCCTGCTGCTCCGTGAATTTCCTAAGCCCCTGCTTACTGTGTAGGTGCTACTGTGTGTGGGCTGGTTGGTGAGTTTCCTGAGCCCCTGCTCTTCTGTGAGCCAAAGGTGTGGGCTAGTTGGTGTATGCCACTGAGTTTCCTGAGCCCCTGCTCTGTGAGCCAAAGGTGTGATCTTTCAGTCCCTAGTGCAAACTTCCGATCCTTCTTACAAACAAAGCAAGGTGCGGGGTGTTAGTTTTTGCCAAGAGGGTTGGCATCATTGTGGTCTTCAAAGTTGATTCTATATTTTGCTTGGATACCCTCTCTCTCTTATTCTTTTTGCATCTTGTTTTTCATTATTAGTTTATTCATTGCCAACGGTTTGTCTTGCTACCATCTCTAAGAATTTATTGTTTTGTATGCAAGATACATCCTAGGCTCACAAAAAATATCCAAATTTAGCTTAAGAAACAGTCTTTCCTACCATTCTCTTCGAATCAAAGCACAATCTAAACCTTTTTTATTCCAATCAAAGTCACAATATTTTCCAAACAAAGTCTTTGCTATCCTTATTCTCTTGTGAGCATAATGGTGATTTTTCCAATTTTTGTTGCTATTTTCTGATTTTTTGAGTTGCTCTTATAGTTTATTTTTATTTTTTTTGTTTAACACACATTGTAGTAGAATCCATTTTACTTCTTTTTTGTCAGTGGTTAGGATCTATTCCTTTTCTAGATATGCCTGTAGAAGGTTGGGGTATTTGGGTGGAGGTAGACTTGTTGGAGGGGGATGAGGCCCCATACATCGGTTCTGGAGCACGTAGGTGGCGGTGCTTGCATTGTGGGCAAACATACTCGAGCATCAAAACTCGTGTTAAGGCACATTTTCTTGGTATTATGAGGCCAAATGGGTGCAACCCTGGCATTGCTGCATGCACACATATCTCTGACGAGGATCACCATCGCCTCAAAGAGGCATATAGTATCAGTGACCATCATAGTGTTGATTCTAGCATAGGTGCAGCTCCTACCGCTACTTCAGCTCATACCGCTACTACAGCTCCTAGCGCATTCATGGGGGCCACTAGGCCACCCACCTCAGGAGCCAGACATGCTAGACCACCTACATTTAGAGCTGGACTTTCTAGGCCTTCTTCATTGGGCACAGGGGCATCTAGACCAGAGACATTAGGAGTTGGCGATGCAGCACCTTCTCGTCCAAATACACCAGTTGCAGGATCTTCTAGGCCTGATGTGGCAGGTACTGAGACAGTTGGGGTAGATACAATCACTGCAGGCCCTTTTTGTCCCGATGCCGTAGATACTGATGCCGGACCATCTAGGCATGTTGAGAGTACACGTGGTACAATGAGACCACGACCACCGATTCCACAGTCACAACAGAGAGGGGGCAGAGGCCGGACAAGGACGGTTCCAGGTTTGTGGCAGAAGACACATCATGATGCTGCTACCAGGAAGACACGACAATTTTTCTATAGTGGATACTTAGCGTTTGCATTAGCTGACACCACGATATTTAGAGATATGATGGCATCAGTAGCATCATGCGATGCCTCTTGGAGGCCCCTCACTAGAGAGGCATTGCGTACTCGTCACTTGAGAGAGGAGGTCAATTGCATCAAGAAGGAGCTCAGTCCAGTTCGGCTTGCATGGTCTATGTACGGGTGCTCTATTATGTCAAATGGGTGGACCGACATGCGTCACAGACCGATAGTGAATATTATGGTATCCTGTTGCATGGGCACGATGTTCCTTCGAGGTGTGGATGCCTCTCGCGGTGGTGATCTAGAGTCAGTAGAGTGGATATATGAGCAGATATGATTGGCCGTGGATGAGGTTGGGGTAGAGCATGTTGTCCAGGTACGTATTTTATGGTATATGATTTTACAATCAAGCACAATGAAAATGTAAGAAAATGTCGTGTAGGTCGTAATAGTGAAGTGCACTGCTATCTTTTCTAGCTTATGTTATTTATCATTCTATGTATAATTGTAGTCAAGTTTTTATAGTTTGCAATAAATTCTCCAAATAGCTTTGATGTTCGAATTCTAAGTCTTGATTGTATCAAAGTTGTAAGTTGATTTTTATGATAATTCTTGCCTGTTGTAAATAATTATGTATTGTTGGCTCCTTGGTGGCTCTTGTGATTACTTCCAAACCAATATTGATGCAAATTCTGAGTTACAATCAACTTATAGAACTCATCAATTCATTTGTTCACTTTGTTTTGTCAAGCATGGACTTTGGGTTCGAGGAATTAATTTGTCTTTGTTGTATCATTCAACAGATTTTGACATGCATCAATGCCTAGACAATGACATACAAGCAATCTTGCAAGCCCATTGCTTTGACAATTTTGTGCATGTTGTATTGTGTTATTTCATGATTGAAAGAGAATAGAGAGAATCCAACAAAACCTATAGAACACTACTCCAACATTTGTCATTAGTTTTAATAAAGTGATGCAAATAGATGCAACAAATATGACGTCAAGAGTTGCTAATGGGGGCATTAAATTAAGAGCTTTGTCTTTGCTATCTTGTAGCTTGCATCTTTGCTACCAAACAATTAGGTTTCCTTACAATAAAACTGTGATTGTTACTAACAAATAGAGCATACATATGTAAAGACTATACATAAAGTTTAGGATTCTTATTTTAATTAATTGATAATTCACCATATTAACATCGAGCTCAACAATTACCACTAGATTGCTTGTCTCTATGTCATACTTTGCTCATTGTATCAAGCATGATATATAGCTAGCATAATTAAACTTCTTGTAGATTGATTTAGCTACTCAAGCCATTTTGATTCAAAGTTGAACTTGTGCATGTGATACTTTCAAGATTAGTGTTCATGAATCGCGTCACGATTGTGGTACTATTATCATAGTTAGCCAAGTGAAAGAGTGAACTTGAAATTTTTTACCATTGTTAGTTGTCTATATGAATGTCCATAACAAAGGATAACATATATTTGTTGCAGTTTATCACAAAAATCCCATGTGTATTACATGACAAGTTAGAACAATAGGGACATATGTCTTGCAATTAGCTTGACAATTGAGGTAATTTATTCGAGTAATCAATTTTTTGAGATCAAAACTTCTATGCCTATGTCTTTGCTAGGTAAATCACCATACATTGTTTGCATTGCCTATGAACGAGTCAAATTCATCGCTTTCTTTGATGTTTTGTAGTTGGTAACAATTTGGTGCATGTTTTCAATGTTGAACATCTTAACAATAAATTCACATACGATGTATGTTCTTGCAGATTGTCACTGATAACGGTAGTAATTGTAAGCGTATGGGCAATTTAATAGAGGAAGAATATCCTAGTATTGTGTGGACACCATGTGCTGCACATTGTATTGATATGTTGATGAAGGACATAGGTGGCCTCCCTTGGGTGCTAGACATTACCTTCGCATCTCAGTTTCTAGTCTCTTTTGTGACTAGAAAAAGGAGGGCATTGGCTATGTTTCGCACATATAGTACGTTGGGTCTCAAGAAGCCAGCACGCACTCGATTTGGCTATCACTTTGTGGTGTTGGAGCGTCTTGTACTTGTGAGGGGTGCATTACTTCAGATGGCCGCTAGCCCTGAGTTCATCCAGCGGAGTCATAGCCGTGATGCTGCTGGACAAAGATTTTGGAGCATAGTTTTTGGAGAGGACTTTTGGCGACGAGCTGAGCAGCTTGTGGAGGTGCTACGTCCCATATATTTTGTTCTACGACTGGTTGATCGAGAGGGCTGCACTTTGGGCCTAATTTATGTGTTCATGGATCGCATAGGCTAGGCCTTGCAGAGACCACTCCTTGATGACCAGAGGTACGCACTTTTGCATTCTAATTGTTTTAAAAGTTGGTAATAATTTTTGCATTTGTTTTCAACATATGTAAAGTTATCTCACGAAATAATTTCAAATTTGTTGTGTATTTATAGGATGTCAGAATTGCGAGCTATGTGGAACACGAGGTTGGATTTTTTTTCATAAGCCTATTCATGGTGTTGCATACTTACTTCATCCTTTGTGGTCACATCGACGCACACACACTAGTGAGATTCTACATGATGCATGGAGATATTACACTTCCATTGTTTATCCTCATCATGGATCTGATCTCTGATTGATTGAGTGTTAGAAGTTAGATTTTGGGCATGGGCATAGGTCATTTTCTGGAGAGGTGGCTGACGAGAGAGAGTTTCTAGTAGAGCCCCTTACTTGGTGGGGTGTGATTGGGAAGGGCTTTCCTGAGTTGACGACATTTGCTACTCGTATCTTGTCACATGATTGCTCTACTTCAGCTTGTGAACGCAACTGGAGCACATGGTCACTTTTTCATACGAAGAGGCGTAATAGGTTGACTGTGCCACAGTGTGAGCGATTGGTGTTTTGTTGCACCAATTCGTCGCATTCAGAAAGACGGGAGGCCATTGCAGGTGAATCCAGATAAGTGCTTCACTCATTTAGATCTAGTTGCTCCACGTACAGAGGTGGATATAGATGATGAGATCTTCTCAGAGCTACAGCGTGCGACATCACATGAGGAGAGGAGGCAGCGTAGAGTTCAGAGGGAGGCTACTGCAGTTGAGGGAGATGATGAGGGTGGGGATGAGCAGGAGGATGAGGATGAGGACGAGATTGATCATGATGTAGGGATGAGTGACACACACTTTCCAGATGAGGAGGATGCAGAGGAGATGCATGTTGATCCTGAATCTCAGACATTTCCAGATCATGTACCACTTGTACACAGAGGCCGAGGTAGAGGCATAGGTGCACACACGGTTAGGCTCATGGACCTTTATGGATATGCACACATGACAACCATTTCGAAGACAGATAGGATGCATGCATCTATGATTCACACACAACCTAGAGGGACTGGACGAGGTAGAGTTAGAGGCAGAGGTAGAGGCAGAGCATATTGCGACACATGGATCCAGAGGGTTCATTTTCATCATTATCGACCTCCATGAGTGATAGCGAGGAGATCTCGTCAGAGGACGAGAATGATGATGTCTAGATCATGGCTTCTTCATATCTATTTTATGTACTGCTCATGGCATGTTTGGCTTTTGCCCCTTGATATATATGTATTGATCACAAAATCTCTTCTTGTATGAATATATTTCGATATTATGTTGATTAATTTCTTTTGTTTCAAATTTCTAGAAAATGTTGTAAATGTTTTTGAAATTACAATTCAATGTGTGGTTTAAGCAAGTCGATTTTGAATTCTAAAATAAAAACATCTTCTGATGCTTGCAGACTATGTGGTTTTGTTTCAATCATGTGTGCTATATAGATGTGCATTCAAATATGAGATTACATGTTTTGGAAGTTGGTCTTGACATGTATTTTGCACATGTCCTTTGTTTTGTGGAAACTTTGTTTTTTGAGTGCCATAGAAACTGATATGTCAATGTTTAGAGTTTAGGATTTCATGCAAGAGTAACCACATTGGGCTTAGGGCTATTCTAAATAAGGTCAACCATGTAGATTGTATGACAGACCACAATTTATTTATACAATTTTGTTTTTTGTATAGAGCATAGAGCATATGAAAGTCTACAATTTTCTTACAAATGGTCTTTAACAAGTGGGACACAAGGTGGTTCAGATGTGAGACACAGGGGTGCTAAAAACATGGGGTCATCTGGACTGCAACACATGTCATTGGGCTTCGTATGTGAATCTTGTGCAAATCACTTACTATGTGCGGTATGTTTATTGCACTCATTCCTAGTTATTGCTTCTTTTTCGGTTAGTGTTTTGTATGAAAAGTGGTGTGCGTAAAGTAGTTTTATAAGCTATACTCGAAAGTTTCATTAATTGCCATTATGGTTTTATCCCTATAACTACAAATGAGGCCAATTGAATTTCCTCTTAGTTTTATCTTCCTTAAGAGCACTCATTTTTTGTATGAATACATATAAGCAACACCCAATCCACTAGAGGTGATGAATTCCAATTGACATCAATGAGATAAGTAGTCTTTTTTTGTCCCATGAATGACTCTTTTGTATATTGGTACCAAAAATCTCAACTGAATTGTGATAGAAAGAAAACCGAGTCATAGAACTTAGTACAATAGAATGGTTACTGTCCATACAGGTACACCATCCTCTCTACCTTGATATTTGTCGTTTTCTTTTCAGTGCTAGAATGCTAATTGCCATAATTGAACTCTCGGTATTCTTGTATGAAATTCCTTTTCAATTCTTGTTGAAAAAGGTGTAATCTTAGTTCCTCTTGTGATACTAAGATTCAAAAGAGACCATGGATACTGCCCTGATTTGTTGATGTCGACACAAGTACAACTACGAATACAATGTCATCCACTTTGCCGTCCATAATTTGACTATCTATGCACTTATCATGTTTCAAGATGGAACACACTCCATTCTTGAAATGTACATCTAGTCCATTATCCATTAGTTGACCAACACTAAGCAAGTTTTTGGTAATGGATGAAACATACAAAACATTATCAAGAGTCAATTTTCATCATGGTGAGGTGGAGGGTTGATGCCATACTTTTTCTACTTTTTTCAAGAAAAACAAGTGTTTAAGCACCTTCATTATTGAATTCAGGGCATCAATCACCTATGGATACTAGTCTTTAACAGTTCAAAGGAAGTATGTATGTGACCCAGGGAAACTAAAAATTTAAAAAAGTCAAGTTCTGTCCAGCCTAGATCTTAGTAACTAGTATCAGCCCTTTATCTTTCAGCCTAGTTCTGTCCAAACTAGATCTTAGTTACTAGTTACAGCCCTTTATCTTTCACTCAAAGTATAAGGTTCCTTAGAACATCATTCCAATTGCAGAAATACATGGTGATTATCTTCACTAGAATGTCAAAGGGTTGAAAGAGTTCTTGTGATACCGTAATTAGAATAGTCTTCGGCTGTTACTAATCTGAGTTTTCAAAGCAACACACAATTAGCAAAAGAAAAAAGAAGAGTTGAGCGATATCAGTGGACAAACCCGGCAATGAAAAGCCATTGTTAGCTGAAACTAACCTACTGACAATTTTCTTCAGTTGATGGAATGTTTCACACCGAGGCATTGCTAATACAGGATAGAGTTTGGACGTCAAAGAGTTTATTTTCACTGAGGCTAGCTCGCTGCTAGCTTAAATAACTCCCTTGGCGTATGTTCAATCTATGAATGAGTCTGTCAAGAGAGTATACAACTTCTCGTTCACCTTATTCTCGGCTTCATGGAATGTAGAAAGCTTATGCTCTAAGTCCTTGAATCTTTATAATTGGTAACTTTCCAGCTGAAAATGCCAACGTTTTTAAGAATTATCGATACTTCTAAAAACAAAAAATTAGTAGCTATACGTATTTGCAACTCCAGCCATACTAGGCTGGGGAATCCTATAGATAGCTTGCGACGAAGCAGAAGAGACAGCATGTTGCGGATTGTAAAACTTCATGAGACCATAATTACCGGACATGATCCCATTTTGTTGATACTGCTGCCAGAGTTGCTGCTCCTGAAGAAGAACTCGCTCCTTTTTCTGAAGATCTGCCATTTGCACGTATGCTGGGGGAGGAACGCGCAACGAAGCAGCAAATGGATCCTCAAGTACAACAGCCGAAACTGGAGCTGGCAATGGCAAGGCTGATGACGAGGATCTGCTAGGCGCACTGGTGCTGTCTGATAGTTGATATACCGCATGCTTTTGAGAAGCTGCTTGGTCGTACATGTTCTCTAGGAGTAGACGGTCGATATTGCCTACCAATGACCGGCCTCCGGCGTTGGGAGGTTTGCCTGTTTCGGATAATATGGCTATCTCCCAATTACCGACTAGACGATCTTTAGCTTTGCCCGTATCAGGCCATGCCTGAGAGGCTTTGCTTATTGCTTCTATCTTCTGAAAATTCTGTCTTCCAATATCGGCTTCAAACGTTTCCCAGCTGGTGCTGCGAATCCGCCTTGGGCTGAATGTCCTTGTTCCCTCTGGGGTTGCTATGACGTCCAATGAGAGCTTTGTCAGTTCTTCAACAGCTGCTGCTTCCCTGCCGCAATTATCCTTCTCTTTTGTGAATGTTACCTGTTTGAGGTCATTTGCAATTTTTTTATTTTTTTTCGGCACTGATTGGGCAGAATCTCTTTCCCTATCCGATCTGATATCTGGTTTCTTTTGTATCAGCGCCGTTTGTTGCTTGAGAGCGCCATCCGGTGAAAGCTGTTGTTTCCTGAAGGTTGTTTTCGCCTCATGCATTTCAATTGAAGAGAGTTGAGAAAAGGCCTGTGGCCAAGTTTTAGGCGTCGGAGATGCTAAGGCTTTCATCCCTTGGTGCATGCTTTCGTTTTTCTGGTAGACCAGTTTTGTTTCGGCAGAGGACGGGGTCAGTGGCTCAGCAAGGCTTGGCTGCCAAAAGCGAACCTGTTCAGAAGCAGTTGGAAGATCCCGACGAGGAACCCGCTCAAAGCTGTTTTCTTGCCGAGTAATACGTTCTGGCTCAGGACTTTTAGACTGATGAAGAAGAACCTTATCAGAATTATTTTGCTGCAATCGGCGTGTTGGTTGAGGACTTCTGGGTAGCAGGGAAGGAGTTTGACCAGAATTGTTTAGCTGCAGATCAATACGAGCCGTTGCCATACTTTTTCCACATTGACGCTGACGAGATGAGCGATAGCGATCTCTTAAGAAACTCTCTAATGAATCCAGATGGCCCTGTGACACCTTTTCCACCCGAGGATATTCTGCGGGACTGCAAATGCCTATGCCCCTAGAAACATTGTAAAATGTTGCCAGTGCCTCGATTTGTTTTGCGGATCTTGCATAAATTTCTAACGTTTTTATGCAATCTTCTTGCTTCATGTGAAAGTAAACGTTCAAAAGGGCAGTCATGCCATAGTGAAAATCTAAATAGATCTGAAAGCTATCTTTGACGACTGTGAACAACGCTAACTGGACAAGTCGGTGGTGCTTGGCAGCACCAGTTGGGCGGCATGCAAGCACTTTCTCAAGCATGTTCTGTAAATTTGGAAGTTTCTCAATAAGCATATCAGGTTCCATCTCTTTTACAAAAACTTTCTGGCTTTGCTTGATTGAAGATGTTAATCTAAGCGTATCAGCATCAGATCCGTTCCCTCTGTAGTCATTCAAGGAGTGCTTTTGATCATATAGGAACTCACTCTTATGTGATCTGATGATTCGGGGTTCCGAAGCAAATAGGAAGCAATCCAGACGGGCATCCAGGTATGATGCATATGTACGAACGAAGGCAGAGTAGTCCCACGCATTGGAGTGCGCGTCGTCTCTAAAATCAGACAGGTAGAGAATGCGCCTGCTCACTGTTGTGAGCTCATCCTCGAAGACAGAAGTTCTCTCGCGCAGCAATCGGTGAATAAGCACAAGGACTTTGATAACCACGATCCAGTTGCGTGTCTTACTGATGCGCTTTCCTAGCGCTTGAACACAGGCATTGGCATAACCGACCGAGATGAAGGTCAGTTGAAGAATTTTCTGCACGAACTTTTCATCGATTAGCTTTTCATCGTGACTGGTTGCTTTCAATATTGCCACATCAAGATCCGACACACTCGTGCCAGCTATCTTTGCCAGTCCAATGGTAGCTTTGTCCTTCAAGATTCCGATGGCCTTTCGCAAAGAACGTGCCATTGTGAACGCAACTCTGGATGGCTAATTAATTTATGCGATCCTCTAAGTTTCAGGCATCTGCGTAGCGGCGAAAGATCTGTAGCTGATGGAGCAAAGGTGAGAATGAACTTCGACGCTCTTTCGCTCAGGACTCTTTAAAGGCAAGCTAACTCACTTATACGACGAGATGCCAATAAATCTTGAAGGCAAGCTAGTATGGCAAAGCGACACTTGTGTTTATGCCAATTTATAACAAAAAATTACAGCAGGTGACGCGGCCAGTTTGCATTTTGCAGGATAGAAAGCCATCTTTGTGCTGCAGTATCAAAGCCTGAAATTTTATAAGCGTGAATCTTGGTAATGCAAGTATTATTTTGAAACAATGGCACTAGCAATTCTTTGTCTGATAAAGCAGACGCAGGAGCCTAATGCAGCTACGGCCAAGTCATGAAACCAAATTTCAATATGAATGAATATACAAAGCAAGTACATGGAGGATAATCAATACGAATATTGTCCCTAAGATATAGACGAATCAAGAACCTGATATGCATCAACCTAACATGTTCCTTCATGCTGCAATAACAAACTCTGAAAGGCATCCAACATCAACTCGGATTTTCAGGAAACTTAAGGCAAAATTATGCAGGAAGTTTAATTTTGATTGGAATTTGTCGACAGAAGAAAGTTTCTCAGATACCCGTCACTAATAAAAAGCAGAATACAAGCTTATCATACAGCCTGACACATTTCTGATCTCACAAAACAATGCATTTTCCTATACCCTCTAGTAGAAAGGAAACCTGACCGCTATTCAAGGGCGTTAGTGCTGCAGATTTTGATGCAGAATATTCAAAATTGCAGTGAGTTAGGTACCTTATAAGGATAGGTCGTTGCCAACAGGAAGATGATGTTTCGATCGGACACACCGTACAGGAGGTCAATAAGATTGAAGTACGCCCGCTTCAGATTTGGCAATGGGATCACGCTCAAGCTCGCTGCTCAACCAAACTCAAAAATCAGAACTCGCAATCAAGGCAGACTTCGGAAGAATCGAAGCTGCATGAGTAGATAGTACAGCGAAAACGTGGAGAAACGTGGGGGGGGGGGGGGGGACGAAGCATACTCAACCTCTCGGTCCCCGTGTATATATAGTCCGACTGCCTCGCCAGTGGCCAAATCAAGTTTGCCTTTTGGTTGGGGGGGGGGCAGGCCCTGCCCAACGTGCTGGGAGGGCTTTTGCCCGAGGGCAGGCCTTGACCGGCATGGAAGGCCCAGGCCTATGGGCCTTCCCCTGCATAATGCTGGGTGGAGGGCCCGCCACCCTCAAATTTTCTATAAGCACTTTTGGTGCGCAGTGTGGGAGAGAGCATCGCGTTGGGAGAGGAGCGTTTTCTCTCTTCTCTCTTTTCTCTTCTCTCATTCAATGAGGCGGTGGGAGAGGAGCATCGTGCAGTGTTGGGAGAGTGTCGTGCAGCCTTGGAGAGCATCGTTCAACATGGTGATGCAGTTGACAATGCAATAGAAACTGATCGATTCAATCACCACAGCACACCATCAAGTGCTTCAAGACAAGATACAACAAATTAATTGCTCTCCAACACTTTATATTCACCCTCCCCCACAAGTACAAAGAGAAACTACTTAAGTGATCAACATGGGCTCGTAAAAAGAATCGGCCCGATAATTCTAGAGCTAGGCAAAATGTGTCATCGTCAAACTTAGAAAGCAACTGTAAAACAATTTACACGTTGATTATTGCTAATTTAACTCTCTCCCTCATAATCAACGTAATGCTATTCATGGAACGTACCTCCACGATAGTATCATACTTTAGTTGTCAAGCTGAATTTTAAGAATGGATCGTCCAAACTCATTCCAAAAGTATTGTATGTTTCAAATCTAGCATCCAATCTGTTGTCTGTCAATGGAATCACTAATTTAGAACATAAGATAGAGTTTGGATCAGATTTTTTTTAAATTTTTGATAAAGAGAAGAGAGTCCTTGCATTTGAAAAACGACAAGGATATTTGTATCGACTTACTTATTGCTACTTTGGGACTGATTGCGCTTTAAGTAGCTCAGTTTTGATTAATAAATAATTGATTTGGTATTATAGACTTGGGCCCTTGAATCATGTATCTATTATAAATATGTTTGAACACTCTTTAGTTCTTGATTTTGATTATCTAACTATGGACCCTCTAGCCTACAGAGATTTATCATAGGAAAGTAGACTAGAAGGCCTTTTAAGTTGAATCAAGAACATGTATCTAAAAATCTGTTAGACATAATTCATTCAAATATATGTGGCCCGATGTAAACACCATTATTACTTGGTGCTAAACTCTTGATTACATTTATTGATGATTATTTAAGAAGAGCTGTTGTTCATTATATGAACCACAAATTTGAAGCTCAGTCCATTTCTTCCAAATCTATAAAGAGCATACAGAGCTGTAGAGAAGATGAAAGATCAAAGCTCTTAGAATTGACACTGGCGATGAATATATATCCAATGCATTCAAGGAGATTGTTTGACAAATGTATCAAACATGAATATGTTGCTTCCTATTCTCCTCAGTCCAATGGACTTGTAGAGAGAAAGAATAGAACCTTCTTCAAATTTGCCAAAGGCATGATCACTCATGCATCTTACCTAAATCATTTTGGCAACATGCTATTTTGACAGCAGCTTATGTGCAGAATCGATGTATTACTAAAGGTTTATCAAACAGTAAAACTCCTTATGAAGTTTGGACTCAATCCAAAGCTTCACTAAAGCATTCAAAAGTTTTCGAATGCACTGCCTATGCTCATGTACCTAAAGACACTAGAAAGAAACTGGATGAGCATTCTATTAAAACTATTTTTGTCGACTATTCTTCTTCAATTGACATGTATAGACTGCATAATTCTATAACCTGTAAAGTTTTTACTAGCAGAGATGTTACATATTTTGAAGATTAGTTTATCAATTTGAAGGTCAAGAATCATATTCTACATGTCATTCCTGTTCTGAGCGACTGATGAATATCAAAATATAATTACAATTACTTTAAGTAGCTAGCCTATACAATCATACTCATAAGAAGAACAAGAAGCCTCAACTCAGGGGCAGTCAATAGAACCAACACGCAATCGAATTTTGCAGCCAAACGCCCCTAGAAGATCGACAAGAATTCAAACTCAACCTGTCCAATTTATTGTTGAGTATGCTCACTATCTTTGAAAGGAGCCAATCACAATTGAAGAAGCACTTACTTAGGTCGATTCAGATCTTTGGAAGGAAGCTATGGATAAAATCAATTGTTTGGATCTTCGCAACTTCAAAGCTTGGAGCAAGTAGAGCTACCATCAAATTATTGAAGATAGCTCAAATCCAGTAGATGTAGTTCATACACTGAGGAGTCATTCCATTTGATTCCCAACAAGAATAACTCCTCCATGGTTTGGTTTGACCACGTTGTCTAGTTCATGGAGAACAATCTGAACAAATTCTTTCTCGACGTCTCTCTACAAAATATGCTCAATGTCTTTTTTCTTTGGTTGCACAAACATGTGAGAGACGTTAAAGCTCACCTTGACTTTTATCTTTATTAGGCAATGCATGAATGATGCCAGTATCGAGCTTTCACATGGTGCTACTGTTGTAATATTACCCTTATCTCTCTATAATCCTATTTTTAATCTACATCCATTCATTTATTCAGTTGCTGCATATTTACTCGCATTATTATCCAGCTTGCAGAAATACATGAGAATTGCAAAGCATGTGTAACACCGTTGCGTATCAACCAAGTAATGTTAAGATTACCCAAAAAAGATTCTTGTTAAAATTTGGCACTTTTCAGTTTATTTTAAAAACATGCACATTATTTTTCATCCAAAAAATTAAAAAACCTAAAATTTATGATTAAATCAAATTGTGTATGAAATTGTGAGTAAATGAATTTTTTAGCATGCAATAATAGAAAACTAAAAATTTTAATATAAATAAAAACAATTATCAAAATTAAAAACTCATAAAACTCTACTTAAATTTAAAATTTTAACTCTAAGCAATCATAACCCTACAAAGTGGGACATCTAATTAATTTTAATTGAAACGAACATAGAGTTGTAAAATGAATTTGTCTTTTTGTAGTCCTATTCTGGTCAATTTAGAAACTATCTTTCAATTTGATTGTATTTTAAACAATCATTAGAGAAACAAGTAAAAGAATATGCTCGTTAGCCATATATAATGGACAATAGTAAAACATTTAATATTTAATTCATCAGAATGTATAACTAATTTGAAAATGGGTCTTTAAGATCAAGCTTAATCAAGATGGTAGTGTCAACAATTATAAAACAAGACTAGTTGCCAAGGGATATGCTCAATTCAAGGGGATTGACTATGATGAAATACTTGATTCTGTCATAGTTTGTGGTGGTGATTTCATTAACTCACATGCTTTTAGTGATTTATTGCCTTTGTAACATTTGTTAAAAAATGAGAATTTTTTGGAACATGAAACAATACATCTATCTTCTTCGACATTATCTCGAAAAAAAATGGGATTGAAGTCAAACTATGTCTATTCTTTTCACTTGACCAAAAATGAGATTCGGTTTTGGCTAAATAACTATCATTTGAAAGCATTGCAAGAATCAATTTCATTAAGAATTGCAATAATCAAGATTTACTCAAAATTACAAGAATCAATTTCATCAGCGACAACATCTTGCAATTCATCTCCTCTTAGATGATCTTCATCATCCATGCACATAATCTCCACCATATCCTCATGTCTCTTGCGAAGATCTAGCTCACGGATTTCTTTTGAACACATCCATATGGAACATATTCAATCCATTTTCTGTCTATTTGAATTTTCAGTCAATAAATACTAAATAAAAAAAATGCACCAAGTACATGTAAATACATGGCAATGATTGATAGTTTGTATATGGTCTCACAAATATCTTTTGACAAGCACTCGCGAATTGACAATGGATAGATGAATTGAATCATCTTTAGCCAATAATGAGATTTGAGACCTTGCAACTTTCCATCCACTATGAATGATGACCGTAGAGAATGTGTGAAGAATTGCCAAAAATTGGCAAATCTAGCTTGATCGAAGACCATGTAGAACATTGTAAATATTGTGTATAATTGGGTTTCACACATGTAAGGCCAATATGCCACGTGGCAACCCACTCCTAATGTAGGTTAGGTCAAGTCAAGAGAGTTGGTCATGTCTATTTGGTGGTCATCCCTACTTTATAGGACCTACACCTAAGTTTAAGGTGAAAATTTGACCAACTAGCTACCTACCAAGCATAACTCTAGGATCTAGGCTAGGGTTTCATTTTAGGGCAAGAAGGGTGAGTTAACTTCCTTATTACATGCTGGAAATCCACCTAACTTCAAGAAGGAAGTCGAATTTGCTATGTATTCCAAGCTCCCATAGTGAGAAGATAGAAAATTTTTGGAGCTCATTGGCAATCTCAAGCTAGTTCACTATGTACATTGAGTTTTTGTGATCCAAATGAAACCAAATCAATTTCGACTTGTTTCTCAGGTTTAAGGCCGTACTACATCCTGTAGTACACACGTGTGGGCTCGAATTTCAATGTTGATCAATGCTTTTGATTGTTAATGCTTGTTGTTTGTCAAATTGCCAATCTAGATCAACTTTTTTGTGTCTAGTTTTTTGATAGATTGTGAAGCAAGCATCCAATCACTCTTATGGATCTTTTGTAGATCCATTTATGGTCCTAAAGTATAGTACTTTCACAGAATGGGTAAAACCAGTTGGTGTTCTAATGTCATGAATAATGGAGTGCAAATGGTTAAGCTCCTCCTTAGTGAATGTCCAAGGTACTTTTGGAGCATGATCTTCACCATCCTTTATCCAATATTCTTTTTTGGTGTTTGATTCTTTTAGATCGTGCCTTGTAGCAATGGTATCTTTTTCGCCAATCAAGTGTTTCCAAATAGATTCACTCACATTTTTAAATATGTGCATGGGATCAAGTAGGTGATTAATCAAAAGGTTGATCCAATATTCCAAACGATGAAATATAGATAATCTTTTCATAACATCGATTGGCTTTGCTTGAGACTCCTCCCATAGTTTTCACCAATCTTCTACAGACATCCTCTTTGGAGGCACCTCTCTCTCAACTCTTCCTCCAAAACTCTTTGAGTGTCTCTAAATGGATGGCCTTCATGCAAATATTTACGATGATTTTCATGAACAACTTTTTTGAGACTATAAGAGTATCTTCCCACAAAATTTGGCCCGCACAAAAAACAAGCATTTTTTCCAGCCGTTTGAAAGCCTGCCTAACAAATGGATACTATCAATCACTATTAAAAAAAGTATATGTCAAAGAATAATTCTAGACATTGTAGTATATCATGTAAATGCCAGAAATTTATAGTTGTATGTAACTGTAAACAAACTCCTATGTACACAAGATAGACATTGTTTGAATAATTACCTGAGCATTCACCTAATCCTGGATAGTCATGCATTGTCCACATTACAATGGCATCTAGTGTAAACTCCCTCTCATGTAAGGGGCGTGAAATGTCATATGCTTTTATCCCCTTCCACAAATCTTCCAACTCGTCAATAAGCGGCTCAAGATACACATCCATGTTCTTAACCTTGCGTTGGCCAGGAATTAGAAGTGCCAATATAATGTGTCCCTTTTTTGTACTCAACCAAGGAGGAATATTATAATTTACCAAGCAACATGCCAAATGGACCACGTAGTTGCTCGTACGGCAAAGGGGTCCACACCATCTGTTGCAAGACCAAATCTCACATTTCTTGACTCATTGGCAAAGCTTGGATACTCTTTGTTGATGTGTTTCCATGCAGGTGAATCTGAAGGTACTCTCATCATCCCATTTGTGGAGGTATGGTGTGCATGCCAGTCCATAAATTGTGCAAGAGATTTACAACAAAATAAATGCTGCAATCGTGGAATTACTGGAAAATGTCGTAAAACTTTCCACGGAATGGTTGCCCCTTGCAAATCATCTCTATATCGAGGAGTATCACAAATGGGACATTTCTTGAGTGATTTGTACCTTCCTCGATATAAAATACAATCTTTTGGACATGCATGATATTGCTTGTAGACCATCCCGATGTTAGACAACATCTTTCGTGCCTCATCTCTTGTTTCAAGCATGACATTCCCTTTTGGGAGAATTTTGTTTTTCAATAGTCTGTACATGACAAAAGAAGTCATTGTAAAAAAAAATGATCACTAGATGTCCAAATTGTAAATTTTATTTCAAAGCAAAAAAAATGATGTGAGGCCTTGGTTACTCCATCTATATTTGGCTTGAAGATTTAATAAAAGTAGAGAAGTCGCCAAATGAGATGTCTTTGCTCCAGGATACAATGCGGTCTTTGATTCTTCTTGCAATTTCTTTTCTTCTTTAGACAAAAGTGCCTCCTCATCTTGTTCATTGTGTCTAGCTGCACTATTGTTCTCGTACATATCATCCAACATGTCTCCCATGACTTCAAATTCTTCATTAATTGGAAGCTCATTTTCATCGTTGGAATTTGTTTGCGAAGAAGTAGATCTAGATGAGCTAGATTCAGATGCACTAGTCTCTTGATTAATGCGCTCATCAATTTCCCTCATCTCTTTTAAGCCTTGACGTAGAGGACGAGGTAATTGCTTTATATGAGGACCGTTGACATTCGTCGTCTACGTTGACCATTACGAGGACTATTGTCTCCAACACTAAATGAGGATGAAGAATCCTATATACCAAAATAACAAGAAGTAGGATGAAACAATGCTTGATAAACATTTCCTCCCAATACTTGATAGATCTAAATGTTGCATATGAATATAAATTACCTCTTTGTTTAAAAAGTATGAACATACCATATTATCTATTAGACCATTCTTCTTTTCAACTTGTTAACATTCAATGAACTCAAAGAATTGTAGGCTTCTACATATTTACATATTTATAAATTTCACATTCATTAGCTTTCACTTATTATCTTATGTAAACATCTAGGCAAATGACGAATAATGCTCCTAACATTTAACATATTTAATGACACAAACCAAATACAATCAAGATGCATGGATTATACATCTTTGCATATCAACAAAATTTAAATCTTCACATTTGACTTATTGTCTTTTGCAAACATTTGGGTAGAGGACAGTTGAAACTATACTTGATGAACAATTCCTCCCCAAACCTGATAGATCTAGTGGCACAGACCATTACATAAGTGCCCTTTACATTCCTAGTAAAATATTTGTCTTTTTCATTGGTGCGTTCTTCAAAATCACAATTCGTAAATAGAGGGTGGTCAATCGAACTATTTATATATGCAGCAATGTTTCCATGCACATTTGGACGTCCATCAATGTATGTACGATTTTTCCTTGAGATGTTGCCTCCTTGCATGAGTTGCTCCTCTAAAGAACAAGCATTTGAATTCAAGCCATATACTTGCATCCTCCATTGGTGACAACACAAAGCATGCCAAAAAAATTGTATTGAGGTCCTGCATATGGCAGCAATGTCACAACACTATTTAGAGGGACCTCAATACTACTCATTGCAAAAAGGCCCAAACCAGCCTCAGGAAAGTGTTCACTAGGCGTGATCATGTACAACCGACTCCAATACATAAATGGTGTTCCATTTAATGGTAATGTTGATTGGAGTGGCCAACACGAATATCTACTTCTAATGAAACTTTTTACTAATGGTTGCAAGCTAGGTGAAAGAGGAAGATTAGACAAAGAACCTAGAATGTCTTTTGACACATCAACAGTGCGTAGTAATTTGCAATTATATTTCAAACTAGTCATAATAAGTCCAAGTTTTGTTTTCTTTTTTAAAGTGGTGGTCAAGTTTGTGGAATCCACGTGGATTATCGTGTGGAGGATTCATGTGCAACATCTAGGATAGGTGTGGTTAGGTGGTAAGAAGAGAATCCCTGACAACGGCGCCACTGTACGGTCGAAGAACTTGCATAGTATAGCCCTCCCGCCTATCAACAAGGGTTAGTTCACTGGATAGGTACCTAGCTATGCATAGATGCTACTTTTAGTTAGTTTTTTACTTTTTGTCTAACTCTACCTCCCCTAACACTACTCACACTAACTCTACTCCCCTAACTAACTTCATCATGATTGTTGGTGAAGAGGAAGGATAGAATAGAAGAGGAAGAAGAAGGAGAAGCCTAGAAAGAGAGAGGGATGAGATGGAGGTTAGCTCAAATGCTCAATTTCATTGCTTATGAAAAAACCTTAACTAGCATAAACAAAAAGCATGGGAAATGGAAATAACAAGCAACCACAACAATAGCATAAGCAAGAGTGATTAGCAAATGAGGATGCTTGAGCTCTCAAAATGATAGAGTCTCCTCCTCTCTATTAAGCATGCAAATCGAGTACAAATGGTGCCTTTTTATAAAATGGGGAAGGCCCTTGTCCCAAAATCTTATTGGCTAATAATTACATTGATCCTATCCATTCATCTTGGACCCAACTTGATCCAAGGGTTCACAAAAAGTACATTGAAATTCACAAGATTCATGTGAGTCCCAATTTGGATCCAACTCTAAAAAGTAATCTCTAAGTTTAAAAATGACTTTGGGCCTCTAGTTTTATTTTAATTCAAAGGCCCAAGTCTATTTTATTTTATTTACAACTTAAGCTTGTGTGCTCATTGGGCCATGGGCTTATGCGCGCAAGATGCCATGCCCTCACAATACATTTTATTAGTTGATATTATTTTTTTACAATTCGTTGGGAATACCCCCAACAAGAACGTTCTAGAGATTTGGAGACATGGATTGAATCACAAGGCATTGATGAACTAATTATATCATGCAAGGGGTCATCATCAAAAGAGCATCATCTAAGGCCAATGATGATCCAAAATCAATATTCATGTGATTTATCCTATCAATAATGTTCTCGATCTCTCTTGCAACTCTTTTCCTTGAAACCAACTTATGTTCCTTCTTCTGCAAAAGTTGAAAATGTTAGATGTATCAGTTTCTCTCTCTCTCTCTCTCTCTCTCTCTCTCTCTCTCTCTCTCTCTCTCTCTCTCTCTCTCTCTCTCTCTCTCTCTCTCTCTCTCTCTCTCTCTCTCTCTCTCTCTCTCTCTCTCTCTCTCTCTCTCTCTCTCGTGAATGAGTCTATTATGGGTGATTGGATATAGAAATCAAGATTAACTTCATCTAATCATTCTATTTGGATTTTTTCTTTTAGAAGCAAGTGAGAGATTAATTTCATCTAATCATTGTATTTCAATCTTTTTTTTTAGAAGCAAGTGAGAGATTAACTTCAAAATATTGTGGCACTCATCCTATCACTCAATATTTATTGGCCAAACTATACTTGAAGTGCCATAAGGGTCAAAGATTAAAGCATTTCCAAAAAACACTTTAAAGAGTTTACGGCTCGTACTCTTGGATCCTCTGTGTGTACTCCATTGGCCCAAATATGATCGTTGACAATCCTCCTTGTCTGAATCCTAAGGCTGTGCATTGTGTGCATGTACATGGTATTCTCTCATCATATTCTGGTTGAAACTGGTCCAATAATCTAATTGCAAATGGCACAAATTCTTTTAGTGTCATTCAAGTGAAAATTGACAAATTCTAACATGTGACGAATTGTAACATGTGACAAAAATTGACAAAAAAGTCCTTGTACATTTAGTGCATTTGCAACCTTCGTTTGTGATGGAGTGGTGTCTTGGCTTTCCAAAGAGCAATATACTATATCACAATCCTCAACCAAATCGGAGTACATCACTATTACAAATAAAAAAAATTATGACATAAATCAATATACATACATGTGATGGATCAATAGGCGGTCTACGTCGACTGTTGAAGATGAACCAATCAATAGTTGTTCATTGTACTTTAGTCTTGCTTGCTCCTTTTTTCTATGATAGAGCTCAATTCTTTTTTCTTTCTCTAAATCACATGGAGGTACGATAATTTTCCTAGAATTCATAATTCCAATCAAATGTCATTGTAAGAATAAATTTGCAAAAAAAATTATACACTCATATTCAAATAACAAATAAAGTGCAATTGATGTCAATATCAATAACAATATATACTTGTTGTTGCGATCATGAGATAAATCGCTATTTGATGATGATGACATCATCGATGACATATATACACACTGTAGCCAGCTACTCTATACCACATCATATGTAATCATTATGAGACCGTATGTACTGAACAAATACAATAAAATTTGTTAAAGACATGCCAACATTTGATCCATGTATATTCTAGTTATGCTTAATGAAAATCTAATATTCTAGTAACATTGCTATCAAGAAAATTGCTTGGGTGGAGCAACACATGATGAGCAATCAAAATGAGCTTCATACTGACAAATCTTCTAGACATCAGTAGATAGTGCGCGCAGGCCTATCTCAACTTATTTAAAGACCACATAGCAGTCAATGTTCGAAGCTTTCAGTTTGAACTCTTGTCCAAGATGAGTGACGATCTCACTCAATCTTTCTTTCAAGGTGGAATGATCAAAATCAAACAATCAGTCATATACTCAATTGATTGATTGCCCACTCAATCACTCATTTGATTAATTAATACCTGGCTCGAGTTAGTTAGTGATAAATCTCTTTGGATTGGCCTAGTGTGCCATGGTATCTCATGAAGAGCAATATGCATTTGCCCTTTTTATCTATGCAAGATGATGTTCCTCGAATCGAAAAGAAAAGATGAGCAATTGGACAATGTCAATCAATCATATACTAGCTAGCACACCATTGATCAACATCTTTATTACAATGTAAATGATATTTCAACTAATTACTATGATTTCATATAAGGCTATATAGGTCACATACCAACAATTAAAAAGATATATCATATAGGTCACATGACATCTCCTCTGTAGAAAATTCCATGATCTAGAATACCCGAGATGTATCCATCACTTTTATTGAGCACTTTTACATCTTGCTCCATTGGTGTTTCTACATGCTTGCAATCTTGCATCTTGAATTTATTGAGAAAACTTTGTGCATACTTAGATTGACTAATGAAGATGAAATCTGAACCTCTAAGTACTTCTATGCCCAATATAAAGTGAAGTTGACCAAGGTCTACCATCTGAAATTCTAGTGATAGATTTTTCTTGGTTTTCTCAATACCATCAATGTTATCACCACTAAGGATGATGTCATCTACATAAATCAATAAAAGTGCAATGCCATTTACATCATACATTATGTACAAAGTTGGATCATATTCACTTTGAGTGAATGTTATGTCATCTTCGTAGTATAGGGTCCGAACGTTGGGAGCGTCAACTCCGCCTTCACCTGCATAACACAAGAGAGAGAGGAGAGCCGAAGTAGAGAGTGGTTTGGGAGGCCCGAGCACCTTCCCCAAACTATGCACTCCACACTAAAGAGAGAGAAAGCCTTGGTTAAGAAAGGTTTGGGAGGCCCGAGCACCTTCCCCAAACTATTCGGTCCTAACCAAGGAGAGAGAGAGAGAGAGAGAGAGAGAGAGAGAGAGAGAGAGAGAGAGAGAGAGAGAGAGAGAGAGAGAGAGAGAGAGAGAGAGAGAGAGAGAGAGAGAGAGAGAGAAGTCCTTGGCTAGGAAAGGCTTTGGGGGCTCAAGCACCTACCCAAAGCTATTTGATCCTAACCAAGGATAGAGAAAGAGAGAGGGAGAGAGCTTGAATGAAATGGCAGAGCTTTATTAGAAATAGAATTGAGATACAATATAAAGGAAATGGCTCTCTTTTATAGATTGAGCCTCCTTCAATCTGATTGGCCACTTCATTGGGAAAGGATTCTAATCCAAGCCTTTCAAAGAAACACAACTTAAATCTAATGGTTCTAAGAAAGCACAAGACAAGTCACATGAATCATGTGAGTCTTACTTTGTGCAACTTAGATTCCTTATTTTTCAACTTGACTTTGTGAACTTGGGCCTCAAACTTATCTATTTACCCCTAGGGCCCAAGTCTCTGTGGAACAACTTAGAACAACTAGCAATGTGCTCATTGAGTTTAAGGCTTACACACGCAGGACGCCAGTGCCCTCGCACTTATTATTTTAACTGTACAATGTATTGTGGTGAGGCCCACTAAGTAAGGCTTGGCCAACAGTATTTTAAGTGGTGAGACCCATTTGTTTATTTATGTACAAGAAATACCCACAACAGTGAATCCAATAGAAAGTAAGAAATCATGAAGTCTTGAATTCCAGCACCTCGATGCTTGCTTACCTTCCATCCCGAGCTTGATGAAGCCTTGGGGCTGCTCCATGGAGATGTCTTCTTCCAAATAACCATTCAAGAATGCATTAGAAACATCCATTTGAAAGAGCATCCAACCAAAATGTGAAGCAAGTTCAAGAAGTAACCTTATTGTGACCATCTTGGCCACGGTGCAAAGGTTTCTTCAAAATCTATGCCCTTTGCTTGAGCATATCCCTTGGCAACTAACCTTGCCTTGTGTTTGCTTACACTTCCATCCATATTGAGATTTAACTTGAAAACCCATTTACATCCAATCACATTCTTATGAGGTCTATCAACAAGGAACTTGAATGAGTGCAAAGGATGAAGATGGATTACCCTCTGCTTGCTTCCCCTTGTCTTGGTATGTGAGCCTCAATGGCTCCATTTTTACCCTTGATGATCTTCTTGGAGTGATTGGTTCACTTGGCTCTAGCTCCTCCTCAAGATCTATGATATCTTGATCCTCGGCCACCTCCCTCTTGATAGGTGATTTGATCGAGCCATCAACAAGTTTATGCATAGTATCCTCATCGAAAATGATATATCTAGAAACCACAAACTTGTTTGAAGATGGGATGTATACCTTATATCCTTTGCTTGCTTTGTCATACCCGAGAATAATACCTTTGATTGATGATGGATCTTCCTTGGTCCTTCTCTCCAAAGGTGTATGCACATAGCAAATGCATCCAAACACCTTTACGTCTTTGAGATTTTGCTTCCTCCCATACAAGACTTCAAAGGGTGTTTTGCCTTCAATATACCTACATGGAACTCTATTAATCAAATGGTTAGCACAAGTGAGAGCTTCTCCCCAAAAAGACTTTGGTAAACATGCATCAATCCTTAAGGCTTTAGAAAATTCACACAATGTCCTATTCCTCCTCTCGGCTACCCATTTTGTTGAGGGGTGTAGGGACAAGATAATTCTTTTTTAATCCCTTAAAAGTTGGATCTAGAATTGACTGCTCCTTGGTCTCGACTTCACAAGGATACAAGATTCACCTAACCTGAATCAAATGGAATCATATGCACATAAATGCCTCTTCAAATCATTCCTACAAGATCAGGTTGAATCATCATGCAATAATCAAGCAAAATTTGAACACAATCTTGACTAGAATTGCATTCACTTGATGAGCACTTATCAAAATCTTTGGGCTGACCCCAACATTGAATTTCTAAGATCTCAGTAAGTCTAAGAATGACCTATTATAGTACCAAAGATAAGAATCTACCTTCCTTTTGATTGATTGAAAACTATTCCTTGTGATAGACTCCTCAATTCGAGTAGCATCAATATGAGGAAAGTGCAAAATACTTGTTATTTTGATCCAATTGAGATGACCACAACTCGGATTTTAAAGCTAAAAATTCCATTATATCCCTCTTTACTCAAATTGATCAAAGATTGAAGATACTACTCATAGATTATGTCTAGATAGCAATCAATGCTTGAATTGCATCAAAATCTATGGTTCTAGCATGAAGTGAAGCTCATTTCTTGGAATGGCTCTGATATCATGATAAAAATGCAGCAAAATAAACCCATTTGGTCCTAGAAATGATGGAGAAAGCACTTAAGATCCAAACAAGATCTAGAAGCTAGATTACTAATCAATGCATTGATTCCTAGCCTATCTTGGCTTGAACTCCAGGAATTAGCTCCAAAATTCTTCACACGTGTGAAAGTACAACCTGCTGCTACCTGTGTATTGTACTTGCAACTCTAATCTCACTGAATGATCATAAAAAATCATATGCCAATAGCATTCATCAATAAAATCATAGACTCAAACTAGTCAAAAAGAAAAATCTCGATTTTGCTCATAATTGGATGGAAATCCCATCACATATTTATACATGTAGAGCTCGAATCTGAGCATATTAGGGCTTCTATGTATTCATCATAACCTAACCCTAACATCTAATGTAAATATCCACTTGATCCACCTCAAGATCCAGAAACAATGAGAAAAATGCTATTTTTAGCTCCTACTTTTTCTCTACCCTATCTATGCACTCTTTGGACATATCCCAAAGGTATCATTCCAAAGCTAGGTTTATGATTTGACTTAGAATAAGGAATCCTATGCCTTTGGCACGTGTGACATCCCACATTATCTTGAAAAATAGTTTTTCTACGAGAAACAAATATCAAGTACATGTCACTTTAGCATAACAATGCCTGAGGGTTTTGAAGAGGAGGCCATTTTTGAAGAAGAAGAACTAGTGGCACCTATTCCACGCCTACCAAGGACAGTACCATCAAGTCCTCCTGCTGCTGCCACCTCCACTACCGTCGATTCTGGTGATGCTCTAGATTTGGTTTCAAGCCTTGCGCAAGTGATCCAGTCTATGCTGGATAAGAAGAAGGAAATGGAGCAGAGAATCTTCAAGATGGGGTGGCCTCAAAGTGATTTACAAGTGGTAATTGTGCAAACTAGCTTGTGTGAATTGAACAGATCATACAAGCATCTCCATCAGACTCAACTTTGAGGCCTTTACTTAGCAATTGACTCACACTAAGAAAATTCTTGGTAATCGATGAAATAAACAAAACATCCTCAAAATGGACATCCCTATTTGTAGAGAGAGAAATAGGAATTGTGCCAATCCCTTTGATTGCACGCTCACCATAATTGGTCATGTAGATCACCCTCTTGTCACCTCCATATGCCAACAAAGATGTGAAGTACTCTTTGTGAAAAGTCATGTGTGAACTTGCTCCACTATCAATCCACCATGGATCTAGATCTCCATCATTAGCAAGCATACATGAAGACATCACAAAAGCATCATCATCATTTTCATTTTGAACATCCAAGCCATCCTCATCAAGAGTAAGATTACCTTGCTTATCTCCTTGACATATCTTCTTCTTGTAGGCACTCACTTGCATAAGTGTCCTTTGATGCCACAATAGAAGCATTTGAGCTTTGATCTATCTTTCTTTTTACCATTTGAAGAAGCATCGACTTGGTCTTGCCCTTTAGAACACTTATTTTTGCTTTTGCCCTTGAATTTGCCCTTGATGAACATAGCCTCCTCTCCAACTTGAGATGTTGATGAAGATCAACCTCTTGCTTGAAGCCTATATTGTTTATTGATCAAGATCTCTTGAACATCAATCAAACTTGGCAGATTATTTTGAATAGCAAGACTTTGAACAATGTTAGCATGAGCATCCAACAATCCATTAAGAATAACTTGAACAAGCTCTCCTTCCTTAATGCTCTCATCAATGCAAGCCAACTCATGATTCAATGCTTTCGCTCTCAAAATAAAAGTATTTGGACTTTCTTCATTCTTTTGCAAACAAGAAAAGATTTTCCTTCTTAGAGTCAACACTCTAGAAGTAGACTTGGATTCATAAAGCTTCTTCAATGAATCCCAAGCATCCTTTGATGAAGTACTCTTACCAACTTCCTTGGGAAGGTCATTGGTAACATTCATCTTTATCATGTGTAGAGCCTTTTTGGCCCTCTTGTCATACCTCACTTGATCTTGTTGTATTGCTGGTCTCTCCTCCAAACCTACAACAATATCCAAAACATCATTCATCTCAATAAGTGATTCCATCCCGACTTTCCAAATGAATAGTTATTTTGAGGTAAGCCTATCATTGGCTTCCAACATGACTCCACTTGATGTAGCCATGTAGCAATGACCCGATCCTCTCTTTCAACCTATTTCAATGCAAAAAGCACTCCTTTGAACATCAACAAATGTTTTCAAAAGGAAATCACAAAGATACAAAACTTCTCAATTCTCTTCTAGCACTTTTACCAAGCAAACCAGCACATAGAATAGTGAAATCTTGATCACCCTATGATCTATCCTCAATCTAATGACTCTTGCCACTTCCTAAGATTGAAACAAACTCAAATGAAGTTCAGTAACCTCAAAATCTAGAGATCCAATCAAATTTAGGGATTGACAAAATCACAAAAAATTGATTATTTCAAAAAAATGCAAATGCCAAAAACTAGATATGCAATCTATTAGGCAAAAACTAGATATGCAATCTATTAGCCACCACACTTGGGCTTTTCCAATGATCCAAAAATTGGCCAAATCCAACATGAAATGTGTGAAATTGGAATTGATCAAGATTATAACTCTATATAGGATTTTGATCTACAAAAGATCCAATCTACATATGCAAGAAACTCGATTTTGGTGTAGAATCCAATCTAGCATGCTCTAGCATTGATATCTTCTCTAAATCATTGATAGATGTGATTGTCTCCTTCATAACCTGAAACACAAGCTCTGATACCATGTGAAAGATTTGAGATCCATTAAGATCCAAGCCAACAAAATGATCTTGGGTTTAGAAACAAGCAACTCACCATCTTGCCAATGTAGAAAAATCAGCATCTACACTAAAGATAAGATGCAAACTCTAATAGATCTTGATCAAACATGAAATAAAACATAAAGTACTCTTGTTGTCCATAAAATTATAGTAATCTATTGTATTTCACACGTGTGGATCTAAAAATAACAACTAATGATCATTCTGCACATAGAATTGCAAGATATCACAAGTATAGTGCACTAATGGATAGTAGAACCCAAGAGAACCATGTATTAGCATGAATGAGATAAGGAGGAGAGAGAGTGAGAGATTATTCTCTCTTCCTATGAGTTACATCCTTTTATAGTAGATCCAAAACCTAAGTTGCCACTTGGTTTCCCTCCAATATGAAAAACCCTACTACTTTTGGGACTAGATTCACTGTACCCTACATTCAAATTTGAATCTACTCAAACACAACTAATTCTATATTTTTCACACTTTCAAAAAGTGTTTATTCAAATAATTTTAAGCTAATATAACTTTGAAAAGTCAAACTCTAAGTCTAATATGAAATTGGCCTCAATTGCCAAATAAACAAATGTAGCAAATATGACTTAACTAGTTGAATTTCTCACACTTTTGGTGGGCAGTTAGTGTTGGATTTATCTCCCCTACTCTCCTAAATCCTATGTTAATCTAGTTCCATTCATAATGCTGCATACTCACTTGCATTGTCACACAGCTCCACTACTGAAGACGAGTAAGTAAAGGTTGGCCAACATATCGGGCTTAGACGACATAACGTCCTCGGACGACATATCGGGTTAGTTCAAATTATCAGATAAACCTGACTTGTCTGACTTATCAAGCCCCCTCACGCTCACTTCTTGTACTACGTAACTGAATTGGCAATGACAACATCCATGATCTTCTTCTTGAAGGCACAACGGCTCCACGCCATCCTTTGTACACTCATCTGCACAAATGTAAATTATATAACTATTGTAATCTATTCAGAAGTCATATATGTAGTAAGAGAACCAAATCATCTGAGCTGATTCATTCATATAGTGTGTTCATATGCTCAAGCACACTTTGATGTTGAGACGCCATCTTATTAGAGAAAGACATTGTAGATGCCTTCATGCATTGATTCTCTCTTTCAAAAGGATTGTCAGTATAAGCTCATAACTGTTACAGATTGTAGTTAGCTTTGTGAGCACGCGATTTTATCTGCTATAGTCTTCTGCTTACCAACATTAACTGACTTGTATACCAATACACCTAATCTGAGTAAACTACTATTTGGTTCTACGTTCAGATTGTTCATCAGTATTGCATGCTTTCCACTCTTTGTCTAACTTTCTAATTGCTTTGTCTGATTGTCTGCTCTTGCTCAACTACTGAAGACGAGTAAGTAAAGGTTGGCCGACATATTGAGCTTAGACGACATAACGTCCTCAGACAACATATTGGGATAGTCTGACTTATCGGATAAACCTAACTTATCCGATGTATTGAGCCCCTTCACGCTCAATTCTTGTACTGCGCAATTGAATTGACAATGACAGCAGCCACGATATTCTTCTTGACGGCACAACGACTCCACGCCATCCTTTGTACACTCATCTGCACAAATGTAAATTATATAACTATTGTAATCTATTCAGAAGTCATGTATGTAGTAAGAGAATTAGATCATCTGAGCTTATTCATTCATATGCTCAAGCGCACTTTGACGTTGAGACGCCAGCTTATCAAAGACAAACATTGTAGATGCCTTCGTGCATTGATTCTCTCTTTCAGACAGATTGTCAATATAAGCTCATAGTTATTATAGATTGTAGTTAGCTTTGTGAGCAGGCGCCTTCCTCCGCTATAGTCTTGTGCTTACCAACATTAATTGACCTGTATTTCATTACACTAAACTACTATCTGGTTCTGCGTTCAGATTGTTTGTCAATATTGCATGCTTTCCACTCTCTGTCTGACTTTCTGATTGCTTTGTCTGATTGTTTGCTCTTGCTTCCTCAACCACCGCACAATCTAGCTCTAGTTTCATTCGTGTTTGCCTACTGGTAACCGGTTGTGCACATGCACCGAGGGAATCTCCCATACTTGCATTCCCTGCGCAGTTAGCTATCTCTTACGGGGAGCTAACTACCCCCGAAGGGATTCACTAACTACAAGACGGTTGGTGGTTTTCTCTCTCTCTCTCTCTCTCTCTCTCTCTCTCTCTCTCTCTCTCTCTCTCTCATGGATGCTTCCTCGTTATTACTTACCCAGTCTTACTATCTAGCATACAGACCGATGCATATGTATAGGCTCTCCGAAAATATAAGCCATTATATAATCATGTAGTTTCTACACTTTCTCCTCACAATACTTTGAAGAGTTTTCTACTTCCCACACACTGGTGATGTGCCCTACCGGATTGTCTCTCTACGGAAACGCTCCTCACTAAGGGGTTTATCTTTCTATCATACTATGTCCTCTTACTTCTTTTGGCAACTATGAATACTATCCATCATATGAAGTAGTTTTGATGTTATTATGCATGCTTGGAAGGCGCTGTCCATCAGCGAATGATAGCCAAGCGTATTTTTTATAGAGTATAATGGATCCATCTGCCTACAAGGCAACGATGGACTGCATCTTCCCTTCTATTCTCCAAAAGAGATACCTCTGTAGCAGCGATAAGCTATAGGCTCCTCGCTATCTTCTAAATGAAGTAGCAGCAGTGTATTACATATGTTGCTTATTGATAGAGATAGACCACAGACAACGGATTATCAGGTCTACTTCTCATACAAGATTTTAGCAAAACAGTAAACCTCATGTCCACAACAATGGACAGCAGGTTTTCCTCTTCATGATAGAAAGATCAAAAGTTGTGCATATCATTCGCTGCTCCAACGATGGTCAGCTGGTCCTCTTCTTCACAAAAGAGCTTTCAAAAAGTGTTAAATCAATCACTGCTCCAACGATGGACAACAGGTCCTCTTCTCCACAAGAGAAGATTTTTTAATATGTAGAACAATTGCTGCTCCAACGATGGAGTATATGCAAATTTCTTTCATGAAAAGTTTTTCATAAGGTTGCTCGTTGTCCCAACAACAAATGGTTTGGTTGTTTCAATGCTCATAGTCTGGTCTACATATATGCTCTCTAAATTCGCTCCTTCTACTATATAAAGATGGATAGAAGGAACTGAGATTGGACTACTCTTAAGAAATGATCTAAGTGCTCTGTTCTTATTGTATACTGGACGTACGTTCTACTACTTTTTGCCAGTCTTATTCTAGTACACTAAAGAACTATTGGTGCATGTGTTAATGTAGCAGCATCCGTAACTACGAACTCTTTTATTACACTCCGGTTCTTACTCGAATCAAGCGTTATCGCATTCGAAACAAAGGTATGCTTTTTACTGATATTCTGCAAAACAGAAAGTACCCTCCACTTATATGTCTTTCAATTCTGAAAACGTAACTAAGTAACCACATTTGTAGTCACTTTGCTGAAAAGATGGTACTCTCACAAAAAGACGACTGTGGCAGCATCTCAAGAAGTTTTTGTTTGCAAATATTCAAGTATGGGGCTTCAGTATCAATTTAGATGCAAATACTACGTCACACGAACGGGCGGTGTTTTTTTTTTCTTTAAATTTTCCTGTTTACGTTTCTTTAAAATGCTTCTCCCTTTCTACAAAAAGAAATGACTTTAGTTGAAAAACACTATTGCTAAATAACTTTCAATGAAACCTCGGTCAGTAAACTGTACGATAAGGATTCCAATAAAATGGTCTTAGACAACATGGATATGCGTAAGGCACGTTGTCTCTACGAGAGGGTTAGAATGGCACGGATCTGGCCTAATACTTGGTAAAGACATTGGAAACCACTTACTCAATAACCCAATCTGTCTATCCAAAATAGTGTCCATATACCATGGTTGTTATATGATTCTGATATAACGATCATGGCATTGCCTTACCTTACCCGTCAAGTGTCACTCTAGACCTTTGGTGAGATACATGGATATGCTCAGGAGTATGGACAGTAGTGTGTGACATACCTCACTTTGTAAGGGTCACTTGGGTCAGTATAGCATGGATTTGCTCTGATACCAGCACATATGTCCACACTAGATCTTTTGGCTAAGTTAAACTTTAAACGGTTAAAACTTTTTCATACCCTTATATGCATAAAACGAACTGATACAGACCAATTGCCCGTAAGCTTATTAGTATGGCACTCGCCCTGATATGGTGATATAACGGCCTGGCCTATTGCTAAGACATTGTGTGTTTGGGAAGACTGAACTATGTTTTAAAATGCTATTCAAAGCTGTTAAGTAGTATAACTTCTTTTGGACCTTGAATAACAACTATCGTTCAGCTATGACACCTGTCTTTCTCACGAAACTAACTTGAGCGGTTTTGTTTTGTGGCATGGTTGCAGGTATCAGCTGGACGTCTTGAAAGTGGTTATGATTTATGGTACTTTCTAGTATCGTATTTTACTTTTCAGCTGTATTTTACCTTGTTGGATTATGAATAAAGGCTTCAAAGAGCTTCAGTCTTGCTTTGTTAAGAGGAACTAAGTGTAGTCTTCTCTCTCTCTCTCTCTCTCTCTCTCTCTCTCTCTCTCTCTCTCTCTCTCTCTCTCTCTCTCTCTCTCTCTCTCTCTCTCTCTCTCTCTCTCTCTCTCTCTCTCTCTCTCTCTCTCTCTCTCTCTCTCTCTCTCTCTCTCATGGATGCTTCTTCATTTATATTCACCTTGCTTTGCTACCTGTCATTATTTACTTATTAAATAATTCAATGGTTGTTACAGTTTAAGAGATGTCGTTCCCCAAAGAGAGCACATAAAAGGCTAATTTTGTCATTATGGTGGTAACAAAAATATATCAGCGATGCACAGTGAAATGGAATGGAAATGATGAGAAATCTACTTGTCAAGGACACTTTGATAAGGCAACCAGAACCACCAAGCCCAAGGAAAAAATGTAATAAATCCAATAGAAACAAGTTTAATGATACCTCTCCCTTACAATAGCTATGTATGATCATTAATGTCTTGAGTGATTAAACAATCACTACACACACATTCTGATTAAACACAAATTCCAAGATTATGAATCCTCCAGTTCTGACTCAGTAGCTAGGCAACCTGCAAAATGACTCAGAGAATCACACATCTCCTCTCATCCTTCTTCTCATAATCTGTTCGAAAACATAATTGTACTATCATGAATCAGACAGATGCATGCCTCAAAATGATTTGGACTCGGTATATCAATATACTGAATCATTCATTTAAGAATAGTGATTATTACAGAGATAAAATCCATTCAATAGGTGCAGCAATATCTGTAGATAAATACAATGATAATCATCTTCTTCTCTGCTAGGAAGAAGGGAAGATTAAGCTATATCAAAGCACACAGAGCCACAAAGCCTCTGCTCTTCCTCTCCTGCAAACAAGAAGAATAGGTATAGAATACAATACTAAAGAAAATGAAAAATGTTCTAGCTCATATAGCCAGGAATGGGACTCGTAGAAGAGTCTAGAGGCACGTAACTGCTTCTGAGGATCTCTGCCAGTGTTGTCTTGCCAAGTGTAGGACGGTGAACCAACCAGGGACTGCCACAACAAGAAGATAAAAAAGCCCTTGATAACTGCCTGCAAGAAAGAGCCTGTAGTTGCTTGACAGCCCAAGATTAACATATTACATCAAGTTAGAAGTGACAATCTCAACACTCCTCCTCATTTATAACTTGGTAAATCCAATGTACATCTATCTAAAATTCCAAGAGCAAATCTTAACTTGAAAAATGGATTTTTAGCCAAAGGCTTGGTAAGATATCAGCTATGCACTCAGATGATGGCACATGATGAAGCTGTACCTCCTTGGATTGCACCTTCTCCCTCACAAAGTGATGAGCTATCTCAATATGCTTTGTTCTAGCATGGAAGAAAGGATTTGTAGCAATTTGTTGAGATGCTTGATTACCACAATAGATGCAAGGGATCTCCTCAGCCTTCATCACTTGAAGCTCCCCCAAAAGTCTTCTTAGACAAAGTAGTTCTTTTGTTGTTGAAGTTAAGGCCTTGTACTCGGCTTCACAAGAGGAAAGGAGATAGTATCTTGCTTTTTGGAAAGCCAAGATATCACTCCTCCACAAAGGAAAGTGGAAAATGCACTTATGGATCTCCTATCCATCTTGTCTCCTGCAAAATCCAAATCTGAGTATGCCCTCAAGTACAAGTTAGATCCTTGATAAAAAATGCCAAAAAATCTAGTAGAAGAGATATATCTAGATACTCTTTTGGCACTTTTCCAATGACGTATCAAAGGATCTTGCATGTGTTGACTTAACTTGCTTACACAATAACTCAAATCTGGTCTAGTGATTGTCAAATAGATTAAGCTTTCTAAAGAGTGTGATGTCCTCAAAGGATGCTTCATCACCATCATTAGAAACTTTAACAACATGCTCCATAGGGGTGTCAATCCCTTTACAATCTTTCATTCCAAGTATGAACTTAAGAAGTCCTAGATCTACCATCTTGAATTCACTAGACAAAGAAGCTTTAACTTTTCTTATGCCTTCACCATCATTTCCTGTCAATATGATATCATCAACATAAAGAACTAAAATGATGATCTTTCCATCATTACATTTGATGTACAAAGAAGGCTCATAAGAGCTAATCACAAAGCCAAGGGAGTAGAGAAAATCATGCAACCTAGAGTACCAAGCTCTAGATGCTTCCTCTCCATCCTTGATGAAGCCCTCGGGTTGCAACATGTATATCTCCTCCTCCAATTAGCCATTAAGAAATGCATTGGTCACATCCATTTGAAATAAGTCCCATTTGAACAAAGTAGCAATACAAATGATCAATCTAATGTGAAAAATGCAAAAATTATGTTTGGTCAAGGCCAAATCTATGTATATAGGATGATTACACATATGTGGAGCTTGTTCCCACGTGTGAAATGAATGTACTTTTCATGTAGTTAATCATATATCTTGTACATATAGTTTAAATCAAGTTCTATTGGCTAAAAAGGCCAAAATCATGTTTTTTAGTCATATGCCACATGGCATCAATCTAGAGATTGCATGAAGCCACATCATGAGATTAGGTGTCAAATCCCATGGTAGAGGTCTGCTCACATGTGTGGAATAAGCTGAGGAAGTCATTTGCACTTCTAGAAGAGTTTTTCCTAGTTCTCTACATAGAAGAAAAATGGACCAAAAGTGCTCAAAATAGAAGGTTTTGTCCAAGTGTCAATTTTGCGTGATGAATTATCACATGACAAAGCACCCTCACACATGTGAGATTAGAGGTATGATCAGTACCATGAGCTCCCACTTTTTGTATATATAGCCACATTTGGCCATAATCAACAAGAAACACCAATCTTGGTTTTGGAGGCAATTCTTGTCAATTTCATCATTTGTCTTGATTTTTCTTAATAGTTTTGAGTTCCTATCATATTGTACTTTGATTTCAGGCTGGAGTTTGTACTCTGACATGTTTTCACATGTGTGATACCAGAAAATACAATTCCTTTTCATTTATGATTGTTCTTGTTAGATTTTCTCATCTAAATTTGATCTAGATTGATCTAAATCTAATGTTGATTGATAGATCAATTTTATCTAACATCCAATCACTCTTGTGGATCATTTTAGGATCCATTCTTGTACAATTTTGTAGATTTCCACATGGTATCAGAGCCAAGTACAAGAGGATTTATGAAGATTTGATGGGGTTGATCCAAAACTAAGCCCAAATTAGCAAGTTTTTTAGAACTAGCTAATTTTGATGTGGCGAGTTGGATAGGATAGGTATACTCAAAATTTAAGGACAAAAACTTGTTGTGGGCTGAAGGAGTACTTTTCACATGTGCTAGAACATACAGTACCAGTTTTGGAGTCTTATGTTTCAGTTTGATGCTAAATCTCCCAAATTAGCAAGTTTGTGAAAACTAGCTAATTTTGAGGTAGAGATTTTGAATTGATAGCTAGATTCAATTTTTTTGTACCAAAATTTGTTGTAGGTTGTAGGTGTACCTTCCACACGTGTGGGGCTATACAGAAACTATTTTGGTTGGGAAAATTCAAATTGATGCATAATTTGACTCATATAACCAAATTTAGAGATTTTTAGTGCAAATTCAAGCTTTTTCTATAGAGATTCTATTCCTATGATTTGTTCTTGGATTAGATCATCCAAATAATTTAATTGGAAGCTTGATTCAGGTGCATTAAATGTGTTTCTCTGATTTTTTGAGTACATGTCAAAGTTGAGAGAAAAATTGCCAAAAATCATAGATTAAGGAGTGATATGCAAGGTGAGAGGTTGAAATCCATTGTACCATCACTCTAGTTTGTTCAAGAGTGATAGGGTCAAGTTTAAAAGCATAAATTTGCTAGAAAATGTCCTTGGATCTGTCCTCCAAGTGAAACCTTTGAGAGTTTCTAGTGCATATATAACATCTATGCAAATCTTTTGTAGAATTTGACATGGATTGGCTTCAATTGAGAGTTCTAGAAAAGAGATTGAGATCCAAGTCACATTGTTCAACCCTACTCAATATGTTTGAGTATTTTTTAGGCTTGAAAAGATTGAGGTGTGTATGTAAAGAGAGATCCAATTTTCTAAGAGTTCCTTCCTCTGTAGAGGGCAAGATCTAGAAGCTCATTTTGTGTTGGTATTGGTGGAGAGTTTTTCTTCTCCTAGGTGATCAAATCTTTCTAAGTAGCATTAGCTCTTTGAAGCAAAATATCTTAGTGAGAAAGAAGAACCACAACTTTTGATTTTGAATTTCATTCTAACTCTTAAGAGGTAGAGTCATTGGTGGAATCCAATAGGGGTGAATGAATTCAATTTATTGAGCAAAAATTGACATAGTATGTATGAAACTCAAATTGATTCTATTCAACTTTCTTTGTGAGAGTGTGAGGGTCAAGTTGTGATCCCATTGGATGTCTAGAACAAGGAGGAGTCCATATTTTAGTGTTCATGCATGGTTGGGATCTTTGTGAATCTCTATGTGTCTGATCTTTAAAGCTTGGTGAGAAATTCTTAGCGTGGGTTGTTATCAAACTATTACAAATCCATTCCAAATATCAAGAGTGATATTTTTTGGGGATTCCAAAAGGGGTGATTGGATCTTAATTGTATGTGTTTGAATCAAATGTACATGTCAAATTTGAGTGATTTAGTGTAGATTTTATGTTTTGTGAAAATTGGTGGTATAGTATGTTGTCAAAGCAAATCAAATTCATTCTAAATCTCAAGAGTGAGATTATTTGGGTCAAGAGTGAGTCCAAAAGAAGTGATTAAGTTTGATTTTTATGTATTTGAAACAAAACCCATCTTTTGTTCAAGAATCTCAAGTGTTGAGAGAATTAGTCAAGTAAAAAGGAAAATCTAGGTGTCAAATCTTTTCATATCCATTTCAACTCTCAAAAGAAAGAGTCAAATTTGTATTTGTCGATTGCAATAGGAGTTTGGATCTGATTTCTTTTGTGATTTGATTTAAAGATTGTGTGCTTTTGTCTAAAGTTTCCAAGTGACTAGTCATTAGTGTGAAGATTGATTCTTAGGTTTGTGAGCTAGATCTTTTGCATATCCTTCTAGATTATTGAATATGTTCAAATATACTCTCTTGAGAGTCACAAATTACATTTGTAGAATCATATCACAAGTTTTAATTCACATAGCATCAATAGGTGGCATCCTATTGAAGGCAAGTAAGGATCTTAAGTGCAACCTTTGTGGCAAGGAAGGATATTTTTCCTCAAGATGCTACAAAAAGGTATCCATCTGATAGACATGTCAGTCATCCAAATAAATGGATTCTCTAGTGTTTGGGAACAAGAGATAATTTCCTATAGTGATTGTAGGACAGCTAGATGACCAGTGGATATCTAGAATATCAGATAAGGCAGTTAAGGGTTTTCTGGAAAGAAAAGCTGATGGTATGTGACATTAATAATTTGGAAAGAAAATTTTAGGATTGTAAAGATTTGATGATCAATGGGGTGTTTTAGTACCTAGTCACGATATCGTAGAAATAAAACTATTTGATCAAATGTGGGGTATTTTGGAAAATTTTGAGGTTTAATCTATATCCCAATGTGCTATTCTCATTATTTACAAAATCAGAGGCCCTCAAATCTATTTCTCGTTTTTTTAATTAATCCTTCACTTCTTTGATAATTAAAGTTAAAAGAACTGTTCCAGTTATTCTTTCCTGTTTAGAGAGCTTCTAAGGATAGAAGCAATTTAAGGAAGGAAGAATGTTAGGTCCATGACCAATAAGTAGGATATACTCCTAGTCTTGGATACACGGTACTCTAGTAAATCAAGCTATTAGTTATGTCATGTCATACTGGATGTGATTCGAAAGTAACTAATATCCTTGTGAGGCCCAAAACACACTAAATGGAGTTTAGACAAGATTTGAGACAGTGTACACATGTGTAGAGTTATCAATAGCAATTATATGAATAGTTGGTCCATGCTTAGGACTCTATTCTAGGTGAATCTATGTATAGGGAACTTAGGGCTATGCATGGCTATGTGCCCAGGTTGCTTTTGGCTCTATATATTGAGGCCAATCTTGCCCTACTCCTCATTGTGATCATTGATTCATTGCCAGGGTTTCACTCTACATTCATGTTTTTTGTTCCTTGGCTTGAGGGTGAAGCTTCTAGAGTTGATTGGTTGCTTCTACTTGGTTGGGTGGTTGCTCCATAGTGTGTTATCCATTGTGTTTTGTCTTGTAAGTAGGATCTTAGGGAGCTTTTCTTACACAGACCCACAGGAAGATCAAGTCTCTATGCACAGATGGAGGGGGAGAGTATATCTCTACATAATTCAAAGAGTTTTGCAAGGCCAACGGGATACATCAACAATATACAACCAGCTACTCACCTCAGTCCAATGGTGTAGCTGAACGGAAGAATCGGACACTCATCGAAATTGCCAAGAGCATGATGGCCCATGCCTCTCTTCCAAAGAAATTTTGGGCAGAAGCTGTTACTACAGTTGCGGACAAGATCAAAGCCATCACTCAAAAATATTCGAGTGATGCATCGCTTTCGTTCAAATCCCTGAAGATCTAAGAAGAAAGCTGGATGATAAGAGCAAGAAAATGATTTTCATCGACTATTCCCCAGACCACAAGACATACAAGCTCTACAATTTGGATACCGAGAAGGCATTCACCTGTAGAGACATCATTTTTGTGGAAGACCAGGTCATCGACCACAAGGAAAAAGCTGCTGACAAATCCGACCCAAGAATCGAACACCCAAATTCCGATCCACAAATTCAACTACAGAATATCGACGTTGACTCAGACAATGAGTCAGAACTTCAACGAGTCAACCCACATCAGAGGATCGAAGTTCAATCTAGAAGGTCAAACAGGTCCAGACAGCCTCCATCCAAATTTATGGATGATTCGGCCTGCTACTTTTCGCAGGAACCAACCACCGTTTCTGAGGCAATGTCTACTCCTGATGCTGACCAGTGGAAAGAAACAATGGACACCGAATTTGATTCTCTAATAGAGAATCAAACATGGACAGTCACTAAGCTGTTAAAGGACCAAAATCCAATTCCATGCAAATGGATATTCAAGGTGAAGTACGACATTGAAGGAAGGCTAAATCGTTACAAGGCCAGGCTAGTCGCCAAAGGCTATTCCCAGATTCCAGATCTGGATTATTCAGAAACCTTCAGTCCAGTTGTCAAACATACTTCGATCCACCTACTCCTCTCCTTTGCAGCCGCAGCAGACCTTGAAGTCCACCAGATGGATGTCCAGACAACTTTCCTCAATGGAACCATCGAAGAGGAAATTTATATGTCACAGCCAGAGGGATATGAACTCAAGGGAAATCAAAAGCACCTTGTATGCAAAATCCACAAGGCTCTCTACAAGCTGAAACAGTCACCCGGAGCCTGGTTCTAGAAGATCAAAGCATTTCTGATAGAGAATGGTTTTATTCCAAACTCAGCAGACTCAAGTGTCTACTTCAAGTCTCTTTCAAAACACTTAATCATCATCACTCTCTATGTAGATGATACACTCTTATTCAGTAACAATCTTAATCTGATGAAGGATACGAAATGCATGCTGGCCCAAGAAAACAAGATGACTGTTAGCAACAAAGTAAAATCAAAGTAAAATTAAACATCATGGCATGTATTGTAAGTCCACTGATGAGTACTTGTTAATAAACTCCTACCATGGCATGTGTGTTATAAGTCCATGGGTAGAAACTTAATTAAATTCTAAACTTCTAATTTAGAAAACTTAACTTAGAGAACTTAAACTTAGAAACTTAAGTATAGAAAATAAAAGATTCTAAGTTATCTTGAGTTCTAAGTTTAGAGTCTTAGGCTTTCTAAGTTAGAAGTGGCGAAGTTTAGAAGTCTTAGAATTGCAAGTTTTAGAAATTAATCTCATAAGTCAATAGAAGCTTATGGAAGGCCCTTCTTGCTATAAGAAGAGAGACATTTCCCTTGTAAAATAACACTCTGAGATTATGCTAAATTGCTCTCTCTTGAGATTATCATTCTATTTCTTTGTGTTCCCATTGGAAGGTGCATAGCTTGAGGGAAGGTGCCCGAGCCTCCTCTTGCCTCCTTTCATTGGATTATTGTGGCATGCTTTAATTGTTATTTATTAGTTAGCCGCAATTTATCTTTCAAACCCTCCGAGTGTTAATTTAGGTCTTAGTTTAGCAACCTTGCTAGTTGGGTTCGCGTTAGCAAGAATTTTTATTGTTGTTTCTAATTAGTTTATTTCCGTTTCGGGCACTAGTTGGGTAAGCCTTAGTGCTCTCATCTTTGTTAATTATTTCTATATTTCCGTTGAAGCTTGTTCTAAAAACTTAGAAAGTGGACGATCCTCTACATTCCTATACTACATCCGTAAGTAGATCTAGCCACCGTACGAACTAGAAATACTTCCAACATTGGCGCCATTGCCGCTTTCTTAGTTTTTTTCTATATAGCTTACTTGTTTTCTTTTTTACTAACGTGCTTGTGTGTATGCTTACCTGCTATTTTCCTTCACACTACAGCACAAGACTTCTCTCCAGGTTACATGAGCTGCTGAGCAACCTATCAAGCCGGGGAGAAGCAACAAACGTATCAACTTGGACATTTTCTTTGAAAGAAGTGACCCAAGTGACATTTTTTTTCGACCAAACAGGTATATCAGAATTCGTCGGTCTGTCTATAGCCATAACAGACACTGATTTTTCGAAAACCCGTTGTTTTATTGTCAAAATTCTTTGTTATCCACCCAAATCTTTGTGTCAAAATTCGCCGACTTCACTGAGGCTAGATCTATGCAAGATCAGTCCTCCAACAACTTCGCAAATTTTATCTCAGAGATTTAGCTTGTTTTTTGTCAGAAAATCATTTTTTTCACTATTATCCTTATCTGTCAACGAAACTTCCGTATCAGAATTCGCCAACCATACCATGAAATTGCCCACAGTCTGAACAATTTCTATACATCCTCTACGAATTCTGTCCTTTACAAAAAATCTAAAAAAATTAAAATCTTCATATTTTGTTAGTAAAACCTCTTTATCAGAATTCGGTGACCATACCACGAAATCGTCCACAATGTGCACGATTTCTGGCGAATTCAAAAAAAACAAATCTCAGTATCAGAATCCGTCGACCATACCACGAAATCATCCACAGTCTGAACGATTTCTATACATCCTCTGCGAATTTTGTTTTTTACAAAAAAATCTAAAAAAATCTAAAAATTCATATTTGGTCTGTGAACACTCCTTATTAGAATTTGCCGACCATACCACAAAATCGTCCACAATGTGCATGATTTCTGACGAATTCTTAAAAAAAAAAAAAAAACATCTCAGGATCAGAATTCGTCGACCATACCACAAAATCGCCCACAGTCTGAACGATTTTTATACATCCTCTATGAATTCTGTCATTTACAAAAAAATTTAAAAATTCATATTTTGTTTGTGAAAACTCATCAGAATTCGTCAAACATACCACAAAATCGTCCACAATGTGCACGATTTTTGAGAATTCTAAAAAAAATAAAAAAAAATCTCAATATCAGAATTCGCCGACCATACCACGAAATCACCCACAGTTTGAACGATTTCTATACATCATCTACGAATTTTGTCCTTTACAAAAAAATCTAAAAAAATTAAAAAATTCATATTTTGTTTGTGAAAATTCCTTATCAAAATTTGCCGACCATACCATGAAATCGTCCATAATGTTCACAATTTCTGACGAATTCTAAAAAAAAAATTCAAAAAAAAAATCTCAGTATCAGAATTTGTCGACCATACCACAAAATCGCCCACAATCTGCATGATTTCTATACATCCTCTGTGAATTCTTTCCTTTACAAAAAATCCAAAAAAATAAAAAAAAAATCCATATTTTGTCAGTGAAAAGTTTCTGTTAGAATTCGCGAAACTGTATTCTGATTCAACAGCCTGTTTGCAAGTTCTACGCTTATCTACGAATTTTGTTACTCCAAAAAAGTATAGATTCTTGTCCAAATTCACTATCTTGGAAGTAAACCACCTTTTTGATCTTTTGTGGCCAAGTACAGTACTATACTGATCATTTGTACTGTTATTCTGTTTCTCATTCTGCATCATGTCAAAAGATTGTGCTGAATCTTCTAATCCTGCACCTCCACGTCTAGAACACAGAATTTCACACATTGCTGCACGAAAGTACGATGGAAAATCTGACCTAGTTAGATTTCTTCAAGACTTTGATAATGCATGTTGCTTCTATGGAAGACATATTTGAAACTGAAAAGCTCAAACTATTTCCTATGGTGCTCTATGGAACCGCCAAATAATGGTATCTCAACCTAGAAGCTCCTGATCTTGTTTCTTGGAATACCCTCAAAGACGCTCTTATCAAGCATTTCAAACTTTCTAAACTGACTCAAAACCCATTCACCCAAATCACACATATCAAAATGTGTCACAAAGAGCTGTAAGAAGCTACATTGAACATTTTAAATGTCTCAAGATAGAATGTGTTGATGAGAATATCACCGAACAAATAGCCATTAAATTGTTCATGGTTGGACTCCCTAAAAGTATCCGCCGAGAACTGAAACCAGTTGATCTTTATGATCAACTTAAGGATGTAATGACTAATGCCATTCGTGAAGAAGACGAAGGGTCCGATGAGGACTTTGATTATCGCAACAAGAAATCCAAACTCCCTGAACGTCTTGACAACCAGAAGATTGAGAATACAGCCCAATCTTTAGAACTTCTACATCAAATGGAAACTTGGCAGCAAGCTCAACAAACTCACATGGACAAACTAACTGCTGATTTTCAAAACGCTATGAAAAATATTGCTGATAAATCTTTTCCAGCAAGAAAACATGTCTCATGTCCTATCTGTTTGCAGAATCACACTGCTAATGAGTGTCCCCAACTAAAAACTCATCTCCCATTAGCACCCAGACCTATGTATCAGCATTACCGCCCCTTCACTCCACAACAACCCATGCCACTAGTAGGAGTTTATCAACCACGTCAGTAGTTTGTTGTTAATCAACCTATTTCACAACCAGCTGTGCATTTTTTTTATCCAAATTCCATAGATCCAGCAACTTATTTTGTGGACACCACTACTCCACCAGGATACTCCTCTGAAGCGGTGGTATATTATCTGTATGAACCTAATGCCCCGATCTACGATCCAAACCAAACTATGTTTACGATGCAACAATTTCTCGTAATACAAGGATGCTTTATCTGTGTAGGTAAACATCCTAGTATTGGCTACCCAGACAAATTTCATTTTCCACCAGCTTGTGAAAATTGTGGCATTGAACACCATGTTAAGGATTTGCGTTGACACAGTTGTGCTACTTCTGGGAGATTTACTGGTTGATGTTTGTTATGTGAGTCTGAATATCTGTTTGTAAGTCTGTAACCTATGTCGTTTTGTGATCATGTTCTTTTAGTTTGCTTATCTTTTTACTTTTCTTTTTACACCCTTTTACATTATGTTTTTGTTTTCTTGCATGTCTATCAGTCAAAGAATCTTCAAAGTAGTCAGGCATAACTTTCAGCTTCTATTCCAAAATATTCAATTGTCGTACAGAGTCAGAAAGATCACACAACAACACTACCTTGTGCACTACCATTATCACCATACTCCATCAGATATTATCTACCGGTGTGTGGCCAACGCAAATTATCTTCACAAGCGATGTTGTGCAACCCCAAAGCACAATTCAAATGTGAGAAAAAATCAGTACTCAGAAGACACAAGCCAGAGACTACTCACACACTCTTCCATGCAGTTATTTTTTCCATGAGTGGACTCCCAAGAAACAACATACAGGTTGGAGAAAAGCAATTAAGAGACTTCACAACAAATGTTCTATTTGAAAACTAATGGAGCACATTATTTGGCTGCCAATATTATCCAACAAAAGATCCATCTTTCCAACAAAATGGAATGTTCACAAAAACCACAACCACTTTCAATAAGCAGTTGGTTTTACGTAAGCGATACAAAATCCACGCTTTTTCAGCTATATATCCAGGCCAACTACTTCAACAAGCTCAGAAGCTGACATGACGAAGAAATTTTGAATCCATCAGTGAATGGAGCTATAGATACACAACCCCGAGGACAAATGTCATTTTCAATGGCAAACAATGATGACTCTTTAAAAAATTGTACATTGAGCTTTGGATATGAACATGTATAAAAAGACACACAAGATCCCTATCGTCCCTTGTCCACACCCATTCCTTCCCCATGTTCCACCATATAATAAATCTTGAAGCTTCATCTCACTTTTCTCATCCATGCTTCAAGTCCTCATTCTCACCCGATTGATCATTTTGAACTTGCTCTAGTTCTCACTTGAAACACTTCATGGAGCAGACAAGTCTACAACATCTGCAGCATACAAACGATGCCAATTCAGAACTCCTGATGAGTCAAGACAAGCATATTATCAAAAGGACCTTGGAGATTTTTCACAAAACAACAAATGGTGTTTTTGTAATTAAAGAAATCGGCAAGTTATTCACTTGTTGACTATTCAAAGGGCACTACTTAATTCAAAAAGAAAAAAGAAAAAAGAGGAAGGGCGATCGTTCAAACCTCTATTCCAAGCAATCCTTCATGGAGCTCTCAATGGTAATCACAGTTCTGCCAAAATTATGTTTTTCAAGAGACAACTATGAGCAACAAACCTTTGATCTATTCGTTCACCTCCACCACCACCCCCATATCCAACTCACATCATGCCTCATTTTCATCTCATTACCATTCATTCTCACCTTGTGTTGTTTTCATACCATATTCAACAACCCAAGCTCTTGTACATCATCCATTGAATCATCAACATGAGCAATTGGAAATACACACCATCAAAGAGCCAAATCTTCTGGAGACGCTCATACTTCTTCAAAGCTTCATCTCCTATGGAGCAGCACTTTACAAAATGTTCCACATCTACAAGCTGCACCGACTTGACTCCTCCCACACCATAAAGAGCAGAATTTTTTATATTGCCATTGGCGTGGGACCACCAATCCAATTAGGAGGGGGAGAATGTTAGCAACAAAGTAAAATCAAAGTAAAATAAAACATCGTGGCATGTGTATTGTAAGTCCACTGATGAGTACTTGTTAATAAATTCCTACCATGGCATGTGTGTTATAAGTCCATGGGTAGAAACTTAATTAAATTCTAGACTTCTAAGTTAGAAAATTTAACTTAGAGAACTTAAAACGTAGAAACTTAAGTCTAAAAAATAAAAGATTCTAAGTTATCTTGAGTTCTAAGTTTAGAGTCTTAGGCTTTCTAAGAGAAGTGGAGAAGTTTAGAAGTCTTAGAATTGCAAGTTTTAGAAATTAATCTCATAAGTCGATAGAAGCTTATGGAAGGCCCTTCTTGCTATAAGAAGAGAGGCATTTCCCTTGTAAAATAACACTCTGAGATTATGCTAAATTGCGCTCTCTTGAGATTATCATTCTATTTCTTTGTGTTCCCATTGGAAGGTGCATAGCTTGAGGGAAGGTGCTCGGGCTTCCTCTTGTCTCCTTTCATTGGATTATTGTGGCATGCTTTGATTGTTATTTATTAGTTAGCCGCAATTTATCTTTCAAACCCTCCGGGTGTTAATTTAGGTCTTAGTTTAGCAACCTTGCTAGTTGGGTTTGCCTTAGCAAGGATTTTTATTGCTGTTTCTAGTCAGCTTATTTCCGTTTCGGGCACTAGTTGGGTAAGCCTTAGTGCTCTCATCTTTGTTGATTATTTCCGTATTTCCATTGAAGCTTCTTGTAAAAACTTAGAAAGTGGACAATCCTCTACATCCCTATACTACATCCGTAAGTAGATCTAGCCACCGTATGAACTAAAAATACTTCCAACAATGACTGACATGAGTCCAGCCCATTATTGTCTCAAAATCTAAATCCAACGAGATCGACCTGACAGACTGATTTTTATCAGTCAACAACGATATTTCAACAATGTGTTGGAAAATTATGGAATGGCCAACTAAAAACCAAGTTACTTTCCACTCGACCCTGGACTAAAGTTATCGAAGGAACAGTCTCTTCAAACTGAGACAGAAACGGAAGAAATGAAGCGCTACCCATTTCAATCCATCATCGGCTCATTGATGTACGCAATGATGTGCACGCGACCAGACCTTGCATATTCGATCAGCACAATTTGCCAGTTCCTATCAAATCCAGGCTTAAGTCACTAGAAAGCACTAACAAAGGTCATGAAGTACATCCAGACAACTAAAACTCTCAGCATCTGCTACGGAGGCAGCCAAACTGCCAATATCCTTGAAGTCTACACAGATGCGGATTGGGCAGGAGATGTCGATACCAAAAAATCAACTTCTGGATTTTATACAACCAAGGCCCAATCTTATGGAATGACCGGAAGCATACCTCAGTTATATTATCATCAACGGAATCTGAATACATAGCTGCCACAAATGCAATCAAAGAGGTGATCTGGCTAAGGCAACTGCTTGCAGACATCAACCTTGCACAACCACTTCCTACAACAATCTATTGTGACAATCAAAGCACAATAGCGCTATTTCTCAATCCGAGATTTCACTCTCGAAGGAAACATATGAAAATCAGGTATTATTACCTTAGAGAGAAAGTCCATAGCAAGGAAGTAGCATTGGTTTTCTGTAGAACAAACTACATGGCAGCAGATTACTTGGCTCTATCAAAGGAGCAACATCTCAAATTTAACAATATGTTAAATCTAAAAATCAAAGGTTTTCAGGATCCACATTAAGGGGGAGTGTTAGATTTCTTATGCTCAACCTTAAACAAATTGTTCAAGTAATGAGCATCCTGAAAACTGAAGGCCTGACTTCATGTTTTCGGACCTTCACTTTTTCCTTTGAGATTTTTTATGCCTTAGCCATTTTTAGCACCTTCGAAAAAAATGCGACACAGTGGCCAGAATGCCTTAGAAACCATTCTAAAGGCACGTTTGCCTTTTTCGCCTTTTTCACACCTTCATGAAAAATGCAACACTATGCCTTAGAAACCATTTCTAGGCACCTTCATCTTTTTCACTTTTTTGTGCCTTTGAGAAAAATGCGACACTATGCTTTAGAAACCATGTTTAAGGCACGTTCGTCTTTTTTGCTTTTTTTTGCCCCTTCACGAAAAATGCGACACAGTGGCCAGAATGCCATGGAATTCGTTCTAAAGACACCTTCGGCTTTTTCGCCTTTTTCGCTACCTTCAATCTAAGGGCGCCTTCAAGATTTACATACCTTTAATTTACACCTTCAGGTTTTCCAGATTTTTGTGTTTTTGCTACATTGGCAGACCGACGTCGCCAACTTATCATGAATCCTAAAAACAGCTGGAGAACCAAATATTCCAAGGGCGGTTAGCGGTTACCAACTTTGTACATATACAAGGATTGGCATGAATAACATTCAAGGCTTGTAAGATATTTGTCTCTTGACACTTGTAAATATAAATATTAACTGAATCAAGCTATGTAAGTGTTACTTGAAAGTGTTAATCAAATTTCCTTTTCAAATCAAAGCTATCTGTAGCCAGCGTAATCATGCTCAGCAAGCTAAAGTTATTACTTGAATCCATTGTGTTAGCTTCTTGTTTCTTGTTTTGTGGATTTATGCAAGTTTAGTAGTGTTTAGGATCTGTTTTAGTTCATTTTGCAGCATTAAAGTAGGATTTCAGTCATTGTTCAACGGTTTCGCATGCTGATTTGATGGTTGGACGTCTTGGCATGCATGATTGACTAATTGTGGTCAATTATGCATGTGCTCTAGTGCAAGAGTGACCAATCTAAGTGTCCTCTGATAGGCAGGACAATACTACAACATCTGAATCATCATTTTCCCTGATCTGGGTATTGTAATAACAAGAAAACATCTAATAAATGTCCAACGAGTCTAGTAACAGGCAAAAACTGTTCTGAAACAAGAAGAAAGAACAAAAACAAGCCAACTGATTCCCTAGATTAGAGAATCAGTAAACAACCTCCCTGATGTTGAGGTGCGGCGTAGGTTGCATAGTATTCGTTGATTGCCGGATCAACAAATTGTGAAAATTGTCAACATTTCCTAGCTAGTTTGAGGCCTAAATTGGCTAAAATTGTAAATAGTTTTGGTTCTGGAGTTTTGCACGTGTGAACCAGGCCACAATGTTTTTATTTACTGTATTTTTTCAGTATGATGAAGTGTCAAACTTCATACCCTTCAAAATGAGACCATTTTGATGTATTTTGGTCATATAAGCCATTTTTAGCTATTTTTCCTATATAGGGAATATCTAGGGTCAAGTACCTTCTAGAGAGAGGAGAGAGAGTCATCTTCCTCATCCATAAATAGTAGGGAAGTCGTGGAGAACAGGTTGGAGAAACCTTTTGTATGCTTCATTGAGATCAATAGATCATTGTCATTGTTTCTTCCTCCATTGAGAGCATTGTTGTGTGTATTGTCTTCAAGCTATTGTGTATGATCTTAGGTGCTTTCCAAAAGTGATAGGCTGATGTATTATGGACTGTATAATGCTATTTTGGGCCGCACTTGATGTTTATGGAAGTTTCCATTTGTGATAAATGCTTTTTGATCAAGTTCTTTGCATTCTAGGTAGCATAGAATGTGTTGCCAATTCCTAGCTTATGTAGTTTGGAGTGCAAGCATTCAAGCCAATGATCTTGGAGTTTAGATCCACTTAGGATCTGTATTTTTCACATGGTATCAGAGCTGGTTGGCTTCTATTTACAGTAAGTATTCCATTTTTGGTGATATTTGGATGTTTGATCAAGTTCTAGCATGATTTTGCATTGCTTTGTTGATCAAATCTTACTAACCTTTGTTTTGTGAGTTGAACTTGTGGATCAAAAGCATATTTCAGGTCTATTGAAGATCAGAGGCTGAAAAGAAACTATTTTGGATCAGATCATAACACCTAATCATTTGTGATTGTGAGGCTTGTGCATATTCAATACTAACAATGTTCTTTTCAATCCTATTGTTGACAATCTCCATTCTTGGATGAACACTCTCCTTAAGTGGATGAAACTTCTCCTTAAGTGGATGACAAATGCTCTTTTGAGTGAGTTGTAATTCTCCTAAAGGCTGAGCAAGGCTCCCATTTGGATGAAAGATCCCCTTTTTTGGGTGAACATATTGTAAGCTCCATTGTGAAGAGCATATTGTAAAGATTGTCATCAATTTTGGCATAAATTTTGGTGTACTTTGTTGAGCATGTAAGTAACTCTCCTTATGTAATTTGATTGGAGCATTTGCTGGAAGGTGTTAACCATTATGCAAGTGTGTTTTCAGGTTCTTAACAGGTTGAGGAACATTCTCATGTGAAGTGATCTTAGATCTACATCTAAACACCAAGATTTGACAAGATAGTGAAGCTAGTCTTGTGATTCACTAAGTGTGCTCATTCATTCACCTCTAAATCTTGTATTTATCACTTGCTGGAGTTTATAAACTTTTAGAAGTGTGGTTTACATGTGGTTTTACAGGTTGAATCAATATCTTAGTGTGTTGATCATATGTTGATCAAGTTTGTTCATTACTAGGTAATCTTGGCATCCTAGTTTTGGGTATTTTCTAAGAATGCAAGTAACTCTTCACACCATAACTTGATTTGGTCACTTGCTGGAAAGTTTGAGAGCTTAAGCAAGAGTGTGTTCAGGTTGGTTTGATTTTGTAATCCATTCTTAGTGTGTGCAAAGTGTTGCATGTGTTTCAATCTTCCTTTCTATGCTTGGAAACCATCTAGGTTCAAGATAGAAGTGTTTTAGGGTCCTAAATCTTCATAGATCTCTTTATCTATCATTTGTTGAGAGAAAAGTGAGTGCTAAGTGCTTTAGGACAGAACCTAAAAGTTGAAGAAACATTAGAATCATGGCTTCCAATGGTGGGATCATGCTAGAGTCTAGTGAAAGGTTGAGTTCATCAAACTACTCTACTTGGAAAGTGAGGATGGAGTCCTTACTTGAGTTGAATGAACTCATGGACATAGTTGCAGAAATTGAAGAGAGACCTCTCACACTTCAAGAGCAACAAAGGTTTGATAAGAAGGCCAAAAGGGCTCTTCATATCATTAAAATGAATGTTACAAATGAACTTCTCAAGGAAGTTGGAAAGTGTCAAAGTGCAAGTGAGGCATGGAATGCCTTAAAGAAGCTCTTTGAATCAAAGTCCACATCTAGGGTATTGACCCTAAGGAGACAAATATTTTCTAGTAGGCAAAGAGAGGGTGAAAGTGCTCATGCATTTATCTTGAGAGTTAAGTCCCTAAGTGATGATTTAGCATGCATTGATGAGAACATAAAAGATGGTGAAATAGTCCAAGTTATGTTGAATGGTTTGCTAAATGAACATGCTAACCTTGTGCAAAGTTTTGCCTTTCAAAGAGTCTTGCCAAGTGTGGTTGACTTGCAAGAAATCTTATTGGCTGAAGAACATAGGTTGCAATCAAAGCTTGATGGTGCATCCTTGCAAGGTGGAGGTGAAGAGGCTTTCTTCACAAAAGGCAAATTCAAGGGCAAAGGTAAAGGCAAAGGGAAATGGTCCAAAGGTGGTAACTTTGATCATGATGATCACTCTTCCTCTTCCTCTTCTACTAAGAACAATAAGTCAAAGTTCAAGTGCTTTTATTGTGGGATAAAAGGTCATTTTGCAAATGAATGTTATAAGAAGAAAAGAGAGCAAGGAGAGAGGCAAGGAAATCTTACAATAGATGAGGAAGAACATAACACATGTGAATCACTTGTTATGACTTCAAGTTTGTTAGCCAACATAGATGATAATGATCCTTGGTGGATTGATAGTGGAGCCTCATCTCACATGACAAGACATAAGGAATACTTTACATCCTTATTGTCTTATGAGGGAGAAGGTAACATCATCTACACTGCAAATGATGGTCAATGTGACATCAAAGGCATAGGCACTATTCCTATTTCCCTTTCAACAAATAGGAAAGCAAATCTTGAAAATGTTTTGTACATTCCTTCAATCACTAAGAATTTGCTTAGTGTAAGTCAAATGATTGACAAAGGACTTGATGTGGAGTTCATTGGAGATGCATGTTTGATAAGTAAATGTGGATCCTTGATTGCTCAAGGTAGGAGGCATGGTAAACTTTTCAAGCTTGATGCATGTGTGATCTCTAATCATGAAGGATGTATGGCTAGGGAGCAATTGACAAACCAAGAAGTTTGGCACAAGAGGTTGGGCCATCCCAACTTCAAATCTTTGGAGGTAATGGCAAAGAAAGAGCTTGTTCTTGGTCTCCCTAAAAGTCTTGTTGCAAACAATAGTGTTTGTGAACATTGTGCCTTGTCCAAATCTCATAGACTTGCTTATTCTAGATCTACTTCTAGATCTAAAGAAGCTTTTCAACTTGTGCATTCTGATATTCATTCTTCTAGTACAACTAGCAATGGTGGGGCAAAGATGTATGCAACTTTCATTGATGACTTTAGTAGGTATACTTGGATCTATCTTCTTAAAAGTAAGGATGAAGTGTTTGCTGCATTTGTCAAGTTCAAGAATGAAATGGAAAACCAATTCAATACAAAGATCAAATGCTTAAGATCTGATAATGGAGGGGAATACACCTCAAATAGGTTCAAAGACTTTTGTATAGCACATGGGATTAAGAGGGAGATGTCTAGTCCTAGGACTCCACAACAGAATGGAGTGGCCGAGAGGAAGAATAGAACCCTTTGTGAATGTGCCAAGGCAATGAGACTACATGCTAATCTTGCTAAGTCTTTTTGGGGGGAAGCTTTAGCATGTGCTAACTATCTATGTAATAGATGGACAAGTGCTTCCTTGGATGGTAAAACTCCTCATGAGGTTATTTATGGTAGAAGGCCGAGTGTCAAGCATTGTAGGATCTTTGGATGTACATGTTTTGTCAATATCACACTTGATGATAGAACTAAAGAAGATCCTTCATCAAAGAAGGGTGTGTTTGTTGGCTATAGTGAAGTAAGCAAGGCTTACAAAGTGTACATTCCTTCTACAAAGAAAGTTGTCATAAGTAGGGATGTCATCTTTCATGAAGAGAATGTTTCCAATGTTGTTGATGTTGATGTTGATGTGCCTACTAATCATCATGATGTGCAAGATGTCTTGGATGAAGATGGAGATGCCACTCCAAAGCAAACTTCAAGGAAGACTCAAAGGCAAAGGGCTAAGCCATCAAGGCTAACCTATGATGAAAAAGGAAAGCAAGTGGTGGACAACTCTAACTTTGCTTTTCTTACCTCTTTTGATGAACCAACTTGTGTAGGTGAAGCAATTCAAAAGAAGGAATGGATCCAAGCCATGGATCATGAGCATCAAGCACTCATCAAAAGCAACACATGGAGGTTGGTAAAGCTTCCAAAGGACAAGAAGGCAATTGGTTGTAAGTGGATCTTCAAGATCAAGACAAATCAAGATGGATCAATCAACAAGTACAAGACAAGGTTGGTGGCAAAGGGGTATGCTCAAGAATATGGTATTGACTATGATGAGACCTTTGCACCCGTGGCAAAGATGGTAACTATTCGAATCCTAATCTCTCTTGCAACTCTTTATGATTGGGATATGTGGCAAATGGATGTTACTAATGCCTTCTTGAATGGTGATCTTGAAGAAGATATTTACATGGAGCAACCCGAGGGCTATGTTTCACATGATGAGCCTAATCATGTGTGCTATCTCCAAAAGAGTTTGTATGGGCTAAAGCAAGCACCAAGGAGTTGGTATGCTAAGCTCAATTCCTTCTTACTTTCTCAAAACTTTGTTATGAGTGAGTATGATCATTCTCTCTACTTTAGATTGAATGAAAATGATATCACTTTACTTTTGATCTATGTTGATGACATTATCTTAAGTGGTGGTAACAATCTAGATATAGATGAAATCAAGATGGCACTCAAAAGAGAGTTTGAAATTCAAGATCTTGGTAAACTTCATTATATCTTAGGAATAGAGATTATTAGAACTTCTAAATCTACACTCATATGTCAAGAAAAGTATGTTAACTCTATTCTAAAAAGGTTTCATATGGAAGATTGTAAAGTTGTTTCTACTCCTATGGAATCAAATGTAAAGCTAACTACAAGAAGTAATGAAAGATCCTTCAAGGACATTACTCTCTATAGAAAGCTAATAGGATCTCTTATATGGTTAACCATCACAAGACCTGATCTAAGCTTTGTGGTTGGTAAACTAAGTCAATTTATGCAAGATCCTAGTGAGGCTCATTGGAAGCTAGGAAAGAGAGTACTTAGATACATCTCGGGATCTAGAGATTTTGGCATCTTGTATGGAGGTACTACACCTAACCTTTGTGGATTTTCAGATTCAGATTTTGCAGGTGATCAAATGGATAGGAAGTCAACAAGTGCCTTTGCAATCTATCTTGGAGATGGAGTGGTCTCATGGCTATCAAAGAAGCAACCAACTATCTCTCTATCTTCCACCGAAGCCGAGTACAAGGCATTAACAACATGCACCAAGGAGATTCTTTGGATCAAGAGGATGTTATTGGATCTTCACTTGATGGAACCAGAGAAGACTCCAATCATACTTTGTGATAACCTTTCAGCCCAAAGCTTGGCAAGCAATCCTGTTTTTCATGCAAGGAGCAAGCACATTGAGATTGCTCACCATTTTGTGAGAGATCAAGTCATTGCCAAAGAGGTGGAGCTTCAACATGTCTCTTCAAAGGAGTGTGTGGCTGATATCTTCACCAAAACATTGGGAAAGGACCTATATTTAATGCATAGATCTAATCTTGGAATGTGCTCAAAGACTATGTTGAAACTAGCATCCAATGTTGAAGAGGGAGTGTGAAAATTGTCAACATTTCCTAGCTAGTTTGAGGCCTAAATTGGCTAAAATTGTAAATAGTTTTGGTTCTGGAGTTTTGCACGTGTGAACCAGGCCACAATGTTTTTATTTACTGTATTTTTTCAGTATGATGAAGTGTCAAACTTCATACCCTTCAAAATGAGACCATTTTGATGTATTTTGGTCATATAAGCCATTTTTAGCTATTTTTCCTATATAGGGAATATCTAGGGTCAAGTACCTTCTAGAGAGAGGAGAGAGAGTCATCTTCCTCATCCATAAATAGTAGGGAAGTCGTGGAGAACAGGTTGGAGAAACCTTTTGTATGCTTCATTGAGATCAATAGATCATTGTCATTGTTTCTTCCTCCATTGAGAGCATTGTTGTGTGTATTGTCTTCAAGCTATTGTGTATGATCTTAGGTGCTTTCCAAAAGTGATAGGCTGATGTATTATGGACTGTATAATGCTATTTTGGGCCGCACTTGATGTTTATGGAAGTTTCCATTTGTGATAAATGCTTTTTGATCAAGTTCTTTGCATTCTAGGTAGCATAGAATGTGTTGCCAATTCCTAGCTTATGTAGTTTGGAGTGCAAGCATTCAAGCCAATGATCTTGGAGTTTCGATCCACTTAGGATCTGTATTTTTCACACAAATGTCTCTTTCGGACCATACCACTGCTGCTGCTAAGGTTGGGGTGGTGGTCCTTGTTCTGCTACTGCCAGATTTACATGAGCCACTTGATTGTTAGCTGGCCCTGGTGGTGCAGGTAAGGCCATGCGCTATTGGTTGTTTGGTGCACCATATCGTGGTGCTGCATTCGGTGCTCCTTGATGGTAAGGATAAGAGGTCTGGTACTGATTCCTCTTCTGTTGTATGATCCGAGGGTTGAATGGACAAAATGCCATTTTGTGAGAAGATGCATTGCACAGGTGGCAAAATCTTTATGTCAGTTTGAGATTTTGTTTCAAAATTGGACACTCATTCGCTGTATGGTTTTGAGTACAAATTGAACACCATACAGTTTCTCGTCGGGGATATTGCAGTTGGTTTTGTTCTGGTGGATTTGGATTGGTGCTTCAGTTTCTGATCAAATTGCGTTGTATGTTGTTCCAATTGTTGCGTGTGTAACTTTTGTCGTAAAACGTGGGGATGACCGGCAACAAAAGCTCGAGGCTTTGAGGGTAGGCATGTAGGAATCGAAACGCAACAGTTAGCAACAGAAGTATTTAAGTAGAATGATTCATATAAAATTGTGCAAATGAACAATTCAGTATTGAGACAAAAATTGCACTCTGATTAATATCAACAGTGTACAGCATTTTAGAAGTCCAAGAATAAAAAAACTAACCAGTCTTCTTGGACATTCCATGAACATCAAGAACAAGGTTGTAAGAGAATATGCAAGAATTACACCACAAACCTAGCCTTTTTAGTTTACCTGAATGCTGATTCCTACATTAATCCACAAGCAAGAAAGAAAATCTAATCCACTCTAGGAAAGCAGAAAAACTAATCCACTCTACTATACACAACCACACACAAAGGATGGAAGGGCAAGATCATGAACGCATCACTTAAGAAACAAGCATGATCAAGGAGCTCAATGGATGCACCAAAACTCATGGAGGCTCTTCTCATTTTAGCATGGAGTAGGTACATTTTACAAAAAGCTCCTCTTCTCAAAGAGGGAGTCTCTTAAATAAGCAAGAGAGCTCCTTAGGTGGCATCCTAGTGGCATTTCCACATTACACAAACTACAAGTGGAATTAGGCTCTCCACTAGATGTCACCATCAAAAGGTGGCTCACTCTACTTTCTTTAAGAGGGGTCTACTTGCATTTATTACTTTGTCTAAAAATACTAGTTCCTACATGGTCATTCAATCTTTCAGGATTCACCATGAGGCTTACACAGTTTCTACTTGACAGCAGTAACTAGTATTTCTCGGCTCTCAGTCTTCGTTCTTCTCGTCTTCACAGAGACCTCCTCGGTCTAAGCTGAGAGGTGCTCTTGGGTAGCCCTGGCCGAGTATCTTGGGGATTCGTCAGAATCAGCCAGCATCATCCCACCCCTAATGTGTTGCAGGACCCAATGCAACCCATATTGGATGATATTCCTCCGCGATTGGCACCTTCGATTGTCACTTGAAAAAGCGTAGATCCTTGTTCGCTTACATAAAGCCAAGTGCTTATTGCTGCTAGTCTTTATCAGAAAACTGCTTTCGCATATTACCGCAATTTAACCAGAAATGTCCTATTGCCACAAATAGTTGACATCTTAAAAATTGGAGAGCTCCCAGAAACTTGACAACTTTGCATGCCTAAGTGTTTCCCGTGTGTCTTTTTCTCTTTTTTAACATTTGCATCTGCCATGGATGATTTCACTTCTGGTTTCTTGGCAGATTCTAACTTTCTGGGAGGTCTGTATCCTCCATTTTGCTTCTGGGCATCTCCGCAGTTCTTCTCTCAGTTGAAGTTCCAGTCTTGTCAATGCTCTTGCCTTGACGAGAAGAGGAGAACCTTCGATCGATAGGTTGCACAAACTTTGGGTTAACAGTCTTCAAGGGAATGAATTACCAACAAATTGGTGGTAGGAATAGATTTGGATGGATGGTGAAGGAACTGATAGTTCTATAGTTGCAACCTTGGACCCCTCCAACGTCGAGCTTTGACCACCACTTGTTGGTTGAGGAGTTCGCTTTATTCTGCAGGTTCACGATTATCTTCATCTTTTTACTTTTTTGCAACTCTATCTTCCTTTGATCCATTACTTTTAAATCTCTTCGGACTTCATAGTTCGACTATCATTGCTCCAAAGAGTTTCTTTTGATCAAGATCGATCCAACTCATATGTTGCTTAAGTTTGTCAGAAATGGTGAACTCCTGCAACTTTGTCGCAGCACGAACAAGACACGAAGGTCAAACGAGAATGAGTCGTGACAGTCAACGTGTCTTTGACTTGAAGCACGAACAATTCGCGAATCAATCGCAAATCGCAAACACACCTCTAGGACCGCAAATCGCAAAAGGGATGCAAAACGAAAACTACGAAAAAAAACGAAAAGAAATGAAAAGAACGAAAGCAAACGGAAGATTACGAATCAGAGGAAGAAAAATCTTTTGCGTTGTCATTGTTGACAGCTCAATGGGCTTCACGCCCAGCTGAAACGAGTAGCAACGACGGAGACTATCTAACTAGTTAATTAGCGTTAACGAGTCATGTGATTCGACGTTTAGCTATCTTGTAAACTCCACATAGTGGAGGTATAAATGATCCTTTCTGGATCATAACAAGACGACGTGAATATAGAGATATGTAAGAGATAGAGAGAGACATAGCGAATAGAGTAAGAAAGTAAAGACACCATAAGTGTGCATGAAAGTCTGCCAACGAGCAGAACACAGCGTAAGAGCAGAGTGTCAATCCACCAACGAGCGAGACACTGACAATCTCGTTCCAAAACCAAACTGACAACATAGTCGCTCTATTTTCGTGTACCTCTTTGTCTTGTGTTGTTTGTCCTAATTGCTAGAATAAAATATATTCTGTGATGCGTAGTCGAGTGTCTGGGATCCTGTAAGGGCTTTCGCACAAAAAGATAATTCAAAGAAAGAAAATTGTTCGTGAAGAGAGAGGGAGAATACAAACACGAAACAGTTTGGCCTTCTACGACATGGTATCAGAGCCAACAGGTTGTCACTACTGATATCCCATCAGTGATTCTTCCAGACAACACAATATGGCTACGACAATCCAGACCAGAGTAGCAATCAGTCTCGATGGCGCAAATTACAGAATCTAAAAATTCAAAATTAAAACACTCCTGAAGGGCGAAGACATCTGGTCGGTGACCGAGCTCTGAGAGGTGTAGCCTCCAAAGGGAGACCCGAGAGAGAGTTGAATGGATCAGAAAGGATGAGCGTGCAATGTCCATCATCGTTTCATCCATAAATGAAGATCTACTCATGCATATTGAAGACTGCGAAAGCAACCATGCAGCGTGGAAAAGATTAAAGCAGAAGTATGAAGTGAGGATTGCAGCTTCAGTTATGCACCTTCACAATTAGCTGTAATCAATACGGTGGGATGGCAACCAGTTAGATCAGCACGTTGAGAAGATCAGAATGATCTTCACTCAACTCGCTGCATCAAGACAAGAGCACTAGGTCCCAGCACCACAACAACTGATGTACTTCATGAAATCTCTACCGACATCCTATCAGCCGCTGAGAATGCTCATACTGAGTCTACTAGATATGACATTTGACAAACCAGTTAGTCTTGTCGCTGATGAGAGACTGATGAGAGACGAAGGAGAGAGAAGCAGTGATCAAGAGAAGGCTCTCTTCACAAAAGGAAAGACGAAGAACAAAAACAAGCCAAGATTGGAAAAGACGAAGTCCTCGAATCAACAATCTTCCTGCGATCACTACCACAAACCAGGCCATACGGCCAACAAATGCTGGTTCAATCCAGCAATACCTTGCATGCACTGCAAGAAGAAAGGGCATTTTGCATACGACTACAGATTCAACCCAAGGAAAAACAAAGCTGAAAAGGCAAACGTTGTAGAATCATCTAAAGATGCTGAAAGAGGTGATGAAGCTTTCATGATACTCGACGAAGCTTTGACAAGCTACTTTGAACATGACTACAATGTGGTCATCCATTCAGGAGCAACATCTCACATAACCTGCAACAAGAAGATCTTGATCAACTTTCACAAACTCAAAAATGACAGAGCGATAATTCTAAGCGATGGAAGCAGACACGATGTCAAAGGCATCGGCTCTCTACAGCTACAAACATTGTCAGACCAAGTAGAGCTGCCAGGAGCACTCTATGTGCCCTCACTCAGAAAAGATCTACTTTTGTCTCCAAGATGGCAGATCTAGGCATTCGAGTTTTGTTCGACAATGACACTTGCCGTATGATCGAGAAGACGACAAACAAGTTGCTGACGGTCGGATGCAGAGAAGGAAACCTCTACCAGGCCAAAATTATCAGCAACTCTGATAGCATATTAAATGCTTCAGAAAACAAAGATCAGCTCTAGCATAGGAGAATGTATCATTTGAATATGCGGAGCCTGTACAACATGAGCACAAAGGACATTGTCACAAGTCTCAAAATATCAAGACCCGAGGCTGAGTTCTACGAAGCTTGTTAGAAAGTCAAGCAACATCAGAATCCATTCACACACGAAGGAATAAGAGCCAAGGAAGTTCTTGAGCTTGTCCACTCTGATGTGTGTGGACCGATGAAAATATATTCGCTCTCAGGTTTGAGATATTTTCTAACGTTCATAGATGATTACAGCCGAATGACCACGATCTACTACTTGAAGAAGAAATTCGAAGTATTTGATTCTTTCAAGAAGTTCGTGGCATTCGCAGAGCGACACACCTCAAAAAGGATACAAATCCTTAGATCTGACAATGGAGGTGAATACAAAAGCACAGAATTCTCAAGATTCTACGAAGAACATGGGATTGAACACCAGTTCAATCCTGCATACACACCAGAATACAACGGTGTGGTAGAAAGAAAAAACAGAATGCTAGTCGAAAGAGCCAGATACATGATAGCATAGACTCAATTGCCAGGCCAATTCTGGGCCGAGGCAATTGCTACAGTTGTACACCTGCAGAACAGATCAACAACGACAACGTTGGAGAACAAAACACCATAAAAAATGTGGACATGCAGAAAGCCTGATCTGTCATACGCACGAGTGTTTGGATGTGCAACATACAAACACATTCCAAAGGAAAACAGAAGCAAGCTCGACGACAAATCCGAGCAAACAATCATGGTCGGCTACTCGAATGAAACACATGTGTACAGACTCTACGATCCAACCACGAAGAAGGTTGTTTCGAGCAGAGATGTAAAGTTCGACAAGTCCACATTCCCTGAACTGAAAGACGAAAGAAGCCATGAGATCTTCACACTGCTGCCTATTCAAGAGGGAGATCGAGGACAGTCATCAAATCAGAATGCAGGACCCCAGACTCCAAAGCAGCAGGAAATAGAAGATTGACCCCATGAACAAGACATGTTCGAGCAGCGACGAAACAAACCTCGAAGGTCAACAAGACAAAGAAGACCTCCAGACCGCTAATAATCTTCAATGGATTGAAGATACGCAGTTCGAGTACTGCAGCTTCACAGAAGAGCCAGCAAAGCTATCCAGAGTCTAGAGAGAGAATTATAAAAACAGGCAATGTCAGAAGAGATCAAGTCGATGAGGCGAAACGAGGCATGGACATTAGAGCCACTGCCAGAAAATAGAAAAGTAGTCAACTGCAAGTGGGTGTACAAGAAAAAGCTGAAATCATATGGCACCATTGGCCGCTACAAAGCAAGGCTTTTCGCGAAGGGCTAGATATGGTGTCGACTATTTCGACACATATTCGGCCATGGTCAAGATGACAAGCATAAGGCTGCTCCTTACATACACCACATAGTACAATCTGGAAATTCACAGCCTTTCTCCACGGAGATCTAGAGGAGAAATTTTTCATGAAGCAACTTGAAGGCTATAAAGACCCCGACAACAGACAATATGTCTGTCGATTGCAGAGATGCATCTACGATCTAAAACAGGCATCACGAGCCTGGTACAAAAAGCTTGATGGTCTTCTGAAGTCTCTAGACTTCAATCCTACTCAACCAGACTGTAATATCTACATCAAAAGAGTAGAAAAAGATTTTGTGATACTGACCATTTTCGTGGATGATTCGGTGCTGATAGCAAATTCCTTAATGATGATCAAAGACACGAAGAGTCAGATTTCTGAAAATTACAAAATCATAAATCTTGGAGAAACAACAAAATGCCTAGGGTTGGAGATCAGAAGAGATCAAACAAATGGTGAAATGCACTTGAGTCAGTTAGAATACGCCAGCAAGGTGCTGAAGGAGTACCACATGATGGAATGTAAAGAGAAAGCCACACCAATGATAGTTGGAGCCAAGTTCACGAAACAGGATTGCCCAAAAACAGAAGAGGAAAAACAGAAGATGGTAGGTATACCCTACCAGAACTTAATTGGTAGTCTGATGTACTTAACAATTTGTACCAGACCCGATCTCGCCTTCTCTATTTACGCATTAAGCCAATTCTGTTCCAATCCTGGTCTAGCACATTGGAAAATGGCCAAACGAATCCTACAATATCTGAAGGGGTACCCAGAATGTTGGATTAACCTACAGAGCTAGAAACGAAGAGAAAGGATTCGAGCTGCATCACTACAGTGATGCGAGTTGGGCGAGCTGCAAAGATGACAGGAAGTCCATTACTGGAGGATGTACAATAGTGTGCGGAACTGCAATCAGCTGGATATGCAAAAAGCAAACATTGGTAGCTCAATCCTCTTGCAAGGCTGAGTATGTCACAGCCTCAAAAGTGGCGAATGAGGTAGTCTGGCTACAAATGATGTTGGAGGCAATCGGGATACCACAAGAGGGGCCAAGCAGGATGATGATGGACTCCCAGAGTGCCATCTATCTATCCCAGGATCCTGTCTTCCATTCAAAGACAAAGCACATTCCTCTGAAGTACCATCACATTTGAGATTTGATCTCGAAAGGAGAGCTCCAGGTCCAGTTCATAAAATCAGAAAGTATGATTGCAGATTTTCTCACAAAACCGCTCGACAAGCCACTCTTTACCAAGCAAAGAGACGCAATTGGATTGAAAGAACAAAGCTGCAAGGTTCAAGAGGGAGTGTCAGAAATGGTGAGCTCCTACAACTTTGTCGCAGCACGAACAAGACACGAAGGTCGAATGAGAACGATTCGCAATAGTCTACGTGTCTTTGACTCAAAGCACGAACGATTTGTGAATCAATCGCGAATCACAAACACACCTCCAGGACTGCAAACCGCAAAAGGAACGCGAAACAAAAACTACGAAAAGAAATGAAAAGAATGAAAGCAAACGGGAGATTACGAATCAGACAAAGAAAAATCTTTCGCACTGTCGTTGTTGACAGCTCAACATGCTTCACACCCAGCTGAAACGAGTAGCAACGATGGAGACTAACTAACTAGTTGATTAGCATTAACTACTCATGTGATTCAACGTTTAGCTATCTTGTAAACTCCACATAGTGGAGGTATAAACAATCCTCTCTGGATCATAACAAGACAACGTGAATACAGAGATCTGTAAGAGATAGAGAGAGACGTAGCGAATAGAGTAAGAAAGTAAAGACACCATAGCTATGCATGAAAGTCTGCCAACGAGCAAAACACAACGTAAGAGTAGAGTGTCAATCCGCCAACGAGAGAGACACTGACGATCTCGCTCCAAAACCAAACTGACAATACAGTCACTCTATTTTTGTGTACCTCTTTGTCTTGTGTTGTGTGTCCTAATTGCTAGAATAAAATATGTTCTGTGATGCGTAGTTGAGTGTCTAGGATCCTGTAAGGGCTTTTGCATGAAAAGATAATTCAAAGAAAAAAAATTGTTTGCAAAGAGAGAAGGAGAAAACAAACATGAAACAGTCTGGCCTTCTACGACAAAGTTTTGTCCTTTCCTCCTCAGCTTCTTGGATCTTTCTCTTTATTTCTTCTAGCTACTTCGATTGCTTCTTAGGTCTTCTTTTCTGGATGACCAACCAATGTAGGTGGTAGTTGGTTTCTGCAAGACATTTGCAATAATCTCTTAGCCGCTTCAGTAAGACTATAAAAAACTGGGGACTTCTCAGAAGAACAGTGAACTAATGATAAACAAACACATGGAAAAATGTGGGTAGAGGAGGATGTAGAAGGATTTGAGGTTGTATGTAGGACGTGTGGAGGATGGTTGCAGGTTGTTTTGAGCTGTGAACAGATATGGAAATATACCACATTTCTTGAATGGATCTAACTAGGGGTTGTATTGCAATAGTGATCGTTTCAGAATGTGAGTGGTGCAAGCGGCAACGGGCCAAATGTTTAGTGATTCTCTGCTCTGGAAAATCAGTTGGCTTGTTCTTGTTCTTTCTTCTTATTTCAGAACAGTTTCTACCTATTACCAGGCTCGTTGGACATTTATTAAGTGTTTTCTTGTAATTATAATACCCCGATCAGACTGAATAACAATTCAGACATTGTAGTATTGTCCTGCCTATCAAAGGACACTACCTAAATGCTGATTCCTACATTAATCTACAAGCAAGAAAGGAAATCTAATCCACTCTAGGAAAGTAGAAAAACTAATCCACTCTACTGTCTGCAACCACACACAAAAGATGGGAGGGCAAGATCATGAATGCATCACTAAAGAAACAAGCATGATCAAGGAGCTCAATGGATGCACCAAAACTCGTGGAGGCTCTTCTCATTTCAGCATGGAGTAAAAAGATTTCACAAAAAGCTCCTCTTCTCAAAGAGGGAGTCTCTTCAATAAGCAAGAGAGCTCCTTAGGTGGCATCCTAGTGGCATTTCCACATTACACAAACTACAAGTGGAATTAGGCTCTCCACTAGATGTCACCATCAAAAGGTGGCTCACTCTACTTTCTTTAAGAGGGGTCTACTTGCATTTATTACTCTGTCTAGAAATACTAGTTCCTACATGGTCATTCCATCTTCCAAGATTCACCATGAGGCTTACACAGTTTCAAACTTGATAGTATTAACTAGTATTCCTCGGCTCTCCGTCTTCGTTCGTCTCATCTTCATAGAGACCTCTTCGATCTAAGATGAGAGGTGCTCTTGGGTAGCTTTGTCCGAGTATCTTTGGGATTCGTTAGAATAAGCCAACAGAGGTAGGATCTATGGCTGCTATGGATGCGGCAAAGGCCACAGAATTGTTGAATGTCCTTATAAGAGACAATATACAGCCTTTTGTAGAGAATGCGGATACGAGCATTGCTAAAAAAATTTCCTGGTTAAACTTGAAACGAGTGCACCCTTGAATCTAGTCTCGGTACAACCGATAGCAACACCCTTGAATCTAGTCTCGGTACAACCGATAGCAAATCCAGGAAGGATGCTAGAGAAAAAGCAAAACCCCCATGTTCTAGTGCTAGTAGTTACGCGAGCACAAAAATGAAAGGGACCTCATCACCACCTCCATCAATATCAATGGCTGACGACCAACTCTCAACTGTAGGACCATATCCAAATGTGAGGGAAGAAGGAAGGAAGGATATCTTTTGTAGAGAATGCGGATACGAGCATTGCTAAAAAAATTTCCTGGTTAAACTTGAAACGAGTGCACCCTTGAATCTAGTCTCGATACAACCGATAGCAATTCCAGGAAGGATGCTAGAGAAAAAGCAAAACTCCCATGTTCCAGTGCTAGTAGTTACGCGAGCACAAAAATGAAAGGGAGTGGCCTCATCACCACCTCCATCAATATCAATGGCTGACGACCAACTCTCAACTGTAGGACCATATCCAAATGTGAGGGAAGAAGGAAGGATATATCATAAGGTCCACCATTGGGTATAGAAAGCACAAGAAGAGGAAGCTGCTCAAGCACAAGAAGCTCCTGTTGAACCTCAACCTACGGAAGAACCAGCACCACCAGCGGCCTCCCCAATACGAACGGATCAAAATGACTACTTGCATCATCACGAACCACCATTCCATATGGAAGTACCAGAGGTCCCATAGACAGGTGTGCTCACCAGTTTACTGTCTAGCCACGTGGACTTATCTCTCAATGAGTTACTACGGATTGCACCTCAAGCCAAGATCATCCTAGCTTAATGGGCCAAAGCGAAACCATAAATAGCAGCAGAAGAGCCCTTATACTATGCAGGCTTTCGAAAAAACAAGCAACGTCCTCCATATTAGGGCAACGTGGAAAAGTGAACACAACATCACCCTGCCAATCCACCACAAGAGGTTCAAGGACGAAGTAGCGGTGGTAGATGGAGAATCATGTGTTAATTTGATCTCCACTACCTTGTATCAACAATATGAATCTAAATCTCAAAACTAACATATTACATCAAGTTAGAAGTGAAAATTCCAACAGGGAACACCTTTTAAGCACTTTTGAAATGATGTTTGTAGGTTATTTCTCTTTGTTAGACAAATGTCGAGTGGCATGACATTGTCACAAGAGAAATGCCTCCAATGTCTTGTCGTTCCTAGTTGTTACCCGAAAGTTGCACCTTACAGATGTCTCTCGGGCCATGGTGAATCCCTACAGAAGTCACAGAGGCTAATAAATGAATTAATTGATTTATTTTCATGTGAGAATGATTGGATATTAGATCTTTGTTTGGGTATTGGCACCACTATTGTGTGTGCTCTTAAAAAAGAAAAAAATTGTATTGTTGTGGAGAAGAATTATGTGCAGTCGGCTTTCATTGTGCAACGGGTTGTTGCCATTAAAGATCTTCCAAATGATGACGATGAAGTGGGCACATCTTTCGCCCACAACAGCGAGAAAGTTTAGGTGGCTACTTCAGAGCCACAACCTCCTCTTAAAGATAAGCTTGGAAATTTTGTTGATCTCCATGATGCACAAGAACACATGTAGCAAATATCCACGCACAATAAAGGCGGATATAGCTATGGATAGGCGTGGATATATGCGTGGATATAGTCGCATGGATTATCCACACGTGGATGTTACGTGCAAGTGTCATTTCTGGCAACAGATTGGCCGAGGCTGCGACATACTCAACTTTGCAAGAGGATTGAGCTACCAAGGTTTGATTTTTGCATATTCAGCTGATTGCAACTCCGCACGCTATTGTATATGCTCCAGTAGTGGACTTGATGTCATCTTTGCAGCTCGCCCAGTTCGCATCACTGTAGTGATGCAACTCAAATCCTTTCTTCTCATTTCTAGCTCTGTAGGTTAATCCAATATTCTGGGTACCCTTCAGATACCATAGGATTCGTTTGGCCATTTGCCAATGTGCTGGACCAGGATTGGAACAGAATTGGCTCAATGCATAGACAGAGAAGCCAGATCTGGTCTGGTACAAATTGTCAAGTACATCAGACTCTCGATTAAGTTTTGGTAGGGTATACCTGCCATCTTCTGTTCTTCCTCTTTTGTTTTTGGACAATCATGTTTCGTGAGCTTGGCTCCAACTATCATTGGTGTGGCTTTGTCTTTGCAGTCCATCATGTGGTACTGCTTCAGCACTTTTCTGACGTATTCTGACTGACTCAAGTGAATTTTTCCATTTGTTCGATCTCTTCTGATCTCCAGTCCTAGGCATTTTGTTGCTTCTCTAAAATCTGTGATTTCGTAGCTTTCAGAGATCTGACTCTTTGTGTCTTTGATCAGCATCAAGGAACTTTCTATCATCAACGAATCATCCACGAAAATGGTCAGTATCACAAAATTCTTTCCTACTCTTTTGATGTAGACATTACAGTCTGGTTGAATAGGGTTGAAGTTTAGAGATTCAGAAGACCATCAAGCTTTTTGTACTAGGCCCGTGATGCCTGTTTTAGACCGTAGATGCATCTCTACAATCGACAAACATATTGTCTGTTGTCAAGGTCTTCATAGCCTTCAGGTTGCTTCATGAAGATTTCCTCCATTAGATCTTCATGGAGAAAGGCTGTTTTCACGTCAATTTGGTGAATTTCCAGATTGTACTATGTGGCTTATGCAAGGAGTAGCCTTATGCTTGTCATCTTCACCATGGGCGAATATGTGTCAAAATAGTGGACACCATATATCTGTGTGTAGCCCTTTGCGACAAGCCAGTACTCAAACTGTGTGTCTTCGCTCCATTGAAGATTGTCAAAATAGCAGTCTGGAGGTCTTCTTTGTCTTGTTGACCTTTCAGGTTCGTTTCGTCACTGCTCGAACATTCTTTGTTCGTGGGGTCGATCCTCTGCTTCCTGCTGCTCTGGAATCTGGGGCTCTGCATTCTGATTTGATGTATGTCCTCGATCTCCCTCTTGAATAGGCAGCAGTGTGAAGATCTCATGGCCTCTTTCGTCTTTCAGTCCAGGGAATGTGGACTCGTCGAACTTCACATCTCTGCTTGAAACAACCTTCTTTGTGGTTGGATTGTAGAGTCTATACACATGTGTTCCGTTCGAGTAGCCGACCATGATTTTTTGCTCGGATTTTTCATCGAGCTTGCTTCTCTTTTCCTTTGGAATGTGCTTGTATGCTGCACATCCAAACACTCGTACATATGACAAATCAGGCTTTCTGCCTGTCCACATTTCGTATGGTGTTTTATTCTCCAGCGTTGTCATTGTAGATCTGTTCTGCAGATGTTGCCTCGACCCAGAATTGACCTGGCAATTGAGCTTGTGCCATCATGCATCTGGCTCCTTCGACTAGCATTCTGTTTTTTCTTTCTACCACACCGTTGTATTTTGGTGTGTATGCAGGAGTGAACTGGTGTTCGATCCCTTGTTCTTCGCAGAATCTTGAGAATTCTGTGCTTTTGTATTCACCTCCATTGTTAGATCTAAGGATCTATATCTTTTTTGAGGTGTGTCGCTCTGCGAATGCCACGAACTTCTTGAAAAAATTAAATATTTTGAATTTCTTCTTCAAGTAGTAGATCGTGGTCATTGGGTTGTAATCATCTATGATCGTTAAAAAATATCTTGAACTTGAGAGCAAATATGTTTTCATCGGTCCACACACATCAGAGTGGACGAGCTCAAGAACTTCTATGGCTCTTCTTCCCTCGTGTGTGAATGGATTCCAATGTTGCTTGCCTTTCTGACAAGCTTCGCAGAACTCAGCCTCTGGCCTTGAAATCTTGAGACTTGTGACAATGTCCTTTCTGCTCATGTCATACAGGCTCCGCATGTTCAGATGATACATTCTTCTAAGACAGAGCTGATCTTTGTTTTCTGAAGCATTTAATATGCTTTCAGAGTTGCTGATTATTTTGGCCTGGTATAGATTTCCTTCTCTACATCCGACCGTCAGCAACTTGTCTGTCGTCTTCTCGATCATACGGCAGTTGTTTCCGTCGAACAAAGTTCGAATGCCTAGATCTGCCATCTTGGAGACAGATAGCAGATCCTTTCTGAGTAAGAGCACATAGAGTGCCCATGGTAGCTCTTCTTGGCCTAACAATGTTCGTAGTTGTAGAGAGCCGATGCCTTTGACATCGTGTCTGCTTCCATCGCCTAGAATCACTGCTCTGTCGTTTTCAAGTTCGCGAAAGTTGATCAAGATCTTTTTGTTGCAAGTTATGTGAGATGTTGCTCTTGAATCGATGACTACATCGTAGTCGTGTACAGAGTAGCTTGTCGAAGCTTCGTTGAGTATCGTGAAAGCTTCGTCACCTCTTTCAGCATCCTTTGATTACTCTACAACGTTTGTCTTTTCAGCGTTGTTTTTTCCTTTTTGGGTTGAATCTGCAGTCGTATGCAGAATGTCCTTTCTTCTTGCAATGCATGCAAGGTATTGCTAGATTGAACCAGCATTTGTTGGCCGTATGGCCTGGTTTGTGGCAGTGATCGCAGGAAGAAAATTGTTGATTCGAGGACTTTGTCTTCTCGAATCTTGGCTTGTTTTTGTTCTTATTCTTTCCTTTCATGAAGAGAGCCTTCTCTTGATCACTGATTTCCTCTCCTTCATCTCTCATCAGTCTCTCATCAGCAACAAGACTGACTGCTTTGTCGAATGTCATATCTGGTAGACTCAGTATGACCATTCTCAGCGGCTGATAGGACGTCGGTAGAGATTTCATGAAGTACATTAGCTGCTATGGTGCTGGGACCTGGTGCTCTTGTCCTGATGCAGCAAGTTGAGCAAAGATTGTTCTGTCTCAACGTGCTGATCTAACTGGTTGCCATTCCACTGTATGGATTGTAGTTGATTGTGAAGGTGCATGACTAAAGCTGCAGTCGTCACTTCATACTTCTGCTTTAATCTTTTCCACGTTGCATGGCTGCTTTCGTAGTCTTCAATCTGCATGAGTAGATCTTCATTTATGGACAAAACGATGATCGCCATTGCGCACTCATCCTTTTTTATCCATTCAGCTCTCCTCGGGTCTCCCTCTGGAGGCTGCACCTTTGAGAGCTCGGTCACCGACCAGATGCCTTTGTCCTTTAGGAGTGTTTTGGTTTTGAATTTCTAGATTCTGTAATTTGCACCATCAAGACTAATTGCTACTCTGGTCTGGATTGTCGTAGCCATATTGTGTTGTCTGGAAGAATCACAACTGGGATATCAGTAGTGATAATTGTAGGCTCTGATACCATATCGCGAAAGCTTTTTCGTGTTCATCCTCTCTCTTCTTATTCGCGAACAATTTTCTGTCTTTGAATTTTCTTTTCATGCGGAAGCTCGTACGGGATCCCAGACACTCGACTACGCATCACAAAATATATTTTATTCTAGCAATCAAGAGCCACAGCACAAAGCCAAGAGATATACAAAATAGAGCAACTATATTTGAGGTTGGTTTTAGAGCGAGATCGTCAGTGTCTCGCTCGTTGGTGGATTGACTCTCTACTCTTTTGCTGTGTTTTGCTCGTTGGCAGACTTTCATGCACATCTATGGTATTTTTGCTTTCTTACTCTATTCACTACATCTCTCTCTCTCTCTGTTTCTTACAGATCTCTGTAAAAAATTCTCATCACTTTTTCTCTCTCTCTTTTGGTTATGATCCAGAGAGGATCGTTTATACCTCCACTATGTGGAGTTTACAAGATAACTAAACGTAGAATCAAAAGACTAGTTAATGCTAATCAACTAGTTAGTTAGTCTCCGTTGTTGCTATTCGTTTCAGCTAGGTATGAAGCCCGTTGAGCTGCCAGCTGGCAGCGTGAAAGATTTTTTTTCATAGTTTTTGTTTTGCGTTGATTTTGCGCTTTGTGAACCTGGAGGTGTGTTTATGTTTCCGAATCATTTGTGCTTCGAGTCAAAGACACGTTGACTATCGCAAATTGTTCTCGTTTGACCTTTGTGTCTTGTTCGTGCTACGACAAAGTTGCAGGAGTTCACCATTTCTGACAGATTGGATCTAAGCCTCGATCCCAAAAACAATCTTGCTGCATCAGAAAGGCCATAGATCGGCAGTATTCGGCACTCTCTTGCATGCATAGATCGGCAATTGTTTTGTATTTGTGCCTGAAATTGAGTAACTATAGCCTCAAGTCATCCGGGGAGATTCTCTTTGAAATTTTCGGAATCACTGGCCAGTTCACCACCTCCACCAGTGGCTTTTCTGCTAGCCATGGATTTCTGCATTTGAGCGACATGTAAAATGGATCCAATCGCTTCCATGTCGGTGCCTTCAGGTATTCTTGGAGTCGTCTGCTATCCTTTAGGACCTTATTACGCCATTCTAGTTGTGGTTGTAATGCCGGAATGATCTCGGCCCTGGTGGAATATTGGCTTTGATCTATCTCGTCTTTGCCTCCCCTCATGTTGGGAGGGTATTTCCTCTCGAATCTTTCTGATTCTCTGGTATCCGCCATTTTGCCCATGGGCCTGATAGGAAGCTGTCCTATGCGGTTGTGGTGGCATCACTAGGTAATTATCCAAGGCCTTGGTGCATGTATCTTTGTCCTTGGCCCGCTCGCTTGTTGATGGATCAGCTACGTCCGTGTCTTACCTGGGTGAGAATCTTTGTGTTTCCGGTTGATCTGCCAGGAAGTCATCATTACTCCCAATGTAAGTATTAACGTCTAGAAGGTCAGGGATGGAGTGATCTGGAGAGAGAGGTGCAGGAATGACAGGTTTAGGAGGAGGTAGATTTAACAAGTTATATGCTGCACAGGGGGAGTGGAGTTGTTGAAGTCTCGTCCCGTCGGGCTTTGTATGTGTCAGCTGGACCTTTTGATGGGCCAATTATTCTGCTAGGAGGTGGTGGAGAGAGGGAAGATGAAAAAACAGGGTAAGTTGGAATGAATGTTTCGGAAAAATTAAAAGCAGAGTAGGAGGAGGGGTTAAAAGTGGGAGGGGGTCGAGAAAAAATTCTGGAAACAACTTCGGCTCTCTGGCTACCCGATTCCGAGCTACCACCTGATGGTTGGATTTGTCTATCCTAATTTCCTGCTCCATCATTCTCATCATCTTCCCGTGGTTTCTTCGAATGAGCACCTGCTTGGGCCTTGCACGCTATGTCCCACAACTGGTTCACCTTGTCCAAGACTTGCTGCAGGGCCTTCGTGGTGTCTTCTAGCTATTTCTGGGACTCCAGGATGATCTTCTCTTGCTTGGCCACAATATTCTTAAAATTCTTTTTCTCAGCTTCCCGCTCTTGGATCAGCCGCACATACTTTTCCATCCAGATGGCTGAGGCCTGGAATTGTATATCCTTAGGCTTAACTAGAGGGACATCAACTGTCATTGCACCCGATGATCCGTCTCGTACTTGGTCGATCTAGACCATCTGGTGCTTCAGTTGCCGGATCTGATTTCCATCGTCTCTTTTTCTTTCTCTTTGGCCAGCCTCTGATGTTGCACAATTTCTTGGTCCTAGAACTGAACCTTGTTCTCGAGCATTTGATACTGGCTTACCAACCAATTCATATGGTAGCTCACTTCGGATAGGCTGATCATTGAGCATTTGGCTGCTTTAGAGAGCTTCTCAGGGTTAGTGAGGGTTGGGTACTGATCAGGAGTGTGGGATGGTGAAGCTAATCCAAAAAATAGGCGTTGTGTCAGAACTAAAGATGGAGGTGGAGGGAGTGGAGGAATGATGCTAGTAGCAATGGTGATTATTGTGGTGGTGGTGGTAGTTATTGGAGGGGTCAAACTTCTTTCTGACTGATCCACCTTCTCTGGCTCATCATCGCTTATTTTCATCAAGTCTACAACATCGTGTCCAATGTGTAGACTTGTTGGGCTTGTGGTTGTTGATCTTGCGGTTGCTTGGCTGCTTCCGTGTCCTGGGGACTGGACATCCCCACTCCTCCCCCCCCCCTCAAAAAAAAAAAAGTTGCATGTGGTGACGTTGGTGGCATTGGTGTGGTAACCAATGTGGGTGGGGTGGTGACCTTGTCTAGTTGAGCAACGACTTGTGATGTTGTCGTATCTGGTGCTGCTGTAGATGTCGTTGCTCCATCACCCCCGTTGATGATGTGTGAGGGTGATGAGTGTTGTTGAGAGGCTGAGGTTGAGCTTCCAGCATCGGAAGCTGAACCATCTGACACTATTCTCGCTGGTGATGTCCTCCTAGCCTGCAGCTTCCTTTGCATTCTTTGTTGCCTTGTGTCTGGCAATTGGGCCTTGCAGGTATCGGCCTCTTGAGCTCCCGAGGATGCTGCTGCTTGTGGGTTTGGCTATGGGATTTTTTGCTTCTATACCAGTGGAAGAATACTGGTGTTGACTCTTTTGGGTTGGAGTCCCGATGGTGAAGTAGCCCGAGAGCGCGCACGCTTGGACTTTTTTGACTTAATGGGAATGTCCCATGATTTGTTCGTAATTAGTAGGTGTTGGTGGAGCTTTGGCCCATTTTGTACTTGTTGGAGAGTGATATCTGTCATGAGATATCCCAGTGAGTGTCCTTGTGACAGCATTTGGTCCTCGAGGGAATCCAAAAGGTTGCAAGTCGGCTGTCACAAAAGATACGTTATAAACATAGTTCCTTATAGGGGGAACTATGAGTTGACATGACCTTGACGTTGCATTATAATTGGCATATGCCATATGTGCTAGGTACGGGCTTTGATATCCCATCAAGACAGAGATCTAGAACTCAATGGTCTTGAAGAATGAGTCTGCTTGCTGGTACCAGGTCCGCATTTCTATAAGATCTAACTTGCATAGCTGGATGTCGAGCTTATTTGCCTTGGGGTCTTCAGAACTGGAACTGGGGTTGGATGACTTGGTGAAAAAATGGAAGGAACAGGATTCTGGAAAAATTGTGTCGGTTGAGATTTTAGACAGGATTAAGGGGCGTCGGTTGAGAGTTATGGACTGGCGTCAGTTGAGACTAGCGTCGGTTGAGATTTGATGGACTGGCGTCAGTTGAGATTTGATGGACTTGCATTTGTTGAGATTTGATGGACTGGCGTCGTTCAAGATTTGATGGACTGATGTCAGTCGAGATTTGAGAGAGGAGCGTTGGCCGAGATGGAAGGTGAAAGTGGTGGTGTAGAAGGGATTGGGAGATGTGTGTGGAGCAAGGTATGGTGCAGGAAGAGAGGGTCTGTGAAAGATGGATGTTGGGAAAAGAAGGATGGAAGGTAAAGTGTTGTAAGGTGGATGTGTGTTTGCAAGGAAAAATTAGAAGTATGTCGTGAAATAAAGGATTGGGACGGATTGTGGTTGGGTAAGAAGATGAGAGGTCTTGGGCAAGAATGGTTGGTGGAGATGGTATAATCAATGAGAGGTGTTGGGCAAGGATGGTTGGTGGAAACGGAAAAGGTGAGAATGTTGGGCAAGGATGGAGATGTGTGGAAATGGATGTATGGAGGTTGGAAATGAATTGGATGTAAACAACAGATTGTGTGATGTTGTTGACAATATAATCAATAGTGTACCGGGAGCTTGGTGGATGCTCACGTGACACTACCCCTCAACTTGCGAAAAACTGCAAGATGATGTGTTGTCTGTCGGCGATGTTAGGTTTAAAGGTGTTTGGTGATGGCGCTCTCAATGGTATGCGAACGAGGATGGTTGATAGTCGGTGGAGATGGTGTGGAGACGATGACAAAAAAACTGAACAACAGAGCACCAGTATCGGACACAGTAGCAAGGAAATCGCCAGTAGATCGTCGCAAGAAAACGCCAGAATTCGCACTTCGTTGAGGTGCGAATGGCGTCGAGGTGATGGCATTTATGGACGATGTCGTCTGGTTTCGAACGAGATGGGACGTGCCGGTCCGTTAGATTTTGAATTTGGAACTTCCGGCCGAGATTTAATAGGTACTTCAGTCGAGTTTTAATAGTAAGCGCCGGTCGAGATCGAAGAGGTCGCTCCAGTTGAGTTTTGATAGGTTCTTCGATTGAGATCTGACAGGTGCTTCGGTTGAGATCTGATAGAAACGCATCGGTCAAGATTTAACTAGGCGCTTCGGTCTAGATTCAACTGGACGCTTTGGTCGAGATTGAACTGGACGCTTCTGTCGAGATTGAACTGGACGCTGCGCTCCGGTTGATATCTGAGACAAACCTGTCAGTTGAGATTTAACAGAACTCATTGGTTAGAACTCATTGATTGAGATTTAACATATATTGTGTTCAAGTACCATCGAAGGAGTTTCTTGGGTTGAGGAGGAGGACTAGGCTGAGGATTACTCGTTGCAGGTTGTTGGAAATCGCCAATATGAGGGCTATTTTGATGTCGGATCTGGATTACTAGGCACTCTTCACCCTTGTGAAGGCTTACTGGAAAGTACTCAGCTCGTGGATGTACTTGATTTATAAAGGGATCAACCAAATCAATGAGAAGTTGATGTGACATTGGCAATTTGTAGCTTTGCTTGAATCACATTTGTCTTGAGTTTTTATGATTGGAATGTTTTTGTATGCAAATGTACTTCACTCTTTGTACTGGTACTGTCCTCCACATGTGTGAGGCCGATCTTCGTAGTTTTTAATCATTTGATCCATTGCTCTTGCTAAAATCATATTGTGATGCATCTAGATCAAGATCTAACACATAGAACTTGATAGATAATTGGATTTAGCAATCAATAGCTCTTAATGATTATTTTGTACAATTTTAATTGTCCTTTTTATCCAAAAATTCACAGCTAGGACATTTAATTTCAAAGCATGGTGTTGGTACCAATTGGAAAAAAATCGAGGTAATAATCTGCTTGGTAGAACTTGGACCTATATGTAAAATCTTAGAGTTCATGTCAATCTATCAACTTATGATCCTATAGTTAGAGTGGCCACCAAAAAGGCTCAAGGCTTTTCATAAGCTCAAGCAAATGCCCATGTCAACTCCCGTCTTGAGACTCCTAAATTGAACTATTGAATTTCACATTCAGAAAGATGCTTCTAAATATGCCATTGGTAATGTCTTAACCCGACTAGGAGAGTTTAAAAAAGATTTCTCTCTTTGACAACTAATTTAGACTAAGATTAACTACATCACCTCTGAGTTGGAGGCTCTAGCCATGGTTTATAGCACTAATAAATATCTACACTAATTATTGGCTAAACCCTTTGCATTCTTTGTTGGTCATGTACAATTAAGAGAATCAGTTGATGTTGTTGCTGCTATAGGAATTTGAATTCTAGATCATGGTACATAAAGAAAGTTGGCAATATTTAATTCTATCCATCATAGCTTGGTACAATGGAATCTCTTATATTGTTATGTATTGTGAGAAACATTCAACAAGCATTCACCATGGAATGCAAAATAATGATAACTACTTGACTTTTAGATTCTCAGCTAATGAACATTTTATTCTAAATTAACAATTCAAACTGAGTTACATAAATACTACATAATTTTGTGGAATTCTTGTTGTCTTATGGACTACAAGATTGAAAAAGTTTGTTGATTCAAAAAGTACAAGCAAATGGTGTTCACATCATGAATGAAAACTAATAACTTTAAAGCGATTTACAATATTGTCACTACAATATTTGGATAGTTAAAAAGATGAGACATGAACATTGGTCTTTGTAAAATAGAAATATTAAATACATATTGTCAAACAAGTGCTAAGAGAATTATTCAGTTTGATAATTATACCTAGATGCTTGGACTAAAAGATGGATGTTTGAATAGTATGCCCAAGGTCATCATGCAACATGGCCTTACCTCAACATCACTATTAAAAATGGGTTATGCAATTTAAAACAAAATGGTGATGAAATTGCTCAAATATATATTGGCAAGTTGCCATGAACACATTAGTGATCTGTATATGCAAAAATAAGAAAATTTATTGTTGAATTTCCACTGAGACTATATAGATATCTTAGTTTTGTCATTGGCAAAATAAAATATGATAGTTTTTTACACAATGGATTAGGCACTATGACTAGCTTTAGAGCACCTTCATGTAACTATTCTAATGGCACAATGCAAAATGTTTTTGAGAGATTCTCTAGCTCACATTGCAATGCTAAACTAAATCTAGTGCAACCAAAAGAGATTGTAAGAGTATCATTTTGACGATGGTTGATTCAAAATACGTAAATTATCTTGAGAAACTATAGACAAGAACAAATGCTTAATAATTCTTGTTAGTACTTGTTTTACTTAATGTTGAAGATCACACAATATTGTTCATTCAATACATTCAAAAAAAAATTGACATCAACTAGAGCATGATAGCATATCAAAATTGATTCTTTTGTTCAAAGGATTTTTTTTGTAGGATTAAGATATATTGATTTGCATGCACTTTCCATTTGAAATGAATAATTTGTTGAATGCCATCACCAATGGGAGCCATATATGCTCATTTTCCAAAGTTCACTATTCTCATTAGCTAGAAACAAAACAGCTAGTCTTACACAATTATAGGAATATTTCCTATAAAATAGGATCTAATGGAATCTCTCTATCTTATCATCTACAATCTTATCCACATGTGTGAATAGCATCTTGACATGTGGGAGCATTTACTCATTCACATGGAAGTGCAATGTATTTACAAAAAGTTTGACCAAAATGACTGTTTTTCTAAATTCTACTCAAAGGTCAATTTCACACTTCTATAGGTCCATCTAAAATCAATCTAACTTTATAAAAGTAAGTTATGTACATCCTTTCACACATGAGAACAGGCTCCACATGTGTGAGATCCTATTATGATCAGATATCTCAAGATTAACCAAGTACATCAAGTTGGAAGTGACATTTTTAACACTCCTCCTCACTTCTAGCTTGGTAAGTCTAATGTACATCTATCTAAAATTCCAAGATCACCTCTTAACTCGAAAAATGGATCTTTTAGCCAAAGGTTTGGTTAATATATCAGCTACGCACTCGAATGATGGCACATGATGAAGTTGTACCTCCTTGGATTGCTCCTTCTCCCTCACAAAGTGATGAGCTATCTCAATATGCTTTGTTCAAGTATGGAAGATTGGATTGGTAGCAATTTGTTGAGAAGCTTGATTGTCACAATAGATGTAAGGGAAATCCTCGGCCTTTAGCACTTGTAGTTCCACCAAAAGTCTTCTTAGCCATAGGAGTTCTTTGGTTGTTGAATTCAATGCCTTGTACTGGCTTCACAAGAGGAAAGTGAGATTGTATCTTGCTTTTTGGAAAGCCAAGGTATCACTCCTCCACAAGGGAAAGTGAAAAATGCACTTATAGATCTCCTATCCATCTTGTCTCCTGCAAATATGAAGCCGAATATGCCCTCAAGTACAAGTTAGATCCTTGATAGAGAATGCCAAAATATCTAGTAGAAGAGACATATTTAAGTACTCTCTTGGCACTTATCCAATGATGCATCAAGGGACCTTTCATATATTGACTTAGCTTGCTTACACTATGATTCAAATTTGGTCTACTGATTATCAAATAGATTAAGGAGCCTATAAGCTTTCTAAAGAGTGTGATGTCCACAAAGGAAGCTTCATCACCATCATCAGAAACTTTACAAACTTGCTCCATAGGGGTGTCAATCCCTTTACAATCTTTCATGACAAACCTTTCAAGAATGGAAGTAGAATACTTTGATTGACTTATAAAAGTGAAATCACTACCTCTAGCAACTTCTACTCCAAGTATGAACTTAAGAAGTCCTAGATCTACCATCTTGAATTTACTAGACAAAGAAGCTTCAACTTTTCTTATGCCTTCACCATCATTTCCTGTCAATAAAATATCATCAACATAAAGAACTAAAATGATGATCTTTCTATCATTACATTTGATGTTCGAAGAAGGCTCATAAGAGCTAATCACAAAGCCAAGGGAGTAGAGAAAATCATGCAACCTAGAGTACCAAACTCTAGATGCTTGCTTCAAGCCATGTAGGCTCTTCCTTAAGTGGCAAACCTTGTCCTCCTCACCATCCTTGATGAAGCCCTTGGGTTGCAACATGTATATTTCCTCCTCCAAGTAACCATTCAAAAATGCATTGGTCACATCCATTTGATAGATATTCCACTTGAACAAAGTAGCAATACAAATGATCAATCTAATAGTTACAGGCTTTGCTATAGATGCAAATGTTTCTTCATAGTCTATGCCTTTAGTTTGAAGAAACCCCTTAGAAACCAATCTAGCTTTGTACTTACTTATAAATCCATATTTATTGTACTTAGATCTATAGATCCACTTACATGCAAGTGGCTTCTTCCCATATGGAAGGTGTACAAGATTCCAAGTTTGATTATCTATCAAAGCATCAAACTCTACTTGCTTTGCATCTCTCCAAACTTGTGATCTACTTGTATCTTCATAACATGATGGCTCTTCAAGCATTGTGGTTAGAAAAGAGTAAGAGGTAGAAGGATTTGTGTCTTCCCTTTGCTTTCCTTTCTCAAATGTGAGCCTTGAAGGCTCGGCCTTGCTCCTTGTGGATTTTCTTGACCTCTTTGGTTCTTGATCTTGATCTTCCAAAACATCATTTTCAAGAAGCTCCTCCTTGGGTTTTGCAAGATCTTCAACACACAAAGGATTAGATGCATTTGGAGACATCTTATAACTTTGAGATTCATCAAATAAGACATCCTTGCTAACTTTTACTTTGCTTGAAATAGGATCAAAAATCCTATAAGCTTTGTTATTTTCACTATAGCCTACAAATATTCCTTTGAAGGAAGTTGCATCTTCTTTCCTTCTAGTTTCCAAAGGAATGTGGACATAACAAATACATCCAAATACTTTAAAGTCTTTTACATTGGGCTTATTGCCAAAAGAAGCTTGAAATGGTGAGATCCCAACAATAGCACTATTAGGAAGCCTATTACATAAAAAATTTGCACAAGTTATGGACTCCTCCCAAAAAGAGATGGGTAGAGATGCATCAAGTCTCAAGGACTTTGCACATTCACAAAGGCTCCTATTTTTCCTCTTGGCCACCCCATTTTGTTGGGGGGTGTAGGAACAAGTACAGTGATCGTGACCCAAAATTCACTGGAAATTTTTGGCAAGCAATGTTTGAAAAGTTGGAAACAACTTTGAATATGAGTTCTACAAATCATCCGAAATCAGACGGTCAAACAGAAAGGACCAATCAGACGATGGAGGACATGCTGCGAGCATATGTGGGCCATCGGCAGTCTGATTGGGAGAGTTACCTCCCACTAGTGAAATTTGCATAAAATAGTGCAAAACACTCAGTGACCGGATTTAGCCCTTTCATGCTTATGTATGATTATCAACCTCGATCATCGATAAGTGTTGGCATGAAGAACCTTAGGCTGCAAGACGTAGCTAATTTTCTTGCGGATATGCAAGAAATTGATGCCATTGATCTCACAAAAGTCTCTCATCTTGTTGGAGATATATTCTCCTCCATTATCACATCTTAGAACTTTAATGCAAGAGCTAAGTTGTTTTTCCACTAGAGACTTAAACTTCACAAAAGCTTCATATACAAGGCCTTTATTAGACAATAATTCAATCCAAGTGAATCTACTACAATCGTCTATGAAAGTCACATACATTAAGGCACCTCCATTACTTTCATGAGAAAAAGCATGTACATCTGAATGAATAAGATCCAAGAGTGAAGTAGATCTTGTCAAAGATCTCTTGTAGGAAGTCTTGTGTGAGTTTGCAAGGCCACATGCCTCACACACTTTGCCACACTTCTTGAATGATTTTGGTAGGCTGAGAGCTAGCTCCTTTGATGCCATGGACTCCATTGACTGAAGATTAGGATGGACTAATCTTTTGTGCCAAAGCTCCACTTGATTCAACTCCTCCCTAACCATATTCACACTTTCAATGGCCACATTAGCATCCAACTTAAAAATCCTTCCTTGCTAAATGCCACTAGCTATGCACTTATCACTTTTCAAGATGGAACATACTCCATTCTTGTACATCTAGTCCATTGTCTATAACAATAGGCAAATTTTTTGTAATGTATGGAATATACAAAACATATCAAGATCTATCCTCTTAGATGATCGTAAGCATAATGGAATAAATCTTATGCCATCTATCTTACATTCTTGATCACTAGCAATGTAGATTGACTTCTTAGAATTATTACGAGAAAGTAAAGTAGAAAAATAATGCTTGTTGAATGACATGTGGGAGCTAGCCCCACTATCAATCCACCATGTCTCTTGGCTTGATTTTGGTGTAGATGCTACCATCAAGGATGTGTTGAAGTCCCCTTGTGCAAGATTGCCTTGATCTTCACTCCCTTGTGCATTCTTCTTCTTATAACATTCGGAAGCAAAGTGTCCTTTCTTTCCAGAAAAGAAACACTTTAGCTTGGCTTTGTTCTTTTGCTTCCGTTTGGAGGTAGATCCTCCATCCTTGACCTCGGCCTCCTTTCCTTGGTACTTGATTCTTCTTCTTTCCCTTTGATGTGAAGTTTGCTTTCTCATCACCACCATGTAGTGACATAAAAAAAAACCCCATTCTTGTCTTGAGGTGTAGAATCCTACTCTTCTCAGCCACAAGAACATTATGCAATTTATCTATTGATGGAAGTTGGTCTTGAATAGCAAAAGATTGAACTAGATTAGAGAACTCATCACTTAATCCATTCAATATCACTTGCACTAGTTCATTATCTTGGATCTTTTCTCCTATAGATCCCACTTATTTATTTAAAGACTTTATCCTTAGGACATATTCTTGTCCATTTTCTCCACTTCCTCTCATGTTTTGCAAGATCAAGTTTCTTAGCATAAGCACTCTTGAAGTGTTATTGGATTCATAAATTTTCTTTCGTGAATCCCAAGCCTCTTTTGATGAGGCACAAGAAGCCACCTCCTTCAAGAGGTCATTGCTTACATTCAACATTAAGCTATGTAAGGCTAATCTGGCCCTCTTCTTGTATTTTAATTCTTCTTGGGCAGCGTCAGGCTTTTTCTCAACTCCTAAAACAATATCAAAGAGGTCATGGATCACAAGTAGTGATTCCATCCTCACTTTCCAAATGGAATAGTTTGTGGAATTTAGTTTCTCACTAGATTCTAGCAAATATTCACCCATGGATGACATTATGAATGAATGCTTATGAGATGCACAAAGATCTCTTGATAATGAATGTTCTAAGATAGATTTCTAGCTCCTTAGGAAGCTTCTAATCTTGACCCAATTAACCTAGTTCAAACTTGGATGATGGTATAATAGAATCACTCAAAAATCCTAGCAAATCACTCCTTTACAAGATTGATTCTAGCACTATTTTGCTTGATTTTTCACACACAAATAAGATCTGAACAAATCTACCTTAAAGATCTGATTTAATGCTTCAGAATGAATTTCTTCAATGACTCAAATCTCTATTTGATCACTAGCATTCAATGGATTGAACCTAGATCTAGACAATCCACCACAAATCATGAATTTTGGACTAGTATGCACATTTTTGGACCATAAACACTAAGTAGCCTTGATTTGAAAGTTGCTATATAGCTTCAGATGTGTGGACAGAACACCTGCATCCCACAAATTGATCTTTTATAAATATTGATGGTACCACTCTCCTAGAACTCGCCCACTCAAGTAAAGTTCAAAAACAACACATTGTCAATGATTTTCACAAGATTTATTAATCATGAGATCACTCTTATACTTAGCTCTGATACCATGTGAATTTTCTGATAAAAAAAAATTATGATTGTACAAAACAATCATTAAGAGTTATTGATTGCCAAATCCAATGACCTATCAAGTTCTATGTGTTAGATCTTGATCTAGATGCATTACACTATGATTTTAGCAAGAGCAATGGATCAAATGATTAAAAACTATGAAGAGTGGCCTCACACATGTGGATTACAGTACCAATATGGAATGTAAACATAGAGTGAAGTACATTTGCATACAAAAGCATTCCAATAATAAAAACTCAAGACAAATGTGAGAAATTCAAGCAAAGCTAGAAATTGCCAATGCCACATCAACTTCTCATTGATTTGGTTGATCCCTTTATAAATCAAGTACATCCACGAGCTGAGTATTGTCCAGCAAGCCTTCACAAGTGTGAAGAGTGCCTAGTCGTCTAGATCCACCAATGGGAGCCATATATGCTCATTTTCCGAAGTTGACTATTCTCATTAGCTAGAAACAAAAAAGCTAGTGTTCCACAATCATAGGAATATTCTCTATAAAATAGAATCTAATGGAATCTCTCTATCTTATCATCTACAATCTTATCCACATGTGTGAATAGCATCTTGACATGTGGGAGCATTTACTCATTCACCTGGAAGTGCAATTTATTTACACAAAGTTTGACCAAAATGAGTTTTTTTCTAGATTCTACTCAAAGGTCAATTTCACACTTGTGTAGATCCATCTAAAATCAATCTAACTTTATCAAAGTAAGTAATGTACATCCTTTCACACGTGGGAACAGGCTCCAGACATGTGAGATCCTATTATGGTCAAATATCTCAAGATTAACCAAGTACATCAAGTTGGCAGTGACATTTTTAACACTAGCACTATGCCATTTTGCGGTGTTAAGTGATACGCCATAATGTGACACTAGATTTTAGCCCTTTTTCTAAAAAATGTCATTTTTGATTCATTGGGAGTGCACACATAGGCCCATCCAAGAATGTCTGTAGAATTTTTGGGATTAAAGATGTCTTTCTAAATTAGAACCACTAGATTTTATATAAAAGACTGGAATTAGAATCTTTGCCATTTTAAGTAGCCAATCAGATTCAAGAGAAAGTGTCTCCCAAAAATAGAAAGCACCTCTTGTACTTAGTTTTCTATGCTCAATACAAAGGAGGAGATTATGCTAAACATCCTTGCATCTCTCTCTCTCTCTCTCTCTCTCTCTCTCTCTCTCTCTCTCTCTCTCTCTCTCTCTCTCTCTCTCTCTCTCTCTCTCTCTCTCTCTCTCTCTCTCTCTCTCTCTCTCTCTCTCTCTCTCTCTCTCTCTCTCTCTCTCTCTCTCTCTCTCTCTCTCTCTCTCTCTCTCTCTCTCTCTCTCTCTCTCTCTCTCTCTCTCTCTCTCTCTCTCTCTCTCTCTCTCTCTCTCTCTCTCTCTCTCTCTGCTTTCCATTCTATTGATGCTTTTCATTTAATTATCTCTTGCTATTTTTTTACATTTCTTAGAGAGGTGAGAGAGGGAAAGGTATAAGAGGCCTTTTTCAATCAATCTAGTAAATTACATGTCATTAGATAGGTGTGGATGATTGGATTAGCTGGTTAGATAGCTATTGTATTTGCTAACCATAGGAAAAAAGGGCATTAATCCCTTGGGAACACCAACCTCGTGTGATAGGCAAGCTAGGGTGATGCCTTAGAAGAAGGTAGCCTTAGGCATTTACAAATTTTGATGCCATTTTTGGTGAGTACTAGCATTTTTCTTCTATGTATAACATTTTCTTGGTTAACTTCATTTAGAGAATCACAATATTTGCATATAGCATATAATTGCATTGTGGTTGGTGGTAACAATGTTAGTATGGTGGAATGTGGATGTTTGAATGTGACTTCATGTTTATAAACCATGCGGAAGGATAAAAATGGAAGGGAGACTCAAAGCTTAGTCTATCTCCCCTATTAAACCTCATAACATTGAAAAAGGCCAAACAAAATCGTTTGAAATTAGTTTTAATACTTAGAACAACTTTCTTTGATAGAGATTTGCATTCTAGCTCAAATTTGTCTATAGAATCTTCGATAGAGCCTACGAGGGTTAGTTCCTAGCAGATTTCTAAAAGCTATTAAAAGAAAACAAAAAAATACAAAATTCTTTGAAAAAAACTAACAAAAATTCAAAGTCGCTCTTGTGAAAAATAGTAAAAGTTACTATTATGAGTTTTGGGGGTCCTTTGACTTTTCTACCCTTTGTACATATGTTAGTAGGTGATTAGGCCCAAAGTAGCTCTTGATGTAGCTCGAGGTAGTGTAGGCCTTTGACACTTGGCTTGATGGTAGAGGGCTAGTGACATTTAATCATGTGTTGTCATGTTGTCATGTGACCAATCAAAAGAGAGAGATCCATAGAAATGGTCCAATCACATGTAGGAGGGGACAAGTACCTAGACCAATCAAATTTAGAGGTGCTATGTTAAGAGATCCAATCATATTGCTTGATGACTACACCTCTTGGAGCTCGAGTCACTATGAGAGAGTGAGAGAGAGTGATTCTGACTTAGTTTTTTGAGAGATTATGAGATTACACACTTAGAGTTTTTAATACCTTCTCTCTCTACCTTAGAGCTACATGTACTCTTTCTCTCTCTACCCAAGAGCAAGCCACTTTTATACTTAGTTTTTTCCATCACAAGTTGCCTCTCAATGAGTATGTTGAATGGTATATGATTCATGCATGTTTTATGCCCTTGCCAAGTAGAATTTTCAACATAGATTGTTGAATTAATTAAGTGCTAGATCTTTGTGCAATCACACACACCTTAGGAGATCATTCACATTTTTTGAGATGTCCTCACACATGGTAAAAGAGCCTACCTAAGGTTTAATTTCATGCATTGAGTGTGATGAATTGTTTGACTTGAAATCTTGATTATGAGAGTGTAGTTGAATGTCGATAGCTATCAAGGGGCTTTTTGGACCAAGAGGGATCTAAAACACATTGATTAGATCCATGCTGGGTATTGTATGGAATTTACTACTCATACATGTCTGAGATTAGTCAACTTTGAATTTCTGGTGTATCTCCAAGGTCAATCCAAATTTGGTGTATGATAGCTTGTTGGAAAGCTATGGAGCTAGTTTCTAGTACAATTGATTCCATGTCAATTGGATGTGCCTTGATGAAGTTATATACTTTCAAAGTGAGGTGGGTAGGGCACCCAACCTGTTTGGATACATCAAGTTTGACCCATATCTAGCTTGTTTCATCAATAAAATCAAGATAGTGCTTGCCAATCTTGTCTAGGTGAGTCTTTGAGTGCTTAACACATGCTTGGAAGAAGTTAGCTCAAAATTTTGTTGTGCTTCATCTAATTTGGAGAGGAGCTTGATCTAGATTGAGAGAGATTGACATAGCTAGTGAGATTGATCTCACATTTTGTTGCAAGATCTCAAGTTGGAGGTGGTAGAACACTATTATTGGATCCTTCTTGAAAGAGAAGCAATAATTCTAGATCCATTACAAAGAAAAATCTCAAGATAAGATGGATTCTATGGGATCCTTTCTCTTGGAGCAAAGTGAGAGATTGACCACCTCCAATTACTCTATTTGGAAGGTGAGGATGGAGTCGATTTTGATCCTCCAAGATGTGATTAATATTGTCTTTGGACTTGAGGAGGAGCTTCAATTGCTTCAAGAAGTCCAAAGGTACAAGAAAAGAGCAATAATGGCTCTCACTATATCGAGATGAATGTATCCAATGAAGTGTTGAGAGAAATTAATACTTGCACCTTGGCGAAGCAGGCTTGGGACACTCTCAAAGCCATTTATGAGGCCAAGAATGCCTCTAGGTTGTTGACATAGTAGATATCTTCCAAAGTTTCCAAAAGAGTGATGAGAGTGCCTCAAATTATGTCTTGAGAATGAAAGATCTTCATAGAGAGGTTGCTTGCATAGGAGACCATCTCAACCAAAGTGAAATAGTGCAAGTGATTCTAAATGTATTGAATGATGAATTCGACATAGGAAATGATTTGGAAGATGTTAGAGCGAAATATGATGTAGGACAAGAAAATGAAATAAAAACTAAAAAAAGAGTGGAATCTACTGTGTACATGAAATGGAAAATATAATTGGAAAAAAATTTGGTATTGTGAATCTGTTAGTAGGTAGAGAGTGGTTTGACATGGTTACTAATATTGAATTTTTCAAGTTGCACATTGGCTTGGAAAAGCTACCTTACATTGTGGTTGTGTGGAGAATGATATTAGGAATCAATGGTTGGAAATGAGTCTTGGCACATTAACGGCTCAATTTGAAATTCTAAAAAAAGACAAGGACTATAAGTCTTGGGTTGCAAAAGAGACCTAGTATTGACTTGTTGAATCAAGCTGATCATACCTTACTGGAGTGCCAATGTTATGGTAAAAGTACAACTTTACAATGACAGTTGTTTTTTTAACCTCCATGTGTTCTTCAAATACTTATTTATTCTTACACAATAGAAATAGTGGTGTTGCCTACAAATTTATTCTTGAAGCCATATTGTCAAGATTGAAAAGAGAATATAGGAAACAATTGTTTTCTATATTTGATATGGATAAAAATAAACCTAATCCAACAAACATTGCTAACAGAGTTGTCTGGAGGTAATAATTTCATTTCCATGCACTCGTAACTCGGATTCATTTTTATTCAAGGAACAACCAACACAAGATAGCAGTATAACACAACTTTTTTTTTTTTGGTTTTATTTAAATTTTTCAAATAGGTTCCTAAAGCAATCAATTGAGAATAAAAAAATCTGTGAAATGGTGGATATTTTGACATTTTGGTTGATCCCACCAACAAGCCCATGTACACTGAAAAGTACATCATAAAACAAGACTAAGAGATTAGTGAGTGGGAGGCAATTAATAATCCATGGTGGCTAGATTTCTCACAAAGTGATTGTTCATTGGAGGAAAAAGGCATTTATGAGATGCATTTGAAAGGCCAGTTGGTCATGCATGCATTGGTCATTTCTATCTCCATGGGTGTTGTAGATGTTGATGATGCTTTAGACTCCAAGATATAGTATGTCTACATATGATATGTGTCAAGGTTCAGTTTTTATTCACTCAATTTTTTTAAATACAATTTAACTACTTTTTTGGTTGATATATGATTTTAGAAAATGAATCACGCTAGAGACATCAAAATATGGAAAAAGAAAGCATGGCAGAAAAGCACACTTAGATAGGCAAACTTAGAATCAAAAAAAAAAAATTCAAATTTTTGGCCTGAAATGCATGTTCCTCATAAACAAAGGCATGAAGAGTATGATTACAGACCTTTGCCTACTACATTATAAATTCAAGCTCAACGGATGGTTTCTTGGTAATGTGATAATTCGATTTACTAAATTCAATGACACATGTTGAAACAAAATACCATAAGTTTGTTCTAAAATATGAATCTATTGTACATTTAGAGATGCACATTTAATAAAGATTGAAAAAACAAAACGTTTCTATTACCAAATCTTTGTTAGCTTTTAGCCCTCAGTCTGACAAAAAGACACGAAGCGAAAAAGTTCGCGAATATCACGAAAAGACACGAACCAAAAATGTTTGCGAACACCCTGACTTAGAGACACAAACGCGAAAAGTTTGTGAAAGAAAATTATTTGTGATACATCAGAGAAAGTCAGACGACGCGAAAGTCAAACAGCTCGAAGCGACACAAAAATCTTCGTGACACTTTTCGACCTTTACGTTCCAAAGGATCAGGAAGATCATGCAAGTACCATGAAGTACAAAACCCTGATATGATGACGTAAGTGGAAGAGCGTTAGGAAATGCCTAACCCATTTCTCTTTTAATCCATGATTAGTTAATAGATTGTTTAGTCTATCTAATCTGGTATGCTACTCGGAATGTATAAGATACATACAATAGTAGTGTCTGATCTTGAATGAATTATTGTCTACTATTGCTTGTGTATCTCACTCACTTGTTTTATCTATTGTTGAATGTTGTATTAATCTAAAACGTAGATCAACAGTGTCTGTCTATATTCTGAAGGATTGTAGGAATGATATAGTTGGCAGTGATATAGCCGATAGTTCAGATTGTCTTTGCCAAATGTGTTGGATAGTTGGCCTCGATAGTTTGTCTGTGTCGAGTAGACACCTGTTAGTGATTCCAATGATTATTCAATCATTTTTGTATTTCTATAGACCATGTGACTATACAAGTAATTATATACAACAAATGAATGGATCTAGATGGGGGCTCAATAGTAGGAAGAGGCAAGTAAAAGGAAGTAGCACCATTTTCTTTTTCAAGACGTGGCAAAATCTTTCCAAATATGAGTGTCATAGGACTTTGATTCTTCTTCAAATTATCAACATAGCTAGAGAGATTGATAAGGATATTTTTAATAGTACTCACAGGGTCTCTCTCTTAATAAATTCCCTGTATACTTTAATCCAATCCAAGGTACTCACAAGTCAACAAGGCATAAAATTCTATCATCAGGACCAGTAGCATCACATGTAGCTCTATCAGTAGAAATGATAAAATTATGGACATCAACAGCCTTCTTCATACAAAAAATGAGAGTTCATATAAAAGGTTAAGAGGAAGAAGAGTTTTCTTGGATGTCGAAAAAGCAAGCTACTATCTTGTTATCAACTAGTGAGGCCGAGTACAAAGCACTTACATCATGCACAAAGGAGATGTTATGGATCAAAAGGATGTTGAAGGATCTTCACTTACTGGCTTTTTTAAAGAGTCCAATCATCTTTTGTGACAACCTATCAGCGCAAATATTGGCAAGTAATCCTATCTTTCATGCAATGAGCAAGCATATTGAGGTGGCATATCATTTTTTAAGTAGAAAGTCATGGCAAAGGAGGTGGAGCTTCAACATGTCTCATCAAGGGAATGTGTAGTTGATATCTTCACCAAAGCACTTGGAAAAGATTTGTTTACAGGGCATAGAACATCACTTGGTTTACTTTCAAAGTCTATGCTAAAACTAGTTGAAGAGAGAGTGTGAGAAATTGTTGGAAGATTTAGCTTGACCATTACCCCCTGGATAATATGGAGTACTAAACCGATGAATAATGAAAGATTCTTCCAATAGACACTTTATCGTTTCATTCATAAAATGTGTTTCGCGATCACTAACGATCTCGATAGGACATCCAAATCTAGTAATAACGTTTTCATAGAGAAACTTGGCCATTGATTTTGCATCTGCAACTCAAACTGCTTTTGCTTCAACCCACTTGGTCATATAGTCAGTTGCAACAATGACATATCTGGCCTGAGATCCCCTTGTCGCGAGATGAATGTGACCAACATAGTCGAGGCCCCATTTCTCGAACGGTGCTTGCGATAAAACTGGATGTAAAGGTTCATAATTCGTTGACAAACATCGCATGACTGAATATAATTTTTTGTATCTTTGTGAAGTGTATGCCACCAACATCCTGATTGTAAAAGTTTGCAAATAGTGATATTTGTTAAAAAATGTCCTTCACCCATGCCATCATGAGAAAACAAGATAAGTTTAGGTACTTCATGCGGCAAAACACATCTTCGTAAAACATCATCCATTCCTCAACGATACAATTGTCTAGCAATCAATTGATAAGGTTGTGCCTAATGAATCAATTGTCTCTTCTGTAATTTTGTCAAGGAGTCATTGGGTTGGCCAAGCATAAGATATTCAACAATATTTGTTGCCCACTCTGGTACAGCTTCGACATAAAAAAATGTAGCATCTGGTAGTTCATCATCCACTTCAGTATTAACAGGCGCTGATTTAATCCTTGAAACATGGTCGGCTAGATAATGTTGTTTACCCTTTCGAACCACAATGCGAAAATCAAATTCGGTCAATAGTAGTAGTCATCTCGCAATACGTCCGGTGTGCATGTCTTGTTCACCAAATAAAGTAACGGTTGATGATCAGTATAAAATGCAAAATGCGTTGCCAAGAGATAATGTCAAAACTTTTTAACAGAAAAAATCATGGCCATCGCTTCTCATTCAGTTGTCAAAATAATTTTTCTCAGGATCTATAAGCTATCTACTTGCAAACCCGATAGGATAATCCTTCTTGTATTCACCTGGCTGCATCAAAACTAAACCAATGGCATATTTCGATGCATCAGTGTGAACGTGAAATTCAATTGTCCAGATTGGAGCTCGTAGTATCAGTGCACAAGCTAAAGCTTTTTTCAATTTCTCAAATGCTTCCAATGCCTCTACTGTCCAATTTGGTACAATGGTCAATTTATATATAGGTCTTGCTAAATCCGCAAAAAATAGTATGAATATCCGCTAGTATTTGCATGACCCATAAAAACATAGACTCCTTGAATTGTTCCTGGAGGTGGTAACTCGATAATGACTTTGATTTTGGACTAATCCATAGCAATGCCATGTCTTGATATCACATGTCCAAGGACAACTCCATTGAGTGACCCAAATTTGACACTTTTCTGGATTTAAGGAGATTTGGTATTTGCGACAATGTTCAAATACTTTTTCCAAACGATCCAAGTGGTCTGTATCTACACTATGGACTCCGAGATCATCCAAGTAGATTTCAAGGAATTTTTGCATGTAGTCCTTAAAGGCAAACTGCATCACTCGTTGAAATGAACTAGGTGCATTACAAAGTCCAAACGGCATAACTTTATAAGCATAAGTTACCCATTCTATTGCAAATGTTGTTTTGTGGCAATCCGTAGGTGCTATTTTAACTTGGTTGTAACCACTAAATCCATCCAGAAAACTGTACGCTTCCACTCCAGCAAGACAGTCCAATATGCTTTTAGTAAAGGGTAACGGAAAGTGATCCTTTCACGTCACTTTGTTCAAAGCTTTGAGATTCAAACAAATTCTCATCTTCCCATTCTTCTTAGGAATGACAACAATTGGCGAAACTCATTTCATATGTTCGATTTCATAAATAAAGTTGGCTTCAAGTAGTCTTTGCAACTCTTTTTTTATAAGATCCGTAACGTTTGGATTACAACGATAAAATCTTGTGACCTTTGGAACTACATCAGGAATCAAGAGTATCGTATGCTCAATAACCGACGTAGGAATCTCTTTAAGATCCTTGTATGTCCATGCAAAATAGTCTTGATATTTGATCAGTAACTTTCTTAATGCTTGAAATTGTTCCGGAATAAGTTGCACTCCAACTTGAACAATCTTTTCTGGCTCTCTTGGTTCAGCAAGAATCATTGGCTGAGTCCTGGCTGGTCCATCGTAAACCTCCCTGGTTTCCGGTCCTTTCTCTTCAGGTTCACGATGAGCGTCGTTTGATCAGCTAGCTTAATGGCAAAAGTGGCAGGCTTCAGCTTGGTAAGTCCCCATTTTGCACATAGCTTGGTTGAAATCAAATTAAGTCCTGAACCTCCATCAATCACGACTGTTTCTTTACTAGACTGTCTATGCTGTATCGGCAAGGTGATGTCTTTCTGTTCACTTTCCCAGGCTAACCCGGCACAAAAAAGGGACCGGTGGCTCCATCTTAGTCAATCTTTCTGCTAATATTTCTTTTGCTTTTAAGAAATTCTCCCAGTGTAATATCCATCTTGCTAGACAACATATTCATGATTATTTTCGTTTGCGGTGCTTATGGTTCTGTCATCTTGAAAGGTTCTTCATGATGGTGCAACTATGTATTAACATTTGTTCTTGGATCTGCTTGTGGCATAGATGGAAAAGAGACTTCGGCTGCTGCTTTAGTGACTTCTAGGGCTTCTTCTTCTTGCAACTGTTTAATCAATTGTCTCATGTCCTGGTATCTCTTCTTTTCTGCTTTGAGGTTCGGATACACACTTGATGCGGTAGGTATATCTGTAGTTGGTGCAAATTCAGCAGGTACTGGATCAACTAGAACTCCTTTTTGTTTCTAAGCTCTGGTAACAACCATCAAAGGTACAATTGGTTCAGGTTGAACTATTGGTCTTTTCTCAATTGTAATCAAGTTCACTGGAGCAATAATCGGAGGTGGTTTGGGTCTTGCAAGACAATCTTTATAATAGTGTCCATAACCATAGTCTCTACAAAATGGTACAAACTTCCCTTTGTTTGGACATTCAGCAACTCTGTGATTCTCTCCGCATGCAAAACATCCAAGTGGTGCTCTGGGCCATTGTCTAGCTGCTTGTTGTTGTGCGGCAGCATAGATAGCATATTGCTCTGAAGGACCACTCTCATGATCATTGCTATAGTTCCATTGCTCATTAGCACGATGAGGTTCTGGTTTCATTAGATTAGCAGGAGGAGCACTCTATTCCGTTGGAGCTGGCAGAGCTAGTCGTTCTGGAAATCTTGGAAATCCAAGGCCAAAGTTAAACGGCTTTCTGGTAAAAAGAAAATTGGGGTGCAAGGGAGGGAAACTTTGTTTTCAAAGCACGAGGGAGCTGGAAAATTATTGCTCATTGTGGCAGAGGGGACGCTTAGCGTGTCTAAATCATCTTGCATGTCTTGTTACTTCTGCAACTGAAGAATAAGGTATATGCAAAGGCTATATTCTACGACTTTCCGGGGGCAAACACTCCGAAAGATATCATTTTCTTGCAAAGTTTTCTCTCCGCTAAGATGAAGCATGATTTGGATCATCCTCCTTTGTAGAGTCTCCACTTCTTTGCAAAAGTAATGAAGGTGAATCGGGCATCTGACTATTCAAAGCCTGCTTAGCATCTGGCTCTCTATCAGATGGATGTAGCTAAGCTCATTGGCTTTCCGCATCTGCATTGAATCCATTCTTTCCGGCAAGAAACTGTCCATGCTTCGTCCACTTAAACCTTCTCCATCGATCTCCAACTCTCCTTGAATAAGCTGGTTAGCTTTATCCGCATGTCCAGCTGCAGATCTAATTCTAAATTTTGATCTCCATAAGACACAACTGCGTTCTCTACTTCTAAACCAAGCAATGATCACTCCAACGCTATGAACATTTATGACGTTTTTTTTTTAAAATGCCTTTGGAGCAAGAGCGCTGGCGCTCCTGGCGCTATTTTTTCTATTTCATAGACAAAAAAATGTTAGATGCAGCATATCCGATGCTTGAAAATCTGCTTGAATATCTGAAATTGTTTGAACAATGCTTCTTGGTTTGAATACCTGAAATTGTTTGAACAATGACCATGGCACTGCAGTGAAGAGTATAAACCAAGCAATGATCACACCAGCGCTAAGAACATCGCTGTTTTTTTATTTAATAGACATAATCCAATTTTTTATTTTTTAACAAAAGGAAACGGTGGCAGCTCACACTCACCAGGAGGAATCTTTGCAAATTTTTTTGACAAAAATTCACATGCACATTTTGCAAAGAGAATTTTTACATGACGGAAGGTGCATGTAAAAAAAAATTAAAAATAAAAATAAAAAATAAAAAATGGGATTACGTCCAGGAAAGCCCGGCTCCTCGGGCCCTTTCACCCATGGAGGGCGGAAGGGCCTCGGAGCTGGTCCTTCCCCCCCCACAAAATGTTAGATCGAGCATATCCAATGCTTGAAAATCTGCTTAAGTATCTGAAAATGTTTGAACAACGATCGTGGCACTATAGTGAAGAGTATAATTATACCATGAAATGATCACTCCACCGCTATAAACATTAATGGCTTTTTTTTTTAAAAGGAAGTAAGGACATTTGGTCTTAAGTCTACTTGCATGATATGTATTTGTGAGTTAAAAGACTATTTGAGGAAATTAACGCTATACATAGTAAAGAGCATTGGTTGGATATCTCTATAATTGGAATAAAATATAGCACAAATTAAGAAATTATAGCTTCAACTATATATAAATTCAAGTTAGAAACGACACCTTCAAATTATCCTAACTCATGCAACAATGTTTTCCTCATTTTTCATGACTACATTACCTATATGTGAGAAAAATTGCAAGGAGTTTGAATTGATCAACATATATTATGATGGTCTACATGGGCGGTACCTACCATTTTGAGTCATTGTTGTAAGTAATGTCAAGAAGCAAGGAATGAGGTTGTAAAAAAGTATCTCTTTGAAAATGACCTCATATCCTTATCTTCATAAGAAAAATTAAAGAGGGGTTTTAAAATTGTGCCAGTTATAGTAATATCTTTGATCAAAATTATAGGTTATAGAAGCTGCACTAGCCTAATACTTTAATGTGTTGCAATAGTCACAAATTAGTCGATATTTTAAGAAGTAGACTTACCTAAGCTTTGAAGTAAAGACATTGTAAATTGTATCGAGCTGAAACTTGAAAGTTGAAATTCAATTAGAGTTATGTTGACTGTAGTCTACAAGAGTATCTCTTGAGCATTATTGGTTCCTTGTGTTCCTCAGATTGCTCATCGGCTGCAATTGAATTTCAATTCTTGATTGACTTTGGCAGGGCACGAAATATACAAAGTATATGTCTTATTTTCCTTACATTTTGCTTGTTTGGATCGTATTATTTAAACTACATTAAGCCCTTGTTGGCCTATTATCCTTATTAATTACTTTGGAGGGCCTAAAGAGGGAACCGCCTTGTTCTTAAGGCTAATAGCTCCTTTTGGGCCTACAAAGCTTACAATGGATATTCTGATGCATTGATAAGCACTAATGTACTAGTAGTACATGACACTCCCGCTACTTGAACATTTTTGCCCTCAAAAATGAAGATGCTTGTCTGATCAGCTGAGGATCGCCTTGGTTAAGTAGTTAGGATTGATGAGGATGTGTCGTCCACAAAATTATTGTCTCATACATCCAAAGCTGTCGAATTGAATCCATTTTGTTAGCTTCAGATTGTAATCCTTGTTCCCATGGAGGAAAATTGATGGTCGAAGAAGAGGTTGATGAAGCACCATATTGCTTGTTGCAACCAAACTGTATGGAATGGACAGAGTGTGTCATCGCATTATCCTCTTTTGTTTGCTTCCTTGACATCATACTAATTTGGATGCTTATCCAATTCCCTTGGATTCTTAGTTTTGTCTTGCATCCGGCTCTTCTGTCGTAATTGCGAATCCATGTTGTTTGACTAATTTGACAAAGAAAATTACAATTCTGTCATAGAGAATGGTAGTCATGAATTGATGTTCATATATAAATGCTCCATATGAAGTACTCGGCGTGAATATTGACATTCTATCGTATGATGAAGCATATCTCTGGGCATATTGTTGACCAAAATATATTTCTTTAAATTTGGTCAATACCTCATTCATAGTGATTGTAAATATTTGACCTGATTGACCTCAAAAATGGACTCTCGTTTTGAAATATACAATCTGCAGTTGCCCATATAAATCGTTGAAGCATCAATACCAAATGGTGAAAATACATTTCAAAGTTGAGCCAGGGATTTGATGGTTCGATTATTCCAAATAAGCATTGATGAACAATCATTGTTGACATTACTCAATTGAAGATTGATCGCATAAGAGTCCATTGAGGAATGTAAACCTCTCCAAAGAAACTGATATAGATTGCTGGCATATTTTAAAATCAGCTTCCTATAGAGTGTTGGCTGACTGAGAGAATGTTCCCAATCATTATAGACATCCATACTTTCGGAATATGCAAGTGAATTAAAATTTTGCTTTTGAGTTCTGGAGAATCCATAGGAAATGGGTTCTCCAACTGAAGTCACTTGAAGATCTTGTAAAATGGATCTATGAGGCATTGAACAATAATCCAAGGTATTGATACAAGTTGGATTTATTTGGGATAATGAAATCTCTTCATTGCGGACAATATCCTTGTTGAATACCTCATACTCCATTAGATTGTTGTCAAAAATAAAAATATTCTCAAATTGAATTGGTTCGCAAATCAGATCCTTTAAATAGCCACTCAGTTCCAAGCCATGGAATATCGGTGCCATATAGTCCTCATTCTGAAACTTTGGTGAATGCCTTGATCGACTTTCTTCGAGCATAGCAATATTCCCAATCTGACGATCCACAGTTGCTTGTTCATTGACCAGATTAAGGCATTGATGTAGGTCAAGTTTCGAACTTTGATGGTTGAGGTGAAACTTGAAAGGATGTTCAATTATCTTCACATCCCAATCTGAATCTTGACTTTCGTCTGAATCCTGATTTTCACCATTTGTTGTTGCAACTTGATCCGAATCTTGAATTGGACTTTTGTTGCCTACAACTGTATTTGGATCTGGGACTTGACTTTTGTTGTCGCTTTGCTCATCTGACTCATTGTTGGGATTATCTTCATCTTCATAAGTTTCATCTCTTTCATTCACACGTGCTTGTCAATCCACTGATGCTTTAGTATATACAATCACTTTCTGAATCCGCATCTTCATTTCCTCAAACCACCTGGATTGTTCTTCTTTTCTTTCAGCTTCCAGCTTAAGCCTTTGTTCTTGTTGCTTGTACTTTAAGGCATATTCCATAGTTTTCCTTAATCAAAACCCAAGCAAGATCTCTTTTGCATTTTGTCACTATTTTCAACCAATATTTTTGACTGCTATAACTTTTTAGCAGTAGCTTAGAAATATGACATGTAACATATCATTAAAAAGCATTTTTGACGAGCGCTTTCCAACGCACCAATTTTTGTCGCATTCTGATGTAGCAATCAAAAGTTATGCCATTTTTAGTGTAGATAGTTTTCTACGATGCTCCGATATTGAGGTTGTAAGCCATATATATAACATTGTACAAGAAGATATACCTCTCCATATTCAAATACTGGGATCATTTGTTGGAATTCTCTATTGTACTCAACAATTGTAGTTGTCTGGTCCAAAGAACACCATTGGATGAAGTCGAATCGATTGAAGATCTGTCTACAAACTCTTTTGAAAGTTAACCAGTTCTCAGGAAGAAAGTTGTGAACGATGTTCCACCATGACTGAACATGTCCTTGGAAACCCGATGAAGCAAAGAAAACTATATCACTGTCACTAATACCTCCACTATAGTAGAAGTTATAATCCAAATCCTCTAGTCAATTGTCTACACTAATGGAGTGGATGCTTCCATCAAAGGTAGGACTAACGTATTCAGACAACCATTGGTTGTAATAATAAGGTTTCCGTTGAGCGGTGACTTTCCACCATTCATTGATATGGTTTGTAGATAAGTGCTCCAGAGCAAGTGCACGATCCATCATATTGCGCAGCTCCATAAAACTAGCGGCATAAATGGATTTGGAAAGAGTTGGTTGAAGCACATTCTTTATAGGCGTTTGAAGGAAACCCACAGAGTAGTTCAAACATTTTCTATACTCAAATTTTGTCTTCTGAACCAATGCCAAGGATTGCTGATTAAATTGTTGTACAGAACCAGTTTATTAGAGAGATTCGAATGATTTCTCATAAAATCTGGTAATACTATCAATGAAAGCAATTTTGAATTGACTCCAAAGCTTTGTGCTCAAATGTGCTTGAGTATCTCACTATGCTCAAACTTGTACTTGAAAGCACAATGAAGCAAAATGAATCTTATGCTCTTCAGAATAATGGCGATGACGAAAATAAGCTTCTAATTTAGTCAACCAATCATCAATGTTGATTGAACTTGGTTGTCCGTCAAATACAAGGCTATAACGTACGATTTTAGACTGTATTTCATCAATAGATGGAAATTGAATGTTTTGACTATAACGGTCCATCATTAATGACTAGTGAAGACTTGTGGACTATGAATTCACCGTCTGAAATTTATTCAGAATGGTATTTTAGAAGCTGGTAAAATTGCTCACCCACTTAAAAATTTTGAGTCCTCAAAGAATAAAGTGGCTATGAATGGAAAGTGTAGCAAATTAAAATGAAGTAGCAGTTGTGGTCAGTTTGTCACTACGAGCAATTTGGCTTTTTATAGTGTCGAATTTCGAAATCAAACGGAAAAGATATGAAGATTGAAAATTACTAATGGAAACACGAAAAGACTGACTCAAGAAAAGGGTCTTGAAAAAAAAAAATTGAAAAGTAATAATGACACAATTTTAGTAGCTTAGCAGTGTCAAGCTCATCTTTCTGATCACTTTTCGTTTTTACAACACTGGGATTGGAGCTCAAACAAAAAAGTTATGGAAGTTATAGAACAAGAAGCAAAATCGAATTTAACTACTTAGAATAAAGGGTTATAAAATTTTAACAAACTAGATTCTATAAGTTTGAAATCCAAGAAATGTTTTGGTGCTCGGGAGAAATTGCAGGAACCATAGGAATTAAGAAGTTTTATGGTAATTTTTTTTAACGGTTGTCTAAATGGTGCATTTGGGTGCTCGTGAAGGATTGTGGGCAACCGTAAAAAAAATTGAAGAAAATCGAAATTTTTTCTCAGGCAGGGAATAGGTAGAGAGAGAAAGGAGGTAACCGAAGAGGAGTATTAGCATCTTCATCCGATATTGGCGAACTTATTGCAACTAGTTGATTTACCAACTGTTTGAATTCTGGACTAAAATTATCGAAGGAACAGTTTCCTCAAACTGAGGCAGAAAAGGAGGAAATGAAGCACTACCCATTTCAATCCATCATCGGCTCACTAATGTACGCAATGATCTACACACGACCAGACCTTGCATATCCGATCAGTACAATTAGCCAATTCCTATCAAATCCAGGCTTAAGTCACTGGAAAGCGCTAACAAAGGTCATGAAGTACGTCCAGACAACTAAAACTATCAGCATCTACTACGGAGGCAGCCAAACTGCCAATATCCTTGAAGCCTACATAGATGCGGATTGGGCAGGAGATGTCGATACCAAAAAATCAACTTTTGGATTTGTATTTTTATACAACCAAGGCCCAATCTCATGGAACAGCCGGAAGCAGACCTTAGTTGCATTATCATCAACGAAATCCGAATACATAGCTACCACAAATGCAACCAAAGAGGCGATCTGGCTAAGGCAACTGCTTGCAGACATCAACCTTGCACAACCACTTCCTACAACAATCTATTGTGACAATCAAAGCACAATAGCGCTATCTCTCAATCTGAGATTTCACTCTCGAAGCAAACATATTGAAATTAGGTATCATTACCTTGGAGAGAAAGTGCATAGCAGTTTTGTGCTTTTTGTTATATTTAGTCAAAAAACTTTTGGTGAAACTAACAGATGACTGCAACTGGCTCAGTCATAGAAGATATTGATGCACTCATGACTCTATTATCGAGTCTACCTGAAGCCTATGAAAATTGGGTAGTGAAAATTTCTACTCAGGAGCCCTCACTCTATCAAGAGTAATTTTGCTGCTCCTACAAGAGGAGATCAGAAGATTAGCATCCTCCTTAGGCTCAGGATCGGATCCTCAAGCTCTATATTCACAAAATTAGAAGTTTAGATCCAAGAGATCTACAAAGTCAGGCTACATTGACAAGAAGAGCAACATGCAGTCTGGACCAAATTCTAGTTCAGGATCGAATTCAAGTTCTTCATCATTCCAACCAGTGCAGAATCTTTTCTACAGATACTGTAAGAGGACTGGCCACGAAATCAAGGACTGCCGAACTTTGAAATACAACAACAAAAAGAAGAATCAGTTTCAACAGCAAGCACATAGTGCTACATCCAGTCACTCAAATCAGCAACTTTCATGACCAAAGTCAGAGAACAATAGGATATCAATTCCTGGTATCTAGATTCCGGAGCAACTCAACACATGACATGACTCACCATCGCGACTGGTTCAAAGACTATAAATCATTCACCCACTCTCAAGTTGTGCAACTTGGAGATGACTCATCACATTCAATTGAAGATGAAGAAACAGTCAGAGTTGAATTCAAAAGAGGTGAGGTCAAATTGTTGTCCAACATTCTCCATGTTCCAAATCTGACCAAGAATCTGCTCTCAGTTAGCATAATCATCAATTCAGGTCGAAGGGTCGAATTTGATACAAAAGGCTGCACAATTCTTGACAAATCTCAGAAGTTTCTAGCCTATGAAAGAAGAAGTGGCTATCTTTACAAACTCAGCCATTGGTATTCTTCTAGCAATCAAGCTCTTCACATAGCCACTTCTGAATCAACTGATATGTTGTGGCATTTCAGACTTGGCCATCTTAACTTCAACAGTATTCAGCAAATGTCAGTTCAGATTCTAGTACAAGATCTGTCGTCTATCAACAAGCCAACCTCTCTATGCGAAAGCTATATTATCAGCAAGCATGCTAGAAGCCCTTTCACTTCAGACTCAGTTCATAGATCCAAGGGCTTGCTTTACCTTAAACATAGCGACATTTGTGGCCTGATTCAGACTGCTTCCACAGGGGGAGCTCTCTATTTTGTAACCTTCATCGACGACTCCTCTCGAAGGACTACTAGCTACTATATGGAAAATAAATTCAAAGCATTCAAGATCTTCAAGCAGTTCAAGGCGTTTGTAGAAAACCAGACCCAAAGGAAGATCAAGGCTCTACGCACAGATGGAGGCGGATAGTATATCTCCACAGAATTCAAGGAGTTTTGCAAGGTCAACGGGATACATCAGCAATATACAACCAACTACTCACCTCAGTCTAATGGTGTAACTGAACGAAAGAATCGGACACTCATCCAAAGTGCCAAGAGCATGGTGGCCCATGTCTCTCTTCCAAAGAAATTATGGACAGAAGCCATTACTATAGCTGCCTATTTGCATAATCAATCCATCACCAAGGCCCTGAATGGCAAGACACCTTATGAGGTGTGGACAGGATCGAAACCATCACTCAAAAATATTCGACTGTCTAGATCCATTGCTTTCGCTCAGATTCCTAAAGATCTAAGAAGAAAACTGGATGATAAGAGCAAGAAAACGATTTTCATCAGCTATTCCCCAGACCACAAGGCATACAAGCTCTACAATTTGGATACCAAGAAGGCATTCACCAGTAGAGATGTCATTTTTGTGGAAGACCAGTTCATCGACCACAAGGGAAAAGTTGCTAAGAAATCCGCCCCAGGGATTGAGCACCCAAATTCCGATCCAGGGATTCAACTACAGAATATTGATGTTGACTCAGATAATGAGTCAGAACCTCAACAAGTCAACCCACATTACAGGACCAAAGTTCAACCTTGAAGGTCGAACAGGTCCAGATAGCCTCCATCTAGATTTATGGATGATCCGGTCTGCTACTTTGTGGAAGAACCGAACACCATTTCTGAGGCAATGTCTACTCCTGATGCTGACCAGTGGAAAGCAGCGATGGACAGCAACTTCGATTTTTTGATAGAGAATCAAACATGGATAGTCACTGAGCTGCCAAAGGACTGAAATCCAATTCCATGCAAATGGATATTCAGGACGAAGTACGACGCTGAAGGAAGGCTAAATTGTTACAAAGTCAAGCTAGTTGCCAAAGGCTATTCCGACATTCCAAATCTGGATTATTCAGAAACCTTCAACCCAGTTGTCAAACATGCTTCGATCCACCTACTCCTCTCCTTTGTAGCCGCAGCAGACCTTGAAGTCCACCAGATGGATGTCTAGATAGCTTTCCTCAATGGAACCATCGAAGAGGAAATCTATATGTCACAGCCAGAGGGATACGAACTCAAGGGCAATCAAAAGCACCTTGTATGCAAAATCCACAAGGCTCTCTACGAGCTGGACCAGTATGCTCATACCTCTTTTCATCAATGCAACCTATTGTGCATATATGCATATATTTGCTTAAACACTGTTATGAGAGTAGCAAATCGCGATTTACAGCCTACTCATCCTTACGAAAGGAGTAGAAAATAACCAACATATGATAATGACCCACAAAAGTAATGGATTGCGATCCATCTCCCATCATACCTCATAGTTTATGAATAATCATCATATTACACAAGCATTCCTTCCATGTAAAGTCAAAATAGTAACATTTATGAAATGCAAAGGGTAAGGAAGCTTATTGTTCCGTGTGATGATTCCGTAGGACCTTGCATAGGCAATCATGAAGAGGAGGAGGAGGATAAGGAGGAAGCTTGTAAAGGTACTGATAGTGGTGTCTCCATTCTTATTACTCTTTGATAGAATTAAAATGGAGGGAAAGGTCCATTAATGTGTTTTTGAATTTTGAACCCAACCAATTTTATTTCTGGGCGCCCAAATCATATGGCTTAAGATGACTTTCAAAACCACCTATCAAAGCACCAATATTTTGGCGAGGCAAGATTAAATACATGAGAGAGAGAGAGAGAGAGAGAGAGAGAGAGAGAGAGAGAGAGAGAGAGAGAGAGAGAGAGAGAGAGAGAGAGAGAGAGAGAGAGAGAGAGAGAGAGAGAGAGAGAGATTTACAAATTTATAGTCTCAAAATTTTGCAAGAGTCTCAAATTTCCTAAAACTATCTTCATAGGTGATATCTTTACAGTTTTGGAAAATTAAATCCCCAAAAAGACATGAAAATCATCAAGTTTTAGCCTATTTCTGGCCTTGTACAATCTCTATAGTTCTTTCTTTGTACTAATATTGATAGGACGGCTTCAAATGATGTTGGAGAACAAGCCTGCAAAGTTTCTAAGCATTCCATCAACTGTATGCATCAAAAAGTAGGAAAAACCTTTTAAAAAACATGGTTTTTTGACAATTTTATGGGTTTTTCACAATGTTCTGACACATAAAACCCTTATGCAACCATCATTGATCGGTAGCAACTCAAAACAGCCTATAAAAGCCTTCAATTATTCTTATTTTGCTAGATTATGGCTCTTACTACTCTTTTCTAGCCAAAAATCTCAAAAACAAGCAATTTTTGACTAAAACCTAGCCTAGGACCGTAAATCTTGCAAGTTTCTGACGTGCACTTATTAATTTAGCAATTAATGAAACCTTAACTGAAGGTACACTTAATGTAAATTAAGATCTACAACAAGTTATGAGAAATACAAGTAGAACCTTGAAAAACTGTCATAGACTAGTTAAAATCAACAATCACCCAAATTGTTATAGAGAAAGCCAATATCTAAGGGATCTAATCAATATGCAAGTGGAAATATTGAGAGAGTACTCACTTGGAAGCTTGTTCACCACCAAGAGGAGAAAACGGATTGATCTCCACCACTTCTTGATCAAATCGTCCAATTTAATCAATTTATTTTATTGGAATAAATTTCTCTCATAGAGATTTTCAAAATCTCTAGATCTGACAAATGACTCATATAGCTTTTGAGTTCAATAAGTCGATATTATCATAGTTCTCAGGAATTTCTCCAAATTCCAATTCCATGGTAAAAATTCTTTTGCTTTACCATTTTCTTAATCTTTCCGATCACTAAAAGGAATGTAGGTCTCGCCCTAACATTCCTTGAGTGACTGTTTAGAAATGGGAAAGAATGAGTGGAAATTTTTAATCCAATTAAGAACAAATTTGACTCGGATGTTTTCAATTAGAATTGCTCTACCGATGGGTTTAATTTGATTCTTTATTCAACCTTAAGAGTTTTTTAGTTGTTAATCTTTGTCAAAAAAAAAAATTATTCTTAAAGAAATGTCTTTAAAGACTGCTTGATTGGTTCTTCTGATATGAAAACATCAAAATCAAGTTTTTGAATGAATTCTACCCATCGGGCCTTATGACTCTTTAGACCGATTTGATTAGAGTGTCATATGGCGTATCATTTTATATCGGTTTGTTAGTTTCTTCTTTTGGTGACCAACGGCTTCCAGTTTATCCAAAAAAACTTTTTTCTTCTTATTCATTGGCTCATTTTAGTCGTGCATGCCCTTTCATGATGCCACGACGGTGGTTAAAGGGCGGCACCCTGGCCAAAAATTCGTAAATGTTTTGTACATAAATGTCCAATTCCCAATTTTCCATAAGGCAGTTAACTAGTTGCAATTTTGTTAAAAGGATTTCGCATTTGATTATTCAGGTTTTTTATGCCTTAACGAAGTCCCAAAAATGAGTTTACTAAATGTTTATTTTTGTTTCTGCCACTTGAAGTTGGGCCTGTGGGGCAAGTTGTTGTTGAGCTGAAGTCGTGGCTTACTGGACTTGGGCAGCTGCGTCCACCACCGACTTGTAAAGAGTTTTGATATACCCCTAAAGTACTGCCTCTTGTTTTTCCAGCTTTAGGAACGTTGTATTTTCCGCCTCTGTATGTTGTTATGCCACTTGATAATCTTCTCGGAGCTGCTCCAACTCGCACGTAACTTAGTGTTATTTGTAGCCAGTTTGACTACACGACTGTCCAATTTTTTTTGGCATCTATCAAGTCATTGAGCATAGTGCCCAACTGCCGGTAGGTCGTCATGGAGCGACCGGTGTGGAGGTGCTGACTGGCCCTTTCTTATTCCTCGTCGTCGTCGATCAGGACCTCTTCTGCTACCAGATTCTCTGGTGCAGTGGGATCAGCACGCAGAGGGAATGAAATAAAAATTTTACTGTCAAATGCATCATTGTCTAAAGTTTTGTCAGACTTGACCTCCAGAATAGTGGGAGGAACAAAAGGGTAAGTAGAAATGTGGATGGGAGGAGAGATGGGTTGTTTGAAGAAAGTCATGATTTTGTGCAAGGAAAATTCAAGGGTAGTGTCAAGAATGTTTGGTGAGTGGGCTGAGGTGAAATTGATCAGGTTCATAATGGCTAGGGTGTCTGGGAAAAGTTGGGAGTCTTGAGGATTGTTGGGTATGGGTGGAGTAGATACAATGTCTTAGATGGCAGAGTTGAAGGGGGTGATTGGGACGGAATAATCAATGGTGATGGATGGAGTGGCAAGTATTGCAGAAGAAGATGAAGGAATGGTGGATGTAGAAGCAGAGGTGGTGGGATCGCTAGTGGAGAGAGTGATAGGTGGGGTGGTGGTGGAAACGGTAGTTGTGGCATGGTGGTAGGTGTTGCGGGTTTGGGATGGGGAGGTGGAAGAAGTGGAGTTGCGCATGTGTTGGTGGAGGGTGTGTCGGAAAGGAGGATGAGAGGCTGTCAACTGGTGGAGGGTATGGTGGTAGTGAGGATAAATGTGTGGTCGAATCCACGAACCTTCCGTTCGAGGAGGGTGACGGCAAGGGTGGGTAGAAGTGGTCCTGCTATGAACTTCTGGTTCGAGTTGGGCTTGACGGTCCTTCACAGCTCAGAAATCACAAAGTTATGCCAGTCATAAATCACTACTGTGTTTGTCGAGAACTCCTTATGGGACCCCACAATCATGGCTAGAAGGAGGGATGGAATGCGATCCTTTTGCAAATTTCCAATGGCCAGGAAGTTACTCAAGAGGTGGGAGGCGGCTTGGATGACGGGGTCGGTGATGGCTTCGATCAGATATCCATCATTAATGTGACTTTGGGACAGTGAGGTGTCCAGAAAAGGGGTGATGGCATCAGGGGCTTGGCGGTGCGATGACTTGGGTCTATCACCAGACACAATGCCGATAGTAGTCAGGGAAGCGGGGTTTACACACACTCTGTGTGAGGTACCATGGTAGTGGATGTAGAATCTAGATTTATTTTCATCCCAAGTCCCAAAGGTGTTACCCGATTTTTTAACACGCAAAATCCGACTAATATTGATAGTTATTTTCACAATTTTGAAAAAAAAAACTGGCATGTAAAAATCGACTAGTACTGATGGAACCGGCATAAATTTGCTTATAGATAGGGGTCCCAACCCACCCAAAATTTGGCTAGAGAATATTTTGAGATCTTAAAAATGGCCCATAAAATATTTTACGGTCTTAGAATTGGCCCAGTTACGCGAATTGTTATCTGGCACTGTCGCGCAAAGTTTTCAATGTACTGATTTTTTATTTTTTACCAATATAAAAAGACTATTTACTATATTTTCAGTAAACCGGCTCGCCAAAGAAATCCCAAGTCATGAGTACTCGCCAAAGCCTAATGCATGAAAAATCGACAATGGAAAAAAACGGTGCACAACAAGTAACAAAAAAAATTGTAAAACAGTGTCAAGAAGTCAAGGAGTGGATGAAGGAAAATTATGGGCAAGTTCTGGGCACTGAGTAAATACCACGAGCCAAAACAGTATCCCGACATGCCAACTCTGTGGCATAGACAATAGGCCATGGACACGCAACAAGAAAATTCCAAAAAGGGGCCCCATGGGCTTACAAAAATCCATCCTACCTAAAAGTGGTAGGGGTTGACCAAGAATAGGCATGACGATTGCCACTTCAAGGTTGACACAAGTGGAGTACTCTCCATCCTTACCATACTTAAAACATTCAAAGTGCAAAAAGGGAAAGGTGGCTCACAGTGTGGTACCCTTGTACACCTTGGCCCCTAACCATCTTTTTCAAAAGGGGAAGGATACCACTTCAAAGTACCTCATACTTGAATGAGAAGTGGACACTTGGCAAGAAAGGCAAGAAGGCCATGAAAAGTCACAAGCTTGCAACTTCAAAGGGAAGCCTTGGAAATTATTATAAATAGGAGGGGTCCTCTTGGCATTTGGTGTGGAAGGATTTGAGAATGACGTGCTTATGAGAGAGAGAGAGAGAGAGAGAGAGAGAGAGAGAGAGAGAGAGAGAGAGAGAGAGAGAGAGAGAGAGAGAGAGAGAGAGAGAGAGAGAGAGAGAGAGAGTCTTTTCTAGAAAGTGTAGTTTTGTGTATGATAATGTTTTTTCTTATTGTTGATGGAAAGAAATTTGAGAGTGAATTCATGGTTGAGAGAGTTGGTGGGAGCGAGAGAGAGGAGGGGAGCATTTGCTTGAGAGTGTAGTCTTACGAATGATGGGTTTTGCTCTTGGTTGAAATTGCTTCGAGAGCGGTGTTATAAACTTTAGGGACACCTCTTTGAACTAAGGGGAATTCCGCTTTACCGCTAGATGATGCCTTAAAGCTACATCAAGCCATCAAGGGTCATCAAGAAGCCGACTTGCATGAGGAAAGCGACCCTTGTGAGGGCATAACACGACCTAACAATTAGAGAATTGGGAATGTAAACATGGACCTAGAAAGCTAGTGGATTATTGAACCACATGATAGCACCCCTCCTTGCAGTCGCACCTCTGAGGGTGTGGAAAACCCTCATCGGTTGGGGAGTATGGGGTAATAGAGAAGGCCCTCAAGATTGGATGTGGTGGTACCATGTTACCTATGTAGGGCCTAACCATCATCATGAGTGGCTCCCCTTGACCCTTTTAGGACTTTGCGGTAGGACCAAATCCCCCCCCAAAAAAGGACCTAACAAAAGGCCTCAACAATGAAGTCTAGACATAGGGCACAGGGGAAAAGCTGGGGGTAAATGCCCATCGCTGCAAGAAGGGGTTGAGGCTGACTGGGTCAAAGGAGCAATCTGGGTGTCCATGGGAAGGACATAGATTTGGGAGGCTGAAGGGACGTTGCGACAGGATTTTTGGGAGGTATTGGTCTCATCGAATGGGCTAGATGGTTGGTTATCGGAGTTGTCTGTACATTTGTTGGGAAGTAACTCTCACAGGCTTTTGTGTAGGGTTGGGACTATGTCCTCAGGCTGTTGGCAGTCATGTGAGAGTTAGTTTCAAGTGGTTTGTGAGAAATTAAGATCTGATGATGTTTTTTTCTCACTCTTCCCTTCAAAAATGTAGATTTTTATGGGTTTTTGTTTTAGGTGCTGATGTGTCAAGCCGTTAGAGGCTGTCTCAGGTCTCCACCACCTCCAAACATCTCCGCTAGCTTCAGATAGATCAACAACCAAAAAACAAGAAAAATTCACTCTAAACTATCCCAAACCCACCTCTAACACACTAGTGTTGGATCTATATGAAGCGGAATGATTATTTTGAATATACTATTTATCAGCTCTGATATCACCCTTGCTAAATGCAATATTCACTTCAAGAGAAAACTCAACATTAAATTATGACAGGATCTTTACCAATATATTGATTCAGACTATTACTTAGATCAACCAGAGGAATATCTTTGTAGGTGTCAAAGACAACCATGAAGGGAGCGAAACAGTAAGGCAGCCATGCTTCCTTCGAATAAGATATTCCAAAAGAGTTATGGAACGAGTATCAGTTTATGAGAGAGAAATTATCAGAAAGCATTCGACAGTGGAACACACATAAGAAAATAGAGAATATGTATTAAGTTGTTGTGAATACAACGATCAGATCACGATCTTGTTCCCAAGAATGGTTCACAGTAGTAGCGCAATGTGTGTTGTGATCTTACTATGCTAGTTACAGATTGAATACTATCTCTACTTCTTAAATTACTTTCACTCTCTCTAAAATCTCTAATCCTGTGGAATCACAAAATTCTGATACAATGGAGTTCACAAAGGAACTCTGAATCACGCTTCCACTGATTGACTATGATGTCATAATTGTAAGTCTTACTTCACTGTATATTGTATTGTCTTGTTGTTATGTATATATACATGCGTAAGTTATAACAACTATGTGAGCAAGGGGCGTGAAGTAGGGCAGTTACTACAAAGTACTAAAAAGAACTGTGACGTAGTCTACGTCAAACAGGGCAGTGGAAGGGCTCCATTTTAATTTGACTAGTGATAGTCGACAATCGTCAAAGGTGTCGGACAAGTTGAATCGACTGGTTCGCCCTTCAGGAGATGTTGATGGATTCTACCTACCACCAATTTAACTTTGACTATCAACTTAGAACTTTACAACTTGAGACTTTGGGCTTTCTACATTATTTTATTTACATGGCCCAAGTCTATTTTATTCCATGGTACAATATTTCATAAGTGCTCATTAGGTTATGGGCTTACGCTCGTAGGATGCCACAACCCTCAAACATATAATATTTTCCTATTTTTTCATTTTTGTCAGGCCCACTTATTTATGTACAAATAATACTCATTCAAATGAGATATATCAACTAGAAACTAGAGAAAAAACAATGTTAGCTTGCAATCTCTCCAACAATTTCAAAATAGGGATTTTATAACGATGAATCGCATAAAAAATGTTTGCTCTCTACTTGTGAACTTCAAATGACCTAAAAAGAACTGAAAATGACTCTTGATCATTAAGATCCACTCACAACAAGGCGTTAGATAAGATTTGATCAAAACGGCACAAAACCATGCTAGATTTAACTTCACTTTAGAGTCTCTATCAATTTTTTTTAAATGCTATTTTTGGCCATCGCCCTTGTAAGGAGAAGCACCTCAAGATCTTGCTTACGAAACACACACAAAGGAATAACAGTGGAGCCAAATTGCCTAACCAAAGAGAAGCTACAGAACAATCTCCAAGAGCATCACTCCCAAGCCACAAGATAGGATACTAATGTAAAGAGAGAGAATTGACAATCAATCACACAATAGAGAATGGTAGTAGGACGAGTTTAGCAGGAGTATAACTCCTGCATTGCCTATGCATGTGCACATGCAAGTCTATTGCAATTTTATACATGCAAGTCATCACTATCGATACTCTATATCATGTCAATAACCATTCCAACCCATGCAATAGCTCTACATGTGATCATTAGAAGTGTGACTAGGTCCTCACAAGATTATTAGTTATTTTCTAGCCTAGTTCGTGATAACGAGACATAACGAATAAACTCGCATACTGGAGTACCGAATATCCACGTCTAGGATTATCCTGAATCCTCTATACCAAACATGGACGTAACATTCTTTTCCCCTTGAAGTACTTTTGTCCTCAAAAGTGGAACTTAGGAAATTTTTCTTTATGCTTTCAACTCTCTCACACGAGTCATTATCCTCAATACGTCCTTCACCGAATCAAACACTCAGAACTAGAACAATTTCTCAATTGTTTATCTATGATTCTGAGTACTCTTTTTGGAGGTACACTAAGAGTTAAATCCTCATTAGATCCAATTGTATCACCTTCATATAAACTTAATTTCGATTGACTTACATGAAACATATAAACGAATGAAGGTCAAGTTTGTAAACTAAAAACCATTTTTTTTGTATAATGTGAAATGGTTCACAATATCATGTAGATAGCTTATTATGCTAATCTTGATGAGATTCTAATTTATCTGGCTTGGTTTTTGGTTAACCTTGAGCCATTTGTTTAGGCTGCCTAGTGTTGTTTGCCTTCTAGATTGTTTCCTTCTCCATCCCATATTCTTTGAGTTAATGATTTCAAGCAATTATTGTTCCAAGTTTTATGCTTAAAACAAACACACACACACACACACACACACACACACACACACACACACACACAACAAAAATAGACATTAAGTGCAATTGTTGAAGCTATATGCCTCATGTCTACTTGACTGTATTCTCAAAAAATGTTAGACTTTCCATCACTCTTGGCAATATCAACATTGTATCCACATATGAAACAAATTCTCTCTCTCTCTCTCTCTCTCTCTCTCTCTCTCTCTCTCTCTCTCTCTCTCTCTCTCTCTCTCTCTCTCTCTCATTTGCAATTCACAAAAATAGCTTTCCAAATTATCCATCTCCATTAGGTCACTTGTGTGTATTCGTGATTGAGGCAACTTATAGGGCATAAATTATGATTGCAATTTTAGGCCCATTAAATGAGTTTGGTTGGCCTTTGAAATGATATAAGTTGGTCAATGAGTTAGAGCTTAGTGGCCATTCTTTAGTTTTAGGGTCTACTTTATTATGATGTTAAAGGTTATAAAATGAGAATTGAGAGTCTATCAAATAGCCTTTCAAATCTCTAATATGAGTTTCAAATGAAAACCATCACTTTTTATTGCACCTTTTAGTTATGCCTTGAGAAATACATTCTACACTTGACATGAAGTGTAACTGGAGGGGACTTCCTTTCAGCTTTGGGTCCATATTCTAAATTAAATCTTTAGTCAAGAAGTTGAGAAAAAACTCAACTTTATTTTACATGCAAACAGGTCTCTTGACATGGCCTTGCACATGCCAAGACAGATCTTGATCATACCTTACATTTTTTATCTACTTATTTGAATAAATGATACATATATGCATAGCATATACTTCTATTGACCTTGGTGGTCTCACTTTCAATTTCATGGTTGCCAGTTTTTATTATACTCAATAATAATAAAAAGTATAGTTTTATTTTAGGTTTTGTAACTTGTTTTTTAAAAGATGGGCACAACTTACAAGTCGGAACGTTAATAAAAGTTGAGAGGAATCGTGCCGTTGCAACAACTGACAAGTCGCAACGGGCCAGTTTTTGTACTGCTGCTGCTTCTGCTTCTTCTTCTTCTTCTTCTTCTTCACTCCCTCTACTCCACTCGACTACCACTCCAATTTATGACCTCTTTCTTTCTTCACCGGCTACAGCCAACGATGGTCCAACCCCGAAACAGAGAGAAGTTTGCTCAATAAGTCATCCGATCCCTGCATTCCTCCTTTTTGTTCTTCGCTCCTGCTCCTGGCCTGCCTAATTGATGTATGTGATCGATAGTCTCGATTGCATCTCAGATCTGCAGATGGGGCAAAGGAAGCGGAATCGATTTGCCTATGGGCGAGGAAGGTGACAGATTGCAGATAGAAGCATCAGCAGCGCCAGGCGGAGGAGGTCGTCTTAGAGACATGGGATGCGGATCATCCAAGTATATGCGCATTCAGTATGAGTTTGAACAAGGACGGAATGCATCCACTCCATTCTTCTCAACTATTTCCCTCAGAATATACCATCGCCATCCCAAGCTCAAATGCAGCCAACACCTGGTAGCTCTTACCTCCACAACCTATGGGGCATGGAATCTTCTGGAAGCAATCGAGCACTCTACTGAGAAGCCCCGCGATATTCCAGAGGATAAAGCAACTTCACATGCATCGACTGAGAATGTTTCTCAGCATGAAAGCTTCGGCGACCTCAATTTGAACTTGGATGATTCTTTAGCACCTTTGCAGATTCCGGAGGTGATTGATGCATCTGAGCTCATGGCAGGCCTGGAGGAGGAGCTCATGGACGAGGAGGATACCCCGGGAGCCCAATCTCCTGCCAAATTAGTAGCTCGGTCACCTTTGAGAGTGGCAGCTATTGAAGGATCAACTCGCCGGACCTTTTATGCAAAATCATTCTCTATCTCCTCTCTTCACGATCTCCATCAATTGCATGCCTTCCTCAGAGGTAGCGACCGTCCCCATGATGATGCGCTTCTAAGGGAGCACTACCCATGCGTCGACGTGGATCGGAAGAGGCTATTGTCAAAAGGATGTGACAAGGAAAATGCAAAACCTGTTTTGGATTTGTCACCCCATCGACGCTCCTCACTAGATTTCACGGAGCTCAATGTGAGACAAGGCAAAAGGACGCCATTGAAAGCTCCCAATAGGATAATTAATAGGGCAAGGGGAGCGAACGCGTTGATCGAAGAAGCGGCACGTGCATCCGTTCCCCACCCTGGAGGCAAGTGTGATGGCAGCAGAGAAGAATCTCAATATCAGCCCCTCAAGAGCGACAGAGCCTGTAGTCCCATTGCCTCGCTACTCGCTTCTCCATCAAGAAAGTTAAGCGCTAGAAAGACTTCGAGAAGATCGTCATCGGCTGTATCTGCAAGATGGAATAATATCAATGCTATCTCCTGTATCGAGCCCACCACTCCCTACGGGAGCTTCCACCGCATTTCGCTTTCTCACCAATCTGACAACCTGACCAGTCCTATCTTCGATCCGGATCTCCTGGCCTCTTTCGAGACGGCGATCCAACTTCTCGGCATTGAGCAAGATCGTTTCTCTTCGAGACTTCTGCAACATGCAACTGCAAGCCCTTACGGCCGCGGTAAAAGCATTGAGGCAATCTCTCCTTCTAAGGCCAATAACATCCGAACGCCACTCAAGCCCATCCAAATCCGCAATTCGACATTACGGACGCCGCTCAGATCAAGGGTAGATCGCAACATCTGCTCCACTGCCTCTCACTCCGTAACTGCCACTGCGGACCTCAAACGCAACGTCAAGATGAGTATCATTAAATCCGAATCCTCCGACATTAAGCTGTTCACATCTAGCGAGTCTGCCCATCTTATGAAAGGTAGCGGCAGACTAGTCGATATCAGAGATGCATCAGTAGAATCAGGCAATATCAGCAATCCGCTTGATTATCTGAGACAACTATGCCCTCCAGGAGGCGAGCAAAGCGTGGTGCTCTACACCACAAGCCTGCGGGGCATCCGAAAGACCTTTGAGGATTGCTGCAGCATGCAGGCAATGCTTCAATCCTTGGGAATCCACGTTGACGAAAGGGATGTGTCGATGCACGCAGGATTCCTGCAGGAGCTGAAAGAGCTGCTGGGACCAGATTCGGCTTGCGTTCCCAGATTGTTCATCAGAGGGTACTACGTGGGCGGCAAAGACGAAGCACTGAAGCTTCACGAGGAGGATGTGATTGCTAGGCTTGTGGTTGGCATGAGGAGGCAGGAGGATGGTGGATGGAAATGCGATGGGTGTGGGGGAATGCGATTTCTACCATGTCTGGATTGTAGCGGCAGCTGCAAGATCGTGAGGGATGGAGGCGAGGTGCTTCGCTGCTCCGATTGCAATGAGAACGGATTGATCAGATGTCCCATCTGCTGCTAATCTCTCTCTCGCTCTCTCTCTCTCTCTCTCTCTCTCTCTCAAGTATTAGTGCTCTTTTTTTCCCATGAATGTTTAAAATTACAGAGACTTCAAAGAACACTCAAGAATAGAATTGAAAGCACAATTCCTTAAAATTGAAGACGACTCCAATAAATTTCAAAGGTCGCCTACTATTCCAAAGTGTAAGCACTTTCGAAGTTTGTCTCCTCATTAGAGTGCCTTTGCCTTATTCATACTCGTTGCCTTCATTCTTTTTCTTGTACTTCCTCTTTTGTGCTCCTTATTGGGTTGGAACTCCGGACTTCTCCTCTAGTTAACGAGTGGTTTGGTACTAATTCTAGTGGAACTACAAATTATTTAGGATAGGCTTAACTAGGTTTGTGTATATATTAAAATGTGTGGATATTAGACTAGGATTGCAACATTTGCAATGATGAGTTTGAGGCTAAAGAAATAAGAGAGCCAACACAATGATCTAGTCCTTGATGATGCATTTCCAACTCGGGATGGGCTACTTATCACACTATGTGCAGACTCTCTTCTGTATCCACATGTGTTGTTGCACAACTTTTTGGCCATAAGAAAGACATTCAACTAGCCAAATCAAGCACTTTTTCAACCCATTGTTGGGTTGAAACAATTGTGTTATATGCAAGACAAAACAACATGCACATATGAAGCCATAAATAAGTTCCCTATCCTATGTACATTTAGTTTAGTACAAACTCTCTCTCTCTCTCTCTCTCTCTCTCTCTCTCTCTCTCTCTCTCTCTCTCTCTCTCTCTCTCTCTCTCTCTCTCTCTCTCTCTCTCTCTCTCTCTCTCTCTCTCTCTCTCTCTCTCTCACATATCTAAATTTCTTTGAGGTTTGTTTAAGTGGGCCGGTAAGGTGTACATGAATGAGTTAAAAAATGAACTTTTAAATATGTAACCTTTTTCAGATTACAAAAAGAGTTGGATATCATTACTTGCAGTCCTATGTTTTGGCTATTTGAAGCAATATATAGGGCATATATTGTGATCTAAAAATAAGGTGTTTCACGCACGCGCGCGCACACACACACACACACACACACACATTTCTAAATTTTCTTGAGGTTTGTCTAAGTGGGCTCGTAAGGTGTACATGAATGAGTTGAAAAATGAACTGTTAAAAATGTAACCTTTTTTAGATTACAAAAAGAGGTCAAGTGCCTATGATAGATATCATTACTTGTAGTCCATCCTTTGGCTATTTTAAGCAATATAAAGGGCATATAATGTGATCTAAAAATAAGGTGCTTCACACACTAGTAATGGGTTGAAATGAGATTCAGATAACTGGCAAAGTATGGATGTAGTTTCCAAGGATCCTTTTTGGGTTGACATTGTGATGAGCCTCCACAAAGAATCCCACAATAGGGGTTCTAGGAAAAAGCCCATAGATTAATTAACATTGAGATGGAGTACCACATTCATTGTAAGCTTACTGACAAAGCATTATTATTGGAACACATAGAGTGTCATGCCCACGACTGATCTCGGACTAATTATCCCATTAGGAGGTCAGTAGGCCTACCTCGACCCATAATTTAATTATGACTATGAGGGGTTTGGAGCCCTCATGTCTATATGGTCATATAATTAATGGTTGGAGACCTAACTCAAGATGGTGGATTTTTATGGGTCTATCAATAGTCATGGATGACGTGGCCCAGTTAGGCTGCAGAGCTGTGTGTCATCGCCCTGTTGAGCTTACTGAAATCACAAAAGGTATAATAGGTCGGTTGTGCACTTAGAGAAAACAAAATTGATCTGCTTTTCAAATACATGATGAGAAATACTTACTTTCGCATCAACAATCTCCAGTTGGCTATTTACAATGGCTCCATCCGGCTTGGGAAAACACTATACCATCCTAACTGGTTGGAGACCTAACTCAAGATGGTGGATTTTTATGGGTCTATCAATAGTCATGGATGACGTGGCCCAGTTAGGCTGCAGAGCTGTGTGTCATCGCCCTGTTGAGCTTACTGAAATCACAAAAGGTATAATAGGTCAGTTGTGCACTTAGAGAAAACAAAATCGATCTGCTTTTCAAATACATGATGAGAAATACTTACTTTCGCATCAACAATCTCCAGTTGGCTATTTACAATGGCTCCATGGCTTGGGAAAACACTATACCATCCTATTGTACATGGAGTCCACTTCAACAAGGAATTCATTTTCAAACAGATGGAATTAATGTTCTCATCTGAATATGCCCTTAGGGAGATTACGTGCATGCTCCAATGACGGCTGCAAACAAGAGATGAATTAGTTAAACTGAAGGAATTACTAAAAGCTAATAGAAAATGTCGAAAAAAATACATTCTACGTAATCACTTACTTTTGGCAGTACATAACTATGAAAACTTTCGTCTCCGAAGTTGTGTGGAGAAGATACTTGGTCGCTTGAGGGGGGCTATCAAGGCTGTGTGCAAAAAAGGACAATACAACACCAATGTCCTTGCATCTGCATCTATCACATCTGCATCTATTTACAAGATACATCAGACCGTCCTCCACAACTGGGTCTAGTATATCTGTCGTCTTCTCTTTCAAGGCATTGCAGAAGTCATTATTTATATAAAATACATGATTGATGGCATTTATACAAAAACAAAATTGACCTCCCAACCTATCTATCTCCTGGGCATCATACTCATCAAAAATTATATATCTCTCAGAATCCAAAAATGAGTCTTTAGGATCTACATGAAATCTAACACACAGCTCAATGACATTGTAAAAGGCATCGTTTTTATCTATATCCAATATTATTTTATCTATAGTAGAGCTCATGTCCTCTTCACGAGGAGTGGGAATCGACGGAAGCAAGGAGGAGCTGGAGGAGTAGTTAGGAGTGGTGGGTGGAAAAAAACACTGGGCAGACTGGCCTAATGGTCCAGCCATAGCACGGGAGATAGGAGGAGGGGATGGTGACTTGCTTCGGCTGATAATAATTCTTTGTCTAGCAATTAGCAATTACAATGGAAGTAAAGCTAGGAGCAAGAAAAGTACAAAGCATTCAAGATAGCATATAGAAAGCTAGAAACACAAAGATCTCCATAGAATCTCAATAGAAATGAAAGAAAGAGTACAATCAACGGAAATGGAGCATGGATTCATGTAGATAAGGCACATGAGACCTAACAATGGAAATCCCCATAGCTCATATTCACAAGGAGGAAGCAAGAAGCTCTCACTTGTTCTTACTTAACTAAACATAACTATCTTGGAGGATAGTTAACCCCTATTAAGCATTATTTAGCCTACATTGGGCCCTTGGTGGCCTATTATCCTTGTTAATTACTTTGAAGGGCCTAAAGAGAGAACTGCCTTGTTCTTAAGGCTAATAGCTCCTTTTGGGCCTACAAAGCTTACAATGGATATTCTGATGCATTGATAAGCATGGATGTACTAAAAGTACATGACACTCCTCTTACTTAAACATTTTTGTCCTCAAAAATGAAGGCATTTGCCTAGTAGCTCTAGGGATACATTTCAAATTATATTGATGGAGAATGTCGTTTTCAACAGCTTCCTAGTAATAATCGAGGCCACTTAAAGGAGCTGTTGACCCAAGAATTGTCTTCATCGAGAAGATTCTTCCAGTGAATTAGATATTCCTTGATTAACTTCCCATTTCGCAATACCTTGTCCCGATATCCAACGTTTTTAGCTGGTTCCAGAACCATATGACCCTTATGATCCAACGGTGGTAGAATAGCAGTTGCAGATAAGTGTTCTCCCAAACTCCTCATTAGAAGAGATACATGGAACACACGATGCATACGGGTTGTTGATGGTAGATCCAGTTCATAATTCAACTCCCGATTGGTTAACCCTTTCTGTTTGCCCATCAGTTTCCGGATGAAATGATATACTTAAGCACAATTTAGTGCCCAACTTGTACATTAAGACCTTCCAGAAAGTGGAAATAAATCTACTATCTCTGTCACTCACTATCTCCTTTGGTATTCTGTGTAACTTGAAGACATTCTTCAAGAATATTTGTGCTACTTGGGCTGCACTATCAGTAGATTTATAAGGTAGAAAATGTGCATATTTTGTAAGCCGATCCACTACCACATAGATTCCATCATATCCCCCAGTTGTTGTTGGTAAGGAAGGTATAAAATCCATGCTAATACTCGTCCAACACTGCATGGGAATGGATAGCGGATGCAATAAGCCTGGTTGCTTAACATGTTCCACCTTATTCACTTGATAAGGAATACATTCTTGCACGTACGTGTATATAGCTTTCTTCATACCAACCTATTTGAATAGCTTGCGGATGGTTTGATATGTCTTCAAAATTCCACTATGCCCAGCACTTGGAGATGAGTGTAGCTCATATAACACTTGCGAAATGAACTTAGCTTTAGGAGCAAGCACAAATCTAGAATTGTCATACAACAATATTTGTCCTTGTTTCCTATAACAGGGATGAACAACCGAGTTGGAAACTTGAGTTTCTTCCCAAATCTCTTTCAAGTCTGGATCCTCCATATATTCCGCTTGAATGTCTTTTATCCAATCTGCACTCAATGCAGTTATTGCGGAGATTGTGCCGAATCCCAAAATTGACCACAACATTTTGTGCTCTTCTGTTAGAGGATGATCCAAAATTTCGTTTAATTCTTCTTTTTAGCCTTTGATAGTCTATAAGGTGGTAAATTGACAGGTTTGGTCCCCGATTCCAATTCAATGGGATGGTCCACAAATCTGGTAGGAGGTTTCCCTTTGGGTAACTGATTAGGAAACACATCAAATAATTTACCCAAGATCTTCCAAATTTTTGGATCTTTCACACTTTGTTTTACCTTGGCCAATGGTTTTGTTTTTACTTCTTCAATCCTTGACTTGTCCTTCAACTTCTTCAATCCTGAGCACAAACATTTCCACATTTGATCTAGACAACCTTTGAGCCTTCTCTACAGAAATCAGCTGCAAAGTTGAACGTGGTTGAGTATATTGAACGTTGTGTTGTTCAAATTGGCATTCTCCTTGTTTGAGGCTCATCAGTCCTTGATAGAAGTTGATTGTTACATTTTCCAAGGTCTTAAGCCATTCCACCCCTAGTATAACATCAATTGGACCCAACTCCACAATATGGAAACTCATTTTAAGAGTATAATCCTCCATTTGTAATTTCACCACTGGGGTGATGTTATTACAAGGAATGTTTACTCCATTGGCAATCTAGACTCTCATCTTATCACAACGATCCAAAGATGCTAATCCACAGCTTCGTAATGACCTACTATTAAAGAAGTTATGCGTACTACCACTATCTATTAAGCAAAATACTTTCCTTCCATTAATTAACACTTGCACACGGAAGGTTTTGTTAGAATGGGATCCATTGAAACCATTTAAAGATATGTTCAATAGTTCAACTTTTTGATCCCTCCTAATGGATCTTTCCTGCTACCCATGGTATGATTGATGGTTTGGAGATTCCTCATCAGATGATGTGTCTTCCTTTCCTTCATCATTTTGCGGCGGCGGAGTGTCAATGACATTCTCTGAAAAAGTGCTAGTATTATCTTCGTCATCTTCAACAATCAAGGAAATCTCTGCACACTTATGCCATGGTTTCCATGTTTGCTTACAAGTGAAACATAAGCCTTGCTGCCGGAGTCGATCTATCTCTGCTTTTGATCTAACAATCTTCACCTCTGGCTTGGCCTCCATGTTGCTCACTTGTTTCTTACCACTATTCCTCCTATCAGCTTCTTTAACTGTCGGGTACTAGAGGATTGTGTTCCTTTTTTTATCATGTCGACGGATATCAGAATTCTGCTCAGCTTCCCGTCTGTTAACTTCAAATCTGGGTGCTCCTGATTTAGTCGACCACCTACCAGCATATTTTGGCTCAATTTTAAGAGCCACCTGCATAGCTTGATCGAGATCAGTACAAAAATGTGATGCTACATCAGCTCCAATATTCGGTTGCAGTCCTTGTATATACCTTCATAATTGATCTGCATTAGACACTGTGGGTAGTTTAAGAGTTAGACTCCAAAAATCAAAGCTATACTCTTGTATTGAACTCTTATGATGTATCCTTGTCCATCTTTTAAAGTTGCTATCATCTTGGAATGGTCTTCTGAAGGTCTCAATACAAGCATTTTTAAATAATGGCCAATTAGTTCGTGCATTACATTCCTCCATTGATAACCATTTCTCCCTCCGCTTCCACCACTCATAAGTTGTTTCTTCAAAGTGGATTGTAGCGAAAGTGATTTTATCTCAGTCATCTCTATTGAACAGAGTAAAGTAACGATCTAATTTATCCCACCACTCCTCAATGTTGAGAGTCTTAAAGTCACCGTTGAATTTTGGATTGGTTATCTTATCCTTGTACTCCCGAGTATCAAAGTGGTTCCGTTGTTCATGAAGTCTCATGGAGTGTTGCACTCATTGTTCAGACATGCCCCTATCAGTTCCAATTCTGATTGGGTATTCAATATTAGTCTGTAATACATGTTTTCCCTTGTCCATATTCTTCGTACATCCTGAGAAGATGTTACATTTTGTGATGGAGATGGTAGTCGAAACGATGTAGATGGCTCATTAGATCTCTGATCAGCTCCCGCTAGCCACCTTCGGCTTTTTCGCAAAATCCCGAAGAGAGGAAAATGCCGAAGGTCATCTACTTTCATAAGTTAAACTGTCTCAAGGGCAACTTCGCCTTTTTCCAAGGGCACCTTCGACTTTTTCGCAAAATCTCGAAGAGAGAGAAAAATGCCGAAGGTCGTCTATTTTTGAACGAGGAACATTCCCAGTCATGTCCCGAAATTTGCAAAGTGAGAGAAGACCACTTCACGTAAAATGCGAAGTGAGAGAATTTGCGACGTCCTCGTCAACGTCAACAATGCTAAATTGTTGACCGTAGACATTATGTACAGTTGTCACAAAAGTCATATACTTAGATCGTCCGAGCACAGATTACTCGTTGCTCCGTCCATGAGACACATTGTTTGAGCATCCCAGTTACGTCACCATTTGGTTGTAATTGCTATTATGTATTATGCTTCAGTGTAATATAGTAGCAGCTTGCTTTTATCTGTGTACAACGTAGGTGAATGCTTGTTATGATTCAATGCACTTTTTGATCGCGCTTGTTTACTCACTCTGATCAGAACACGGATGTCTACGACTCAGTTTCTGATCAAACGATGGCCGTCTTTGATGCCTGAGGAACTCGCGTTATCACACTGCTCTTCCATTTACTTCAGAACTATACTTTACGATTGAATCTAATTTTAGTAGTACCACATACAAACCAACTCTCTGATGAAGAACAACACTTGGACTGTCACTACGTTGCATGTAGACAAAAAGGTAATTGATTGTAAATGGTGGATCTTCCAAATCATGTACAAGTTGGATGGGAGTATCGACAAGCGTAAAGCCCGACTGGTTGCAAGGATATTTTCGCAATGATTATTTTGAGACTTTCAGCACATTCGCAAAACACTCTTCCATCAAATTGTTACTCTCATTTGCTGCTATAGCTGACATTGAAGTACATCACAAAGAGGATCAAGTCTGCAAACTCCACGAGGCATTGTATGGCTTGAAGCAATCTTCAAGAGCATGGTTTCAAAGAATTGACTCATTCCTTATCCAACAAAGATTCGCACCAAGCTCTGTAGATTGCAATCATTAGGAAAAATATGGGCTCAAAATGGGCCCTTTAAGCAAGTTTGACTTTAGAGAGAGAGATAACATGGAGAGAGAAGACTATCCGACAACATTTTGTATTTTCGGTGCTGCCCGTCGTTTAACCTATATTGGTTATCTATATTGTCATTCACCATCATGATTAGATAGAACTTTTGATCGGTGCATTGGAATGTGAAACCGAGTACACCATAAGAAAGAGGACGCCAAGAACTTTCCAACGCATACCATATAGGCATAGTTTTGCCCAAAAACAAGAAAGTTATAGCTATTAGAAAAATGGGATATCTATTCAATGCGCCCGAGTACATTTGCAAAGTTGCAAATGTACTCGGGTGCGCTGATAAGATATCTCAATCCTTATTAGCTATAACTTTGCATCGAAATGTGAAACTGAGTACACATATGAAAGAGGACGCTGAGAGCTTTCCAACGCATACCATATTGTCATAGTTCTGTCCAGAAACAAGAAAGTTTTAAATCCCAGTTTTCTATATTTAAATTTTCTATATTTAAATCCCAGTTTTCTAACAACTATAACTTTCTTGTTTCTGGACAGAACTATGGCAATATGGTATGCATTGGAAAGCTCTCGGCATCCTCTTTCATATGGTGTACTCAGTTTTACATTCCGATGAACCGATCAAAAGTTATAGCCAATCAGGATATGACTCCTTACAACTCGACACAATTTAAGCATAGAAGTATGCTCTGTGGGCAACGACGAAAAGACATACGGACAACAACTATTACTCAATAAAATGGTTTTTCATTTCTCGGCGCGAATTTCAAAAACACAAAACTATAGACGGAAAATATTAGAAGATTTCAGGCCATCAATCACTGTAACAGTACTTCACACATGGATGAATGTTATTGGTCTATTTGAACGATAAAAATAGTGGGAAGTCAACAAAAGTATCTTTACAAAGGGCCCATTTTGAGCCCATACTTTTCCTAATGGTTTACTTCAAGGCCATTCAAGAATCTTTTATCATCATCGCACTATATGTGAATGATACTTTGTTATTCAGCAATAATATCAATCCGATAAAGGATGCCAAAAGGATGTTGTCTCAAGAATTTGAAATGACGGAACTAGGAAAAGCTCATTATTGTCTTGAAATCCAAATTCATAGAGACCGGAAGAAGAAACTACTTCACATTACTAAGCAGACATATATCTTTAACATGACTTAAAATTTGACTCCATAAATTACAAGCTCGTGTATTCTCCTATGGATCAAGGTCTCAAATTATCCAAAGAGCAATGCCCTCAAACAAAAGAGGAAAAGGACAAAATGAACGGATATCCATTTCAGTCAATCATTGGATCCCTTATGTATGCAATGATTTCATGAGGCCAGACCTTGCATACGTAGTCAGCTCTTTAAGCCAATTCATGGCAAATCCTAGAATGGTCCATTGGAGAGCTCTACTCAGAGTCATCAGGTATTTATGAGCCACTATGGACCTATGCATCTATTACAGGCAGGTTAACCTAGACGAAATCCATACACTTCATGGATATATAGATGCGAGTTGGGCATGTGATATTGATACAAGAATATCCACAACTGGATTCGTATTGCTCCTCAACAACGGTTCAGTTTCCTGGAATAGCCGCAAACAAACCTCCATCGCATTGTCCTTAACAGAGTCATAGTACATTACAACTACACAAGCTACGAAAGAAGCCGTATGGTTGAGTAATTTATTGTCTGATATTGGTTCACTACATAAGGAGATGATTCATGTCATTGCGCTTTTTTGTTACGTTTGTTTTTGCATATTGATGACTCATAGATTGAATTTATATGTCTAAATGTGAATGTTGAATGAATGATTCTTATATGCTCTTGTTGATCCCTGCTACCGCGCATTAAAGAATTCGTGTATGTCTGTGAAATCAATTGTATAGACCTTTACGATTTCAAAGTTAGGATCAGGTAGAACTCGTAAATATTCTGAGTTCGAATCTGATAGGTACAATCCATTGTGTAGAGGAAACTGATTGTTTTCCGCCCTTCCGCTTTTTCGAACACTTTGTTGTGCAAAATAACTCCGTTCAATTCATATTTATAATCCTACATGCTAGTGTCCTCCATCAATTACTTGAAATGGGTGGAACTTGATCCATTATTCAAATAATCCTCCTAATATCTTTGATTCGATATTGTTGTAGGTCACAAGCTTTTTGAATAACTAGATTGTAAAAAGTCCTACCACGATATTTTTGCATTGGATCTTGCAATCGTAGAATTGTACTAACTCCAACCACTTTACTGTCTTTGGAGTCAAAATGATTTGACTTTGGAAGTATTTTAAAAAATTGTGACAAGTCCTTAGTAAAAACATGTTCATATCAATGTATTGGTGCCAATTTTTGATAGCACGAATCATGACGACCATTTCCTCCTTATGAACTTTAAAATTTGCTAGAACACCATGGTATTGCTTCAAAACAATACCCAATCCTTTATAAAAACATATATTTCAATTACAAATGGTGGAAAAATCAAAAAAATACTACGTAGGTGGAAAAGTAATAAGACTTCAAATAGTTTCAAGCAGGTTCTTCATTTTTCCATGTGAATCTCTTCTCTTATAAAATCTATGAGAGGTGGTGGCTCTTTTGGCATGATCCACTAGAAAGTTATCCCAAAAATGAAGTCAAACTTAGAAATCCTTTCAACCCTTGTATGCCCTTGAACTTGCCAATGTACAATCACTTCTATTAATGAAATTACACTTATGATATTGTTCACATATGATATGACTCGACTATTCCACTTGTTCCACCATGAAAGTGTAATGAAAAAATTTGGCAAACAATTAGTGTTCTTTCAAAGTTTTCAAAATGGCCTAGAGTCATTGATGATTCTCTTCTATGCTTGTACTGTACATAAGAAAATCGTAAAAAAAAAACAACGAAACGAATTTCGTACAATCATTTCTATTGAAATCTTAGTTGGGGTAGAATGCACATGGCCATCTTCTTCTTCTTTTTTCAAAATGGCCTAGACTTGTTGACGATGCTCGTCTTTGCTTGTACTATACATAACAAAATCATAAAGTGCAACAAAACAAATTTTGTATAATCATTTCTATTGAAAACTCTTAATTATGCTTCTCCAACTTTCTTGGATCTACATGCGTCATTATGGCCCAATTACGATCAACCTCCACATTGATGGCACTCATTTGTTTTTCTTTTTTCTTTTTTTCCATTCGACTTTAAAGACAATAGGAATTTCAAAAGGTTCAAAGGACTTATGCCCCTTGGTAGATCTAACATTTGGATAATTTATCACACTTGAAGTCTTAAGATTCACGACACTAGAAATGTTTTGTGATCCTCCAACTCCAAAAACAAATTGTTGATGAGTTCCATATAGCTTTGTATGTTTACAATTTTGTGCTTCCTTGATGCAATGTTCCATCTAATGACCCAAAGCTTAAGGCCTTAACATCCACTAAGATTCGAATTAGTCCATGGGTGAATCTAACATTTCCCCGTAAACAAAGAGTGGAAGTCTCCAAAATTGGTTGATATTGACAAATTTATCCTATCTCAACTCATACCAAGAACCACTTCGCCAAGGACCTTTGACTATCTTTGACAATAAATCTATCCACCAACTATGTGAAAAGCTTTTCAAATGCTAGATTGCAATTTATAGTTTTTTGGATGAACGTTTTTGAAATATTCTTCAAATTTATCGGGCCACTCTTCAAGATTTTCAAGAAAGGACTCCCACCTAAACTTTTGTGAAACTATTTTCTCACTCATGCCTTTCATGTCACCAAGAGACATATTTAAAATTTTCAAAAAGGCCTAGCTTCCACTATGTTTGGCTTACTTTTGAGCTATAAATTCAGCCACCATTTGTCATTCTGACAAATGGTGGCTGAATTAGGAGTAGTAAAAGCTTGGTGAAATATGAGGAAAGGGACTTCTTCAAATTTGTCGATCAATGATTGGAAAAGTCAATAATGCATATGTACTTTTATTGATATTGTACCATTGTGTCCTGTCTAAAAATTCAAAGTAAAAATTTTGCTTGAAAAAGTACATTTTGGGACATAATGGGTCAATTTGGAAGCAAGTTCCATATACAATGACGAGAGAATGCTCAATGAAGATTGTGCAATAATAATTACTTGAAAGTGTACATCGGATTTCAAAAACTTAAAAATCTTCAATTTTTGTTCAACCTTCAATATAGTAGTCTTAAATATAAACATGTCGCTCTTTCAGAATATATTGTGCTAAAATTGACAATTTTATATTCATTATACGTGATTTTGAAGAAGTCCCTAGAAGTAGCACCCTAAAAAAAAGAAAGGGCTTTTGAAAGGATTTTAGATTACTATCATGTGTATTTTCAACACCTTGTCAACCAAACATGTAAACCTAATGATGCTCGCAACCATGGTCAGTCCAACAGAATAAAATACATCCCTTCTTCCTTTGATGATCATCGCTGCAAAGGTGGTCAAAAATGTCTTCCCTATGGAGTTTGGTGTTCAAACTCTTCCTAATTTTGGTCTTTTCCTAATAGAATCTGTACTAGAAAATGAAAATTTTATGAACTATCACCCTCATGAAATGAACTCACAGTTTTTCAAGAATTAAATGTTTTATAGATTTGATCAAGTTTCATGCATTATTTCTTGTTACGCTTGTTACAACTGTATGTTTTATGATATCATTTTGCCTTTATATATATCATTACTTCCTACACCTAAATAATCTTCAAAAGCTGTTGGCAACAGCAACACATACATCAAGATACAGCACATCTTTAACGAGAATATCAGGACCCCACATTTAATAAACAATACATTTGCATACTAAGTCCGTTGATGCAGCTTAAGTTTTTTAAGGTTTTGACTGCTATAAAGTGAATCCTGGCAAGACATACCCTTCAAAATTACATTTAAGCCAATTCGCCGACTAATGAGTTTAATAGAGTCAAATTAGTGAACAAAACAAACCTAACAATGCAATTGTTAGAACCAAATAAGCGTACTGCAGAAGCTATTGCTAACTTCATCACCCGTGTCAGGTACCATGAAATTGTATCTTCAATCTGTTATGAAATACGGGTCAAAAATTTCAAATCAAGCCGATTTTTCATGTGTGTTTTCTGGCTGTGATATAGATTCAGGTTCTGACTCAGGAATTTCTGTCACAAATAAAGGCAGTCATCTTTAGCAACATGTACTAGGAGAGAACTCCTAGAGACCACTTTTCTAGCAGTGAATTACTAAGGATGATATGCCTGCCATCTAACAGAACAGCAATAGGACATAAACTTCCAGAACATGTACAGTGAAACTGCTAACCTATACCTGGCAACAAGACTTACGGTTCTTACCTATGCAGCCATCTAATGCATAAGAGCACCTATGAACAATAGATTTCCCTCTTTGAGGTTTTCAAGACTCAAGAGGCACATTTGGACAGAGCAAGCATGCAAAACAGATTCTATAATCAGAATACAAATATGCAGAAAGTATTTTCATATGGAGCAAAACTCCTTAATAAGCATACCTTCATCGTCACTATCAGCATCAGCCCCACCAAGTTCAAATTTCTGTAAGGAAAAAAATATGAGAAAAAGTTGACAGTTATTTGAAACAAAAAGGAATGTTGGCAAGAAGACAGGAATGAGTATGACTTACAGACGTGTCGTAGTCGTCCATCCCACCAAGGTTGAAGTCATTGACTGTAATATGAGACATAGAACAACCTTCTTGTCAGTAAAAATTGATGAGCTATAAGAATCAAACCTCAACCACCAGAAGACTCCACTTCTTTGTGCTGATTCAAACTTTCATAAAGTAAATCGTCCCAGGGTAAAAGTAAAGTCTGCAAGCTCAAATTATATTCAGCACATATAATAAGCATCTGTATTGTGTCGTGAATTTATGAGCTTACAGTTGGAAGTTTCGCTTTCTTCATCCTCATCTACCCACTTGTTCCAATCCACCTTGACATACGGAGGTGGCTTCCCTTCGGATTTCAGCAACCTACTCCACCATTTCTTTTCATCTTTTTGGATAACAGAGAAAATATGCCTTGGCCCAACAGTGATCGTACTTGTCTGCAACTCATAAGCAGATAAATCAGTATGTGAACACTTTCAGTTGGTTTCAGTGATTGTAAGTCCAAACCTGCTCAGCATCCTTTTTGAAAGAAAATTCATGAAGGCAATAGCACTCTAAACGTGCAAAAATAGCCCAAAGATTCATGGCATGCTGAGGAAGAAAGCAAAACAAAAGTACAGCCTGCTTCCACAATGCTATATAATCGACATAACAGCTCTGGATTCTGAAAATTTAGAAAGAGACATCCTAGTTGAACCTGATTGTAATGACACATACCTCTGGATTCACCTTTCCAAAAAGTTCCAGCACAACTTCATATACATGGATGCCAGCTGAAGCAGAAAAAATAAATTTGCCCTCTGGGTCAATCTTCACTTCAGGGTTCTTTGCATCAGGCAGCTCCACAGTGAGGAAAACTTTGTCAGAACGCTGTGCCCATACAATTTCTGGATGTCGGCTGCTTGTTACACTTCAAAGTGTTACAGAATGCAGGGAAAAAGAATATAGTCATTGATTGAGGCCTAATATCTTTTTCAAGTGTTTTTTTTCAAATTTACCATCACAAAGCTTGCTAGAATATTACTAAGAACAAGCCAACAAAATAAGAAATGATACATGATCAAAGACCATGTTACTAAACCTTTTTATGAGAAAGAAACGCTACCAGGTGGATACAAATCTGACTGCAAAATTGAATCATTTCACTAGGAAAAACCTCAAGCCTAGTTGAGTGTTTAATTTTCTCAAAATTGTGAGGGTCCAAAATCGCTGTGAACTCGAATTAGCAACCAAAAATTTTGATATCTGCCAAAGAAAAATCCATTTTTTGCAGGCCCATGACTTCTGTATGCACCTTGACACCTCTAGTAAGGAAAGAACTCGCATGTGTGCACACATAAACACGTGTGATCTAAAAGCTCTAGCCTAGAAAGGTGCGAATCTTCTTATATGAAACTGAGCATTCCTGTACTAGGGTGCCAGAAAATCTCTTTGCAGCTTGCCAATTGAATTTCCAGAAGCTGAGGTATTGCGTATCCCACTGGCACCAGATCAATTTCATATATCAAAGCATACTTTGAGGATCTCATCGCATAGCTCTTTTTCTACAGTAGAGTGCTGTGTTCTCCTTTTACAAATGCATTCAAATATTTATAAGTCAGAGATCACAAATCCATCTTCCAAGGTTTTCTAGTGATTCTCTTTCATATCATTTTTTAAAATTTGCCTATGTCATTGACTCTTGTACATTAGGTTGTTGCACATTCCTTTTACGGCTTGTCAACTAGATGTCTGAAGGTTAAGATATTGCAATTTCAATTCGTCAGCCCATCATATGTCTTGTCATCAGGAACCATTGCAGGCCATATTCAGGAGGCTAAAGGCTAGATGACACATTAACCAGTACACATGTGCCTATTTTATGTCTCGTAACTCTTTTTAGATAGCCTTTCCTCTTCTTAGTGCCAATATTTCATGGGCAGGTTTAAATCAGCAGTTCAAATCACGCTTGAATTGAGCCACAGGTTCAAATCAGCCAAACCATCAAATCATTTTAGGGTGTTTTATTCATGGCATTCTGTTATAGCATAAATAAGTGCTATTTTAGTGTTTACAATGCCAGCACTTTACAGTGTGGACTATAATCAATCAATTATTGCATCCTGTCTCCTGAGTCCCGACTCCTAAGTCCTTCCTGTTAATTCCTACATTACATAAGCTCAGTGCTTGGTGGTCAGTGTCCTTCCTGTTGATTCCTACATTACATAAGCTCAGTGCTTAGTGATCACTGACCACCTGCTTCAATGCAGCTTAGATTAGTGGTCATGATATACATTGATTACAGAATTGGGCCCTATCTCCTGGCTGTCAATTCCAGAATCGCAGATGTTGAGTGCTCTACAGCTTAAATGCTCAATGTTAGAACTTATAACTTAAGAAGAATTAAAAACTTTTAAAATTGGTTTAAACTTCAACCATGGTAGTAGATACCTGATAGCAAAACATGTCAATGATCACATTACGTCTAGCCCTAATTTGGGCCCTATGATATTATAAACCATCAAACACCTGTAAATAGGCCCTTGGACGCTACAATATTTCACATGGAACAAATATAGGAGAGCTCTGCCGCCTGCACTTCATTTTTCATTAAAGTCATGTTTGAATCAAATAATGTTTTCACACTGGCCAAGATCAGGTAGAGGGGTTTGCACCTTTGATCTCCTTTTTGGACATACCCAACTTTTCCCTCCAATAAATTGGCGATTCAATTTCCCTCTTCAAGAAATTTGGAGAGAGAGAGAGAGAGAGCTTAATCAATGTCTTTTCCATGCCAAAAGGCATATGAGACCAATAAAAGTACATGTCAAGTATGTGGTAATAGTGGGAGCGTATGAAACGTCTCCGAAAAATTTACTATGAGGTGAAATAAATGCGGTAAGATACATAGGAGCATAGTAAAGGATAACACTATCATCACGTCCTGCTGGTGCTGATGCTATAAAAAGATGTGATGCAAGCTGCAACATGGGGGAGCTCTGGTAGCCGCTGACTTCGTCTAGGATGTCTCCTCGTAAGAGGTCTGACGGCTCAGGCAGCAACATGGCTATGAATGGTGCGCTGTCTCTGATCTCTGTGAGCAGGTCTGTCGTCCTCATCATCATCATCAAGCTCTGGATCGCATCGTGATCTCCTCCTAGAGAAGAAGGAAGTAATCAGAGGCTGAGGAATAATATGCTGAGATGTCTAACAAAGATCCCGCCACAATATGAACATCTCTCGTAACATAAGTGCAACACACCGGGAATCCTCATATGCTATGAGAGATTGTAGTGTGGTGGGCATGTCGCGAAACAGACAGTAGTACCTCCCTCTGATCTCATAATAAGTAGGGTCTAGATATGGTGGAATCTACAAGCTTGATCCCAAAGAGTATGCTAACTCTTGTAATAGTGCTTTTGCTACTCATATATCTTTGGAGGAACTATGGCATAGAAGGTTGGGTCATCCTAACTATAATTCTATGGTGTCCATGGTCAAAAAAGCCAAAGCTATTGGCTTGCCTAATCTTATCTCCAAATCTAAAGATCAAATGCTTCTCAAACTCCACCTCACCCAAAGAACATAACTGGCAAATCCGCTCCTCCCTAGGAATACCATGGAACCTCCCAGTCTCAATAGTTAGCTGATGCGATGACACACGGAGCTGATGTCTAGCTCAATGAAGTGAGTCCCTGGTAGAAGTCGGGCATAACCTCTAATTGTCGGCTCCAAGTACGATCAAGATAAAAACCAAGACAATTTGTAGCCCTGATCATGAGGACAATGTGAGGAAGCAAGTGATATCTATGTATGTCTCCTCTTTGCATCTGGAAGTGCCTGGACTCTATGTAATAAGCTAGAAAGCTGCATCTATCTGTATAGATGGAACAACAAACTCGGCAAGAAGGATCTCGTGCGGAATAGAAGGCTTCGCCCAAATCATAAGAGAGAGAGAGAGAGAAGCTCTATCAATGTTTGTAGAATTTTTGCACATTGACTTGAATCTATTGCACACACGAGAGAAGAAGAAGAAGAAGCTTTATTAACGTCTTTTCCATGCCAAAAGGGGTATAAGACGAATGAGTACATCAGATAAAGTGGAACCGAGACGGAGCAATGTCGTCAAACAACATAACTAAAAACCAAACTAACTAAGAAGAGGATAATGTCTAGGATTATGTGGTACGAAGACCATTTACAGATTCAAATGACATCTCTTCAGTGCTCTAACTCTCACTAACTTTGAACAACCTCAGATATCTCATTAATAGCAACAGGCTTAATATCTACAAAGCGAATGATACCATCCTTGTAGATCAATCGCTTTCCATTCGTTAGAGCCTCCTGTTTTGCTTTTTTCCGTTCTTGAACTTGAATGAAAGTAAGGTCTTCATCCAGGTATATCGTGGTGCCCCGCAGTGTAAATCTCTTCCCTAGCACTTCATGACGACCAGTTGCAGATGAAAAGCGTATGACAAGAGTACCTGGATCTTTCTTAGGCCGCCATGCAGTATCCATATCTTTGTGGTGGTGTTGAAGACTCTCTTCAAGAAACTTTTTAGCTTCACCAACAGCATCATGGGAGTTCGTAATACCTCTGACTCGGACATTGAGAGCCTTTTGCTCTCGCAAATGGCTCTCAGTGAACGTAGCTAAGATAAATGAGGGTGGAAGTGGTAGTACAACAGTATTAGGACCTTTAAGCACATCTGCCCAGGATCGAACAACGGTATGATGTTGTTCCACTTGACTTTCAAGCTGTTGGATCTTCGCTCGAATGAGAGGAAGCTTAGATTTTGATGGCTGCAACTTCTTTCTTGAGATCGTCAATAGACGAATCTAGTTTCTGAAGATGAGATTGAACAACTTGGAACATAGCTTCAAGAGAAAGAAGTTTTTTCGATGGTCGTTGAGATATTCATAGGAACGTAACTGATCTGCACGAATGACGGAGATCATAAAGGCTGGAGGCAAGAGTGATTCATCTTCTGAGGTATTCGGGGTCAAAGGATCGGCTACAATGGATTCACTATTAACAAGAATAGGATCGGACGGAGAGATAGGGATAGTAACTGGAATAGAAAGTGAAGGTGAAGGTGGATCTAAAATGGAAGAGGAAGATGAAGCAGATGAAGAGGACGAAGCAGCGTTAGAAGGACGTACGGCAAGGCATCTCAAGCAGATGAAAACTTGAATCACAGCGATGCTACCTCAGCGATGGAGGTCAGCGCTGGAAGCAGTAGAGGTCAGTACCTCAGCGATGGAGGTCAGCGTTGTGTTAGAATTAATGGTTAATTGTAGAGGCCAGCCTGCGTGCTAGAAGGCTTATTTCTATTTTTAGTATAGGTACTATCTATTTTTAGTATAGGTACCTAAGTTAGTACCAATTTTGCTAGAATAGTATAGAAATCTATTTTAACCAAGTTAGCATAGATTTCTATTGTTAAGACTTCATAATTAGCATTTTAATTGCTATTGTAGTAGAATAGCGTTTGCTTTTCATTGTGGACAGCCTTTATAGGAGTAGATGGGTGCCCACCTCCATTGTTATCTCAGTTTCCAACTTATGAAGCATAGCTTCTTGCAGTCTCTCTTCTTCTCCAGCTTGTGGTTGATGTTTTGTGTGAGTACTAATAAGATTAGTCTACTCCGATTAGAGAATCTCTTTGATTCTAACATGGTATCAGAGCCATCTCGTTAAGATCGGGATCTACGGAAGGAGAAGATCAGCGCTGCAGGTTTTACTGGTGGAGATCGCATCCAGTGGAGGTGCTATTTGGTGAAGGTTGTATTTGGTGGAGGCGTCATCCTATGCAGGTTTTTCTGGTGGAGGACACATCTGGCGCAGGTTAGCTTCTGGACAGGCAGCATCTGAGGGCGGCACATCTGGTGCATGTCACATAGCTACAGGTTACAACAGGTGCAGGCAGCATCTGAGGGCGGTAGCAGCTGGGGACAGTTAATATCTGAGGCAACAACAACCAGACAGATCAAGACAGGTAGTACTTGAGGCAGCAAAGACCAGGACAGGTCTGATTCAGGGCAGGTGCTAACCGGACAGTTCTAATCTGAGGCAGTAGAGACCAGACCAGGTCTGATTCAGGGCAAGTGCTAACTGGACAGGCAATGAGCAAATTTCTACAAGCAGGAAGAACTGAGGAAGGCAGAATCTGGGACAAGCATAGGCAAGATCTGGACAAGTGATATCTAGTGAAGGCAATAATTGGACAGGTAGTTGTCCTCAAAAATTGTTGCATGCAATTATATTCTTAGTGGCAAGCCCATCATTTTTGTACAAAGATGGGGAGTCTGAATGAATGTGTTCTTCCAGAATCAAGCAAGTTAGATGGATCTAACTACAGCTTGTGGAAGTTCAAACTTCAGAATATCCTTCAGGACAAAGATTATTGGGAAATTGTCATGGGACAAGAGGTGATGGCTCACGGTCTCAATGATCAAGATAGAAGGGCATTTGAGAAACGGGTGCAACGTGCGCATCATATCATCAACTTATCTGTGAAGGATAAGGTGATTCCGCTAATCAGGAATGCAATTGGGCCTAAGGATGCATGGGATATCCTTCAGAACACATATGAAATAGTAAGTAAGTCTCGAACGTTGTTCTTGAACAATAAGCTTCATACCTTGAAAATGGAATCAGAAGAATCCATTACGGATTTTATTACCAAGGTGAAGGATCTAAGAGATCAGTTGTCTTCTATAGGGGAAATTGTACTTGATAATACTCTAGTACAAATTGTTTTGAATAGCTTACCATTACAATATCAGAACTTTGTTATGACACTAAGTTTGAGGGAGAGATCGCCGACATTTGATGAGCTCAATGGTTTGCTACTTCAAGAGGAATTACGAAGACAAAACCTGATGTCTAGAGAAGATTTCAAGGAACTGGGATTCTTTTCCAAGAATCAAGGTAAGAAGGGCAAGAAGAAAGGAGGCAAAAAGGATCAGAAGCAGGAAGGGAAGGACAATACGGAAAAAGGAGACAGTTCCAAATCTAATCCAAAGAAAAATGGCAATTGTAATTTTTGTGGCAAGTATGGTCATTTTGCGTTTGAGTGCAGGAAAAAGAAGGCTATCCAGGACAAGAAGAAGCAGTCAGGCAACTTCATTGAAGACGAAGACAAAAGTGAAGTTGTGGGATGATATGAGTTATTCTCAGCTTCAACATGAGAGATCTCTGACGATTGTTGGTATATTGATTCTGGAGCAACGCAACATATGACATCACATCATGAGTGGTTCACACAGTTTGATGACACTGGTGTAAATTCACATGTCAAACTTGGAGACAATTCTTCTTACGATATCAAAGGTAGAAGTACAGTGAGAGTACATTTACCTTCAGGGAATATAGGAGAAATTAAGAATGTTCTCTATGTTCCAGGCTTAAAAAAGAACTTACTTTCAGTTTCTGCCATAGCTAAACAGAATATGAAAGTTGAGTTTGACGATCAGAAGTGTCTCATCAAAGACAAAAACAAAGGTTACAAAGTTGTGGTCAAAGGATTATTGGAAGGTCGACTTTACAAACTTGATGCAACTACATTGGATCATCAGGTTTGTGCAGCTTCTGATAGTATGGAGAGCAGGATATGGCATGAAAGCTTTGGACATCTGAACTATAAAATCTTACAGGTTCTAAACGACAATAATATGGTAATAGGATTACCTAATATTGTATCTTCAGGAAAAATTTGTGAAGGATGTGTTATGGGCAAGCATCATTGTATGCAGTTTCCCAAGGATGGAGCATATAGAGCCAAGGAAATCTTGGAGCTTGTTCATACAGACTTATGCGGTCCCATGCAGACTGAGTCTATAGGGGGAGCATCCTACTTCATGATACTTGTGGATGATTTTTCCAGGAAGGTATGGATATACTTGCTTAAGTATAAGAGTCAAGCTTTTAAGTTCTTTACTCAGTTCAAATCAGTTGTTGAGAAGCAGACAGGAAAGCAAATCAAGATTCTATGTTCAGATAAGGGAGGTGAATTTATATCTACAGAGTTCCAGGAATTCTGCAAAGATCATGGAATCAAGAGACAATTTGCTTCAACTGATACACCACAGCATAATGGAGTAGCCGAGAGAAAGAACAGGTCTGTTGTGGAGAGTGCTCGAAGCATGCTACGAGGTAAGAACCTCAAGAATCATTTGTGGGGCGAAGCAGTTAGTACAGCAGTTTACTTGCTTAACAGAAGTCCTACAAAAGTTGTTCTAAATCGAACTCCAAAAGAAGCTTTCACAGGTATAGAACCTAAAGTGGATCATCTACGAGTTTTTGGTTGTATAGCATATGCTCATATTCCTAAAGATAATCGTCAAAAACTTGATTCAAAGGCAATCAAGTGTTTATTCTTGGGTTATGATGAGGAAGAGAAGGCATATCGCCTTTATAATCTTACCAGTAAGAAGGTGATTATGAGCAGGGATGTTGTGTTTGAAGAAAGTGAGTCTTCTACCCTAGAAGATCATGAGGAGGATGTATTTTCTCCTTCATCAAAAACTCCTATTATAGATGATGTTCAGGAAGATACAGGTCCATGTGATACAGCTTCTACACAAGTTATACCAAGGGTGTGTACACAGGTGGATCTTGGTAAACGGAAGGAAAGGTCAAGGGTATTTGATACATATTCTCCTTCTACGTCACCTACAAAGAAGTTACCAAGATGGTATTTTGAGACTATAAAAGATAGTCAAATGTTGGATGAGGGAGAATCGAGTCAACAAGGAGCTAGGAGATTGACACGGTCAAGTGGACACTACCATGAAGATGGTGAAGAAACGCATTATGCGTTTATGGCTTCAGTGTTGGATTCTGAGGATCCTTTATTTTATGAAGATGCTGCAAAAGAACAAGTTTGGAAAACTGCTATTGATGAGGAGTTCAGTTCTATCATGAAAAACGAGACATAGGATCTTGTTGAACTTCCAGCAGGTAAGAAACCAATTGGTTGCAAGTGGATTTATAGAACCAAGTTTAAGTCTGATGGTTCTATAGATAAGTATAAGGCCAGATTAGTAGCCAAAGAATATGCTCAGAGAGAAGGGATTGACTATGAAGATACTTTCGCACCGGTTGCTAAAATGAATACTTTGAGGAGTGTTTTGGCAATTGCATCTCATTTTGGATGGGATATTCAGCAAATGGATGTCAAGAGTGCTTTCTTGAACGGTTACCTTGAAGAAGAGGTTTATCTGGAGCAACCTCAGGGTTATGAGGTTGACGGCAAAGAGCACTTGGTTTGCAAGTTAAAGAAAGCATTATATGGGTTGAAACAAACACCTAGAGCATGGTATACACGTATCGACAATTATTTTTTGAAGCAGAATTTTCATAGAAGCATGTCAGAGTCAACGCTTTATATTATGAAAGATTTGGATGACATAGTCATTATTGTTCTTTATGTAGATGATCTTATTATCACAGGGTCAAATAAGTCACTAATAGAGAAGATAAAGAACAATCTTTCACAGGAGTTTGATATGAAAGATTTAGAGAGACTTCAATATTGTTTGGGTATTGAAGTTTGGAGATCAAAGGAAAGTCTTTTCATATCACAAGCAAAGTATGCAAGAGAGTTACTCAAGAAGTTTAACATGCTTGATTGTAAGTTCATTTCTACACCATATGATCCAAGTGTAAAGCTTACAAAAGAGGAAAATTCTGAAAGTGTGAATGAAACACTTTATAGGCAGCTTGTAGGTAGTCTTATCTATCTGACGACTACTCGACCAGACATTTCATATGCAGTGAGCATGGTGAGTCAGTTCATGTCTTTACCAAAAGTTTGTCATTGGAAAGCGGCAAAAAGGATTTTGCGTTATGTCAAAGGGACACTCAGGTATGGCACTTATTATGGTAAAGGAACAAAAATAAAACTTGAGAGTTTTGTTGATGCTGACTGGGCAGGAAATGCAGAAGATAGAAGATCGACTACAGGATATGCATTTAATCTTGGAACAGGAACTATATCTTGGAGTAGTAAAAAGCAACCAACAATTGCTTTATCTTCTACATAGGCAGAGTACAGGGCTACTACATCAGCAACTTGTGAAGCAATTTGGTTACGAAGGATTCTAAAAGATCTTCATATAGAACAAGTTGAACCTACAATTCTATGGTGTGGTATTTCATAGTAGGTCAAAGCATATTGAAGTTCAACAGCATTTTATACGAGAAAAGTTACAAAGTGGTGAAGTAGAGTTGATCTACTGTGACACCAATGATCAAGTTGCAGATATCTTCACAAAAGGACTTGGTCGTGAAAAATTTGAGAAGTTCAGGACTCTCCTAGGTGTTATTGATAATCAATTATCCATTAAGGGGGAGTGTTAGAATTAATGGTTAATTGTAGAGGCCAGCCTGCGTGCTAGAAGGCCTATTTCTATTTTTAGTATAGGTACTATCTATTTTTAGTATAGGTACCTAAGTTAGTACCAATTTTGCTAGAATAGTATAGAAATCTATTTTAACCAAGTTAGCATAGATTTCTATTGTTAAGACTTCATAATTAGCATTTCAATTGCTATTGTAGTAGAATAGCTTTTGCTTTTCATTGTGGACAGCCTCTATAAGAGTAGATGGGTGCCCACCTCCATTGTTATCTCAGTTTCCAGCTTATGAAGCATAGCTTCTTGCAGTCTCTCTTCTTCTCCAGCTTGTGGTTGATGTTTTGTGTGAGTACTAACAAGATTAGTCTACTCCGATTAGAAAATCTCTTCGATTCTAACACGCTGGTGGACATGTGCGAATGGAGCATAGCTGAGGCAAGACAGGCACGATGGAGCAGGCAGGAACAGGCGCATCCAAAGCAGCCATCGCCAGCGATGAAGCCACGCTAGATCAGAGCGTTGGATCAACGCCATCCCCAGAGAGAGAGAGAGAGAGAGAGAGAGAGAGAGAGAGAGAAAGAGGAAGAAGAAGAAGCTTTATTAACGTCTTTTCCATGCCAAAAGGCGTATAAGACGAATAAGTACATCAAAATGGATGGCACCAAGACGGAGCAATGCCATCAAAACAACAGAACTAAAAACCAAACTAACTAAGAAGAGAAAAAATCTCTCTTCAGTGCTCTAACTCTCAACCTAATTCTGAACAATCTCTAACAAGTGTCAATGAAAGGCTCTCACGCAGGAGGCGGCGATGAGTGATCAGTTCTGGATGGAGTGACAAAAAAATCTCGTCCATCACGAAATATAACCTTTTTCCCTTTTGAATTCGCTTCCCCGATGAGCTGCTTATGTTCCTTCCACTATAGGGTGGTCAAGTCTTCATGAACAAAAATGTTGCTCCCTTTAAGACGTCCACGGCGCTGGAGAACTTCGTCTCGATAATCAGTGTATTTGAAATGAATGAAAATTACCGAAGTGTCAAACTTACTACGCCATGCTGCTTCCACAACATCTTGTTCCTCGTAAGAGAGCGAAGCTAATAGTTCCTTGGCTGCAAGTTCCTGCATTGCCTGTGAAACCACCATCGTATTCTTTCCTTCCGAGTTCTTGAGCAAGTCTGCCCAAGTTTTGGTCGAAGTTTGTATTTTGTCTCCAGACTAGGATCGATTTGAGAGTTCTTGGCTGTCGACTGTTCTTTGAGGTTTGCATTTTCATCTTCAAGTATCTTCACCTTTTCTTGTAGAGAGATAATACTGTACGAGTGCTTTCGAAGTTCGATTTCCATTTTGCTTATGATCGACCACACGTCAAAATCCATGGGCGTTAGGGCGGCAGTAGCTGGAGCAATGGTGGGAGTTGGCGAGGCAGGAACTTCACTGGAAGTTTTCTTGCCTTTCCGGCGGGTGGTTACCCACTCCGAATCCATGGCATCCCACTCTGATTGCTGATCATTGTTTTGACCTACGCTGCTCAGCCTCGCCTCGCTGCTCTGATCAGATCGTTGTCCTTGCTATATGTAAACCAGGTGTAGGTGCCACAGATGCATCGATGGACAGCTCGCAGGTGAAGCAACGATGGAGTTGGGCAGGTAGCTCGCTCCACAAATGCAGCGATGGAAAGGCCACAGATAGCGACGGAGTTGGGCAGGTAGCTCGCAAGTAGGAGCTCCATCATGCCATCGCTCCATCAGAAGAGGGCACCATCGTGACCTGCAAGAGGGAGGGCACCATCGCGAGAGAGAGAGAGAGAGAGAGAGAGAGAGAGAGAGAGAGAGAGAGAGAGAGAGAGAGAGAGATATTTATGAATGTCTTGCCAAAAGGCATATAAGACAAGAAAATACATATCAAGTATGTGGTACCAATGGGAGTGTATGAAACATCTCCAAAACAGTAAAAAAAAAACATCTCATTACAATAATTTAATCTGAAATGAATGAGACCTATAAGAATATATCTGCTACTAATGGCAAAAAAAGGTATGACCCTCTCATCATGCCCTACTAATGTTGGAGAAGGATGTGGCATAAGTCGCTTGATGAAGTGAATCTGATAGCATAGGCTACAGGCTACGAGTGATCATAAGGTAGTGGGCATGTCACGAAACAAACAATAGTATCTCCCTCGGATATTGTTGTAGATAGGGCATCTGATGTTGAAATGCTCCTCAAACTCCACCTCAAGTAAAGAACATAATTGATAGATCCGCTCTCATCTCAGAATACCATGGAACCATTCAATCTCAATTGCTAAATGATGTGACGATACCTGGAGCTGGCCCAATATGAACCTGAGACAATGAGATAATCCCAAATCCAAATACCATGGTAAAACCGAGAACACTACTACATCTAGCTCCAAGAATTGAGTACGATAGTATTCGGGTTTGACCACTAATACCTCTCACCAAGTGCGATCAAAATATGCTTTGTATAGGAACCGTCTGATATACTGATGAGTACCCAAAGGGAGATCAATGATAGAAACACCAAATGACTCAACAAAGAGGTGGGATGTCTGAGAAAACCATGACAACGGGTAACCATGATGGTTGTTGAAAAGAGATGGGTGCTATCTGTGTAAATCTCTGCTCTGAATTTGGAAGCGCATGAACTAGCTGGATATAAGTGATAAGCTGGACAATAGCACTCGTCTGTAGAGGTGGGGTGGCAAACTCGGCAAGGATGATCTCATGTGAAACAAACGGCTTAGCCCAGATCATACGAGATAACATAGTAGTCTGTAATCTCGACATACTAGCCAAATCTAAGGAAGGAAGACATGTACACCATGCCTCTGATGCATATAAAGTTGTGGAGGTGACAATGGTATTAAAAAGTTTACACTTACTCGAGGCATCTAAAATGGACTTCAGAAAACAAAATCTCTCCAATTGAACAAGAGAAGCATGGCCCTTCCCAAGTCATGCAATAACTGCATGTCTCATGCTAAAGAGAGGACCAATGAAGAGTACACCTAAGTAAGTGTAAGATCAACTCCAAAGGTTGTCTGTCGAAAAAGAGCTCTTGACGCTCTATGAAAGCCTTGGAAGTCATACTTTGGTCTTCACGATGTCCCCCCCAAGCCCACAAGCCCCATCTAGTACAAAAGGCCTGTAGGCAATCCAACTGTCTCTGTATTCCTCTCTAGTAAGGGAGATTAGCACATCATCGCCATAAAGAAGAATGGCAATCATAATATTACCTAGTCTGCAGTCAAGCCACCACACTGTGAGAAGACCCTCTCCAACTCATCAATATGCAGTCCAAAGAGAACCACCCTGATTCACCCCAATGGTGCTTCAAAATCTGCTTAGAAATATCATGATCATACCAAAAGCAGCCCAAACTCGCTCATAAAGTGCCAGCACTACCAAGATAATGTCTGTGGAAAAACCAAGATCACGAAGCCTCTGTATGAGCAAGGAACGTGGAACAGAGTCAAAGCTTTCCTGAAGTCTACAAAACAACAATAAACCCGCTCTTTCATGTACCTAGCTTCCTCGAGAAGAGCCCGAAGAGTGAAGATATGGTCAATAGTAGAGTAGTGGGCTCTGAATCTTGCCTGGCCCAAAGAATGTAGTCTCAACCTTAGAACTCACCACTGACTAAAAAATAATACCAAAAAGCTTCACGAGAACATGACCAATCATGATAATGCAATAGTTACCAGAGATCATAGGGTCACCATTTCTGTGAATAGGGTGGATGATATTGGTACACAAAGAAGATGCGAAGCCAGGGAGAACAACACAATTGAGGAGATTGGCCAAGATGGGAGAAAGTAAATCAGCACCATGGATCAGCAACTCAGAATCAAGGTCCTAAATGTCTCTCGCTGTATGGGTCTTCAGTCTCTTAATGGTCGCAAGGACTATATCAAAGATGAAGAAGGTAAATTTAGACACAAGGGGAGATGGAAATGGGTGAGTCTATATGTATAGTTATGGACTCGGCTCATTACATTTGCCACGTCCATTTACATTTACTTTACTTTATGCATAAGTAGGCCTTGGGCCCTTTTTTATTCATTATTGCTATAAGTAGGGAATCTGTGTCATTTGTTACTCAGCAGATGATATTGATCTCTCCCTTTAGTCTCCTTAATCTCTCTCTCCTACTTTCTAGGGTTAAGTCTTGCTTATGTGATGCTTTCATAGCTTAGCTCTAGATCAATTGTGGCTTCATTCGTAACTTGGTATCGGAGCACTTTCCTGTGCACCACTTTTTCAAATTTAGTAGAGGCTGTCTAGCGCCCTACTAACCCATCACTTTCGTCGATTTTTTCATCAACTTTCCATCGTTTTTTCAGATTTAGTAGAGGCTGTCCAACGCCCTACTAACCCATCACTTTCGTCGATTTTTACATCAGATTTCTATCATTTTTCCAGATTTGGTAGAGGCTGGCCTACTACCTTGTCACTTTCATCGATTTTCTCGACCGATTTGTTGCCCATTTCGTGGATTGATTGGAGACTGTCCAACACCCTACTTCATCACCATTTTCAGCGGTTTTCTCCATTTTTTTTTTAGGTTATGTGCGGATTTTGGTAGCTGCTGTTGTGCCCTACTATCTTCCCATCTTCGACGGATTTCTCCACCAATTTGCTGTCCATTTTGCTGATTATTTGGAGGCCGTCCAGCGCCCTACTTCATCACCATTTTCAACAGTTTTTCAATCATTTGCAAGACATTTGTGGATCTTACTAGCTGCTACCCAGCATCCATTTTCAACTTGGATCTTTAGCATTTTCAGCTTGGATCTTCGGCTTTCTCTCTCCACTTGTTTTGCAGATTATCACTATCGTTCGAAGGAGGACTGGCGCCCTACTGCTGCCCACCTACTGCCCATTTTCCAGCCCACCATCACCTACTTCCAGCACCTTACTTTACTTTCCGCTTGTTGTCCACAACTCAACCTATTTGTACTCTTTCCCAGCCCACCCCTCCTTGCATTGTCTCCACCTTCTTTCTACTCACTTTCCAGCTTTGCTTGCTGGCTGCCTAACCCTCTCTTTTTGGCACTCACCTTCCTTACTTGGCTGTCCATTTTCCAGCCATATACTCCACTACTTGCTACTTATTTCTCTCATTACTTGGTTGCTTTTACAAGCCCCTCTTATCTCTATTTGGTGGCTGCCCGGTATCTCTCCATTTTACTACCATTTTCAGCACGCTTTCGGTTGCAGTTGCGAGGTACTACTTACACTATTTGTCATTCCCTCTTTTTTTTTGTTTAGCAGGCTTTTTCACGTCTTTTCATTGGTGTACCTGTTGTGACGACTTATGTCCTCTCAACTAACCAAAAATTACTAAAGAGCTCATGTAGGAGACCTCCCATTAAACAAGTCAGTACGGGAAAAAAAAAGTGGGTAAGTATCTGCAAGGTTGTCATCAAGTAGCATCAAGCAGATTTTGTAGAAAAAGAAATAGAAAATTTCAAGACTTGCCTTTTGCAGAATTGCATCTTCCATGGTTACTGTACTTGACAAAACAAATTACATACCAATGGTATGGATGGTTTTAACTCTTATTGTCCGTATTTTTGCAGCTGAATGGAATCAAACTTCTGAACATTCAAAGATCTTAGAGATCAACTTGCACCAGTCAGTGAGTGAGTTACAGTTACCCTGACCATAACCTTAAGTATAAGTCAATGCTTATGGTTCGGGTTGTGGCCCACAAGTTTCAAGAGATTGACAGGTCGGTTGAGCTCCGCTACCTATACAACCAACGACCAAAGCAGGACATGGGGAACACCCTTTAAATAGCACCCACGAGCTATCCGTTGGAACACTCCATCCAGTAAGCTCATTTAAACGTTGCCCAGTTGTGAGAAAGTGACGCTTGGTAAGATCCATTGTACTTTTGACTTTATTCAATCAAGAAAGTTGGCTTCTATTTTCACTTCTAAACCATTTGAAATTTTTTCTATATCACTATAAGATCTCTGCCCAATCATCATCCATCATCATTTCAACTTTTTCCCAGTGAGTTGCCCCATTTCCAAAGTCCACTTACACTTGGAATACCACCAGTCCATGTCAAAGATAATAACCCCTGCTTCAAAGGACCTCAATATATACGAGCTTTGGACCTTCACAAAAATACAAGAAGCAGATTTGCAAAAGCATAAAAGAGCTACCACCATGTGCATTATACAATGTGCATGTGCAACTTGGATGATTAGTCATTCTCTCACTAACATCATGCATGGATGTCTTTAAAACATAAAATCCTTATCAAAACCTAGTCTAGCAAGAACCTTAGTATGATGAGGATAAATTGGGGTGAGTAGAACATTCAGGGGAATAATTTTGTTGAAGATATATTCCAACACTAGGGTTGTAAAAAAGACCCAGTCCAGTATCATTTATGCTATTAATTTTGAAAAACAACTCGCTTAATGAAAGGAATTTGGAAAAAAAAAAATCATGAGGTTTTCTTTTGTATAAACCTTATAACGAAAAGATTTCAGAACCTAAATCATACTATTATATGCACAAGTTTTACATCCAAGCACAGGTTTGATAAACATTGCTTCTTTGTGTTTTTGACAGGGAGACGTATTCACTTTTCCATATTTCCTGGACATGGGGAAGGGGTGAGAAATGGTCACAGTTGTTAGAAGCCACTATTTGTCCTTTAATGGAGATTCCTTTGTTGATGCTCTGACTGCGAAGTCGAGGTACCAGAAGGTACACCCTGGATGGCTGTCAGGGGGGCCCTGAACTTTGGGCAAAAAGGGATCTATTCGCACCCAAAGAAGTGAGAAGATAGAAGCAAGAAGAATAGACCAGACAATTTTCTCCCTGGGTGGAATCTTCTCCAAGATAGTATGGCGAGTACAGAGCTTTCTCCAGGCTTGGATTGCATGACTTCATGGGGTTAATGCCATATTTAATGAAGTTGGTGTAATGTATATGGTTTTGAGGACCCAAGAAGCATTTTTTAACTTTTGGTCCATGTACTCAAGTTTGGAGGGGCCCAACTCATAATGGGGGGTCCATGGGGCAAGTGACCTTCTTCTCCAATTAGCACTTGGCTGTCCAATGCCAAGGCTTTTCATTTGCTTTCGTAACTCCTATGTAACACATGGCTCTTCGTTGTTGGATTTTGGATATTCCACATTGGGAACGATTGGCATTTGGATTTCTCTATCTCTACTAGTATAAATAGGCGCCCTCTTTCTGTTGAAGAGGGGAGGGAGAGTCTGAAGAGGCTGGAGAGACTAGAGAGAGTCGCAATGCTTATGTACATACATTCTTTGTATAGAGATTTGTCTCCATTGATATCCTACTTTGCTTCCACTAGTACGCATAATTTGTGATTGTTCATAGAACATTAATCACTTAATTCATTGTGAATGTGTCCACTTCTAGTTCGATTTAAATTCCGACATGGTATCGGAGCGGGTTCATAGGCTGCATGATTAACACTCATAGCCTCTACATCTTGAAGATTATTATGCATATTGGAAGGTAGGCAGATGAGCGATTTTGGTCCAACCAGTGGAGTCTCTGAAGGGTGCATTTTTAGCAGATTGGGCCTACTTTACAATGTCTTTGTGAGCAGGTTTGATGCAGATTTATTCGCACATTTTCCAAGCAACAAGGAGGCACATATTTTTGGCAGATTGGGCACAATTCTCCTTCACTATAGGCGCATTTTTCACCTATTTTGGCCGTTTTTTCTGACAGTGTTAGTCACTAGTTTTCTGCTGGCAGGTCACTGTTTTTCAAACTTTTTTTGTTGTTGTTTTTCCTCAGATCTGTGGTTCATTTTCCAGCCAGCCAGTAAAGAAAATTTGTGTTAGCTGCCTCTGTGAGCAGGTTTCCATTTTTTCAGCGCTGGAAATTAGTGGGGTGTTGGATTTTCTTCGAAAGCTTGGATGCCATTCTCTTCTGCAAACTTCTTTGAGTGAATAAGGTGCAACGCAATTCCATTGTTTGATCTGTTAGTAGGTACCTTGGAGTGAGCTTTGCTGGAGCATTTATGGTTGGGGTAATGGTTCTTTTTCTATATAATACACATGAACACAAACCTTGAATCCATAACCCAAGGCAAAGCAAAATTTTACTTGATATAACTGAATGGAAGTTGGAGCAGGTATCTGATTTGAAACTTTACTGCTATTCCTTCCATGTAAAATCCTTTTGGGATTTTTTGCACACGGGTGGTCGTGAAGAAGAAGAGTGCTGAACAAGTTAGCCAGAGTTGCGCTATGAGCCTCAGCTCAAACTATTTCTTGTTGCTGCATATAGACTAAATCAGATGCATGTACAAAATGAAGGAATTCAGGACTTACATTGATTAAGCCTGATAAAAACGCACTTAAAAGTCTAATTCAATTGTTATGGCATATCTCTCTTGAATCCTGAAGAATGCAAGACATAATCTGGTTCTAGGATGACCACAAAGCCCTAGCAATGTTGCTGTATACTTAACTCCGAAAGAGTAAACTGCAACAATCATGTTTTGATGAGGCCCTGATCATCTTACTACCTTAGAAGGATGTTGGCCACGCACCGATAATAAGATCAGGGAGAGGCTGTTCGTTTAGAACCATATATTGATCTTCCTGTGGAGTATCAATCTCTGTTGTTGAGCCTTCTTCTACTCTGGAGGCGCAACTCAGATGGAAGTTCTATCATCAAAGTAGATCCATCTACATTGTTCTCTTACCTTCAGTTTTTGTAGTAGCATCGATAAGCTGACCAGGCGGTTCACTGAAGCTATTGATGGGTGCTAATGCTGCTACTTGAAGGGAGGAACTAAAGGAGTAGGGGTTTGAAGCCTCACTTGAATTGACCACCGTGTTTGATGTCTGAAGCTGAGGTTGAACTCATTTATTAAAGAAATTGTGCATTTGTAAGCTCTATTTGAGTGGATGTTGTTGTAAAGAATATTACTTCTGAAGTGTGAAACCTAGGAACTTATGGAGCCTCCAAAGTCCATGAAGGCAAAATTGGGTTTTGTTATCTGGTTGGTCATTGGATTTGAGACGAACTACCTGAAGTTACCTAAAGGTTCTATTATAGAGGAAGAATGGGATCCTATTTGGTCTAAGCAAGTACCATGGGCACGACAATCTGAAGACAATCTTCTTGGATGGTGTTTTTTTTTTTTTGGAGTACTGCAATCTTCCTTGTGCTTCGAGGAAGTATTATATTCTTTATGGATTGAGAGATTCTAACTAGCAATCGAGCACAGATCTCTTGCTGCTTGGGAATCTATTTTTTGGATGACTTATTCTTTACAGGTAGCCGTGACAAACTCATTGAAAGTAAGAAAAAGTCACTACGTGCAGAGTTTGAGATGAAGGATCTCGAGGACCTGCACTACACCTAGGAATTGAGGTCTGGAGACAAAACAAGAACCTTTGATGGGGGGTAAAGCAAAATTAAATTTGTCATAAAGGGAGAGTGTTAGAAGTCACTATTTGTCCTTTAATGGAGATTCCTCTGTTGATGCTCTGACTGCGAAGTCGAGGTACCAAAATTCCTACTCTCCCTAAATCCCATTGTTAACCTAGATTCATTCATGTTGTTGCATATTTACTCGCATTGTCGCACAGTCTGCACAAATACATGAGAATTGAAGACAAGTACCTACGCGACAATCAAACTATCGTGTCAACTATCGACTATCGACTATCGACGGACGCTCGAACTTTCCCTCAACTTTCAATTTTCAAGCACATTCACATTTCTAATCTATGTATTTCATTTCGTACTTGCACAAACTTCCTCACGCAAAAAAGAGCTTTACTTTATACTAAACACCCACACTCTCTCTCTACCTTACACACACTCCACCTCACACACTGTCTTTGTTGGGGGAAAAATGGTATTCTCAAACTCGATAGCTCGGAATCCCTTAGTGCATGTGCCTATCGAATCAAATCAGAGTGTCGAGTCGAATGACTCGGCTAGTCTTACTTGAATATGACTTCGAAGTCATCAGAATTGAGAGAGTCGATTACGTAGACAAACATGAAGTCCAATGCATCTTAGTTGCGGAAGCGAAAAACAGTTCAGACAAGTCAATTAGAGAGCAGTATCAGGCAAAACGATAATTCGGAGTAGCATACATCCACACTGACATAAATTTGAACGCAATAAGACAATGAATTGATTCAGAAAGTAAAGAACACAAGTCAGGTGAAATGACGAGCACAAGACAATTGCATTAGAAACTGCGTACTCAAAACTAGCTCTTAGTTCTGTAACAACTTCGATGATTCGAAGATCACTCGATAGCTTATTTTGACTTTGTTTGAATCTAATCGATGTGATAACATCTACAATGTCTGCTGATTAATTCAATGATCATTCGATTCCGAATGCTTGTTTGCTTGATATATGAAGTTGTACATTTTAATCAGACGTATATACAAAGGACAGAGACGTTGAGCTTTGTTGTCTGAGGTGGATCTTGGCGGCGATCATGTATGTCACTATTTCAGGTGAGCGGCAGTCGTGGCTATTGCTATTTGGACAAGGTGGTGATTGTGGCTGCTGTCATTGTCAAAACAGTTGCACAATGTTCAAACTAGCTAGTATAGGTGACTAGCTTTATTTAGAGTGGGACCATGTCAGCACGACAGTTGACAGTTTGTCGATTCGAGTCGGAGTCGGGTTTGCTGGAGTCGAGGGTGACAAAGGTTTGAATGTTCGATTCAACAGTTGATCAAATTCAGCGTGAGGAAGAGTCTAGAGAGATGGAGCACGAGGCATAGAGATGGAGTGTAAGGAAGCGAAGTTAGAACTTAAAGAGAAGTTAGTGTGGTGTTAGTTTTAGGATTAGTGGTAGAACTTGGATTAGTGTGTTAGAACTTAGCACTAATCATTACCAATTAGTGTTAGAACTTTGATTAATGTTGGAACCTGGAACCTAGATAATTGTTTGATTACCAACTAGTGTGAAATTAGTGTTAGAAGTTATAAACTAGTGTTCAATTTAAGGTTCAGAGACACTAAAGACCATGCCAAGCGAGAGGGATCACATGTGGGATCACGTCATTGTCATTGCAAGCTATGGCACCTTGGGCACAAAGAAGTAGATGTGCAAGTACTATGGGAACGACTACTTGGGTGGCCCTGTGAGAATAAAGGCACACCTGCTTCGATTGCGTGGATATGATATCGCAAGTTGTATGCATGCACCAGCTTCACTATTGATACCTCCAAAATCGGATGCTGCTACTTCGATCCACCCCATGTTGACAATATTTAATCTTAACTTTTAAGTTCCTAATAATAGCTTCCTAAGCTCTGAATATTGCTGATAGTTGAAAGTTTAGAGTCCCAAATCATAATTCAGATTCATTGCAATTTGTTGCCTAGGCCCTATAATTTGAGATTGAAATTTTAAGAGTGTATGTAGCGTATCGTTATTACTTCTCTCATTGTAAATTACATGTGGCTTCTTGGCCTTGCTTCCTCATCACAACCCACTACAGTTCACACTATGCCCAAAGACTCATCTTCTCATGGAGATGTTGAGCCCTCAATGACTGGTGGCACTAGTAGAGGCAAAGGGCAAAAGGCAACGAGCCAGATTTGCCCAGCTAGACCTACTAGTAGAGATTTGCATGTAGCAAAATACCAACAGACGAATAAATTACTAGCAAATGAATAAAGAGGTGCCACAAGTTTCGGTTCAATAGTGTTTCTACTTGTACGACCTCCCCTTTCATGTGGCTAACACCCCTGCATGGCGGTCGATGATGAGGCATGTTTCCAGCATTAATAATAAGTGGGAGGGACCTACCAACGAGCAGTTGAGGAGGGAGCTAGTTGTGGAGAGAGGCTCCGTAAATAGGATCCTGAACCTATCAGGAAGTCATAGATCACATAAACTCTAAATTCTAAACTTGCTATGCTCTAGAAATTGACGTTGAAAGTTTTAACTCTTACGTTTTGAGTATTAACTTAGACCTTCAACTTCCAATAAGCTGATTGGCTAAGTACTAAGTACTAACCTCGATCTATTATTGAGTATTTTTTATTGAGTCACAAACAAGACTCATGGCAATTGTCCTTAACTCACTTGTGTCATATGTCCTCCATCATAAATCCGAAATGGGTATGGGTGCTCCATCATTTGATATGGATGGATTGATACTAGGAGGCACCACATTACTAATATATTGGTATCCTCTTGCATGGGCACAATGTGAGATCCATGGGCACCTCACAACCAGTGGGCTTAATGTTGGATGCCCAGACACTCTTTGGCTACATCGACAATGCCATTGAGGAGATCGACACGAATAGTCTTGTGCAAGTAGTCACAACATGGCCATTGCTTAACACTTTTGACTTGAAAGTCAATACATAGCACAATTTACTTGTTCAGTGTTAAATCTTGATTCTTGAACGTGTTACATTGTGACTTGGATTGATGATTGTTATAGTTATGCCGCAATATGCTTTACAGGTTATCAAAGATAGCATGGCAAATTGTGTTGCCATGGGGAACTCATAAATAAGAAGTACGCTTGGATTTTGTGGACTCCATGTGTTGCTCATTAATTAAATCTCATGTTTGAGGATATACCAAATCTACCATGGGTGAAGGACGTGTTAGAAAAGGATGTTTCTTGGTGAGGTTTGCCACTACGAAACAAAGTGTTCTTAGAATAAATGGGTCCTTCCCTAGCATGGAGCTCTTGAAGCCTACCCCCACCAGGTGTGCTTTAGCCTTCAAACCTTTTATGTTTATGATTCATGTTTAGACAATCTATTTGTTGAAACCTATGACCGTATATGATTTGATTCTTGATTCATCGCAAATTTGCCTTTATCTTGTTGTTCTAAAGCACCTCTTGAAGGTGCATGGCAGCCTGAGACAAATGGTGGATTCAAACCACTAGCAAAAGTAGGGGCATTCACGAGAGAACATGTCCAGTCGTTTTGAGACAACCACGCTCTCATCTTCCTTTTAGGATGAGGCATGAGCTCTTGTGGCAACGTTGCAGCCTCTATACAATGTCATACAATTGACCGCTAGAGTAAGTTGCACATTAGGCCTTCTTTATGAGTTTATGGATAGGTTGGGGCTGCAATTTCGTTCCTACACTGCCATTAGTGAAGAGAGGTTTGAACTTGCACCCAGACTTGCATTCTCTAGTTTTATTTGGAATTTGAGTGTTGAACCTTGATTTCTTTTAGGTTTGAAGTTTAAGCCAAACTCTACGATCAAGATTTTGAGTTCCAAGATTTTATAGGCGTGACAAAATTTTGTGGAAGTGGCAAGCCTGATGGGAGCAATTTCACCAGCATTTGCATGTTATAGATTGCCTTCTCCACTCACTATGGAGAAATGAAGAGTGGTTCTATGATGCAAAGCTTCGATGAAGATGGCGCACTTACATTGAGAGCGTCTACATTGATCTTGCAATGCAACATGCACTCCAACATGAACTCAATGTCTTTAAGTATGGTACATGGATAATGCCACTCCTATACTAATGGCAAGTTGTAACTACATTCATGATTTTGTTGAGTCTTTCTTGGAATCTTGCCATACAATGCTCAGTACATGCCCGCTGCTCATGAATGGATTTCAATGTGTGTAGGTGTGTGTTACTGGACTTCAAGTGTCCAGGAGCACTACTTTGAAAAGGACAATTGTAGCATGTGTTCTAGTGGGATAGTTATGGTGGTGAGGTTCCAAGGCTATAGAAGCTTTGCCATATGCATATTGTCAAAGAGGATTGCATGGCAAGTGCATATAAGATGGACTAGAGTCTATTCTCTCTTATTCATATGAAGAGGAGGAATAGAGTCTCCATTGCAACGTTAGATAAGTTGGTGTATGTGCACGCTAACCTAGGGCTTTTGAAGATCCTCAGGGAGATGATCCAGAAAAATTGTGAATTGTAATTTCTTATTGTGCAATGTGTCTAAAGTTTGCAATTTGAACTTTGGTCACAAGTTAGAACTCTAATTTGAAATTTTGATGAGTTTCTATCGGTAAATCCTGATGAGATCGATGTGACCAAGGTTCCAGACCTGCCACCAAGAGCACAAGAGGAGGATATGCATGCACTGCTCCATGATGAGGCCTTGTCATCTATCAATTAATTCCAATTTCCAGCTTAGTATTTGCTATTCACTATTGTAGCTACTAGCTTGTAGGTTGTAAGTTGCAAGTTGTAACATTTGCCCATCCTCGTAAGTTGTGTGCAGGAGGGCCTACCACTCAAGCTAGTGCACATCGAAGGCAAAGGAAGCAGGTCCAAGCTCTCGAGCAGTGGAGGAATGGGAGCTAGAGGGTCAGGAAGAGGAGATAAATGCCTCAAATGATGAGATTCATAGTGAGTCCCCAAACTCCATGGGGAGGGATGAGAGTATGATGAGCGTCCTAAGCGCGCACCTGCATCACGGGTGACTACGAGGAGGCTACGTTAGATGTTAGCTTTAGCTATCAGGATTCAGCCCTACTTCCTTAGACTTCAGAAATTAAGAATTTACTTTTGAGTTGTTTACAATGTAAAAACTAGTAGATATTGTGATTTGCTATTCACAAGTATGTATCATGGTTGTTACTACATGTGTTGTCATTCATGTATGATTTGAGACTTGAGCTTAAATTTTGACAGCGAGCAAGATTGATTATAGTCTTTCCATGATCTATGGACTTGCCACATTATTAACTTAGGAGGTAAAACATTTACCAATTGCATGCTATCAAATTTCAATGTTACATGACCATGAGTCTTGACTATCAATGTATGTACTATGTAGTATGGATCATCATTCATGACAATAGATGGGACTAGAGAGTTGTGACGCTCAAGTCACGATTCAAGATTGAGTGTTGATTAATTATAAATCACTAATCCTCTCTATCACACATTTCTAGAGCCAGCCTTTGGCAACAACACCATTTGCATGTCAAATTAAAAAGATCAAATTACAAAAAATAATTGCACGCAAAATTTTACATAGGTAAGAAATTCACTTTGTGTGCTTTTACTTTATGAGGTATACTCAAAATCTGAAGCAGACTTGACAGCGTCAATAAACTCGCATTGCAACAAGAATGGTCAAGATATGGGAGAGTACCCATGTTGGAGCCTTTCTAATCGTGTTGATAACCTTCGGGAAATTGCTTGATGTAGCAATCGCGGTTATCACATCTTTGGTGTGTCCAGATTTGGACCAATTAGTGCTTTTCACTTGGTTGTGAATCGTGATGCTTGAGTCTTTAGATGAGTTCTTGACTTTGTATCATAGAAGCTAGTTCCAAAACAAAACATGTTATTATGCCTCAAAACATGATCTAAAATTTGGAGCACTATTTTCTTTTATTAAAAAATGGTAACTTTTTAGGCTAGGGGATGACATTGAGCTGCCTCAAATAGATTATTTAGACAAAAAAATTAAAAATTTCATGTCAAATATTTGGGTTTTGACAAGGTATTATGAACCATAGTTGCAGCGCGATTCGCGAATCGCGATTCAGAATCGCGATCAGAATCACAATCCCGATTCGCGATTCGGGATTTTCCCAGAACCGTGTAGAATCGAATTTTTTTTTTTTTTTTTGAAACTTTTTTGTGCAATATGGGTATCAGATGAAAGCTCTGATCGAGGGGAGTATGATTGTGTAGTTTGCCGACTGTTTCAAGTGCAGGATGGTCCCTTTACGCTAAAGCTGCATCCCATATAAAAAAAAGAGAACACATTGGGGCATTCCTAGTGAACATAGCAGGAATCTCCCTTTCTCTGATTCTCCCTCTCTCTATCTCTCTCTGATCATGATTCACAACAAACGGAACTAAAACCATGCTGAACAAAAACCTAGCTGAATCATTCTGAACTTTAGCCTTAAATGAAACAATTTTTGACAAAACAACCATACTCTCTCTCTCTCTCTCTCTCTCTCTCTCTCTCTCTCTCTCTCTCTCTCTCTCTCTCTCTCTCTCTCTCTCTCTCTCTCTCTCTCTCTCTCTCTACAACCATAAATCATAAACCATAAAACCGAAGTTACTGAACTAAAACCACAAAGAACAATACTGAATCACGACAATGCTGTGAATAGGATCATCATAATATATAATATCGGGCCACATGGCACCAAAAAGGGGTACAATGATGTTCCATGAACGTAATGAAAACTATATAACTAAGGCTCGTCAGAGTCATGGTAGGATAAATCATCCGAATCTGTGGACTGCAGATCCCATGGGTCTGCAGATGAATCGGAACTGGAGGGAGCCATATGTCGTGGTGTGGCCCTGGTTCTGCTGCGTGCTCTAGATCCCTGCTGCGTGCCCTGGCTCTGGACCACACCCCTCTCCCTGCCTCTACCTCTGCCTCTGCCTCTGCCTCTCTCCCCTCCTCTGGCCCCCATCTGGCTGCCCCCAGCCCTGTGTCTACTCCGTCGTGCCTGTGTGTCAGGTGGCCGTAACCCTACGCCCTGGGATGGCCCTACCCACTGTGATGATGCCTGGCCGACGACTGCCTGTGATGCTCCACTCTTGTCTACAAAAAGAGTACTCAGCCCCCCCCTCCTAGAACCTCTAGGTCTCCCCCTAGGCCTACGTGCAGGAATGGCTGGCTCCTCCTCTGTCTCTGCATCAGGGTCCACCAGCAGGTCAGCCAAGTCATCCCCCTTGTGCCTCCGCCCACATCTCCTCGTCCTCCTCTGTATCTCCCTCAACCCACTCCTCCTCCACATAGTCTGCCCCGAGCATCTCTCCACCCTCCGAGACCTCGTCATCTCCCTCCTCAACCCTCTCCCTCTGCCTCTCTATCCTCCTCTGCCGCCGTAAAGCCCGTGCGTCAGGCTGTGCCTGTCTGTAGAGCTCTCTATGGAACTCATCATCCATCTCCTCCTGTGTGGGTGGTGCCCGAGGAGCAGCAGCTATCGAATCCACCAAGCAAGTGTCGGGGTCCATCTGCAACCAAAAACAATACATTGTTGTTAGGCAGGTATTGTGCAACTCACTGCATATTTTGAAAACAAATCAATTCATCAAAGCATACCAAGAAAAAAGGGGTGATGATGTGACTCACCTCGAGCATCTGACCCTCTCCTCGTGTGCGCCTCAGCATACGGCCGTTGGTGTTCACAAACACCAACCGCCTACACTGCTCGATGGACAACCTGTTCCTCTTCTGCATGTGATACAAGGCCTAGGTGCTCCAATTCCGCTCACAAGCTCCTGCAGAACAGTCCTGTGCAAGGACTCTCTCAGCCAATCGCCTCAGGTCACTTGTGCTGCGCCCGTGGATGCACCACCATGTAACGAGCCTCAGCTGATCCTCCCTCCGCCGACTCTGCTCTCCATCGAAAGGAAACTGGAAGCGCTCAAATGCGAGCAGCTGGCTTGCAATGTTGGCCAGCATCGGACCTATTGGCAAAAGGAAAAACATGGCACATGTAGGACCCCTCAAATTCAGACACTACCAATGAGTACAATACTGCAGTAACATTGCTACCGAACGATTTCTCACACGTACCTGGTCCGGGCCATACGCGCTCCGTGTACTCCACCCATCCCCGGTGCAGCTCCGGATCGTCCCTCTCTCGCGTAGAGCGCCACAAGGGGTGCAACATGTGGGCTACGGCGTGGATGGGTCGGTGGAAGTAGTCCCATCTGGCCTCCCAGATGCGTGAGATCTCGCGCCTCCTGCAGCAGACAAATTACAACAATCACTAAACCATAGCATAAAAGAAACGCATCAGACTCGAGTGAGAAACAACAAACTAGACACTGAAGAGTCATACCTATGCTCGTCCAAGGCTGACAACAGAATCCCCTCGCCGATGCGCTCCATGAACTCGTAAATGAGACCGAGGGTGCACCCCTCACGGTCTACCAGACGCAGCACTCTGTAAATGGGTAGTAGGATCCCACTAATCTCCTCAGCAGCTCTCCAGAACTCGTCGCCGTACACAGTGGACTGGAAAAATGCCGAATGGGGGAGGTCTGTAAAGTCCCGGAAGGCCACGCTGGAAACCATCCGCCGCAATGCATCCTTCACCACCACCAATCGCTCTAGCACCAAGAGGTAAAACGCAAAGCGTGTGGGTGCGGGCTTCTTCAGGTTTAGGGTGGAGAAGGTGCGGAACAGGGCCAACACACGCCTCTTCCTGGTGACAAAAGTGACCAGGCGCATGGCCGTAGAAGTGATCTGCAACACAAACACCCAGTAAAAAAGTTTAGACAGTAGTTGAGATGTGGTTAGCAGCATCGAAGGAAGAAAGCATAGCAAATAGAACAAACTATACCTCTCTGATCCATGGAAGCGCACACAGGTCATGGATGAGCAAGTCTATGCAATGTGCAGCACAGGGTATCCACACAATGCTGGGGTGCTCCCTCGTCATAATCTCGCCCATCTGCTTGCAGTTCGAGGCGTTGTCGGTGACAACCTGAACCACGTGCTCATCTCCGATGTCAGCAATAACATCTCTAATGACCTCCCATATGAAATCGGCTGTGATGGCGTCACCACCTCGAGTGGCATCCACGCCACGTAGGAATACTGTGCCAAGCGGGCAAGAAACCAAGACATTGATGACGGATCGCCGACGAATGTCGGTCCATCCATCGCTCAATATCGTGCATCCATACTTGCCGCAAAACACCCATTAGCTACATGCAAAAATTACGGCACCAGTAAATCCTAAACACATGCAAAGAGATTACAAAGACAAGTTACTTACTGCTGCCAAGCTGAGCGAATGGAACTCAACTCCCGCGTGATGGTCTCCTCATCCTGACGAAGCAACCTCCCTCGTAGTGCCGCTCGCCTGGGAGGTGTCCATGTAGCATCCACGGCCGCCATCTGTGCACAGAACTCCCTGAACACCCAAGTGTCGGCAACAGCAAAGGCAATGCCGCACTCGTAAAAGAACTGGCCACACAGTCGAGTGCAACGGGCCTGCTGCTCTCTCTGCCAGCCGCATCGATCAAGGGTCTGCTGCCTGGGCCTAACCCCTCTCTGCTGTGTATATGGTGCTCGTGGTCTAGCATGCCCAACGGATGGCTGATCTGTGGGTGTGTCACTCTCTCTGGCAACATCTGCCGAAGCATGTGGTGCATCTGTTGCCGAGGAGGAGGGTCGAGAAGCACCCGCTACTGCTGAACCAACATGCTCATCTGATGGTCCTGCTGCTGCTGCGGATGGAACTGAAGGTGTTGTACTGGGCCTTGCACCTGAACCATGCTCTGCCCGTGCTGTACTGGGCCCTGCAGCTGTACCATGCTCTACCCGTGATGTACTGGGCCTTGCACCTGTACCATGCCCAACCCATGATGTACTACGCCCTGCAGCTATACCATGCCCTGCCCGTGATGTACTGGGCCCAATATCCATGGTAGGCCCTGCCTGTCTGCCTGTGAGCCCTCCTGCATACCTACCTGTAGCTGCTCCTGCTGCCTGTCCCTGTCTAGAACCCTGTGATGCAGTACCGGGCCCGTACATGGTAGACAACCTCTACAGATCCTCATCAGAAATCTTGGGGCAATCAGATATGCCCAATGTCCGCCCATCTGGCCCTCTGACCCGCAGCAAGTGAGCCCTAACCCTGGTGAGTGATCCCGTGAAGTGACCACCGCAATGCAAGCATCTCCATCTGCGGGTGCCTGAGCCATGGTGTGTGCCCACATCCCCGTCAGTAAGCTCAACCTCGGCCCAAAGGCCTCGGTCCCGCACTGGCATCGTATCAACACGACCCTAAACCGGCAAACAACAAATAATCAGGCAAACGTTCAGTAGAAAAAAAAAATACATTGCATTGAACAACATTACCGAGCTCAAATAGAGCTCAAAATACCAGAGCATACATCAGAACCATTCCAGTTCACACATTATATCAAGTCCCAAAGAAGAACATGAGATTAGGGCGTGGGATAGAATAATTTCTGTATGAGGGATAACAAGCGACTGACGTTAGTGTCGGAGTCCGTGCAGGCATAAAGGAGTGCAGTGTGGGCCTAAACCGCGCCCCTAGCAGATGTTTGCACGATGGTCCATGCCTAAACTCTAGAAAGTATGGAATCAGGGTATGAAAATTGAAATTTGTGATACGGACGTAGACGGGCGGAACGGAGGTCATAGGAGTCTGTGCAAGCATGTGGAAATGCATTCTAGGCTCAGACATCACCTCACTCGGTTTCCAACAAGCCATTCTGTGGAAATGGCCAAAATACACAAGCATTTGGAATGTGGTGTTCAAATCTCGCTAGGCGTGTCGTGACGGCTGAAACTGATGCTGTAAAAATCACTGTGGGCGTGAGAAAGGTGGTCTAGAGCCAAACTACGCTCGATTTGGTTGCCTACAACTCAATGTCAACAATTGCAAAAAATCAAGCCTACATTTACCAAATATCGAAATTTGGTCGTTTCGCTCTCCACGAAGCTCAGACCCACCCGGCACCATGCACACCAACTCCGTATCGTCGAGTAGATGCCTGCCAAGTATTCACTTGCGAAGATTGGACGCCCACAGCTCTCAGAAAAGAAATTTGCCTCCTCCACTGCTGGCGCGGTTCTGTGCGCGAGGAGGAGGCCGAAAATCGGGTTTCTGTTTTTTTTTTTTAACAATTCTGTCCACGATTCGCTGCCGCAGAATCGCGATTCCCAAATCGCGAAGCTGGCGAATCGCGATTCGCTGCAACTATGTTATGAACCAACCAGCTATATCAACATAAAAGAATGTTCTAAAGCATGGAAAATGCAAGTCCGGACCATTGTTGGGCGAGCATACAAGTGCCCAGCTCAACTTGGATATCAATTTGAGTATCAAGGACTAGGATTGATAATCTACTAGGGCTGCACTCAATACTCGTAACGATATATGGAGTAGAGGCAAAAATATGGATTTTGTCATGGTATCGATATAGTTTTTCCTCGGTACTCATTATTTACATATGATTCATGGTGCTCCATATACAAAGGTCGGCACCAACACAGTACTGGCCTTTTCAAATAATATACATATTGCATTAAAAAAAAAGCCATGCCTTTCAACAATTCATACTACCCTTCAAAAAAGTGACTTGAAACAAATTTTATATATTTATACCCAGGTTGATAGTTGACTTGTATCACCCTTACAACACCAATCTAGTTGATAACAACCACCAACTCATCAAACATGCTTAGATATTTGTTGAAAGTGAGATACTAAGACCGTCTGCCATTGAAAGTTTCAATACAACACTGGTCTCGACTCTCTTCCTAGCCATAAAGTGGCTAGGGTGATGGCTCGATTGGTGATGTGGGGGGACCTACATTTTGTGTTTCCTTTCAAGAGCATTATCTATCATCAAGCTTCTTGCCAATCTCCTCTCATTCCACAAAAAGCTATTTCCACACTCTGCAAGACCCCTTGCATTCGGCATATTCTAAAGTGTGCCTCATCTAACATAGACAAGCTAAACCGTTAGGTCGCTTATCAACTGTGAACCATATTAGAAATAACGCAGCCTAACAACAAATGACAGGCACATCCAAGATACAATGTCACTTCAGCTTCATAGGCAGATATGAGATCAATTATCAAGAGTCTAGACCCTACAGCCTCACATGCATTGCATTCTTTTTTCCGGCCACCGACAAAAAAGTTTCTTCAATGAAAATGCAAAAGGCATGAAAAACCGACAGCGCATTATCTCAAAACCGAACCGAGAGGATGAATAAAACTCAAAGAGCATCTCAATGACAATGCAGGGAAAGCCGCACCACTAAAGCCAACACTGTTTTTTCACCAAAATTGGACACTGTTACACACGTTCATTGAAACAAAAACAAGTAAAAAAATTAAAAAAATACCTAATTCTGGAGACAATATATGCAACTAGTAACGAATAGGTGATAGAATGTCTCAGCATGAAAAGTGAACTACACCTCAACAAAGCAACTCACAAATACTAGTAAATACTTTACTTCAAATCATAAAATTTGTCGAGAATCGTTAGCCTGCTGCTTTCGATCAAAACTTGCATGCGAGTCGTATGATATAAGAGTAAGGAAAACAAGCCGCAAGCTTGGAGAAAATATGTCTACAAAGCCAAGATCCTTCTGCACTTGATCATACCTCATCGCGTCTGCTTGAAGATGTCGGTCAACCGGAGCTTAGCAGCAGAAACACTTGTAAACCATCAAAATCTGCAAGCCAAGATGCAGGAGCGCGAAAATGTAAAACTTTATCTTCAGTGGATTGTGTGTGTGTGTGTGAGAGTGATTGAGTGAGTGGGGAGGGGGACACAAAAGTGCTAAATGCACATGGAGCTCCTGATAATGTTAAAAGAGAGATTCATTTGAATTGGCCTGGCCCATGCTTATAATACTTGTGAGCAAACTTGAACCTAGGTTCAAGGTATTGACCATTTTCTATGGCACACCTCAAATGTATTATGGATTAGGGTATCAATATTTCACAAGAGTTGGTGTATTATCATGCTTGGATTGGGCTCGTGAACCCAGCTTCAATTCTCTGTAATCCCACTTGTTGATGATACCAAAAAGCATTTCATTTGGTTCAATCATTTCAGGCCATTTTCCCTTTACAATGCCTTTTTGGCCTTACCCCTATGGCATGGACTATGTGCCCATTTCAGGCTTTGATGATGTGTCATTGCAAAATGGTTTGGGATAAACTCATTATTTTGTTTAACTCTCTCTCTCTCTCTCTCTCTCTCTCTCTCTCTCTCTCTCTCTCTCTCTCTCTCTCTCGGAGGAGATCGATTTTGGAATGTATCTTGCATGCATTGAACCACAAGAACTTATTAGTGCATGTCATTCTTTCTTACAATTTTGTGCATGCTTTTCTTGCATAAATTTAAATTGCATGTTTGCATGGGTTCGCCACTTCTTATTATTCTTTTGTCTTGCATATACAAAGGCCGTTTTGACTTATGTTTTGAAAATCATATCTTAAATTATTGCATAATGTTGCAAGGTTTTGAAGCATTTTGGAGATTGGAGCTTTGGAAAGCACTTTGGAAATCGACTTTTGGATCATTACTTTGAAAAACATTGCAAGTTTTTGGAGTATTTTGGAGATTGGAGTTGTGTGGAGAGTGGTTGTCAAGTGTTTTGGATATTCCTTTTTTTCAATCATGATGTGGGTATTTTGTATGTCTTTTGGCAATTGATGTTGTTGAAGATATGTTTTTGCAATCTTGTCAGATTGTTTGTGCAACTAGAAATTTAGTTTCGACGCACAATATTGTTTCATGCAAAAGAACCCAAAAATTGCCACTAGGGAAGCAAGGGAGTGATTAAAGCTTGGCACAAAAATAACTAATATCTATTTGGTATCAAATAGTAGACATATGAGTGACTAAAAACTGGCACATAACAACTAATGTGAAAAATTAAGATCTGTATCTTGTCCAAACATATTGATCTTGGACTTGAATGATTGCATTACCTCCAGAGACAAGACAAATTTTAGACAATGCACTCAAAAATTGCTACACTGATCAAACCAACACCATACATGAGTGAACAAAGATCTGAACATTAACATATAGTTGGCAGGTCGTACATCAACTAAATCATCATTATAACATTCAACAATAGCTTCCATAACTAGCTACTCCAACAAGCTCCACAACAAATGTAAAGACCATGGTTGAATAATTGTTTTAATGACCATAATGTTATGCAGAATCCACCACAGAATCCTAGAGGAATGAATGGTCCTGAGCAACAAGCACTCGTACAGGTAATTACGGTTGAGGAACCACTGTTAACCGATGTGCAAGCGGTTACTTGCCATAAGACAAAGGGAAGACAGTGAGTCAAGATGCCTATGAGGAAGATGCGGGGCCGAGTACGAGCTGAATATCTAACACAAACATAGGTCAGATGGCCAGAGTCACGCAGGAGGTGTTGGCTCAACTACAGCAGTCTCAAGGACCTAATTCCTCTCGAGAATTAGTTGACATTGTTGCTGATCAAATTGCAAATTTTATCAGCAATTATAAATTGCAGGTTACAGTTGGTCAATTGATCCAAATTGCACTTTATTTGGCGGAATCCATCCGTGCCAAGCTGCCTGGGTTTAAGCTACCGGAAGGACTGCCTTCAGCAGCAGTTTAACACCATTGTGCAATATACGAAACAAGACATTGTTCCAACTTTGGAGATTAACATTCAAGGCATGGATATTCGAGGCATCCAGATTGATGGAGGAGCAGGCGTCAATATTATTTCTGAGGACACATACAAGAGATTAAACAATATACCCTTACAAAATAGTCAATTAGTCATTCGAATGGCTAATCATGCAAGGGATTCTCCAGTAGAAAAAATTTGGAAGATATCAGTTCATATTAAAGGGTTGGAATTTTTGCTAAATTTTGTTGACCACCAGGAGCGGATGTATATCCAATCTTATTGAGAAGGTCGTGGCTAAGAGCCGCAAAGGCGGTACACTATTGGGCAACAGGAGTCGTGACGATCCCTGCTGAAGGGAAGAAGATTTGATTACAAACACACCATGGAAGAATCGATTCAGCCTTACAAACAGTAGGTGTGAAAATGGTTGAGGAATTACTATTCCAACCAATGACGGAGGAATCTGAAGAGGATTTACACATGACGAGCTTGTTTTCGGTCTACATACTTGTTGGAAAAGCCCATTTGTCCACCGTAATTAATTTATTTGTTGTTGAAGGGGCCGAGGCTACTCCAATTGAATTAGATCAGAAAGATGAACACACATTAACATAGGATGCGAACAGAGAGCAATATCTACGAAGTTTCTCTGAGACTATTGAGGAATCTAGGACATTGAAAGAGGAACCTATGCGATTGCATCCTACGTAGGTTTCTAGGAAAAAACTAATTAAAATTAATCTGGAGACGAAAGAACAACCGCATTTAGAACAAGTCTGCATAATTACACTAAGTGTCGCAACAGTCTGCAGAAATATACTAAGTGTCGCAACAATCTGCAGAAATACACTAAGTGTCGCGACAGTCTGCAGAAATGAACTATGTCTTCCATAGCTTTGGCTTTTTTGCATTTCCCCGAAGTGCGACACTTTCGTAGTTCAAAATTTTAACTGTTTTAAAGTTACCTTCGGCTTTTTCGCAAAATCCCGAAGAGAGAGAAAAATGCCGAAGGTGATCTATTTTTTAAGTTAAACTATTTCAAGGGCACCTTTGCCTTTTTCCAAGAGCACTGTAGCGCAGGCATCCCAAAGGGAGCCGGGAACCACGACTTAGCTTCCCAGCCTTCAACTCTTGCCATCCAAACCCACTTGACATACAAGCAGCCAACTCGCCAACAACGATCAGACTTAACCAACTTGAAATTTCGAAAACCAACATTGAGATCCAACCTGGCGCCATGCCAGATCGGGGGTCCCGACGTGGGTGACTTCCCTCCAAGCAAGCCGCCCGACATACATCAAACTTAACCAACTCGAAGCTTCGTTACAAACGAGTAACATCCATTCCAAGCAAGCGGTTTGACTTACATCAGACTTAACCAACTGAAAGCTTCGTCACGAGCGCTGGAAGCCAACCTGGCGCCACGCCAGACTGGACAGCCATAAACAGGTAACATCCACCCAAGCAAGCCATCCAACTCAGCCGACAGGTTAGAGCCCGTTCCCCAAGAGCTTAACCCATTCACATTCATGAAAGGCACACTCATAACCACAAGCCGCGACATATATGGAAACAACCAGTTCCTGGACCAAATGGTCCCAACAGCATACCGCTGGCGCCACGGACCGAATGGTCCCGACGGCATACCGCTGGCGTCCCGGGATACGACCCTCAGCTATGTGCCAAGTTAAAAATTTTGAAAGCAGCCTTACAACTGGCGCTTTTACCGAACACTGAAACCCAGAAGGTAATCAGAGTCAGTTTGAGAAAAATACCACTTTATTGATAAATCTGAGAAGGTTACATTTCAAGTGTGTGACCGACCCTAGTCTCCAGGGCGCTAGCATGCCAAGGCGAGAGCCATGACAACATTCCAGCAAGGGAGGCTGAGACTTGGTTGGAGCTCGCCCTGAGTCGCAACCCGCACTCCCCTATAGTATTGGTGTGATTCGGCACCCCCCCTCATACCAAGCACTCTACCCAAGCTAGTAAAGCACGTTTTTCTCTCTCTAGAATGTTCTCTTTCTAGAAAGTCATTTTCTCTCTCTAGATTTATTGATCCCCTGGCTTCCTTTAATCATGCCTAGATCGTGTGAGGTGATTGCACATCGATCTGAGCTCTCTGGACTTCGCTAGAACCGATCAAAGATTTTCAGCCATAGGAACTTGGCGCCGGCTGGATTCTTGTCACAGTGGCGCCGAGAGCGGCGCTGGCGCCGTTGGCGCCGGGAGCAGCAGGGGCGTTGTTGGCGCCGGGGACATAGCTGGCGCCGATGGCGCCGGAAGTAAAGTTTGTAAAGGTAGCTTTACAACATCCACCCCACCTTTATAAAATCTGATGTCCTCATCAGATGTCAGATTAAAGTAAAGGTGTCTCCCAATTAAAATAACTATACATTTAAGCTACTTGGCACAGTACTCAATTTACTGGCCACTTTTTATTAACATTGAAGCTGGCACACCACAAGTCGGAGGATCAGCTCTTTGTACTGAAAAATTACATAACTTGAAAATATATCTTTGTCTGGGAAAAGCGTAGATTTGATATCGCTTTCGTAAAACCCGAGAACCTTATTAACTGGTGACAGAGGCCTTTCTTTGAAATGTTCGCCCCTATCGCTTCTGACTTTCGACTTTGGAACTCCTTTGAGCTCCTGATTTGTCCTTGATTCACTTTGTGTTGAGCTCCCTGAGCTCCAGATTTGTTCAGTTCCGCACAGGTATAAAGGCTCCCTGAGCCGAAGGATTTATCGTTTGATTGCCCACTTTATGGTCCACTCTGTGCCTTGTTGCTTCTGCACCTTGATTTCTCTCCTTGTCCAAGCCTGATCTTGATACTTTTCCATCTTGGCTCTTTAAGGTAGGCAAAGATTGAGTACTCCGCAATGCACCTCTCACTTAGCTTGAAGTAGCTCTTTGAATCAGCCCAAATGTAACCATTGACCTCGTGGAAAGCCAAAGGGTCGCACCAGTTTGATCTGCATCCGAACTATCTCTTCGCGTTTGTTTGAAGCACCATGTCCGTCGCGCAAAACTTGACTTTCACAATTCCATCATTGGTTAGTTGCCTCACATTCAAAACAAGAAGTGTACATTGAGCTTGGCTTCAAGTAGCTCTCTTTGAATCAGAAACATGCACCCAGAGTTTGCACTAATCCGATCTCAACGCGAACTGTCCCTTAGCGTCCGTTCGAAATACCAAGTCTCTCATGCAAGACTCAACTTTCACAGTTCCTTCATTGATCAGCTGCCTTACACGTAACACAAGCCAGCGTACTCATATGTTTCCTCATCATTGCTGGTCCAGAGAAAGCCTATAACAAACTTTCCTTTCCACAACAAAAACTTGTCAACTTATTAGGTCCAAAGTTCGCCAGTCTCCTCGTGTGAGTATGGCTAGGTCACCTTGAATTTGCCCCCATTTTGATCAACCTTCATTCAAAATTTGCCCCAAGAGAGAGGTGTGTGTGATAGTTCCCCTCCACTTAATAAATCAGTTGATCGGACTTAGAGTAGAGTTCTTCGGACAAAAAGCCTTTCCAACACTTTGCTTCCCATCTGCTAGGATTATGGCTCGATCCAACTTGTTGCCAATCTCTGAAGGGGATCCTAGTCTTTTCCCCTTTGAGGAAAAATCCAACTGATACTGGATATCACCCATGCTCAGTGAGTTTCAGTTCCGAAGGTGGCCGTCCCAAAATGAAGACCAACTGCTATAGAAGATCTCCCCTGAAATTGCCCTTTCCAACTTTTGACTTCCTGCTTGCGTCTGGTGGGCGTTGTCGCAAATGAAACTAACCCAAGAAACAGGCTAGCCATCCATCCTTTGCAAACATTGAGTCATTTCGTTGTCGTTCACGTGCGAGTACTTGAACTGCAAATCCGTCGCACAGATTTTAGATATCGCCCATGCTCAGTGAGTTTCAGTTCCGAAGGTGGCCGTCCCAAAATGAAGACCAACTGCTCCATAGAAGATCTCCCCTGAAATGGCCCTTTTCAACTTTTGACTTCCTGCTTGCGTCTGGTGGGCGTTGTCGCAAATGAAACTAACGCAAGAAACAGGCTAGCCATCCATCCTTTGCAAACATTGAGTCGTTTCGTTGTCGTTCACGTGTGAGTACTTGAACTGCAAATCCGCCCCACAGATTCTGTAGTCCTCTTTGTTTGATGGTATCAGCCTTCAAAAGAAAAGGTTCCTTCTCGAGCCATCAGCTCCTTGTATCACAAGCAATCATGCAAACTAGGCAAAGCACGAGTACTAAGACTCACCACGAATACGTACAAGTAAGACACTCAGGCAAGTTTACTAACAAGTAACAAAGACAAGGTCCCCCTTTGAGATGGTCCTGCCAACGGACCTTTGCCTGGCCGCGCCCATATAAATCGATCACGAAATCAGCCCACATAGGACACCCCTCCAACTATCCGTGCTTTCACCATTAAGCAGCACATTGCCTCAGTCACGCCCCACCACTTTTTGGTCGATAGCCCTTATAGCTAAACGATCGGCAGCTATCCCGCACCGGCAGCTAACCACCCGTGTTTTACACCCGAATTCGAGCAGCATCTCTGTATCAATGGTTAACCCGTACAGTTCGAATATGTCGCCCCGCACCCCACAAGATACAGACCGTGCTTTCACCTCCCTAGGCAGCACTTTGCCTCATCCGTCCTACGTGCAGACAACGCCAGGCCCGAACCGCGAGAACTGACCATGCTTACACCTCAAGGGCAGCACCTTGACTCATCAAGTCCCCCGTTCTGCCGGCCACCCCGACCGTGGATGCACCCGTGCTTACACTGTGGGCAGCACCTTGCACAACAGTTGTCTTGATGAACCCCAAACCGTGGCCATTTCCGTGAGATCCGCATAGCTGACCGACCAGTCGGCTCTGATACCACATGTAGCGCAGGCATCCCAAAGGGAGCCGGGAACCACGACTTAGCTTCCCAGCCTTCAACTCTTGCCATCCAAACCCACTTGACATACAAGCAGCCAACTCGCCAACAACGATCAGACTTAACCAACTTGAAGTTCCGAAAACCAACATTGAGATCCAACTTGGCGCCATGCCAGATCGGGGGTCCCAACGTGGGTGACTTCCCTCCAAGCAAGCCGCCCGACATACATCAAACTTAACCAACTCGAAGCTTCGTTGCAAACGAGTAACATCCATTCCAAGCAAGCGGTTTGACTTACATCAGACTTAACCAACTGAAAGCTTCGTCACGAGCGCTGGAAGCCAACCTGGCGCCACGCCAGACTGGACAGCCATAAACAGGTAACATCCACCCAAGCAAGCCATCCAACTCAGCCGACAGGTTAGAGCCCGTTCCCCAAGAGCTTAACCCATTCACGTTCGTGCAAGGCACACTCAGAACCACAAGTCGCGACAGATATGGAAACAACCAGTTCCTGGACCAAATGGTCCCGACAGCATACCGCTGGCGCCACGGACCGAATGGTCCCGACGGCATACCGCTGGCGTCCCAGGATACGCCCCTCAGCTATGTGCCAAGTTAAAAATTTTGAAAGCGGCCTTACAACTGGCGCTTTTACCGAACACTGAAACCCAGAAGGTAATCAGAGTCAGTTTGAGAAAAATCCCACTTTATTGATAAATCTGAGAAGGTTACATTTCAAGTGTGTGACTGACCCTAGTCTCCGGGGCGCTAGTATGCCAAGGCGAGAGCCATGACAACATTCCAGCAAGGGAGGCTGAGACTTGGTTGGAGCTCGCCCTGAGTCGCAACCCGCACTCCCCTATAGTATTGGTGTGATTCGGCACCCCCCCTCATACCAAGCACTCTACCCAAGCTGGTAAAGCACGTTTTTCTCTCTCTAGGATTTTCTCTTTCTAGAAAGTCATTTTCTCTCTCTAGATTTTATTGATCCCCAGGCTTCCTTTAATCATGCCTAGATCGTGTGAGGTGATTGCACATCGATCTGAGCTCTCTGGACTTCGCTAGAACCGATCAAAGATTTTCAGCCATAGGAACTTGGCGCCGGCTGGATTCTGGTCACAGTGGCGCCGGGAGCAGCAGGGGCGCTGCTGGCGCCAGGGACATAGCTGGCGCCGATGGCGCCGGAAGTAAAGCTTGTAAAGGTAGCTTTACAACAAGCACCTTCGCCTTTTTAAGGGCACCTTCGACCTTTTCGCAAAATCTTGAAGAGAGAGAAAAATGCTGAAGGTAGTCTATTTTTGAACGAAGAACATTCCGTCACTTCTCAAAATTTGCGAAGTGAGAGAAAACCACTTCACGTAAAATGCAAAGTGAGAGAATCAGTGACGTCCTCGTCAGTGTCAACGATGCTAAATTGTTGACCGTATACATTATGTACAATCGTCACAAAAGTCATATACTTTCAAGTACAACGGCTTTCCTAATCAGATGACAAGCGTTGATTGTAATTAATACATGGATGAAATCTATAAGTAGATCGTCCGAGCACAAATTACTTGTTGTTCCGTCCATGAGACACATTGTTTGAGCATCCCAGTTACACCGTCATTTTTTGTTGTAATTGTTATTCTGTATTGTGCTTCAGTTAATATAGCAGCAGCTTGCTTTTATCTGTGTACAACGTAGGTGAATGCTTGTTGTGATTGAATGCACTTTCATTGCTATTTGATCGCACTTGTTTACTCACTCTGATTAGAACACGGACGTCTACGACTCCTCAGTTTCTGATCAGACGATGGCCGTCTTTGACGCCTAAGAGACACACGTTATCATTCTGCTCTTCCATTTACTTCAGAACTATACTTCACGATAAATCTGATTTCAGTAGTACCACATACAAACCCTCTCTAATCTCTTCAGTGGACTGTACTCTAGTTTCAGAGTATGAATTAATTTTTAAGATCCTGTTGGGCAATTAGAACTCTTAAGGTTGTGATTACTCTTAGCATAAGCTGTCTTTTTGACCGTTTTTGCATTTAGCAGCTAGTTAGAACGGGAGAGCTGTTCCGCAATATTCCTGCTCTCTTCTCCGTTCGCGTTCTTCTATCTCCCTTGCCCCATCAATTCCAACAGTGGTATCAGAGCCACAACTTTCTCCAACACAACAGATCTCTTTCATGCTCAGCCATATCTTTAGAAGTCTGCACCGTATACAACTCCTTATATAGTTGAGGGATTTGATCGAAGTACTGTGAATTCTGCTCATGAAGCAAGTTGTTGTCTTCGTTCTTCTGTTGCAGTTGCTCCTGTACGTCAATTAATTGCGTGGTCAGCTCATTTACTTGCATATGATATTGGCGTATCTTCGGCGTATCTTCCTCTGCAACCTTCAATCGCTCTGATTATTGTACATACATTGTGTGCCATTATACTGCTTGGTCCTGTTGGTACTGATATTGTCGAATAAAATCCTTTCTGGGTTGTAAGCCCGATGAAAAAATTCTTGCCGTATGTAAAAACATTTTGATATGACCATCATCTGCATAATCCGTGTTTTGTTCCAACGTCCTTGTGTTCCGAGTCGGATTCGTGGTGTCTTGCAACGGAATAGTTGATGTTGTCAAATCCCATGATGGGTCTGCATACATATCATCGTTCCGCTGCTGCATATGTGTTGAATCCCCTGTTAATTCCTCGATTGGTATCGTTTCTTGTTGCGTTTGAGGACTAAATGAGTCTGATTGAACCTCGGCCTCATCCCTTTGCATGTGTGGCAACGAAATAATACTGCTCAAGGCTTTCGCTTGGACTGGATTATGCTGGAACATGAACTCCATAATGATTGAGGTGCATACCTCTCAGGGACTGTCCGAGTCCGTGAGAATCTACGGATGTTGGATTGACCAGGATGCGATGATGCTTCTTCTTGAATTTCTTCAGATCTGCTCGAGCTAGCTTGGTCTGGTCTGATGACATGTACTGTCGGCTGATCGGCTTCTGCAGCTATAGCTGCAGGTTCTGTAGAAGGAAGATCAATGATTGAAGAATCCATGCTATGTAAAATAGGATGAAATGACATAGCACCGTTTATTGATGGTTGTTTGAAATCATAGTATATATGTTTTTGAGATATTACATCCCTAGAGACAAATACTACATTGGTGGATGGATCATAAACTTTATAAGCTTTATGTTTATCATGATAGCCAATGAATATACATTTATTTGTCCTATGATCCAGTTTCTTCCTAAGTTGTTTAGGAATGTGAACAAAACATATACAACCAAAGATTTTTAAATGATTGACACTTTGATGCCAAACTTCATGAGGAGTCTTGTTGTTGACAGCTTTGGTGTTGGATCTGTTCTGCACGTAACAGGCTGTGGCAATAGCTTCTGCCCAGAACTTCGCAGGCAGGGTGCTTAATGTAGCATGGATCTGGCTGAGTTGAGAAGAGTTCAATTCTTCCTTTCTGCAATCTCGTTCTGTTGAGGTGAATAGGAAGTGGTGAACTGTCTTCTAATACCATGTTCAGCCATGTAGTCGGACATCTCGTTAGAGATGTATTCGCCGCCACCATCAGTTTGGAGTGCTTTCACTTTCTTAGACGTTTGTGTCTCAGCCATGGCCTTGAATCTCTTGAAGCATTCAAAGGCTTCAGATCTGTGCTTAATGGACATGGTTGTAGACCATCTAGAATAATCATCTATGAAAGTGATAAAATAGATTGCATCTCCTAATGACGAAGTTGGCATTGGACCACAAAGATCATTATGTACAAGATCTAATACATGCTTTGTTTTGATGGAGTGTGATTTCGGAAACTTGCTTCTAGAGTGCTTCCCATAGATGCATGATTCACCAAAAAAAGATTTCCTATCTAATGAAGACGAGAAATTCAGGCCATCGACTAAATTATTACAACACATATAAGAAAGTGATCTTGTATTCACGTGTCCAAATCGACTATGCCACAGAACAGCACTGGCGTTTACATTTTCATTAGAGATACTAGCTAATGCAACTGAATTAGAGAGTACGTAAAGATTGCCGACTCTAGTGCATGTAGTTAGAGTAGTATCTTCCTCAAGTATTGTACATTTCTCAGATGAGAAAGTAACAGTGTAACCCTCATCAGTTATCTTAGAGATTGATAACAGGTTCTTCGACAACTGAGGAACGTGAAGGACATTAGGAACACAAATGGACAAATTGTTGTTGAAGCTGTTCTTCACTACTCCTTTGCCTTCCACTTGTATGGTGCTAGAATCTCCGAGGTAGATGAATTGGTCTCTGTTGTAAGCTATGTACTCCGTAAACCATTTCTTGTGAGAGGTCATGTGTTGGGTAGCGCCACTGTCCAGGTACCAGCTATCATAGTCTTTGTTGCTGCTGTAAGCCATTAACAAATGTGTGTCTGATTCCTTGAATTCCGCCGTGTTAGAGGAGTCTGGCTACTGCGGCTGTTGTTGCTTCTTTGCCTCGCTGTAGATCCTAATGCGACACTCCTTGATGTCATGATTAGCTCTTTTGCAATATATGCAGAAAAGCTTCTTGCGTGATCCACCATGCTCACCTTGAGTGTGAGGCTTCTGCTGTTGCTGCTGCACTTGATTCTTGCCCTTGGAATAGTCTTTCTTCTTGGTGTACAGGGCCACGGATTTGGCTTTGATGGACAGGTCGCTAGTCTTTCTTCGCATTTCTTCTTGAAGAAGATGACTGATCACCTTTTGAAGAGTGAGGTCGGGTTGTGTGGAAATCATCACCACAAAGTGCTCATAGAACTTTGGAAGAGAAGAAATCAATGTCATAACGGCATCATCATCTGGAATAGAATAACCTATAGCTGATAACAAATCCAACAGGGACTTGAAGCTGTTGATGTGAGAAGTGATGGCAGTAGAATTAGACATGCCAAGAGTAAAGAACTTCCTTCTAAGATGTAATCTTGTGGTTACATCATGAGTCTCATAAAGACTTGATAACAAGTCCAGTGCTTCCTTAGAGGTTTTGCACGTAGTAACGTGAGATATTTGGGAGTCGACCAGATTGAGTGTGATACATGCTAGGGCCTTCTGATCTTTGATCCTCTAGGCCTTTGCTTGATCACCATCTTCTGGTTTCAGAATCATCAACGTATAATGCTATTAGTGACATAACTTGACCCTTTATGCCTGAGATATACATTACTGTCTACAGAACAAGAAGTAAAATTGTGTTGCAACAAGAAGTGATTAATTTTGTCATACCAGGCCCTGGGAGCTTGCTTAAGACATATAAGGCCTTATGCAATTTACTACTAGATGCTCCTTGCCTTGAAGGACGTAACCTTTTGGTTGATAGATGAATATATATTCTTTTATATATCCATGTAGGAATGTCGTCTAGACGTCCATCTGGTGAATGTCCAGATCTTCTGCAGCAGCTATAGCCAGTAAGGTACGAATAGACTGATGCTTTACCACTGGACTAAAGGTCTCAATGTAGTCTATCCCATATACTTGTTCAAAGCCTTTAACCACTAGTCTAGCTTTCCATTTGGATATGGATCCATTTGGCTTAAGCTTTAGCTTAATGATCAATTGGGAGACTCAAGGATTTAGATAAGATGTAAATTTCTTTGTTCTAGTGCGTACTTGAGATTGTGTGGATCTCACAGGCATTTTAATAATAAGTAATTTTTTACTCATGAGGAATTTGCTTACGTTAGTGGATGAAATTCTACTACAAATTGTAGTCAAAAAATGCTTGTGTACTGTTTTCAGCCTTAATCTCCAGTTAGTTAGGAGACAGACAAATCTATCAAGATTGTATGGTTGCTATTTTCTTGCATGAGATGCTAGGAATAGAGCACTTAAGAGAGTATCCGGGGTACTTAGGATTGAGTTAAAAGTCATTTTTATCTTGATGGATCTCTTAAGAGACTTTGGTTGGATGAATTGTTATACTTTAATTTTTTTAAAATCTAAGTGTATTTGTACCAAGAAGCATTCATGACAGGTCTACAAGTAATTGTGGATAGTCTTGGACTATGATTGTTTATTTCTTTAACTTGAACATTGATTTCCAATGTAAGGTGACATTTCACCCAATGATTCATGTAAATTGATGTTACATGAAGGTGATGTTACTAGATTGGAGTGAATCAGGCCCAATAGAAAATTTTATCTTAATGTACTTCTAAAGGCATATAGTACTTCAGTGCAGAGATAGATAATTGGAGAATTGTTCCATCTCTAAGTACATATTTGATTATTGATGTCAGACTAAGGATAATGATTTTCAGGGTAAATGTTTTCAATTAAAGGATTAGTATATCTTTACTTCTTGAATTACTTTCACTCTCTCTAAAGATCTCTGATTCTATGGAATCAGATAGTCTGATACAAGGGAGTTCACAAGGAAACTCTGATTCACGCTACCACTGATTATTGACTCATCTACCATTGTTATTTTCTGGTATGAATATCCATATATGAGTATTGTATGTATATACACATCAGTTGTGGCGGTCGTGAAGATTACAATTGTACCTTTAGAGTGAACTTTATAGGTGACAATTGTGAAGTGGTGCAATTACTGCATAGTGAACGGTGACATAGTTTGTGTCATGCAGAGCTCCATTTTGACTAGTGATAGTTGACAATCGTTGAAGGTGTCAAACAAGTCGAGTTGGCTTGTCCTCCCTTGAAAAGTTGCCGATGGAGTCAAAGTTGACATGTCGATGGACTTAAGTCAAGTCGGTGAAGTCAACGGCGATGTAGTCGAGTCAATTCTATTCTGCTTCAAAGTTGGATACAAACTGTTTAACTTGTGCTAGTAAGACTGCATACTATTGTAGAGAGAGAATATGTAAGGATCGCCAAGTGAAAATTTGACTAGATCCTATTGCATGCAACCAAAAAGGACACCTTTGGAGCAAAACCACCCAACCAACATGAAATGGCTAGTCAATACTCTAACCACTTCACCCCCATGCCATGGTGAATGAATGCAAAAAAGGAGGGGCTCCTGGCTTCAAGGATCAGAAATTCCAATAGGTAGATGCGAGTTTCACTAGTATATATTATCTCCCATGAGGAGAGAATATTTCTCTTAGGATTCCCATGCAACTTGAATAAGCAATTGACCTCCTATTCTTGCATTATAACAGTCAAACACCATCCAAGTGTTCCTATGTCCAATTATAGGCCTCGGCCCTCATATGATATTAATTACATTTTCAGCCAAGTCTAGAATGTCAAGCCATAACTAATAACCATATACACTGCAGTGACCGGCTATCCATGTCAGGAATTATTCCGAATCCCACATACTGGACATGGACGTAACATTCTTTCCTCCCTTAAACAAGTTCTGCCCTCAGAATGAGCAAACTAGGGAAGATCCACATTTGTATGGTTATAACTCTTTTTCACAAATCATTATCCTCATGAGCAGTCAACTAATCATGAAGATCAAGTACTCAATCTATAATTAGCGTAGTAATATCACAACACATAGTGCGCTATTACTGTGAACCATTCTCGGGCATAGGATCACGATCTGCTCGTTGTATTTACAACAACTTAATGCAGATTCTCTATTTTCTTTATGTGTGTTTGCATTGACAAATGCTTTCTGATAATTCTTCTCTCTTGTATTGATATTCATTCCACGACTCGTTCGAAATATCTATTTCGAAGGAAGCATGGTTGTCATAGATGTCTAACTATTTCGCTCTCTTCATGGTCGTCTTTGACACCTACAAAGATATTCCTCTGGTTGATCCATCATGCACGTTGTAGTGATACGGGCTTCTGTTATGGCTTGTACCAAGCAGACAACACGACTGTCAACATTTGTCCCTCCTCCTTGTCCTCTTACAAGAAGGGCAGTAGGAACTGGTAGGGGATGTCGGAAAGTGGTATGTGCAGAAGATAGGTCTAGCTAAAAAAGAAACGAATGAAAATAATTTGTGTGTCTAAAAAGAAAATCTTTCGTGCATGGCGGAATAAACTATCTTCATCTTTCCAATGCATGACTACGCCTATCAATTTAAAACAAGACAATAGTGATAGAAATCACGTTTGAACTTATAGTAACTAACTTTGAAATCATTAGTACTACAGTGATTACGTAGCCAAACAATTAAGCATCGAAGATTATCAGACAAATACTTAGTCGCGAAGAAATACAGAAATGCATATAGTCTGAGACGAAACTGAACACAATAAGAATAGTATTGATTCAAAATGAAACAGAAGTAAATGAGTACAATAGGTTATGGATCGAAGCCATGCACTCTATGCTTTCTCTGAAAGGCTAATATGAAAGTCTGAATCAATGCGCAATGCTGATGAGCAGTAGCGCAATAGCAATTTCTAAAACAACTGTAAAAAGTGAGCTAGAATGCTCAAGAGTATTCAAGCTCGCAGGCTTGAGAGAGAGAGAGAGCTAACTATTTAAACGCTTCTGATAATTTTGATTTTTTAATTGAATTGCTTAATCTGTATGAAAATGAACAGCTATTTATACTAAGAAATTAGGTTGTCAATTGCGATCGCCAGTTGGTTGGTGATGGCATCCATCCGGTCCTTGTCATTGATTGCTGATAAGCAGTGAAATTGGCCGTAAACGTTCTGTCTGCATAAATGAACCAAAACTGTAGCTCTACAGAAATGAACTAAAACAGCCACAGGCGACACTGTCGGGTTTTTCGCAAAATGGAATGTCGAAGGTGCCCTTAAATCTCATTTAGGGTTGCCCCACACTTTGCCTTAACATTCGAGGCTCTTTGGAAAAAGCGAAAAATGCGACATTGCATATTTGAATGAGATTCTGATAGGCAAAAAATGCGAAAGGGTGACACTGCATTTTTGCACGAGATTTTTGACAAGCGAAAAAGGCGACACTGCATTCTTACACGAGATTTCTGTTAGGCAAAAAATGCGACACTTTCGTTAAACTCCGTGTAATTTTTGTGGCAATAGTAACATTTGCCTTTCTTCTTTTTTTTCGCCTTCGATGACGACTCTCCCTCGTCATCATCATCCTTGGATTTCTTTGCGACTCAGGGCGAGCTCCAACCAAGTCTCAGCCTCCCTTGCTGGAATGTTGTCTTAGCAAGCAAGGTTTGATCCTCCTGTGGGGTTTGCCTTGACTTCACCACTTCGCGACGCTGCTCTTCCTGCAACATGATTCCGTGGAAGTCTTTTAAAGTAGGCAATCTCTTCCTTGAAGCAATGCCGCTCACAAGCATCTATAGCCCTTCCGAGACACCGCTCATTGTGGTATGTACCAATTCAACATCCCTAATTGGTTCTCCAATTGCCACAAGTTGATCTCTCAGCTCCTTTATCCTGGTGAAGAAAGATCCCACCGATTCACTTTCTTCCATCCTGACTGCGTTCAATCTCAACTTCAAGAACATGGCTCGAGCTGGATTGCAAGTTTGAAATTGCATTCTAAGAGCTTCCCAAGCTCCCCTAGTTGTCGTGGCATCACTTATATGAGTGATCACATGGTCTTTCACTAGAATATTGATCAAGGGCAATGCTTTCTACGCCTTTTTATCAAAGGCCCTCATGTCACCTGGAGTGGTATTTGGCCGGACTTCAATATCTGATATGATCTCCCATAACTCTTTCTCCATCAAAATGCTCTTCATTTTGAATTTCCAGATGTTGTAGTTAGAAGCCCCATCAAGTTTGCTTGCATCACCCAAAATTGCCTCATTGATGTTTGCCATTTTCAAACTGCTTGAAACTTCACTTGTAGGCTAAAAAGTGTATGGCCAAGCCAACCGTGATGCCAGAAATAAAAAATAATGACCTGCAATTTTTGGCTTACCAAGCCACCCACCGCTCTTTTGCCAAATTGAAAGCCAAACTGGCATCGCTTTTCGAAATGCTTCTCGTCACCAACTCCCAACTACGTGCCTAGTGGAATGGTGAAATCACTTTTGGCATGCTCTGAACACTTTCTCTGCAGTAATCACTCTATTTTAGCGTATCGTACTTGCAGGTACAGTCAGGGTGCCCTTCGTTTGGAGGCTATAGCCTTTCGTTTGGCCAAAATAGGCTAAAGGAGGTGAAAATAAGGGCACTTTGAGTTTTGGAACTATTTATTCAGTGTGAAGAAACTTCACTCTTCAAAAACTTGGGATCCAACAACTACTTCAGCTTCAAAATTTTTAATGAAGTTGCAATGCACTTTGCACTTCAGACCCCTTCTTATGAAGTTCAAGTTGAAATCCAACAGATCCAATGGTTACCCAAGATCTGACTGCCTAGATCACTTCTTGGCCAGTCAACTTTAACTGTTGATCATAATAGTTCTAGATCCAACGATCATAATCATCCAGGCGCATCAAGTTCTCTCCTTGGGATCGCTACTCCCTTCCACACGCTACAACATTAGTGCGATTGACCGCGCATTCAGGCCTGCGACCTCCCTCACGCCATCTCCACGCTTTCTTACTCAAAACCATGGCTATGGCAGCCTGACAAATTCCAAGCTACCTCTCTTCACAGTCTGCGGCCGCCCACGGCCTCTCCACATGTTCACAAAGTAGCAAGGCGCCCACTTCTAGCCCTTTACAGCTTCAAAGAAGGATTTGTAATGAGAGAGAAATGCGTTTTCCTGACTTAAAACCCTAGCTATCAAGGAAGAAGATATTTTGGGCTTTATTTGATCGTCTTGAGAATTTCTTTGAGTAGCTACCTATCCCTCTGAGGTCACCCTACAGCAAGCAATCTTCTGCACCAAACCGCTCTTCAAACGGTGTTCGATTGGATTCAAACCAATCACAAATGCCAAGCATTCCTCCAGAAGAATTTTCAGCTTCAATCTTTGCTTGCCCTCTGATTCAACCGACAATTTCCTATTTCTGAGGCGTTTTTACAATTTTGAGCTGTTCCACGAATCTCCACAGACTCGGTTTTGTGCTTCCTAGCCAACAAACCATCGTGAATTCACAGCTCTCTGTTCTTGTCCGGTGATTGTAGCCACCAAGGGCTCTGATACCAAGTTAAGAACACAATTTAAAAACCCGATCGGATCAATCACCACAACACAACGTCAAGTGCAATAAGACAAGACAACAAAATTGCTCTCCACAAACTGTATATTCAATAGATAAATAAGTACAAAGATAAAGTTGCTTAAAAGTACTCAAAGGGCTCGTAAAAGAAAGACAGCCCGATAATTCTAGAACTGAACACGTGGTGCCGTTAAAATAAGAAAGCACTGTATAAGTCGATCATTGCTATTTTAACTCAAATGTCCAAATCGACTATGCCACATAACAACACTGTCGTTTACATTTTCATTAGAGATACTAGCTAATGCAACTGAATTAGAGAATACGTAAAGATTTCCAACTCTAGTGCATGTAGTCAGAGTAGTATCTTCCTCGAATATTGTACACTGCTCAGATGAGAAAGTAACAGTGTAGCCCTCATCAGTTATCTTAGAGACTGATAACAGATTCTTTGATAATTGAGGAACGTGAAGGACGTTGAGAACACAAATGGATAGATCATTGTTGAAGCTGATCTTCACTGCTCCTTTGCCTTCCACGCATATGGTGCTAGAATCTCCGAGGTAGATGAATTGGTCTCTGCTATAAGCTGTGTACTCCGTAAACCATTCCTTGTGAGAGGTCATGTATTGGGTAGCGTCACTGTCCAAATACCAGCTATCACAGTCTTCGCTGTGCTGTAGGCCATTAGCAAATGTGTGTCTGACTCCTTGAATTTCGCCGTGTTGGAAGAGTCTGGCTATTGTTGCTGTTGTTGCTTCTTTGTCTCGTTGTAGATCCTGATGCGACACTCCTTGATGCCGTGATTAGCTCTTTTGCAATATCTGCAGAAAAGCTTCTTGTGCGATCCACCATGCTCACCTTGAGTGTGAAGCTTCTGCTGTTGCTACTGCACTTGATTCTTGCCCTTGGAATGGTCTTTCTTCTTGGTGTATAGGGCCATGGATTTGTCTTTGATGGACAGGTCGCTGGTCTTTCTCCGCATTTTTTCTTGAAGAAGATGACCGATCACCTTTTGAAGAGTGAGGTCCAGATGTGTGGAGATCATCACCACAAAGTGCTCATAGGACTTTGGAAGAGAAGAAAGCAATGTCATAACAACATCGTCATCTTGAATAGAACATCCTACAGCTAACAACTAATCTAACAGGGACTTGAAGCTGTTGATGTGAGAAGTGATGGCAGTAGAATCAGACATGCTAAGAGTAAAGAACTTCCTCCTAGGATGTAATCTCGTGGTTACATCGTGAGTCTCATAAAGACTTGATAACAAGTCCAGTGCTTCCTTAGAGGTCTTGCACGTGGTAATGTGAGATATTTGGGAGTCGGCCAGATTGAGTGTGATACATGCTAGGGCCTTCTGATCTTTGATCCTCTAGGCCTTTGCCTAATCACCATCTTCTGGTTTCAGGTCTGCACCTTCGACTACATCCCAAAGATCTTTATCTATCAATATCATTCTAAGTTTTAACTTCCAAATGTAGAAGCTAGAACCATTCAAACTTAATCTCTCGGTTTATTTGAGCTATGCTTTGATACCAATCTGATGGGGCAAGGGAGATAGAAGAACGCAAATGGAGAAGAGAGAAGGAATATTGCGGAACAGCTCTCCCATTCTAACCAGCTGCTAAATGCAAAAACAATCTAAAAGACAACTTATGCTAAGAGTAATCATAGCCTTAAGAGTTCTAATTGCCCAACAGGATCTTAAAAATTAATTTATACTATGAAAGGAGAGTATAGACCACCGAAGAGATTAGAGATGGCTTGTATGTGGTACTACTGAAATCAGATTCAACCGTGAAGTATAGTTCTGAAGTAAATGGAAGAGCAGTGTGATAACGCGAGTTCCTCAGGCGCCAAAGACAACCATCGTCTGATTAGAAACTGAGGAGTCGTGGACGTCCGTGTTTTGATCAGATTGAGTAAACAAGCGCGATCAAACAGAGATGAAAGTGCATTCAATCACAACAAGCATTCACCTATGTTGCACACAGATAAAAACAAGCTGCTGCTATATTACACTGAAGCACAATACAGAATAGTAATCACAATCAAATGACATCGTAACTGGGATGCTCAGACAATGTGTCTCATGGACGGAGAAACAAGTAATCTATGATCGGACGATCTACTTATAGATTTCATCTGTGTATTGATTAATTTAACTTATGAAAATAGATGACCTTCGACATTTTCTCTCTCTTCAGGATTTTGCAAAAAAGCCGAAGGTGCCTTTAAAGCAGTTAAACTTTTGAACTATGAAAGTGTCACATTTTGGGGAAATGCAAAAAAGCCAAAGCTGTGGAAAACATAGTTCATTTGTCACGACACTTAGCGTATTTCTGCAGACCTTTTTTTGAATATCCTCCTACAATAGCATAGTAATGATTCTAGACAATGAAAGGTCTGAGTGGGTCAAAATGACCATCACTCAATTCTCATAGGACAATAGTAGGCTAGATAATAAGGTCATTACAACATCTGAGTCAATGATCGACAACCAATTGCTGCCACATGCTCTAGTAGACTCTTGAATTGATTGATGTGATTCTAGATGAAATCACCTTCTGACATTCGGAGAGAGAAGAACTTTCTTCTCAAATGCAGCTTTGAAGTGACATCTCTCACTTCATAGCGTGTACTTCGAATATTTCAAGCTTACTTGAAAGATCGGGTTTGTTTGATGTGGCCAATCTGTGTGCCTGATACATTTAGGATGATTAAGGTGAAAGCCTTACCATCCAAGGACTTCTAGTTTAGCAATTAACAATTTATGTATCCCCATAATTCCTTCTCCTATTAAGATCATCCTCATTTTGAACTTACATATGTGAAGTCATCACTATTGAATTTGTTAATCAATTGCATCTTGGAGGTTGAGCCTTCCGTGATTAAGAAATGATATAGTGAACACAAATAAGCAAGAATTCTGACAATCAAAATTATTATCACAAATAGAAAGAAAACCAAGGCTCCTCTACCAATGTTGGGGATCAGAGAGCACATGTTGGAGCATCTCCGATCTGTATCACAGTGGACAATACCAGTGCTACAAGAAAGAAAAAATATGAATCCCAATATGAATTTTGCATTGATGATTTTCATCTTTAACAATTACAAGCCACATTCATATGAGGAGGCATTTTAAAAACCATAATACATTTGATAAATGCAAGATCTAATTGGTTTATACTTCCAATAAGTTCAATTAAGCATTGGAGTTTGTCAGATATCCAAATCAATCAAGACCAGCTTTGGATTTTCGCTAGAAATGGATCTAGATTGCTTATTTGGCAATTGCTCCTAAAATCAATATGATCAACAAGTAAAAAGCATTTAATGCAATCTGAAATGTTTGTGGGACAAAAACTCACTCTTTAGCATTTGATTAACATTTAGACTATCAAAATTAACCAAGAAAAGATGCTCCAACTTGGCCTTGGAAAAACAATGTCTCAAACTCAAAAATTGCATCTCATCAATGAATGCAGAAAATGATCTTGATAAAAGTAGTGATAGATCAGCCCAAATTTGAGCCCTAGGGTTATCCATCATTAGGCATAGAACCTACCATACCCTAACCTAGGAATCATATCCATTTGGTAGGTGGATTAGGTGCAACATGTGCATAGTCACCAAATTATTTCAAATTAAGCCTATAGATTAGGACATTGATTTTGGGGCTCAACTTGGCCACTTCCTAGGCATGTGAATGGATACAAATCATCTCTTAATTAGAACCTAACTATGTACAAAGACGTGGGACACGTGGTCAACAACAAAAGATGCCACGTGGCATGCTCTAGACTAGCTAGATTTTGGCAATTTCCATTATAAAAAGTGGAACGTAGACGCTAGTGGAAATTTCAAAGGAGAATAAAGTGATTGGTACAAAGTGAATATACAAGAAAAATTATAGTACAATGTATATGGGATCATGAGAGAGAGAGAGAGAGAGAGAGAGAGAGAGAGAGAGAGAGAGAGAGAGAGAGAGAGAGAGAGAGAGAGAGAGAGAGAGAGAGAGAGAGAGAGAGAGAGAGAGAGAGAGAGAGAGAGAGAGAGAGAGAGAGAGAGAGAGAGACGACACATAGCTCCTCTTGCCAAAGCAAGACCAAACCTTTTGAAACCTTTATTTATAACCCAACAAGGTAAAACATAGCTGAAAGCATACAATACTTTAAAAAAAAAAAGTACCATAAAGCAAAACAAATTTTAATACGTCCAACTGGTACCTGCCATCATCCCACTACACAAAACCGCACAAGTTAGCACAGTGAGGAAGACAGGTGTCAATGCTGAACGTCAGTTGTTATCCATGTCCAAAATAAGTTTAGTAGCTTAACAACTTAAAATATTTGATGTAAAAATGTAGTCCAATTATCCCTATGTAAACATGATTACTAGCGATAGGTCTTCCCATATTATTATCGTATCAGGTATTCCGCCATTCTGATCAATTTTATGGTACTCCTCCGTATCAATTGATAGAATTAAAACATACATATTCGAAAAAGTAACTGTGCTATATAGGTTGCAAATAACAAATGAGAGATGAGGCAAATCCAAGCCATACCAATACCTGAACCCATAATAGGCATAGTACCATTTTTGAAACCCTTGAGCATATCCATGCTTTCCAAGGATATGCCAACTACCACCCTGTTTTAATAATCTTTTGATACCGATCATGTCTTTAAAAAAAAAACAAACCAACAATACTTGTGTATGGTTGTTTTTAGTCAAGTACATTACTCTAACACTTGCAAAAGGATTGGGGCAAATCCATGCCATACCAATCCCTACTAGTGTAGCATTCCCCTGTACAAATTCATGTACATTAAGGGTGCCTAGGTTATCTGTACTTGTGTTATCATATATAGCCTTTATACATAGGAAGAGTAACTTGCAAAGTCATCATAAGTGTAGCCATAGTTAAATAAACATGCTTTCATTGAAGAATGGAAGAAATAAATGATGTAGTTTGTTTAATCCTGCTATAAAAACATCATCTTTAACTTACCACCATTCATATTCATAGTGTAAACACTGTCACCACATTGTAAACCAGGAGCAAAGTAAACTATTGTAGTACTAACCTGAATAGATGTCGCATACAAATCCTGTGAGGAAGTCATGTTTGTTTATGAAAGACGTTTCCTTCGAAGAGTGATAGTAAGTGTATTCGAGTCTACTCTATGCCATAGTAGTGATAGCATAAAAAACAATGCCAATCAATATGTATTTATCTATGAAACACATTAGCATATGGTAAAGAGCATACAACTACCCACCACTTTTAGTCTCTTTATCAAAGCACATACCTGTATGAGAGTGTGAACCAAATCTGAAAATGGAATCGAGGTGTAATGTTGCAGTATAGAGGTCGTTGTGAAGCAAGAGACATATGGCTTCGTATATCAAAGCATGCAGTTATCATAACCCAACTATCTGTAAACAGTAGGTCGCTATCTACCAGCGAAGAACCAACAGTCACGTTGAAAAGACAGACCCCTACATCTTCCAAAAGTGTTATCATTGCTTCAAAAGGTGTTATTATCGTTGTCCTTCCAGCAATGAAGGTGCAATTCCATTGCTCAAAAGTGAATCCCTTCAATCAAGTATTCTACAAAAGGTGTAGTCGTTGTTTTAGCGAGTTTATTTGTGATCCGTGTAGCTATAGTACATAGCTATATGCATATTCCCAAACGTGAACACATTGGAATAGAAATGCGCAACTAGCATTGGATCAGTATGCTCATATCCTACTTCAACATTGCACCATATTGTGCATAGAAGTCATGGAGGTTAGGTGGTAAATTTGTGCTCTTCCATTGAATTTTTGAGCTATTGAACTTTGCTGAATAAATATATTGTTGTTGTGCTAATTAAATTATGATGTTGAATGATATCTTTCTTGAAAAGATGAATAATATAGGGGGTGTTTTTTAAAGTAGTATAGTAGAATCCTAATTAAAGGAAAATCAGATAACATTATTGCCATATTTTATGCAACTACCTAGAGTCCTTAAGCTCTTGATATGAACTTTTTTTTTTAGCAAGAAGGCCCGTGACAAGAAATCTCATCTACTTAGAAGTGTTAAGTCCAAAATTTCATCTTTTAGTAATAAACTTTTTGGGCAGATTTGTCCTTTAAGTGACACCAACAAAAATATTGGTTAAGGATAAGGAAGCCATCTATAACTTTTCATATCATCAATAAGCATGGCTTCAAGGGTACTTATTAGAGAATACTTCGACTTATCAAGGTGAACTACAAGCAAAAATATCTTATCTAGTTGAAGACAATCATTTTCATTCTAACATATAGAAAAAAAAGCATTGCACATATAAGTCTTATGAAGTTTTTCATTTTGACATATTAAAAAGCACCACACATTTGAAGGCTAATATTGGGCTATTTTTGGAAGAAGAAGCATTCACAAAAAAGAAAAGTAGTCAAAAAGTAAACCGGAATGACAAATTATTGGAATGAAAGTGCTAATTTATTGGTGTATTGTATATATTGTATAAAAAGTATTAGTGATTGCAAATATGTGTTCACAATTTGGAAGACAAATTCATCTATGCTACAATAGCAATCTTTACTTAAACCAAAACAACCAGCTTGGTTTTAGAAGGAATGACTAAAACACAAGTTTTTTAAGAGTGAAGAAGTATTCACTTTCTTGGTATGATATTCAATGGTTATATTCTTCATTGGAAAACCTCAAACTATATACTTCTTTTTGAACACAATAGACCTCCAAAATTTGGAAGTCATATTTTTAAGTTCTTTTTCCTATGTAAATTAGTGAAATGGATGTAATGTGCAAGTGGGAGTGTTAAAATCATGTAAATTATATCCATATGACTTTAGTCAATAAGAATCTTTGGTCAATCAAAAAATATTGGACAACTCACCATTCCCAAATAAGACTATAATAAGTAGACTTATTTAATATGACTATGGACCAAGTACGTAGTGGAAATATAACAGTACAAGCCCTAGAGATATTAGATAAAAAATCTAGTATAATCCATGAAAAGTAGACATGATAGAAGAAATGGTCAAAGTGGGATAGCTAAAATATTCTTTTAGTAGACAAATAACAACGATGCTTTGTATTAGCCTTTGCTATATTTGAATGAGGAAATGCCACTTGGTTTCTTGTAGTGTCACCTTCTTGCCACTTAAGAGTACTTCTTGGAGTGAGAGAAGGAAAGAGAGAGCTCATTTCCAAAAGAGACCAAGCTCCTTGGATTCAATTGTTGCTTGTCTTTTGAACTTTTCACAATTGTTCTTATAAATATCTAGGCAATAATCATGAGTTTTGAAAAAGACCTCACCCCATATGATGAATAATTACATCACTAAGGAATCTCCTAGAAGTGAAGTATAGCTCATGAAAAGGTGGTAGAAGGAGATCAGTGGTATGCCTCACCATCCTTTGTGCATATAGGAATAAAATTATTGGGAGGCCTCAAGGCCAAGCCATAAGTGGGTGGTCATTGAGCCCAATGAAAAGGTCAATAGAAAAATCCTTTTTGAAGCATTAAGAATTGTCGTGGCATTTACTCTTTATTCAAAGTGAATGGAAAAGTTTGAAGTCAAAAATTTTGGAATACCTTAAAATTTGTGACATCTTTTGTGGATCTTTTTTAATATTTATTTTTACAAAAGATCGTAAAATTACAAATGTAAAGCATATATGACTTTTGAAAGTGAGGCGTAGGCATGTTATGACTTGTGAAGGCAATACGACATCAAATTATGACCATTAGTTGAGGGCCATGTCACTCAATGAAAATGTCTCATTGAAAATCTATTTCCCAACACATAAAAGATTGACAAATTTTTTTACTTTATGGTTGATTTTTGTTTTGTTTTGTTATGGTCCAATCATCTTCTACTTCCTCCAATATATTTCATCTTTAATTCTTTTTCATTGGCATATCACTTTCAAAATTTATAGCTTATTTGATTAAAATCTCATGTTAAATTCTTTTGAGAAAAGAATCCACTAATTATTTGGGAATCCAATCTTTGTATGATTTAATGCACTTTATTAATGAACACTAAAATGACATGCCCACCCTGTTATTTGGGAACAGATCCTTGGAATTGGCCATAAAATTATGGCGTGGCCTACAAGCGTGCGTGCGCACATGCGTGACACACACACACACACACACACACACACACAAAGTACTTCACCATGCAAGGCTTGCCCCCTTTGCTACTATGTTTATTAAGGGATCTAAATGCCGCCAACTAAAACATGAGTGAGGGAGTGCCTCCTTGCTAGCATGTGTTGACACCACACCCTCCTCCCCATTCCATAGTATTATCTTCAATGCCTCTATCATATGTGTGCTTGAATATTCACAAAAAAATTCATTTGGTAATACATGAAAGGATAAAGAGGCATAACCCACCCTTATCATAGCTCAATTTTTTTGATAGGCCTTTGGGCTTTTTATGAGATGTTTTAAAATCTCTTTACAATATATTCTGAATAGTCCTAATATGTATACGATTAAACCTTGGCCAACGCAAGATCCCAAGCTCAAGATTGGTAGCGAGAGGTTATGAGTTCTCACAACCAAGGAAGCCCCAAGTGCTAGGGCTTTCCCAAGGTAACATCCTTGTTGCACTCATTTTTTTTAAAAGTTATATACCTTGGTAAAAGCCATCCATATTCTTGTCCCTAGGCAAGAAGATATTATAATTTTTAAAGTGAGAGAAAAAAGTCACAAGGTTTTTAAAAAGTCATGAAAAAGGTGAGGGCCTTTCCAATGCACATGACTTAGCTACACATGAATAAGAGCAAAGGCTTTGCTTTTAAAGCTTAAAAAAGTGTAGATTTTATGAAGATATTTTGGATAGAAGAGCAAAAAAGTTGTATTTTAAGTGGAAAATGAGAGAGTGTTGCGGCAACCCCAGCGGCGTGGGGAACACTTTTAGCAGCCATGGTGGGCTCGCTTTCTCCCTGGCGATGGTGGGCTACCTTCCTCGTAATAAAGGCAATGGCTTCGTGGCAACGAGCGTAACCGCGCTCGCTATATAAAAGACCCTTATCAGACACTCTCTCCACATCGAGTCTCGCTCTCTCAATTTGCGCAGCAGCTTACTAGTCCGAAGTATATGGGCTTTTTCCTATCTACTACTAGTCTGCACAATCGGCGGAAATCTGAGAAATCAATATCTCATCGTTAAGCTTCCTGATACAAAGTAAACGGGCTGAACTTTTCCTATCTACACTGTTGGCAGGGAGTTGAGAAATCATTTCTCAATCGCTCAGTAGGTGGGCTTTTTCTATCTACAGAGTCTCGGGGTTCGTTTAATAATTCAGTTGTTTTGGCAGCTACCGCTCGGCTGTATTGAACCACAGCTGGGAGCTATCGGCCTGACCGCACCGGCTCTAATTGAAAGCTTCGTACTTGACTATTACACAATTTAAGTCTGTAACTGCTATTCGTACACAGGTAAGTCATGAGCAACTCCTCCAAAGATCATGGTTGCACATCATTGCCGGTTGACGATCTCCTCCAGAAGCTTCAAAATAACAAGCAGCTCGCCGTAGATTGTCTCATCGCATCGAGAGCCGCTTATGAGCCGACTCTCGAGGGCGTTGCAGATGTTTTAGAACGGAGATATGACGTGGGCACTGATAGCCAATTTGAGCTACTGTTCCACAGAGAACACTCCGCCTTCAATCCTGATCGATGGTTTGAACCAGAGCAGCAAGTGTTTCTGATAGTACGAAGCAGTAATGGGTATGTAATTGTCGCGTTACGAGGCACTTTCACCCTGCACGATGCTATCCAGGACATGAAGATGACAACTGTACGTTCTCCCTTTGCCCAAGGAAGAGCGCACAAAGGCTTTATGGAGCGGTCTTTGAGTATGCCGTTGGAGCTATTGATGAACTTACCTCGTCCTGGTGAAAAACTGATTTTTACTGGCCACTCGCTGGGCGGTGCTGTGGCATCTCTAACCACCTTGAGAGTTCTTGAAGAACTTGCCGCTTCTGATTCCTCTGGTTTTCCAATCTTAAGAACCCAAGTTCTGTGCATTACTTTCGGTACAGCTCAATTCGCCAACCAGGAGCTCGCAGCGTACATTAATTCTCGATATCGGGATCGTTTCTACCATTTAATCTCCAAACACGATCTAATACCTCGTGCACTTGACGTTTTTCCAAAGTTTTTCCAAAACCTTGTGGATACTTTTTGGAATAGGTGGGAAGTGAAAGCAATCTTTGGCCTAGTCGAGCAAGGATCTGGAACCAAATCGGAGAAAGCATTCAAGGAGCTTGAAGAAATACTTAAGAGGCTTACTCTGGCGAAAGAGATGTTCAAGTTCGTGCGAGACTCCATCGCTAACGAAGAAGAAACACTAATTTCCTATGGGCTTTGTGGTTACGTGGTCCATTTCAATCCAGACGCCAAGGACTGTGAGTCAGCGATGAGAGTGGACTACATGGAGAACCTTGAACCCGGTCTCAATCTTGAAGGGAAAACAACCTTGGACGTTTTGCTTGAGCATGGGCTGCAGAACCATTATATCTGTCTAATCCAGGGGTTGTTTGGCCAAAACGTTTCACGTTCTCCCTGCAACACTATGTGTCCACAAGACATTGTCAAGGCGCTGATTGTTCTCATTAATCAACTGCTATCAGACCCAGCAAATACATTCTTGTTACATTTCTGTCGGCTGCTGCTGAGACTTGTTGGAAATGACATCCCGACATCGCTTCTTGTGAAATAAGCTCGAGATCGAGTAGCGTGACATCTATTAACCGCCATGTATTTACCAGCACAGCGTCTATCTAGGTGTGGATCGAGCGGAGAAAGAGCCGATAGTTGCCTTCGAGTGTTCTTTTCCATAAAAGGGCAATGGAAGGAGAGGTTGCAAAGGTTATTCACAGGATATGGACAGCAACGACTGTTGTCTGCACTGACTAAGCAAGTGAATTCTCCAAAGCAAACTTTCTGCGAGAATGCTTCGAACCAGCTCATTTGTTTGAGCCAGGTAGTTTGCTGCCCATAATCTAGAAACCGTCAGTTGTGATTCTGAATGCAAGCAAATAGCCTGCGGAAAAAGTCAGCTCAAAGCTGTGGGTTTCCTGTACAGAGTTCGATTGATCGATCACAGATCACAAGCTTTCAGTAACAAGATAGTTGAATTGAATCAGTACAAAGCCGATCGATCGATCTCAAGCTTCAGAAACAAGATACTAGAGATGGACCGGTTGCTAAATACAGAAATGATGAGAAATAATTTTCAATCGATGATCCAGTTCTTTAAGGTTAGAGTAATCAGCATTCATATCATGAACCTGGTCGATGTACTTATGGACTCGTCTTCTTACTTGACTTGGTGTACTGTGGCATTCGGGATTGGGAAATTAGATGAATGAATATTGAAAAGTATAAATAAACTGTCCACTCTGAATTTATTATGCAAAGGTAAGTAAATTTGTGTGAGACGGTGAGGGTGAGGTCTTGAAGATATGAGCAAAGTACCTTCACTGACATTATCATGTGTACTTTTCAAACTCTCCATGAACCAAGGAGATTGGCTTTACTATACCCACTCTGGAAACCTCCCTCAAGTTTCCCTTCAACATCTCACCTATGTCCACTTTTGAAAAATGATTATCTCTAATCCTTAATTCAGTTTTCACATTTTCATAAAGTAAATGGAGTAGCCTCACATAACGGAATCTTGAGGGGCAAGCTTTTTTTGCATGCATCTTCCAAGTGCTGAAAAGCGCACTAAATAATTTACCTTTTTTTACATTGAAGGTGCATGTAATAAAAAATGTATAGTAAAAAAAAAAAGATAATTTAATTATATGGAGGAAGGAAGTCTTTTGGGGGGTTCCCCACGGAAGGGCTTCATGGGCTGACTTCCCTTGAAAGCCCAAGGAGGCCCCCCCCCCCCCCTTTTCATCTCAAAAACTAAGCGTACTTCAAAATTCTAGAATAAAAACTTAGTGTAGTTCAAAATCCTAAAACTAATAAAGGTTGCCAAGAGTTATAATAGATAGAATTAACAAAATTACCACCTTAATTTAAACTATTTTAGTTTGTTGAAAATGTATCATAATTAAAAATAACAAAAATTTTAAAGCGTCTTAGTATCTAACTATATTTTTATCCCTCGACCTATCCAACCCATCAAGAAATTTCATTACGAATCATGTTTTGACTTTATAAATTATTCTCGTGATGTTCCACAATTTTAACACTAGATTATAGGCTATAAAAATCTATGCATTGGGATATAAGTATTCTCTTGGATGTTTGTCTTCTCATATGTTTGGTATGTAAACTTTTTCATGTGTTTGGTGCCAATGGGTATCCATTAATATAAGCAAGCTATCGTCTCAACATTTCTAGATTTTTTAGGCAAAACTTTCATTGAATTTTCAAAATTTCGGACAAAAGTTTAGAACTTTTTTGTTGTTTGTTGTTGTTACACACTCCAAATTTGAGTTAATTTTTGTCATGTACTTTTATAGCATCCATGCTTATACATGCAAGATAATATCCAATGTAAGCTTTGTAGGCCCAAATGGAGCTATTAGCCTTAAGAACAAGGCGGTTCCCTCTTTAGGCCCTTCAAAGTAATTAATAAGGATAATAGGCCACTAAGGATCCAATGTAGGCTAAATAATACTTAACAAGGGCTAACTATCCTTCAAGATAGTTATGTCTAGTTACGTAAGAGCATTGTCTATAACTAGGCAAGAGACATCAATTTTTGAATCTTTTGGCTCATTTGCAAGTGAGAGCTTCTTGCTTCCTCCTTGTGAATGTGAGCCATAGGGATCTCCATTGCTAGGTCTCATGTGCCCTATCCACATGAATCAATGTTTTATTTCCATCGATTGTACTCTTTATTTCATTGCTAATGTGATTCCATTGAGATCTCATTGTTTCTAGCTTTCTATGGATATGCTATCTTAATGGTCTTGTACTTTTTCTTGCTATTAGTTTTACTTCTATTGTAATTGCTATTGGGATTTTTTATTGTTTTTGTAGCTTTCTTTTTGCTAGTTTTTAGCTTTGAATTTTTAAGTTCTGTTTAGATGACTTTTTAGCATTCCATTGTATTTTCATTTCTAATTTGATTCAATAGCTTTGTAGGCTCTATTTCAGCTTTCATTTGCACCAATTTGCAAGGCATTTGAATAAGAGATGCAAAAGTTATTGCATTTTTTCCAAAAGCTGTCAAAATAGGTGACTAAAATTTTCATTTCACTTTGTTTGCATTTTTCAGATTTAATTTGAGTTTAATCTCAAGTTTCTATCCTTAGGATTTTGGAACATTGTCTCAGCTTTGATCTGATCCATATGGCAGGTTATTTGGATTAGTATCCAAAGAGTTATAACAATTCTTGATTCCTAGCTCTAGTTTTGCTAGTTTTCTTTTTTCAAAATTTTTAGACCTGTTCTGTTGTAAATTTGACCTACTAAATGACATTTAATCATTGATCTGATTCTATTGGCTGATAGAGCTTGTTGTTAGCTTTTCAAAGGTACTAAGTTTGTGTGATTTGGATCAATATTAAGGAGGTTATGATCAAATTAGTGAAGATGAGTCAGAAATGCTTGTTATTTATTCCAAGTGAGAGATAATCACTTCAGAGTTTCAACTCTGAAGTTCCATTTCTTTTGTAAACTTTTTTTTATGATTCTTCATTTCGAAGTTTAATAAAAAAATAAAAATAACCCTACATTTCCCAGCCCTAACCCCCTCGCAACCTGAACCTAACCTAACCCTAATTCTCCTCTCTCTCATTGTGCAAACACTCATATTTTCTTGTGACTTCCCTGCTGCTCACGCCAATTGCTAAATTGGAGAGTAATCGGTGAGCCTATAGAGTTCTGTTGCTGTATATACTCCTCTCAATGTTGCACGTTTTGTGATCCAATCCATTTCAGAAGAACGATCACCAGCAGGGCCTGCAACACTGATGTAAGAACGTTTATGTAAGATCAACGATCAAAGGCTGCTACCAACTCAGAGGTGTGTTGAGCACACGTGAGCGGGTGTGTTGGTTGTTTGGGGACTTGAAAGAACAACTTTCTTTGTTTCAAATTATTTCACATTCTAGTTGGACTTCCGCTTCATGCATTCCATTTGCATCACCGGTTTCAGCCGCAGAGAAGATAGCATACAGTTTTTGAGTGAGCACCTCATTTAATTCATTGCTTTTGTGCATCTCAAAGACAATATCAGAACCTCTTGTGTCTTCAATGGTTGATGTGCAGTTCTAAGTCCTAACACTCAACCACTGCACAAGTTCACAGCAGGAAAGGAAGACAGCTGCGGTCCGCGCAAACCTCCAATTGCCATCCGAATTAAAGATAAGTGGATTTGAGTAGTCAGATAATTGTCAAAGCGATGAAAGCGCGCTTGTTCCGAATCAGACTAAACCAAAGCGCTTCTTTGGATTCCAGCGATGAACTGACATTGAACATCTGAAAGTTCATTACCAATCTGCAGTTGTGCGCCAACCATTACCATTCTGCAGCCGTGCGCCAACTACTCTCCCTGGGCTCGGTTGAGATTTCTTCCCTCCGTCATCCCGGCTCGGTCGAGATCCCAACTTTCACTCGGTCCAACTCTCTCTCTCTCTCTCTCTCTCTCTAAGACTCGGCTACCTCCGCTCTCCCACTAACACTCGGTCCAGCTCTCTCTCTCTCTCTCCACACCATGAATCAGTCGACTTTTCTCTCTCTAGGACTCGGTCGAATGCCCCCTCTCTCTCTCTCTCTCTCTAATACTCGGTCCAGACTTCTCTCTCTCTGACCCTCTTCCCTGCCTGCGCGCCCCCCTCTCTCTACCAAACTCGGTCAAAACCGCTCTCTCTCTAGCCCCCATCCCTCACTTTCTTCAGCGTGGCCAGAGGGAGTGGGGAATATTCTGTAGAGCTTCTACCAGGGAATGTTCTATTTGCGCTCTATCACAAAATCAATCGCTGAAAACAATTTGCTGGCAGTTTTCAGATTTTTCACGATTTTTACAAGTTTTCCTTCAAAGCACTCCAATGTTTCATGGATTGCAATAATTTATAGAATTCAATTTTTAATTTTCTTTCACCCCCTTTCAATTTACTTTAATTCCTTTAAACTTCCATAACTTTCTTGTTTGAACTCCATTTCTAGTGAAGTAAGAACAAAAAGTGATCAAAATGATAAGACGAACTCACCGAGATTATCCAAACTCGTGATGTAATACTTCAAAATGGGTGGTAAGGAAAAACAAGCAGTGGATAAAAATTCTTTACCCTCCTGAAAAGAGAGAACATGCTTCTCAAAATTTATTTCAGGATGCTTATTAAATAACCACTCATATCCTAGAATAATATCCATATGTGCTAAATCTAAAACATGGAAATCAGGTAACTCTCTATAGTCCTGGATCCAAATAGGGAGTCTTGGAACTTTCACATCCCACGTCTCCAACTCCGCTCCTGAAGCTAGATATACTCAATATCTATGGTTACTGGCTTCAGTTTTGAGTCCGAGTCTCTGCACAAGACCAAAGTTAATGAAATTATGAGTAGATCCATTGTCCACTAAAATACTAACTTCATGTCCAATAACAGTGCCTTTCAAACGAAATAAATCATTTGGCAAGAATGAAGTAGTACTGAAAGAACAATCACACTCACAATTAATTTATTAATTTCCAGCTTAAGATTCTCTTTACCTGGCATCTCAATCACTTGAGCTGCGCCTTTCTTTCGTTCTGGGCAGAATTTCATAACGTGTCCAGGCTGACCACAATGGAAACAAACATTGGTCTTTCTAGCCTTTTTCCGGGACAACTTTTTCTTTTGTCTAAATTCAGATGCAGCTTGATCCAGTTCATCGAAATATTTTTTATTCTTATTTCCACGAACTCTTTTCTTCTCTTTTTTCTGACTGGGTCCGGATGATCCAGATGGATTAGCCTGTAACTGCTTCCTAGATGCCACAACCGTGGAGTTGTATGCTTTCGCAACACGAACTACATCATCAAAGGTTTGAAGCACGTTACACTCACACTCATTCTGATAATCTGCAAGCAGACCTAGGATAAACTGCCATAGTGCCAGTTTTGCATCGAATGGGGGGACTTTAATCCACAAATCCATAAAATCTTGTAGGTACGAGTCCAAACTCTGAGTACCCATCGCAACCACAAACGATTTTCTGAACCTTCATAAACTCGTCCCATGTGGTAGGTTTAGGTTGTAAATCACGCCACCATGACGAAGCTTTACCACGGAAGAACAGAATAACACTCTCTATCTTTTTCTCCTCAGGAATTTTGTGTAGATTAAAGTAACCAGTCCACTTGGTTAACCAGTCATCCACAATTTCAGGCTTCTTCTCTTTCTTCTCCCCCAAAAATGGTTCAGGCTGAAAGCCCAAATTCGTAACAGACAAAGCTCTCACTTGATTTAACAGTACTTCCATTTGTTGATCCCGTAAAGTGTTTCTGTTGTTTATCTCATTAAGCGCTTGGCTTAATGACTGACAAATTTGTAGATAGGTAGGCATTGGCACCTGACCACCGAGAGCTGCATTTGCATTATCGTCTGCCATATTCATTTTCTGACATGCAAAATTTGCTTAAATTAGTCGAGATCCAATCATCAACCACTAATTGAAACGTTCAAAACCTTCATAACTGGCTGATATCATTCAGCAAGGTCTTTCACTCGTTTGAGCAAACTTTCGCAAAATCAATATCAGAACAATTAAGCAACAACAACTTTTTATGACCAACCACTAACTTTTACGAAAAAATTAAGATTTTCGAAATCCATTTGAAATGGACCAACTGTGAAAATCGATTAATCAGATGCAAAAACACATGCACTGTCTCAAATCGATATCATTTCGAGAGATCCTGCATGGAACTAACTCAACATGCACTAACTTTTTCAAAAAAGTAAAAAATTTCCGTAAATAGCCTAGTTGCTAGGAAATCTACTTTTTGATCTAGATAGAATTGCCAAAAATAGCCACATGCAAGAATTCTACTGATCAAAATCACTCGTTACGCATGCAATATGCATTTAAGCATGCATACAGGTCTATTTATACATTTCCACCAACAGGAAAGCACTATACTGATTTACAAGCATGCATGCATCAGAACAATTCCGAAATTTTGAAAATTTTAGCGCTCGAAAGACGACGTTTCGGTGCCATTGGTGGAATCTGGTACAATGATGGATAGGGGGTCTGAGGGTGAGTAATGCACTGATGACGAGTTATGTACTATGGGCAAGTAATAACAGAAGACGTGAGTAAATGACACAGGGCAAGTAATGTGGCACCACGAGGGTCGGTGTAGCGCAGGCATCCCAAAGGGAGCCGGGAACAACGACTTAGCTTCCCAGCCTTCAACTCTTGCCATCCTAACCCACTTGACATACAAGCAGCCAACTCGCCAAGAACGATCAGACTTAACCAACTTGAAGTTCCGAAAACCAACATTGAGATCCAACCTGGCGCCATGCCAGATCGGGGGTCCCGATGTGGGTGACTTCCCTCCAAGCAAGCCGCCCGACATACATCAAACTTAACCTACTCGAAGCTTCGTTACAAACGAGTAACATCCATTCCAAGCAAGCGGTCTGACTTACATCAGACTTAACCAACTGAAAGCTTCGTCACGAGCGCTGGAAGCCAACCTGGCGCCACGCCAGACTGGACAGCCATAAACAGGTAACATCCACCCAAGCAAGCCATCCAACTCAGCCGACAAGTTAGAGCCCGTTCCCCAAGAGCTTAACCCATTCACGTTCATGCAAGGAACACTCAGAACCACAAGCCGTGACAGATATGGAAACAACCAGTTCCTGGACCAAATGGTCCCAACAGCATACCGCTGGCACCACGGACCGAATGGTCCCGACGGCATACCGCTGGCGTCCCAGGATACGACCCTCAACTATGTGCCAAGTTAAAAATTTTGAAAGCGGCCTTACAACTAGCGCTTTTACCGAACACTGAAACCCAAAAGGTAATCAGAGTCAGTTTGAGGAAAATCCCACTTTATTGATAAATCTGAGAAGGTTACATTTCAAGTGTGTGATCGACCCTAGTCTTCGGGGCGCTAGCATGCCAAGGCGAGAGCCATGACAACATTCCAGCAAGGGAGGCTGAGACTTGGTTGGAGCTCGCCCTGAGTCGCAACCCGCACTCCCCTATAGTATTGGTGTGATTCGGCACCCCCCCTCATACCAAGCACTCTACCCAAGCTGGTAAAGCACGTTTTTCTCTCTCTAGTATTTTCTCTTTCTAGAAAGTCATTTTCTCTCTCTAGATTTTATTGATCCCCAGGTTTCCTTTAATCATGCCTAGATCATGTGAGGTGATTGCACATCGATCTGAGCTCTCTGGACTCCGCTAGAACCGATCAAAGATTTTCAGCCATAGGAACTTGGCGCCGGCTGGATTCTGGTCACAGTGGCGCCGGGAGCAGCAGGGGCGCTGCTGGCGCCGGGGACATAGCTGGCGCCGATGGCGCCGGAAGTAAAGCTTGTAAAGGTAGCTTTACAACAGTCGGGCTACTTGGTTTATGAGATTATACCGACATTCATTTGTATCATAATTGCTCATATTACAAATATGGCAATATTGGGTAGGTCGCTCTAACCTCTGTCTCAACTATGGGCATTCGTTTCCGGTATGGTTGTCTTGATAGTGTGGACACCAGGTGGATTCTCTCCTTGGGTAGGCATGGGTAGGTCCTAGTTGCATGCCTTTCAGCTTGTGATCGACAGCTGTAGTAAGGTCGGTAGCGAGCTTTTTAATCTGCTTGTTACTTTGCGTGTGCATCCTCTCTAAGGCGGATTTTATGGTATCGGCACTATTGCATGTAGAGACAGACGCGTCATCATGAAGCTTATCCTTACGTTTGGCTCTTCATTCTTTTCTGCATCTTCGTTCCTGGTCAGAGTTATTAGAGTCCAAACTAGTGCTCTCACTATCGTCGACTCTCTTGATGGCATCGGCGCAGGCTGCTTGAAAAGACACGTCTCTTCGCTTCATTTGCTGCATGATTCCCTTAGGTAGTCCTGCCATGAACCATGTCAGGATGCTATGGTCTGGGACACTATCAGCTCCACCACACAATCTTTTGATCCGCTCAATATATTCACGTAGGGACTCGTTCTTTTTTTCCATAAGATTCAGCCTAATTGCAAGAATGGATCTGAAAGGAAACGAGTGGTTTTGAATCTTGTGATAAATTCAGCCTATAAAATATTTCAATCGTCACGTTCGTTTTGCTCAAGATTGAAATACCAATCTTTAGCAGTATCAGTTAAGCCACATATTGAAGTATCTTAATAGCTCTTGCGGGCTGTCGTCTCCGTAGGCTCTATGGCTTCGGTGTAGATCTGTAGAAATCGTCGCGGATCTCCCTTGCCATCAAACCTCGAAAGGTCGATTTTGGAAAAATTCCAGACCGCGTGAGGCACAAATGGCCTAGGATTGTCCATTGGTGGTGGATCTACGTCAACTGGTTTGGGTAATATTTGATGGGTACGTTGACAAATTCCTCGAGTTCGGGGAGATCCAGGGTGGATAATCTTTTTTCGGATCTCAGATGCATACACAAGAATGGATGTTGGAACTATTTTTGATATTTTCGTTTTTCGGTTGTTTTTTATCTTTTTCTAGTTCTTTTTGCTCAGGTAATATTCTTGTAGATCTTTTATGTGTATAGGTGATCAGATGATGGATCTGATTAAGGATCAAATCGATGCGACAACAAACTGAGTTCAAGATCGGATTGAGATCTAAATCCAGGTAGGATGGATGAGAAGCAGCGTAATTGCAAACCCAAAAGGCAATCGAAGAAAATGAAAACAAAAAATAAAAACATATAGATGGGTTCTGATTGTCAAATATTCAAAAAAATATTAATTTTCTCTGTTGGTGAGTAATAGGTGAATTATACTATAGGCGAGTAATAAGAGTATGACTCACCGAGTTGTCTGCCTGCCCTAATTGATGATCAGAACACTTTGTGAAAGTGGTGAGTAAATTGGAGAAGATGGCGAGTAATACAGCAGGCGAGTAATAAAATTATAACTCGCCAGCCTCTCAAATGATAGATCCGTGTGTATACAGGATTATGCTCTAATGGCGAGTAAAGAGTGAATAAAAACTGAAAAAGTTTTGATGGCGAATAGAGGGCAAGTAGAAACTAGAGAATACATAAACTGGAATTTAGAGGAGTTTTGAGATGAATAGGCTAATTGTAGGCGTAGTCCTACTTAAGAAACTAGAGCTAGATTCTACAACTCCACTTAGCACTTTGTCAATTTTAGAAGTAGAGTGAAAAACAAAAAAGCCTACACTCTATGAAATTTGAGAGCTGAGCACAATTCTTGTCAGTTCATCTCTCTGACAAGGAGTTGAAATGCTCATAGAATTCGAATTGATGCTACTTGAATTTGTGTAAGAACAAATGTTATCTATCGAATGGAAATGATGAGAAGAAGCTACATCTAACTTAATGTCTTCATTTTGGAAACTAGAAAAACTAGGGTTTGTTAGGCAAATTGTAGTTTGATTTCTTACAAACTTAAATGTCTCTGTTTAAGTTGAAAAAACTCACCCGCCTCCTGCACGCTGCTAGATTGCCCAGGTATGCACTAATTGTTTGAAGACACAGGCGCATGCTGCATTATCTCCTTTTCTTCGTCAGTCTTTGGACAATCTTCGTTTGTCAGAATTGATAACATTTATGCAAGCACGAATATGTCAACATCTTTAATTCAATGATTGTGAGTAGTAATCTAGGTAGCACATAGGTGGTGTAAAGAGAATTTATAAGCAACTAATGTCTAAAATGTACATAGTGGGGGATGGGACATGCTCTTACCTCCACCTCTTAAGAATGGGGTTTGAGCCCTGAGCTTGCACATGGAAAGCACATGCAAAGAGGCTGCTGGTAGGTGCCTGCCAGGGTCCTGGGCCCGGTTACCGACAGAAATACATCCCGTCATGTCGATTACAAAGAAGAACTAGAAAAAAAAAGTAAAATGAAGTAAAGTAAAGGCACTTTGATGATCGATCTATTCAGGATTCCTTTGCTACAGCAGCGACAGCTGAGAGCTCGCTCTGCCTCTGTTTTCTTTTCAGCGATACAAAAAGCTAGTGTATGTGTGTGTGTGTTTTTTTTTTGGAATTCTAAGGTGAGATAGATTGCAACATGAAAAACAAGCGGCGATCTCCAACGCCAGCCAAGCGCCGTCCCTTGGAGTTTTACGTCATTTCCGCCCAGGAGCTGAAAAATGTGAAGAAGTTCCGGAAAATGAAGGCATTTGCTGTGGCTTATGTTGATCCAACCGAAAAGGTGTCTACTCGGATAGACGAGGAAGGGGGAACAGACCCTACTTGGGATGAGAAGCTCACTCTGACTGTTGATGAAGATTTGCTGAGTGATGAGAGTGCTCAGCTGGCGATTGAGATATGTGCGTCTGGAACTTTGAGAAATAAGCTGGTAGGCAGCGTTAGAGTTATGCTTGCAGATGCACTGAAGGTGGCAGGGAATGGTGCAAATAGGTTTCCTGTGGTTTCTTATTTGGTGTTCAATCCTTCTGGAGATCCTCAGGGTATCCTAAATATTTGTATTCCTCCCAATGGAATATTTCCTGGCGGGCATGATTCTCTTTCTTTCAAAAGTACGCCAAGCATCAATGCTCATTCCCTTTCTTTTGGAAACCAAAGCAGTGCAGAGTTAGAACCTGCCCCAAGGGAGGAAGATAACAGAGATTCTTTATCTATTGATAGCTTCACTTCGGATGAGGATGAGGAAGATTCAGTTACTGAAGTACAGTCAAAACCTGTTGAGTCTTCAATTTCAGAAATAAAGCCGTTGGCACCTACCGAAGGAAAACCTGCCAAAAGCGTTCGCACCAAGTAGCATCGCTGTTGATGCTATCAGTCTGCTGTGGATCATGACCCACGGACACTTAGTCTCATAGTCCCTGCATTCTACAGCTGCCCTCAGAATAGCTATTACTCAAGCTTATACTGCTAATCAACGACAGCCATGGAGCATAAGGCTGTATGTAAACTACCAGAGAGAGATAGGATTTTCTTATTGGAAAGGGTTAATACAAAGGCATTGAGCTCAAATGGCATCAGAAAGCTTTGCAACGGGCAATAGATGTATCGGGTTGTGATAACAGACTAGTTGTGATAAAGATTTTAGGGTAGTTCGTCATTAGATTTTGATAATTAATACTGTCCACATGTTTTGTGGTGAAATATTTTAGACACAATATATATGTTTCTGACCTTCAACTGCGAATACAAACATCTAAAATGTTTTTCTTCAGCCTGGCTGTACTGCTCCCGTATTGTACTGCTTAAAATTTTTAAATACCACGTATTATGTTCACTGCCTGCCCAAATAGTTACTAGGAAGTTGGAATAGATTGTGTAAAATTGTTATTTCTTTTCATCAAGCTTCTTTTTGAAGCGACTGCTTAGACAGGAGACTTTATACGCATGGAAAATTAGTATATGCACCATAAGCGGGACTCAGCATTTGTACCATTAAACAGGTTGAATAAGAGTAACAGCACTTGGTTTGGGAGTTCTGATAACTAGGTTAGGTCCTTGTATTTCTGCCATTCTCCTTTGTTACGGTTAGGACCAGCCATATCCACTCACTCATTTACAGATGAACTAGAATCTTTCCGTTTGCTCTGTATTTTGAAAGCACCTTCATCGGCATAATATCCATCCACCTTTCTCTCCTTGAGAATCTGTTTTTCTCTCTCTACAATGTGCATTCTCTTTTTAATCAATGTTTGTTATTTTCTCTTTACAATGTGCATTCTCTTTTTAATGAATGTGAGTTCTCTCTATTTACTGAATATAGGTTCTCTCTCTACGAATGTATGTTCTATCTTTACCTTCTCACCTGGCTACATTATGGAAGTCCCCATACCTCCGGCCTTCCTTGTAGGTAGGGGCTTGCCCTGGGGCTCCCGCCCTCGAGCAAGGGCCCTCCCTGCAAGGAAGGAAGGCCCTAACCTACGTCAGGGCTTGTTTTATAGCATAACATGTTACAATAAAGCTACATGAAATCTTACAGTACAAAAAAAAGTATTATAAAGTGAAGCAATTTTTAAGACATCCAACTGTTACTTGCCACAATCTCATAACACACAACTTTTCTTATCAGTAATTTTTTTTTTGGCAATACACTCAACCTTGAAGAAACCGTATCAGGGCCTAAGCCATGCTAATCATTATAAGAGTGAGAAATTGTATTTTAAACACAAATTAAAGTAAAGTGTATGAGGAAATACTTTTATCAGTCATTAATATCAGAGTGGGTATTCTTACATGGCACAAGGCATCGGTTGATCCATGTCATAATGACCCTTTAGACCTCATGAGTGCTCATGAATGTCTATCTATACACTATGGTAAGTAGTATGTGCAAATCTATGCTAATATACATATTACTTAAAAACAATTGAAAGCATCATTTGATAAGTAGATGAGCCCTTGGAGTTATTACCAACTCCATGCTGAAATCTAATAACTAGTTTTTAAAAAATCTTAAAATCTAGCAACTAGATTCATGCCATTTGGCACCATGATGGATAGGCAATTATCATCCACATATGTACATAACTAAGATAGGACTTGATTGAACCAAGCTACTTTTAATTTCCATGAATCATGCTCATGCACATGGTCCTAATTTGTAGGGATTCTTTATGAGGTCGATCACCTCCAAAAAGAGGCACCTTGATCTAAGGGCTAATTTGCCTAATTTGCCTAATCTAAGGCATTGATTGGTAGGGTTAGGGTCTACCCTAAGTACATTTAGACCTAACCTCAGATCTGAGCTCATTAGATATGGATTGAGAGTTCATTTGTATAGACACTTTTTGTGATCGAGCTTCTTATTTCTCCTTCAAAACAAATTTAAAATATATTAGTCAAATCACTTTTTAATGTCATAATATGTCTTTTTGACAAACCATTCGCCATTTGACACCTATCAGGCCGTGCACACACAATTTTCACCATAGGGATTTATTATATGTTCCGTGGTTTTGAGGATTCACGACAAGGAGTATTCTACACTAGGTACATGAAGCCATTATATAATCATGCAGTTTCTACACTTGTTCCTTAAATTACTTTGAAGAGTTTTCTGCTTCCCACACACTGGTGATGCGCCCTACCGGATCGTCTCTCTACGGAAATGTTTGTAAGGTATGAGCTCTTACTTCTGCTCCTCACTAAGAGGCATATCTTTCTATCATGCTATGTCCTCTTATTTCTTTTGGCAACTATGAATACTATCCATCATATGAAGTAGCTTTGATGTTATTATGCATGCTTGGAAGGCGATGTCCATCAGCGATGGACTAGCCAAGCACATTTCTATAGAGTATAATGGATCCATCTGCCTACAAGGCAGCGATGGACTACATCTTCCCTTCTATTCTCCAAAAGAGATACCTTTGTAGCAGCGATAAGCTACTGGCTGCTCGCTATCTTCTAAATGAAGTAGCAGTGTATTGTTACATATGTTGCCTATTGATAGAGATAGACTGCGGACAACGGTTTTTCAGGTCTACTTCTCATACAAGCTTTTAGCGAAAAAGTTAACCTCTTGTCCAACGATGGACAGCAGGTCTTCATCTTCATGATAGAAGGATCAAATGTTGTGCATATCATTCACTACTCCAGCGATGGACAGCAGGTCCTCCTCTTCACAAAAGAGGATTCAAAAATGTGTTAAATCAATCACTGCTCCAGCGATGGGGACAACCTGTTCTCTTCTCCACAAGAGAAGATTCTTTAATATGTTAGAACAATTGCTGCTCCAACGATGGAGTATATGCAAATTTCTTTCATGAAAAGCTTTTCATAAGGTTGCTCACTGTCCCAACAACAAATGGTTTGGTTGTTTCAATGCTCATAGTCCAGCTACGGACGATCTACATATATGCTCTTTAAATTTGCTCTTTCTACTATCTAAAGATGGATAGAAGGACTACTCTTAAGAAATGATCTAAGTGCTCTGTTCTTATTATATACTAGATGTTCTACTATTTTTTGCCACTCTTATTCTAATTAACTAAAGAACTATCGATGCATGTGTTAATGTAGCAGCATTGGTAACTACGAACTCTTTTATTGCAAATTGACAACAAATGTGGTCACTTAGTTACAAAGGTATGTAACTAAGTGACCACATTTGTTGTCAATTTGCTGAAAAGATAGTACTCTCACGAAAAAACAACTATGGCAGCATCTCAAGAAGTTTCGTCTACAAATATTCAGGTATGGGGCTTCAGTATCAATTTAGATGCAAATACTACGTCACACGAACGGGCGGTGTTTTTTATTTTTATTTTTTAAATTTCCGTTTACGTTTCTTCAAAATGCTTCTCTCTTTCTACAAAAAGAAACGACTTTAGTCAAATAACACTATTGCTAAATAACTTTCAGTGAAACCTCGGTCAATAAACTGTATGGTAAGGGCTCCAATAGAACGGTCTTAGACAACATGGATATGCATAAGGCACGTTGTCTCTACAAGAGGGTTAGAATGGCACGGATCTGCCTTGATACCTGGTAAAGACATTGGAAACCACTTACTCAATAACCCAATCTGTCTATCCAAAACAATGTCCATATACCATGGTCGTTATATGATTCCGATATAATGATAATGGCATTGACTTACCTTACCCGTCAAGTGTCACTCTAGACATTTGGTGAGATACAACTGGAAAGCATAGATATGCTCAGGAGTATGGAAAGTAGTGCGTGACATACCTCATTCCTTAAGGGTCACTTGGGTCAGTATAGCATGGATTTGCTCTGATACTAGCACACGTAAATGGTTAAAACATTTTCATACCCTTATAAGCATAAAACGAACTGATATGGACCAATTGCCCGTAAGCTGATCAGTATGGCACTTGCCCTGATACGGTGATATAATGGCTTGGCCTATCACTAAGACATTGTGTGTTTGGGAAGACTGGACTATGTTTTAAAATGCTATTCAAAGCTGTTAAGTAGTATAACTTCTTTTGGACATGAATAACAACTGTCGTTCAGTTATGACACCTGTCTTCCTCACAAAACTAACTTGAGCGGTTTTGTTTTGTGGGATGATGGCAGGTATTAGCTGGACGTCTTGAAAGTGGTTATGCTTTATGGTACTTTCTAGTATTGTATTTTACTTTTCAGCTGTATTTTACCTTGTTGGATTATGAATAAAGGCTTCAAAGAGCTTCAGTCTTGCTTTGTCAAGAGGAACTATGTGCAGTCTTCTCTCTCTCTCTCTCTCTCTCTCTCTCTCTCTCTCTCTCTCTCTCTCTCTCTCTCTCTCTCTCTCTCTCTCTCTCTCTCTCTCTCTCTCTCTCTCTCGTGATGAGGATGACACCCTAGATCTAGTTTGCGATGGTGCACTGATTATCTACAATGCCCATCTCCTCGCATCACCTTGATCAAGTCAAATCACTGGAGGAGAAAATTAAGACCACGACAAAAAGTTGGGCCAACATGCTCAAAAATACGAAGCAAAAGGCAATAAGAAGGAACGGAAGCAACTCATTGAGGAAGCAAATGCGATAGGAAAAAGGGTTAATTTCTAGGATGGTCAACATTTTCTTGTCACCCCATCTGGAACTGATCACTCAGTGATGCCTCCTAAGTGAAAGCCTTTTAGTCAAGAGAGATTTTTCAAACTGTATTTAAAGTTTAACCGCCTCCTGCGTGAGAGCCTTTCATTGACGCTTGTTAAAGATTGTTCGAAGTTAGGTTGAGAGTTAGAGTGCTGAAGAGATATGTTTCTCTTCTTAGTTAATTTGGTTTTAGTTATGTTGTTTTGACAGCATTGCTCCGTCTTGGTGCCATCCATTTTGAAGTACTTGTTCGTCTTATATGCCTTTTGGCAGGGAAAAAAATTTATAAAGCTTCTTCTTCTTCTTCTTCTAAGATGGCATCAATATTATGTTCAAAATGAATAGAGTGTCACTCCACACCAAAAGTTCACAAACATTAATATTCTACAATATAATAAATCACTTAAAACTTTTCAACTAAATAATGTCCACAAATTTAATGCCACATCAAATCACAAATCAAGAAAGTACCAGGAGGACGTCCTCCTCCACGGATGATGCTGAAGGCAATCTGAATACCATTGGAGTGTGCTTAATCAACCGTTCTTGTAATCTTAGATTACATTAAACCCTTTCTGTCTCCATCTATATAATTAGATTGAAGATGAGAGAATTACTGAGCCAACGTCCAAGAAGTCTGCTAGTAAGCGAGACAATATTATTCGTGAGAGACATAGCTTCTCTTGCACAGACATGCTGTGTGGGTTTGTCACAATAGCACTCTCAAGAAAGAGAATCATTGATAATATAGTAGCTGTAATGCACATGTTGAATGATCTCGAATGCTTTGATGTTTGATTGTTGACTGTTCGTAATCAGATGTTTATTCATCATTCCGCACACTGGTTCATCTTGTTGAATGCTTAAATAATTAAACATAGGTCAGCAGTGTCTGTCTACACTCTGAGGGATTGTAGATATGGTCTAGCAGGTAGTAGCCGACAGATAGAATCGAATTCCATCCGGGTTTCTCAACAGTGGTATCAGAGCGACTAAAATTCGTGTCGCATCGAACCGTTTTGTTATCTGTTTATCAACACGAAGGACAAGATTCGGCTTCGGATTTCGATGTAGGAGAATAGAGCAATGAGCCAGATCTATGCTAGCTGAGATGAAACTACCAAAAGATTTTTGGTCAGAAGCATGTAGCACGGCAGTGTATCTTCAAAATAAAAGTCCTATCATTGACATACCGAAGATAACACCTGAGGAAGCATTCACAAAGAAGAAGCCAAAGGTGAACAACTTGCGAATCTTTGGATGTAAGGCCTTTGTACACATTCCTAAGGAAGAGAGACGTAAACTTGATGTAAAAGCTATCAAGTGCATATTCCTAGGATATGATGATCGTGTGAAGGGCTACAGATGTTTTGATCCAGTGGAAAACAAGATCCATATAAGCTGTAATGTTATCTTTGATGAATCTAAGATGTATGAAGACGAGGATGCTGAGAAGATAGACACATCCACTGGGAAAGATGGTATAGTGAGGGTACCACCAGATGATGATCCATTCATTGACCTTCCGAGTGATGAACATGAGGATACATCTCAAGATACTACTACTCAACCTCAAGAAACAGGTTGGAGAGGTAGGGACAAACCTTTTAGTGCAAGAAGGATTGAAGTTGCAGGTGACAAACGCAAGGAGAAGGATGTACCATGGGATACAGTTTCACCAGGAAGCCGATCACCTAACATGAAGCTCCCTAAGTGGTTTGAGAGATTGTTGGGGAGCCGCGACATAGATGACTTTCCAGGATCATCTAACCAGGGAGAGCTACGAAGATCAACAAGAGAGAAGACACTACCTGAAAGGTATGAAGCAAATTATGCTATCTTATCTAGCATTATTCAAAGCAAAGAACCTTCGACTTATGGTGAAGCGAAGGATGATGACATTTGGGTCAAGGCCATGGGAGAGGAGATGGAGTCAATTGCTAAACATAGCACATGGGACTTAGTAGAACCACCAGTTGGCAAGAAACCCATTGGTTGCAAATGGGTATACATGACTAAGTACCATGCAGATGGAAGTATAGCAAAGCACAAAGCAAGATTGGTGATCAAAGGGTACGCACAAAATAAAGGCATCGACTATGAGGAGAACTTTGCGCCGGTTTGTAAGTGGAATACTCTATGTCTACTTATTGCTTTAGCTTCACATTTTGGTTGGCCTTTGCATCAAATGGATGTAAAATCTACTTTTCTAAATGGTGAGTTAGAAGAAGAAGTGTTCATGGATCAACCTGAAGGCATTGTAACGAAGGGATAGGAAAATAAAGTATGTCGCTTGAAGAAAGCGCTTTATGGTCTTAAACAAGCACCACGTGCGTGGTATAGCAGGATTGATGCCTACTTTCGTTCAAAGGGGATGGTGAGAACACATTCTGATCCAAATCTATATGTCTTATGCTTTGATGGTATGGTTGCTTTGATTGCTCTTTATGTTGATGACTTGATTATTACGGAAAATAATCAAGAGATGATAGACATGATCAAGAAAGACCTCATGGAACAATTCGAGATGACAGATCTCAGCCTGATGCATTATTGCCTTGGAGTAGAAGTGTGGCAAAAAGGACATGAAGTGGGTTTAACACAGGTGAAGTATGTCAAAGAGTTGTTGCACAGGTTTAGGTTGTAGGATTGCAAACCAGTAAACACTCCTATTGAACCAGGTAAAAAGCTTTCTAAGCTTGATGAGTCACATTCATTTGATGCTACGTTGTATAGACAGTTAGTAGGGAGCTTGATTTACCTTACCACGACTAGACCAGATATATGCTATGTTGTTGGCATTGTAAGTCAGTTTATGGCAGTACCTATGGAAATGCATTGGAAGGCAGCTAAACGCATTTTGCGTTATGTGAAAGGCACTTCAGAATATGGCTTGATTTACAGGAAGCATGATGGTTTACCTGAGTTGTGTGGCTATGTAGATGCGGATTGGGGAGGTGACTATGATGATCGTAGATCTACCACAAGGTATATATTCCAGTTTTGTGGTAGTTGCTTTTCCTGGTCTAGTAAGAAGCAAAGTACAATTGCTCTTTCCACCACAGAAGCAGATTATAAGGCAATGTGTAGTGCAGCACAGGAAGCTATATGGTTGAGACAAATCTTGGAAGAAATTGGCATGAAGCGGAAAAATCCCACAACTTTACAAAGCGACAGTCAGAGTGGCATTCAGCGAGCAAAGAATCCAGTGTTCCATGCGAGAACTAAACACATTGAGATTCAGTATCACTTCATACGTGAGAGGCTATTGAGTCGTGAAATTCATGTTGTTCATTGTAGCACAGAAGAACAACTAGCTGATATTTTCACTAAGCCACTTATTGGAGAAAAGTTTGATAAGTTTAGATCAAAGCATTTTGTACTTAAAGTTTGTTGAATTTAAAGCTATGTATATGACTGTATAAAAAGTAGACTCTACTTTAAGGGAGAGAGTTAGAATTAAAGTAGAATCACTGTGTTACTGTACTGTGGGTCCTATCAGTGGATAAGAATCAGTTGGCCTCGCCACGAGGCAGGTCGACGGGACACGCGTCTCGCCAACGACAACCTGGGTCATGCATGGGTTGCCTGAGTGAACAACTATATGTACAGTGTAATTTCATTGTGAAAAAATACAGTTGCTATGTGAGCTTGTTGTGGAGAGTGTTTTCTGTCTGTGTTACTGTGTAGCATAATCTGTGTTCCTGTGCGAAGCAAATTCTAAGTCTCCCTACATCAAAGTTCCATTCACATACTAAACACACAGTGTTCGGGAAAGCCGACAAAGTTCAGGAATGGAACCGGCAACTTTTGTCAAAAATCGGCATGCTCAAAAACTTGCAGGTTTTCTGAGGCCATAAAATAATGTATAACCGGCATGTATTGAGGGTCATCCTTGAGAAAACCGAAAGAGTTCATGAAATACAGGTTTTGGAGGAGAACCCAAAATTGGTTTCCCGAACAATGCTAAACACATGAACACACAGAAAAAACATTCACCCTGGTGCATTTATTCATAGGAAAAATTAGTAGGTACATTGATGAAAAAGATATATACACCCCGAAGGGGAAGTTTAAACAAAAGTAGGCTCAAACAAGAGCGAAGCTTGCAGTAAAGCTAAGATTAATCCAAATCTTGGCATTAAAAATAACAGTGCATAAACTATGATGATGTCCGTGGGAGTCTGCCAACTGACTGCAACAGATCGGAAAAGTGAAGAGGTGGTGAGTCGGCTAATGAAGGGAGATGAGATGTAGCAGACCCAGCCACTGTCGCCCGTTGTAGAATAGATAGGGCCTGAGCACGTTGCAGGGCAATGAAAATATGCTGTTTGAAGGAAGCCACGAGAATAGAACCAATAATACCTTGACGCTCTGCCGCCTGATGAGAACACATGCGAAGAAAATTTTCAAAGCGTCGATGCAAGGTGCCATAAGTCTCAATAGCCAAAGGAAGGAAGGCATCAGTGGGATGCTTGTCAGAGCAGTTTTTTTTTTTCTCTTGTGCTGCGACACCTGCCGCTTCTCTTGGTGTGAAGGCAGAGCGAGACAATAGGTCACCACGCGTGGGATCAGCAACAACAACATCTGTCAAAGTACGAAGCCCATCCCGAGAGAGAACAATGTCAACACGCCTGCGAGAAGAGTGGGATGCAAAAGAAGGAAGGACATGAGACTGCTCTATGAGGACATGGAATCCTCCATCTCTGGCTATAGCAGCCGCTGCATCTCTGACAACATCATCCGTAGTTGTGCGCTCACTCCCAGAAGGACAACGAAGGAGGTGAATAGCAAGAGCATCAATAGGGTGACCACAAACACACCTGGAGAGACCTAAGACCGAAGGATGAGGAAGCCCCAAGCGAAGACGAAGAGCAGTGGTGAAGATGGCTGAAGACAACCGGAAGGAAGGGATAATAGGCCGAGCTGACAACCAAGCCCCGACCCCAGGACCCGCACAAGAAAGAAGCCGAGCTCGATGCAATGCAGAAGGAGCCTCAGAGAGCATGTTGTAAAGGGTATGCTTGTGGCACGCGCTCCAAGAGGGTCTCTTGCAGGTGATTTGAGCTGAAAGTGAGGAGTTGCTCAAAGGAGGAAGACAAGCTTGGGCAGAGAGGGGGAGGAGCTCTTGCGCAACGATGAGGAGGTGCTAAAAAGGTAGAGAACCACTATCCACATGAGCAATGCAATCCGCCAAGAGAGGGCGAAAGCCAGAAAGGAACCGAGAAGACAAAGCAGGGGCGACAAGAGCCCAGCTCCCAAGAAACCGTAGAGAGAACACCCACACCTCCACAAAAAATGGGTAACTGAGCCTGGTTCCGAGTTAACAGGGTCTCCACACCATCCAAAGAACCAGGGCCCAAAAGGTGGCCAAAAACATCCATAAGAGAGCTGTCAAAGGAAGAGAGGAGATGCAAAAAGTCAGGAGTAGGGGGGAAAGTCCGCAGCAGATAAGAAGGACGCTAGATAAAGCAAGATGTCAAGATGCCAAACGCAACCTGAGTGTCGCCCAATCGGGGAAGTAGATCTGAATGAGCAACATCCTCTTGGAGAGCCTCACCAAGAAAAGCAGAGTTGAAGGAAGTAGACCCAAAAGGAACACCTAGAACTCGAATGCCATCCGAAGGAGCGAGGAAACATTGAGGAGAAACAAAGTCTGGGGGAAGACCTGCTGGAGACCATATTGAACAATTGCAGGGTTGAATAGACAAACCAAGAGAAGCCAGTTGCTCAGAGAAATGATGAAATGCGAGGAGCACCGTAGGAACAGGACCAACAATATGAGTGTCATCAGCAACCGAAGGAAATAAGCAGGAGGAAAAGGCCTCTGCAGAAGCTCGAAGTGCACGGAAATGAGCCAGAGCGAAAAGAGGACCAGCCAAAGGATCACCTTGACGAGTACTTGCTGCAGACTGGATAGTGGAAAGATCCTAGAGCGCACATGGTGATTGTAAAAGAGAGGAGTCTCAATAGCATAGAACAACCGCACAAATGGGATAAGCTGAGCCAACTCACCACCAGCCGCGCGCAGCTTCTGAAAGATCGCAGCTCTATAAACAGAGTTAAAAGCATTGGAAACATCCACTTGGAGAACAACCCAGTCAAGATGGAGATCAAGGGTGGCACGCAAACCATGAATGACAGCTTCACAGCCGCCAGGAGTAGAGAAGCCAAACTGATGAGGGAGAGAAAAGAGGCAAAAATCTGTTGAAACTGAAAACAGATAGAACGACTAACAAGACGGAGGAGGACTTTGGCGATGGGACGGACGCCATCCGAGGCTTTAGACATGGCGATCAAACGAGACGCAGACAAAAGACGAGCAACAGAAGAAGGAATGTGACTAGAGACAATAAAAGAGCAGAAACTTAGAACTAGAAAATTGTGTTACATGCGCGCGCGAATAAAATAAATTAAAGTCATATTAAGTCTCTCTCTCTCTCTCTCTCTCTCTCTCTCTCTCTCTCTCTCTCACATTTGGTTGGCCCTGCCCTTGTTGGGCAGGGATACTGTGATGGTTTCATCCCGTGATGACGTGTTCGCATCACGTTCACCTGAGGACAATAGGCATTTCTCAATTTCGCAAAACACGTTTTATTCATGATATTATTCGCTGTGCACATGAACGTCACGTGAACTATTATGTCATCATACTCATCCGCTGCAGGTGATAAGTGCTAACGCTCACAACACAATTTTTATCTTGCTACTGGGACTGCTGACTTGCTGAGACACTGAGACAGAGCAGCCTTTCTATCTCGTTGCTGAGATAGACGCGTACGCTCGCATCTGCTGAAGAGATCGTGGTGCAGAAGAGCTCGTGTTGCGAGGAGGTGCTGAAGAGATCGTGGTGCAGAGGAGCTGATGTTGCGAGGAGGTCTAGGTAAACACACACACACACACACACACACACACACACACACACACACACACACACACACACACACACACACACACACACACACACAAGCAAGAGACACGGAGAACTGTAGGTGGTCGTTTCGTCCTCTACTAACCAGTCGATAGGGAAGGCTGATCGCCATCTTTTGGAGAGGGTTCTGAACTCATCGAAGTTCACGTCTCGATTTTCTGTTCATTCTAAATTGCCCAGCGAGGACACATCCTCCCAGACTGAATTCTTGCCTTTATTTATTCCAGTTTCAAGGATATTGTTTCCTTCATTATCATCCTTAAAGAAATCTGTAGATTTTAAGACTTGTGAATTCTTCTGAATCTTGTTAACGTTCCTACAAGAGCCAATCATTTCACTTTGTGAATTCGACAGGTCTCGTCCTATAGAGTCCAACAAATACCTGGGTTTGTCTTCTGTGTTCATAATGTCTAAAGTGGTTGGGAAGCTCTTAGCAGACTCTTCATCTCTCAATAATTTTTCATCTGTTCCAGAAATCTCCACATCATTTTTTTCACTTACAACTGTCTGCAAACTTTGGGCAATTCCATATAACTTGTTTTTCTGATCATTATCTTCAGTGACTATATCTTTAATAAGCCAAAAACTTTTAAGATGCCCTTGATGCAAGTATTCGGTGCACGAAACTGGACGCATCAGAACCCTCTCCGCACTCTTGGAGCTCATAACAAAATGCTCATCCATATCATGTTTTGTTCCCATAATTGTTTCTTTGTTGCAATTCGAACCAGCTTGTTGTAATGATCTCATTTACAGTGCCTTCTCTGCATTGCTTAAAATACATCCTCAGAGAGAGCGTACTTGGAAATTTGACTGCGACATGCAACTTTGTAATTTCTGAAACCTGAGAAAATTTTCACGTAAGTGTGGGCATTCGACCTACAATATATAAATACAGTTCTGCGCAAGCACACACAAGACACACACACACACACACACACACACACACACACACACACACACACACACACACACACACACACATATGTATCTATATACGTGCTAAAAACAATCAGTCATATAAATATAAGCCTAGTCAAAAGTGATCTACTATGAATGCATATAATATAAATAAACGTTTTATTTAAGTGATACGGTCAGATCAACAACGAAATGTATCTTCCAAATGAAAAACAAGTAAAATGTAGCTTCATAACATAATATTGAATGAGCTATACTTGGATTCAAGATGTGGATGCATATGATGCATGTCTAGAAATTTAGACCCTGCAAGAAATTATAATCTTAGAATTTAAGTTCTCAAGTGATTGTCTGCTAGACTGAAACTGTAGTGCTTCCGGTTGAACCAGAAAAGTAGAGAAAACTAATTGCCTCAGGAATAAAAAACAAGCTGTCCTTGCCCATGCCTGTAATCAATCAAACTGCAGATTATAGCTAGAATCTAGTATAATGCTTTCTTAATTCTAGAAACTATAACCATCTATTTGAAAACTCAACTACAAATGAAGATGTTTGGGATCAAACAATACACCGAGCACAAGGACTCACGCTTGACAAGATGGCATTCGATCCCACTGGAATTACACAACATGGGCTAACATATACTGCACTGTCTAGAATCAAAGAAAAACAGAACCTTTCTTTGTTACAACCGCTAAGAAATGAACATTTCCACATTCATCGTGACATACATGCAGAAATGCACCGTTTACTGACGACTGCAAATTTGTGTAATACTATTCCAAACATACAAAACAAAGCAAAAACACATCTAATAATACGAACATTCAACACTAGATCATTACATGCACATCACAAAAACATCATAGCAGATTACAATCTTATGGCATCTCACATAGTATGCTTACAAGAAACATATGAAAGAAATCCTGAAAAGTACTTTGAACAAAACTTTCGTTCCATACCTTGCCCTGGCAAACACGGTTCGACATTGTTATACAAATCCTCTTTGACATTGAATGCACACAAAGAAATCATTGTAAACAATTCTGAATTCATAATAGCCACTTTCAACAATTACACAAGACATGCAATACACATCATAGCTCTCTACAGATCACCATACACAAACCTTTCAACTTTTTTCGAAACGTTACAACAACTGCTACAAAACTTGCCAACAAATATTCCATCTGTAATACTGGGCGACTTTAATATAAATGCGTTAGGTAACACCACCTCTTTCCAAACACTCAACAAATTATTGTCATCTTATAAATTCCAACTTGCATGCACTGAACCAACAACCAACTATGGAACTCAAATAGACCAAATATGGACAACACTTTATTGTGTCCTTGCGAATGTCAAACCATAGAAACATATTGGTCCGACCACCATCCCTCATATTTTGCTTTCAAATTACCAAACAATCTTGCACAATTCAAGAACCCTTGTTATATGGCTAATTTCAATAGATCAACTTTGCCTTTGCTATAAACAACAAAAATCAAGCTACAATGACCTCACCCCCAAAAATATGTTACCTCTATAAATGTTTTGTCTTTGATTCCCTCCATAATTAATACTTGCATTCTTTATCCTACTCCCCAGGCCTAACATTTCTCCAGAGTGCACTGTACTACAAAATCATAACAACATGCAGGGCCTTTCGTAATCCCATCCGATCACCTTGTTTGTTGGTGTGAGAGTGTGGGAGCGGCCTAACATTTCTCCAGAGTGCACTGTACTACAAAATCATAACAACATGCAGGGCCTTTCGTAATCCCATCCGATCACCTTGTTTGTTGGTGTGAGAGTGTGGGAGCCTGGGTTGAAAAGCCACATGCTTCACTCATTAGATTCAATTCATTTCATTCAGTTTTGTTTGTGTGTGTGTGTGTGTGTGTGTGTGTGTTTTGCTGGAAAGGTAAAGAGAGAGACAGAGAGATCATCCATCGAGAGTTTGGGTGGTAGTAGTGTATCATAACAAGCTATGGCGATGGAGGCGCTGAGAGTGGTGCTTGCAATGCTTGTGGCTGCGATGGTGGCTGCTAGAGGCCTGGCGCACAAGTCACTTTCGCCATCGGGAGCAATCACGGGTTTCATCGTTCTCTCGCTCACCATGTCTGCCGGTGCCAGGTCTCTCCTCTCCTCTCCTCCTCTTAACCCCCTTCTCTCATTCTCATCTCTCAACAGTTGACACCGATTAACTTTTGCCTTTCTGTTTTTTGGGGCTGCATTATGTTCGCATCAACATTTAATCTACTAACTTTAGATTCCTGCTGACCTTTAGGTCTGTTTTGCAGTTGTTTCCGCTTCCTCTCTTGGGCTTCTGTTGCCAGATTTTGTGCTAGGTTATGCAAATTTTGAAGTTTTCTTGACCACAATCGAACACCTATTACACGTTTACGTAGATTTTTGCAATTACGTCAAGAGCATCTTTTTAGTCAAATCGTTGTAGGAGGTGGTCGAGGATCAATCTTAAGCATTGTTATATCGTTTTTCTTGTGCCTCTAGGGTAGACTGGGAGCTCTCATTCTTGCATTCTATTATAGCTCGTCCAAACTAACCAAATACAAAGCAGAAGAGAAGCGGAACGTGGACGAGGAGTCTAAGGAGGGGGGCCAACGTGATTGGTATGCTCATAACCCTGGAAAATCATTATTTGTAAACTACCAACTTGCGAAAGAAACTCTAATTCATGTGTATTTGAGTCAAGTTTTCATATACTGTTCTGAAAAATGTCGATTCGGCTTCATCTCAACGCTTTGCTACAATATTTCTGACAGCATGCTTCGACTACAGGTCACAGGTATTAGCGAATAGCCTTGTAGCGACTGTGCTTTCTATTTTTGTCGCCTACTTCACGAGTTGGCAGGACAAGTGTCTGGATACCAAGAGGAATCCGGTGGCAACAGGCCTCTTGGGTGGCATTCTGGGCTACTACGCATGCTGTACTGGTGATACATGGTCATCAGAATTGGGAGTTCTGAGCAAGAGTCAGCCACGCTTGATCACAACCCTGCAGGTGAGTGATCTCATGTGTTAATAAGAAACTTGTGTCCTGTTTGGTTCCACGGTCATTCAGAGTTTTGTCATTACCAGTTGACGGCAAATATAAGTTTTGCTGCTCTTAGTTTAGTTGTTAATACAGACTTTAACTGAAGCCCACTTTTGATCATATTAGAGCTCAAGTAAATGGGATTGCCAACTTTTGATAAGCAGAACTACTCAAGTAATGTGATTCGATCAGCAATTTCAAGCTTGAATGGTCTTTCTAGGTTGAATGATTAGTCTTCTGGCCTTGCTGGTTTTTTTATAGCTGTTGCAAAACTTGTGCTTTTTATCTTTTGGACTTTGGCCAATCAGATTCAGCTGTTCTTTAAAGATGAAGAGAGCAGCTGCTTTTTAGCTTATCTTCAACTTTGAGCTGTTTCTCGACACTTGAGCATTAACCTTTGCCTGTGATGGTAGAGCTTGCACCCTTGTTTGCTGCTCCTCTTGGCGAGCCACTGCTTTCAGTTGTTACTTAGTCACTTCAAATTGCTCTTTTTATGGAGCTCATTTCCGTTACTGTACGCTGTGTACTTTTTGATGAAGTCTATCTAAGCGGTCAATGAATTGAACTTTAAGCAGTCAATGAAAGCAATTTGAGAATTTTAGGAATTGATCCATTTGCAGGTTGTCCCTAGAGGTACTAATGGTGGAGTAAGCCTGCTTGGACTTTTAGCTGCAGCTTCTGGAGGAGCATTCATAGGGTTGACATTTTTTCTCATGGGGATGCTCACGGCTGAGTGTGAAAGTCAGATACGGTCTGAGCAGTGGAAAGCTGTGCCATTAGGTGGTATAGCAGGCTTGTTAGGTAGCCTGATGGACTCTTTACTTGGTGCAACAGCTCAATATTCTGGCCATTGTGTTGTTCGCAAGAAGGTGAAGCTTCCATTTTTTGAGCTTGTTGATTGATATTGGTTATAGAGGGGTTGGGACTAAGTATTTCCAGCATATGTGGACACATTATTTCAAATAGATTCAATGACATTCTAGACTTTTGTTTTTGCAGATTGTTGGAAAACCAGGGCCAACTGTAAGGAGAATTTCTGGTTTCGACATCCTTAGTAACAATGCTGTAAATGCAATCTCTGCATCTCTCACATCCTTGACAGCTGCTGCCACCTGCCTGTACTTGTTCAGAGAGTTGTAGACAGCATCTTTTTAGTTCTGCCTGTTATTTTCGTTACAGCACTAAGCTACTCCCCTTGTACCTGAGGAACAGATTGATGTTCCTTTGACCATATGGCAGAAATTATGTCTACGACAAAAGCTATTTTTGGAAGAGAAATTGATACCATTGTGCAAGAAGAGATTTGTAGGTTCAGGATTCTAGATCTTTTCTATGTAACTTTATTGTCCTGCTAAAGTTTACTTTGCTTCCCTTTGATCTTTATAAAAGCCCATATGCTTAAGCAGCATCCAGATTGTTTTAAAGTTATCTCCTTTATTAAATACTGAGAGAATCCTTCAATCATTATGTCTTTATGCTTTAATTCCTTACACAATCACACAATCTATATCCATTTCACTGCTAGCTTGGTATCTAAGTTAAAGTTCGTTAATATCTGAGAATTGGTGAAGACCTCCTTACCCCTGGCACTTTGAGGTTAGGAGTTCGATTCCAATTAGCCATAGAAAAGGTCACCAAAGAAAAATATCTGACAGTAAAATTTTGCAACCATAAAGGAGCTTGGTTCTGTTGTCAGAGTGATCTGTTTGACAATAAGCCAAGTGCCGCCAGAGAGAATTATGAACACAAAGTCTGAGATGCCTTTGGAATCAGAAGCTTTCAAAAAAATCTAGCAATCCGACTTCTATCTATGGGATAAGGCTCAAAGCTTCGGTGATCAGAAGGATGCCTGTTCAGTCTGTTCATATGAAAGCCCGGCTTAAAGTCAAGCTGAAATTTGACTACTACATTTTTCTGTTTGGCTGCATCCATTCGAAATAGAGTAACAATCTTGACCAGGACAATCTTAACCACAATAACCTAAAGAATCTATTGTCTGCAATCTACTTAGTCTCGGATTGATCACAATGATTGCATTTCTAAAAAGAGAGTGATATTCTTAGGTCTGTTCTAGCGTATGAAGTCACCGAATCTCAGCTTGCTCTATATGAAAAGGTTATTTCTATTGCACTAGTCTCAGAAAAGAAACCACCAATTGGGTTATTTAAGTAGTCGAGCCCTTGAGTCTCTACAAATTTGAGTAGGGTTTATGTCAGGTGGATAATATCAATTACCTATGAATATTGATAATTGATGTTGAAAGAGCCCACAATGAGTTACAGGGTCAAAATACAGAGAAAGGGCCTATATTTGCCTTGAAAGGTATTAATGTTAGTTAGCTGGCAGTTGATAGTTACTAGGTAGTTAGTTAGCTGGCAGTTGATACTTACTAGATAGTCACTAGGCTATTTAAAAAAGTCAATCTGGGCATTTATGAGATTTTACAAGCTTTTGGATTGCATTCTCTATTTATGAAGTGGTACAATGATTCCCTCATTCACAAAGCAGATTTTGTGCTTCTCATGTGCATTTTCTGGTTTGCTGCAATTGTGTGCAGTTTCTTGATGTTCTTCATTGTGCTATGGTTATGGTATAAGCCATTGACAATTTTGGTATTAAAGCTGTTTCAGGGTTGAATTGAGTGTAGCATATCTCATTTTCTATGGAATGCATGATACGATTAGTTCGGATTTAGTTCTATATTCTTTGGTTTCTTAATTTCCTTTTACAGCAGTTTTAGCTTTGGCCTATATATATTTTTTAAAGCCTTAGAATTGATATCACGACATAATCAGTTGCTTTATTCACATTTTTTGCTTCCATGCTTTTAGAGCTTTTTCTGATTTTGCTTTGTTTGTTTTTCTAACAAGCTAAGCTAAAGTTTTACTTTTAAATTTACTGCATCTTACTTCTTCTTTCAGTAGTCTTTTTATGGACTACGCAAAACTTAATCTCTATTGCTACTCTTGTTTTTACAATATTACTCCTTGCTCAGTGGGACGTTAAGAGAATATACCTTTAATACCACATTTTCTTTATCATAATTGGCACTATCAGGTAACTAGAATCTCCTGCTTTTATTATAATAAAGCCTCGTGAAGCTTCTTAGGGCCCAAAAGGTTCCATTACCTCAATAAATGAAGGCCTCCACACCTTCTTGGGTTCAAGGGTGTAAGAGAAGTCTTTTTTATGGGTGAGTGAACGGTGAACCTCTCTCGATCAATGCATGTTGAGCAACCGTTACAAATCTTTCTATATCTCTCTCTTTGTACAACCTCCTTAGATGCCTAAATCTGCTCTCCAAATGGTTACTTGCATGGAAAACTTCAATTCCTTTAGATAAAGGGATAAAATCCAGTCTTCAGGTGGTCTTTGTATTCCAAAGCGTGTAGGGATATAAGTTCTTGAATTTTCCAAGTTTAATTGCCAACAAATACTTTAACGTGGCTCCTAATAAGGTTGGTCAAGGATGAAATTAGGTATGTAGTCCCTTGTCTAGAAATCTTGAAGTCTTTTATAAATTTATCATAGAAGGTTCTCATATCGGGGACAGAATCAAGGTCTACTTTGTTATGCTATTTCCCTTCCTAGGACTGTTCATATAACTTTGCTCTAAACAAAAACATTTGAGGAGCCTTCTCTATAGTACCATTGATGGCACAAGCTTGAAGAACATTTTGCACATGTTTCTAGGATCTTCACCATAGATTCTATCCTCATGATTTGTAATTTCTCCTTCAAATGCACAATCCTAGATAACAACCATCCTTGGAGGGGAATCTACAATAGAACATACAATCATTTCAAAACAATCTTAGAAAAGAATCAATAACTCCCTCTTGTCTCCACATTGGCTAGTCAATGTTTAATAGCTTCCAAGGCACTTTGCAAGTTTTCATGGTGGGTATTTTTGTTTGAATGGCATAACTATAGTTTTGATTCTTATAATCTTTTCCAAAGCCATTTGTACTAGTTCCCCCTCTTTGGCAATGTCTCCAATTAACATATACCTCAACATTAAGAGACTTGACTCTTCAATTAGTAGATTCTTCATCAAATCTATTACTTTGGTTGATTCAATTCTTCAGGGTTGACATCCTTCAAGTATTTTTTGCTTTATAGGTTCTTTGAAGTGTATCCCAAGCATCTTTACTTTATATAATCCCTAATCTCCTTGAGGAGTTAATTTTAAAAATTCTTCTTTGTAATTCTTTGAGTAGACTTGATCAAACTTGACAAAAATAAATAGAATAGAATGCAACTTGATCCAGCTATAGAGGCACTTTGTGGATGTCCTTAAGATATCTTGACATAAATGTGAAAAGTTGTCAGCTAGTACTTTTCTATTTTGGTCATTTTAGGCCAAATTTGTAAGTAGACTTGATATGGTTTTCTCACAAATGTAAAACTAAATTAGATTACTATTTTTAGTTGGATCCACAATCATTTGGTCATTTGTACATACAAATGGTTCATTTTTTATGTACATTGGCAATTTTGGCCATATAGCTAGTTTTGACTAGATAGTGACTATATTAAGGTAAAGAGAGAGAGAGGAGAAAGTCATTACTTTCAACTATAGATAGCAATTCATTTTTTATGTTCATTGCCAATTTTAGCCATATAGCTAGTTTTGACTAAATAGTGACTATATTAAGGTAAATGACTCTAGAGAGAGAGAGGAGAAAGTCATTACTTTCAGAATATAGATGGCAAATCTTTATGCTGAAAATGTAGAACCATTGTCCATTTCTATTTGTGGAACGCTTTGTAGCACTACTATCATCTCATCTTTGGTTCTCTTCTACATGTGTAGAAATTAACATCTTAAGTTTTGCTTATTGTTAATTCAAAAGGCAAAACAAAGTGTTCATCCTTCAACAATTGTTTGGTCTGCTCACTTTACTCACCATTACACACCTTATAATTGACTTATGATGGTCTGTGACTTAACACACTACTAGGGTTGCTGGAACTTATCAAAATATACTTTGATCTTGTGACGCTAACACACATTAAACCACCCCCAAAACAAAAATCCTAATTTGCTTCATGGTGCATAGATGATCTTGTATAAAAATTGAAACTTTAGTACGACAATATTGTACTTAAGATATGCATCTGCTCTAGTTTGGTTTGCATAGTAGAGCTTGATCTATATGATTTGTGAAAGCCCAAATGTATGTATACATCCATTTCAAAATTATTTCAGGATAACTATGTTGGTGCTCTTCCATAGCTTTGACTTAACTGGTAGGTTTTGCATAAACTACTGGCTGTGACTTTAGTGCCAATGTAAGTAACACATTTATAAATGTAAAAAACATATAGTCCACATTACTTCATGACCAAAATATGTGTTCACTAATGTATGGATATGCAAGAAGGTGGCTTATAATTGTTAAATCGTATCATTAATCTTATGTAGCCTTAGTCTAGCTCGTCGTAACAACCCATTGTTAGATTTCTTATGCTCAGCCTTAAACAAATTGTTCAAGTAATGAGCATCCTGAAAACCGAAGGCCGACTACATGTTTTCGGACCTTCACAATTTTCCTTTAAGATTTTTTTTTTTGCCTTAACCATTCTCAAGACACCTTTTGCTTTTTCCGCCTCCACCTTTTTCGCACCTTCGCAAAAAATGCGACACAGTGGCCAGAATGCCTTAGAAACCATTCTTAAGGCACCTTTGCTTTTCCACCTTTTTTGCCCTTTTTGTGCCTCCGTGAAAAATGCGACACACTGGCTAGTATGACTTAGAAACCATTTCTGGACAAAGTGGCCAGAATGCCTTAGAAACCATTCTTAAGGCACCTTTGCTTTTTCGCCTTCTTCGCCTTTTTGCCTTCAGAAAAAATGCGACACACTGGCCAAAATGACTTAGAAACGATTTTTCAAAGCACCTTCACCTTTTTCGACTTTTTTCGTTGCCTTTTTAGTCTAAGGCACCTTCGCCTTTTTCCTGCCTTTAGTCTAAGGCACCTTCGCCTTCTTCACTGCCTTCAGTCTAAGGCACCTTTGGCTTTTTCGCCTTCTTCGCTGCCTTCAATCTAAGGGCGCCTTCGTGATTTACATACCTTAAGTCTAAGGGCACCTTTAGGATTTGCATACCTGCAATCTAAGGGCACCTTCGGATTTTTTGGATTTTTCACGTTTTTGCTACATTGGCAGACCGACGTCGCCAACTTATCATCAACCTAAAACACCTGGAGAAACAAACATCCTAAGGGCGGTTACCAACTTTGTACAGATGCAAAACTTTCAAAAATCTTATGGAGCAGATGACTGCAACTGGCTCAGTCATAGAAGATTCCGATGCACTCATGACTCTATTATCAAGTCTACCTGAAGCCTACAAAAATTGGGTAATGGCAATTTCTACCCAGGAGCACCTCACTCTATCAAGAGTAATTTTGCTATTCCTACAAGAGGAGATCAGAAGATCAGCATCCTCCTTAGGCTCATGATCAGATCCTCAAGCTCTATATTCAAAAAATCAGAAGTTTAGATCCAAGAGATCTACAAAGTCAGGCTCTACTAACAAGAAGAGCAACATGCAGTCTGGACCAAATTTCGGTTCAGGATTGAATTGAAGCTCTTCATCATTCCAACCAGCACAAAAACTCTTCTGTAGATATTGTAAGAGGACTGGTCACGAAATCAATGACTGCCGAACTTTGAAGTACAACAACGAAAAGAAGAAGCAGTTCCAACAACAAGCACATAGTGCTACAGCCAGTCACTCAAAGCAAGAAGAAGAAGAAGAAGAAGATGAAGCAGTTTTCATGACCAAAGTCGGAGAACAACAGAATATCGATTTCTGGTATTTAGATTCCGGAGCAACTCAACACATGACTCACCATCGCGACTGGTTCAAAGACTATAAGTCATTCACCCACTCTCGAGTTGTGCAACTTGGAGACAACTCATCACATTCAATCGAAGGTGAAGTTAGAGTAGAATTCAAAAGAGGTGAGGTCGAGTTGTTGTCCAACGTTCTCCACATGCCAAATTTGACCAAGAATCTGCTCTCAGTTAGCAGAATCACTGATTCAGGTCGGAGGGTCGAGTTCGATACAGAAAGCTGCACAATTCTTGACAAATTCTGGAAGGTACTAGCCTACCACAAAAACACATGTATCAAATATCCACGCACAATGCAAAGGAGGTGGCACGAGAGACTTTTTTTTTGCGTGGATAGGTGTGAATATACGCGTGGATACGGTCGCGTGGATTATCCACGCGTGGACCACGCAAGTGTCATTTTCGGCAGCAGATCGGCCGGAGGTCATGAAATTCAAACTGCGTGGATTATCCACGCGAACTCCGACAACCAGCAACCGGACAAACCTCCGACACCCGGAGCCAGAAACGAGAATTTTAATTTGGCGTGGATTATCCATGCCATAGTAAGATTTTTTAAAAATAGGCTCGGCTTTCGCGTGGATATTGCATTGCAAATTATCCACGCGAAATCCAAAGTTCTGGGGCCGTGGATACCGCATGGATAATTTTTTTTTTATATCCACGCGATTAAATCTTTGGATTTTGCGTGGATTATCCACCACGCAAATTTTTTTAACAAAAAAAACGTGAACCAAAATGTGGTTCACTCCTAAACTAGAGGTTGGCTTCCTTTTTTTAGTTGTGTGTGAGAGAGAAAAAGAGAGTATAGATGGGAGTGAGGATATATTGGTTCATCTTCAAGCTCTTCCATCAATCGACGTAGACCGCCTATTGATCCATCACATGTATGTATATTGATTTATGTCATGATTTTTTTATTTGTAATAGTGATGTACTCCGATTTGGTTGAGGATTGTGATATAGTATATTGCTCTTTGGAAAGCCAATACACCACTCCATCACAAATGAAGGTTGCAAATGCACTAAATGTACAAAGACTATTTTGTCAATTTTTGTCACATGTTGTATTCGTCACATGTTAGAATTTGTCAATTTTCACTTGAATGACACTGAAAGAATTTGTGCCATTTGCAATTGGATTATTGGACCAGTTTCAACTAGAATATGATGAGAGCATACCATGTACATGCACACAATGCAAAGGCCTTAGGATTCGGACAAGGAGGATTGTCAAAGATCATATTTGTGCCAATGGAGTGCACACAGCGAATCCAAGAGTACGAGAGGTAAACTCTTTAAAGTGTTTTTTGGAAATGCTTTAATCTTTGAACCTTATGACACTTCAAGTATAGTTTGGCCAATAAATATTGAGCGATAGGAAGAGTGCCACGATACTTTGAAGTTAATCTCACTTGCTTCTAAAAGGAAAAATCCAAATAGAATAATTATATGAAGTTAATCAGGCACTTGCTTCTAAAAGGAAAAATCCAAATAGATTGATTAGGTGAAGTTAATCTCTCACTTGCTTCTAAAAGCAAAATCCAAATGGAATGATTAGATGTAGTTAATCTTAATTTCCATATCCAATCACCCATAATAGACTCATTCACGTGAGAGAGAGAGAGAGAGAGAGAGAGAGAGAGAGAGAGAGAGAGAGAGAGAGAGAGAGAGAGAGAGAGAGAGAGAGAGAGAGAGAGAGAGAGAGAGAGAGAGAGAGAGAGAGAGAGAGAGAGAGAGAGAGAGAGAGAGAGGTAACCAACACTCCCAATTCTAGTAAGGTGTGTAGCCCTTGTTTTCTTCCATTAAAGGTGTGGTTCAAATGTTTTTTGTTGGAAGATGAGTTCCACAAGAAAGCCCAAACGCCGCAGGGAGGGAGCATGTGGTGACATTTTGGAGTAGGATATAATCGTGTGGTTCGGAAGTTTTGATTAGCACTCTATAATGTTCTCTCTGTTTTTCTCTTTATGTGTGTTTAGGGTGGGTGTGGGGGGGGGGGGGGGGGGGGGTGTGTGTGTTTTATGCTATTGGTCTACGGTTTGTGTTATATATTAGTTTATGTTTCATGCCTGAGAGAGAGAGAGAGAGAGAGAGAGAGAGAGAGAGAGAGAGAGAGAGAGAGAGAGAGAGAGAGAGAGAGAGAGAGAGAGAGAGAGAGAGAGAGAGAGAGAGAGAGAGAGAGAGAGAGAGAGAGAGAGAGAGAGAGAAACTGATACGTCTAACAGAAGGGAATGTCATGTCTGAGACAAGAGGTGAAGCACGAAAGATGTTGTCTAAAGAAGAAAAGAAATTGCGAGAAGAATCAAAGCCTGCATTGTATCCTGGAGCAAAGACATCTCGTTTGACAACTTCTCTACTTCTATTAAATCTTCAAGCCAAATATAGATGGAGTGACCAAAGCCTCACATCATTATTTAAGTAAAAAAAATTTCATCTATTTGTCTTTTTTGCATTGAAACAAAAATTACAATTTGGACATCTAGTGATAATTTTTTTACAATGACTTCCTTTGTCATGTACAGACTATTGAAAAACAAAATTCTCCCAAAAGGGAATGTCATGCCTGAGACAAGAGATGAGGCACGAAATATGTTGTCTAACATCGGGATGGACTACAAGCAATATCATGCATGTCCAAAAGATTGTATTTTATATCAAGGAAGGTACAAATCACTCAAGAAATGTCCCATTTGTGATACTCCTTGATATAGAGATGATTGCAAGGGGCAACCATTCCATGCAAAATTTTACGACATTTTCCAGTAATTCCACGATTGCAACGTTTATTTCGTTGTAAATCTCTTGCACAACTTATGGACTGGCATGCACACCATACCTCTACGGATGGGATGATGAGGGTACCTTTAGATTCACCTGCATGGAAACTCATCAACAAAGAGTATCCAAGCTTTGCCAATGAGTCAAGAAATGTGAGATTTGGTCTTGCAACAGATGGTGTGAACCCCTTTGGTGTACGAGCAACTACGTGATCCATTTGGCCTGTTTGCTTGGTAAATTATAATATTCCTCCTTGGTTGAGTACAAAAAAGGGACACGTTATGTTGGCACTTCTAATTCCTGGCCAACGCAAGGTTAAGAACATGGATGTGTATCTTGAGCCGCTTATTGACGAGTTGGAAAATTTGTGGAAGGGGATAAAAGCATATGACATTTCGCGCCCCTTACATGAGAGGGAGTTAACACTACATGCCATTGTAATGTGGACAATGCATGACTATCCAAGATTAGGTGAATGCTCAGGTGATTGTTCAAACAATGTCTATCTTGTGTACATAGGAGTTTGTTTACAGTTACGTACAACTAGTAATTCCTGACATTTACATGATATACTACATTGGCTAGAATTATTCTTTGACATATACTTTTTTTAATAGTGATTGATAGTATCCATTTGTTGGGCAGACTTTCAAACAGTTGGAAAAAATGCTTGTTTTTTGTGCAGGCCAAATCTTGTGCGAAGATACTCTTATAGTCTCAAAAAAGTTGTTTATGAAAATCATTGTAAATGCTTGCATGAAGGCCATCCATCAGAGACACTCATAGAAGAGGTTTTGGAGGAAGAGTTGAGAGAGAGATGCCTCCAAAGAGGATGTCTGTGGAAGATTGGCGAAAACTATGGGAGGAATCTCAAGCAAAGCCAATCGATGGTATGAAAAGATTATCTATATTTCATCGTTTGGAATATTGGAATAACCTTTTGATTCATCACCTACTTGATCCCATGCACATATTTAAAAATGTGGGTGAATCTATTTGAAAACACTTCATTGGTGAAAAAGATACCATTGCTGCAAGGCACGATCTAAAAGAATCAAACACCAAAAAAGAATATTGAATAAAGGATGGTGAAGATGATGCTTCAAAAGTACCTTGGACATTCACTAAGAAAGAGTTTAACCATGTGTGCTCCATTATTCATGACATTAGAACACCAACTGGTTTTGCCCATTCTCTACGGTCATCGCCAACGACAGAATAGAGGTAGACACATGGGCACAAGTTCACATGATGTAGACACATGGCCACAAGTTCACATGATGTTGAGCCATTGCCCAAGCAATGCACTATAGAGTGGATGCATGGCACACTACAAAAAGCAACAAAAGAGGGACAAAAAATATCAAACGCAGAATGAGACTTTGCAAGGATGCGAATGGAAGGCATTATTTTTTAGATACTTTATTATTAGAACATTCTTGTTTATAAAAGTATTTGTTTAATCATTTTGAAACACCATGTTCATTCACAGTGATTATTTAGGAGATTCATGTTTGTCATGTGGCAGTGCAAAATGTATAATGCTATATGGGCTTTTGGTTTTCACTTTCGTGTTGAAAGGATTGATAACAAGAGACGCACACACGATTGTGGTGTAATAGCATCTTTTCAACAAGAAAGTCAAAGCATTGCACGAGATCAAAATTCCATCTAAGTTACATAGAATACATATGAACTATACAAAATATCTATGATGTGTCATTTGATGAAAGTGGACACTATTTTTTATTTGATGTGAAATGGTTCAAGGTAGTTTGTAGAGGGCCAAATGCAACCATAAAATCGGATCCAAGTGGATTTTTTGAGATTGATTTATCAAAAACATTGAGCATGGAGTCCTTTGGACTTCAATTCCATTTTTTTGGAGATAATGTCAGTGAAGATAGATGTACGGTTTCATGTTCCAAAAAAATTCTCATTTTTTAACAAATGTTGCAAAGGCAATAAATTTCTAAAAGCATGTGAGTTAATGAAATCACCACCACAAACTATGATAGAATCAAGTGTTTCCTCATAGTCAATCCCTTGAATTGAGCATATCCCTTGGCAACTAGTCTTGTTTTATAATTGTTCACACTACCATTTTGTTGATCTTAAAGACCCATTTGCAAATAGTAACATTTTGTATATTTGATGGAGGATCAATAATTTTACAAATATCTCAAACAATGGATCATATACTGACTTTTCATTGCATCAAATCACTCTTTTGTTGCTAAAGTTTCATTCACACTTGAAGGAACATCATCAAACTTAAGGTAGTAATAAGAGCAATAAAAATTAAACAATCATCAACTTGTAATTGCTTCTCTCTTCCTTGTATTTGAGCCTTGATGGTTGCATTTGGGCTCTGATACCATGTTAAAATCAAAGGTTATGAACCTCATTTGGATACTAAAGGTTTCACTTATATCTAATAGATAGAAAACTAGCACACAATTCAATCTATTTTGCATCTAATTGGCAAGAGCTTTTGAACACCACAATAAAACTAGAAATAATTGATCTGCACATCCTGTCACACGTGGAAAGTATAGTACTTTGTTCAGATTCAGATCTATTCATTAGACACAAAAAACATCACATTCATCATTCATCAATTCCTCATTAAAGAGCAAACTTGCCAAAATCACCATCTCTTGATAATCTCTCAAAGTATGTACAAAATGAGCTCTCAATCTATATCAAATGATCTCAGATATGAGATTAGGGTAGAGTGCCATTAGGGTAGACCCTAAACCCCTGGCTATCAAAGCCTTAGATCATGTATAATTACCCTCTTGGTAGATCGAGTCAACTATCTTACAAAAGTAGGTGGCCGACCTCAACAAAAATCCCTATCATCTAGGAACATCATGATATAATTCACTTTAGAGAAATATTTATTTAACTAATTCCATTTCATTATCAACATGCAAAAAAAAAAAAAAACCTCATCATAATATAATTCACTTTAGAAAAATATTTATTTAATTAATTTCATTTCATTATCAACATGCAAAAAAAAAACTGCGTGGATAATCCACGCAGAAGATATCCACGCGTGGATATCTTTAACGTCCGGTCCGGTCCGGTGAAGAAGCAGTACAAACTGAAATTTGCGTGGATAATCCATGCGAAAACTGCCTTTTGATGCCGCCAAGCTTCCCTCCCAAACAGTTGCGAGAATTTTCAAAATTCAATTTGGCGTGGATAATCCACACGCATAAATTTTTTGGCGTCGTGCCAGAAAAACATCGGTGGACTGGCCGGAGGCGTGTTCAGAAACTTTTTGGCATGGATAATCCACGCGAACAAAATTTCGAAAAAATGACTAAGTGTCAGGTGTCGTGTGGATACTCTGCGTGGATAAATACAGAGTTTTTTTTAGTTGTGTACGAAAGAAGAAGCGGCTATCTGTACAAACTCAACCATTGCTATTCTTTTAACAGTCCAGCTCTTCACACAACCACTTCTGACTCAGCTAATATGTTGTGGCATTTCAGACTTGGCCAGCTTAACTTCAATAGTATTCAGCAAATGTCAGCTAAGAGTCTAGTGCAAGATCTGCCTATAGTTAGCAAGCCAACTTCTCCATGCAAAATCTGTATTATCAGCAAGCATGCTAGAAGTCCCTTCAGTTCAGACTTAGTTCATACATCCAAGGGCTTGCTTGACCTTGTACATAGCGACATTTGTGGCTCGATGCAAACTGCTTCCACAGGGGAGCTCTCAATTTCCTAACCTTCATCGACGACTTCTCTCGAAGGACTGCAACCTACTATATGAAGAACAAATCCGGAGCATTCAAGTTCTTCAAGCAGTTCAAGGCATCTGCCGCAAAACCAGACCCAGAGGAAAATCAAGGCTCTACGCACAGATGGAGGGGGAGAGTACATCTCCACAGATTTCAAGGAGTTCTCAAGACCAACGGGATACTTCAACAATATCCAACCAGCTACTCACCTCAGTCCAATGGTGTAGCTGAGCGGAAAAAACTCATCGAGAGTGGCAAGAGCATGATGGCCCATGCCTCTGATCGAGGGTGGCAAGAGCATGATGGCCCATGCCTCTCTTCCAAAGAAATTATGGGCAGAAGCTGTTACTACAGCCACCTATTTGCCAAATGGATCCATCACCAAAGCCCTGAATGGCAAGACACCTTATGAGATGTGGACAAGATCAAAACCATCACTCAAACATATTCGAGTGTTTGGATGCATCGCTTTCGTTCAGATCCCTGAGGATCTAAGAAGAAAGCTAGATGACAAGAGCAAGAAGATGATTTTCATCGCCTATTCCCCAGACCACAAGGCATACAAGCTCTACAATTTGGATACCGAGAAGGCATTCACCACTAGAGATGTCATTTTTGTGGGAGACCAGTTCATCGACCACAATGGAAAAGCCGCTAATAATTGCGATCCAAGGATCGAGCAACCAGTCAATTCCGATCCAGAGGTTCAATTGCTAAATAACGACACCGACTCAGACAATGAGTTAGAACTTCAACGAGTCAACCCACATCAGAGGACCGAAGTTCAACCCAGAAGGTCGAACAGGTCCAGACAACCTCCATCTAGATTTATGGATGATCCGGCCTGCTACTTCATGCAGGAACCAAACATAGTTGCTGAGGCGATGTCTACTCTTGATGCTAACTAGTGGAAAGCAACGATGGAAACCGAATTCGATTCTCTTATGGAGAATCAAACATGGACACTCACTAAGCTGCCAAAGGACTGGAAACCAATTCCATGCAAATGGATATTCAAGGCAAAGTACAATGCTGAAGGAAGGCTAAATTGTTACAAGGCCAGGCTAATTGCCAAAGGCTTTTCTCAGATTCCAGACCTGGATTATTCAAAGACCTTTAGCCCAGTTGTCCGATCCGCCTACTCTTCTCCTTTGCAGCCGCCACAGATCTAGAAGTCCACCAGATGGATGTCCAGACCGCTTTCCTCAATGGAACCATCGAAGAGGAGATCTATATGACGCAGCCAGAGGGATACGAACTCAATAGCAAGCAACAACACCTTGTATGCAAAATCCACAAGGCGCTCTACGAGTTGAAACAGTCACCCAGAGTCTGGTTTCAGAAGATCAACGCATTTATGATAGAGAATGGTTTCATTCCAAACTCAGCAAACTCGAATGTCTATTTCAAGTCTGTATCAGATTACTTCATCATCATCACTCTCTATGTAGATGATACACTCTTATTCAGTAATAATCTAAATCTAATGAAGGATACAAAATGCATGCTGGCCCAGGAATACAAGATGACTGACATGGGTCCAGCCCACTATTGTCTCGAAATCCAAATCCAATGAAATTGACCCAGTAGACTGATCTTTATCAGTCAGCAACGATATCTCAACAATGTGCTGAAAAAGTATGGAATGACCAACTGCAAACCAAGTCACTTTCCACTCGACCCTGGACTAAAGTTGTCAAAGGAACAGTCTCCTCAGGAGATGAAGGCGCTACCTGTTTCAATCCGTCATCGGCTCACTGATGTACGCAATGATCTGCATGCGACCAGACCTTGCATATTCGATCAATACACTCAGCCAGTTCTTGTCAAATCCACGCCTAACTCATTGGAAGGCACTAACAAAGGTCATGAAGTACATCCAAGCAACGAAAACTCTCCATCTGCTACGGAGGCAGTCACACTGCCAACATCCTTCAAGCCTACACAGATGTAGATTGGACAGGAGATGTCAATACCAGAAAATCAACTTTTGGATTTGTATTTTTAAACAACCAAGGCCCAATCTCATGGAACAGCCGGAAGCAGACCTCAGTTGCATTATCATCAACGGAATCCGAATACATAGCTACCACCAATGCAACCAAAGAGGCGATCTGGCTAAGGCAATTGCTTGCAGACCCGAACCTTGCACAACCACTTCCTACAACAATCTATTGTGACAATCAAAGCACAATAGCGCTATCTCTCAATCTGATTTCACTCTCGAAGCAAACATATAAAAATAAGGTATCATTACCTTAGAGAGAAAGTGCACAACAAGGAAGTAGAACTGGTTTTCTGCAGAACAAACTACATGGCAGCAGATTACTTCACAAAGGCTCTATCAAAGGAGCAACATTTCAGATATAACAATATGTTAAATTTGAAGATCAAAGTTTTTCAGGATCCACATTAAGGGGGAGTGTTAGATTTCTTATGCTCAGCCTTAAACAAATCGTTCAAGTAATGAGCATCCTGAAAACCGAAGGCCGACTACATGTTTTTGGACCTTCACATTTTTCCTTTAAGATTTTTTTTTGCCTTAACCATTCTTAAGACACCTTTTGCTTTTTTCGCCGCCTTCGTCTTTTTCGCACCTTCGCGAAAAATGCAACACAGTGGCCAAGTGGCCAGAATGCCTTAGAAACCATTCTTAAGGCACCTTTGCTTTTTCGCCTTCTTCGCCTTTTTGCCTTCGGAAAAAATGCGACACACTGGCCAGAATGACTTAGAAACCATTTTTTAAAGCACATTCGCCTTTTTCGACTTTTTTCGCTGCCTTTTTAGTCTAAGGCACCTTCGTCTTTTTCCTGTCTTTAGTCTAAGGCACCTTCGCCTTCTTCACTGCCTTCATTCTAAGGCACCTTCGGCTTTTTCGCCTTCTTCGCTGCCTTCAGTGTAAGGGCGCCTTTGTGATTTACATACTTTAAGTCTAAGGGCACCTTCAGGATTTGCATACCTTCAGTCTAAGGGCACCTTCGGGTTTTTTTTTGGGTTTTTCGCGTTTTTGCTACATTGGCAGCCCGACGTCGCCAGCTTATCATCAACCCTAAAATAGCTGGAGAAACAAATATCCTAAGGGCGGTTACCAACTTTGTATAGATGCAAAACTGGAGTAAATGGCAATTAAGGCATAAGATATTTTTCTCTCGACACTTGTAAATATATATACTAGCTGAATCAAGCTATGTAAGTGTTAATTGAATTTCTCTTTCAATCAGAGTTTTCTGTAGCTAGCATTATCACGCTTAGCAAACTGAAGTTATTACTTCAAGCTATTGTACTCACTTTTGATATTAATCATAGTGTAATTTTTGTCTCACTACTGCGTCGTTCATTTGCGCATTCCGTATGAATTCTTCTACTTGAATATTTCTGCTGCTAATTGTTGCATTTCTGTTCCTACACGCCGCGCTCAATCCTCGAGCTTCCGCTGCCGCTCACGCCCCCACGGTTTTACGACACCCATGTCATCTAGACATCCCTTTAACACAATGTAGGCCACTAGCTACACAAGCATTGGAGGGAATTTAGTATTTCCCATGTATGACCGGAAACTACCATGCCCAATCATTGGGAAGTAGGGACAATAGATACATACGGTTAGTCATTGACATTATTTGTGACATTAAGAAAGACAATATTTTGGACTGTATAAACATGAGCTAAAGAGTAACACTATCTTCTTCATTGGGGGCGGCTAGTTAATGTCTAACTTAAACACTAGAATAAGTATCAAAATTGGATTAATTGCACACACAGTGCCATTGCCCCTGATTCTTGGAGCATAAACTAGTGGCCCAATCCTTCACTTGTGTGATCCACGGGGAGGGGTCCCATGTCACAATGATGAGATGGACATCCTAAAGAGATGAGAATATGATAAAGCGTGCAACTAACAACACCTATCCCCAGCCTTGACAATCCCACTTTGACTTGAAGCAGATGCATAAGAACTCATACCAGTGCCTCATGCCACACGTGTGGTTCTCCTTATATAAGTTGCATGCAAGGTTTCCTTATTGCCTCTATGTGGCAATATCATTGCTAGCTGGGTTAAAGTCTCATCGTGAATGTCAAATGCCAATGGCATGTAAATTTAGGACATGTAAATGGTAGTGGACACGTAGTCATCCATCCTTGAAAAGCCTTCCTCACTTGCTCAAGACACATTTTCACACAGTTGTTGCCATTGACTCAATATCTACATGCTAAATAAAATGCAAACTCAAATAAATGTATGATTGGTGTGTAAGATTTAGCATGTTAATTTGATTCATGGCTCATGTCCCTCAGTATGCAACTATGTATCCAATAAACTAGGCCTTGAGTAAGTTACACACTAAATGCATGAGACTACAACTATCACAACAATAAAAAAGTTAAGCATGTAGAACAATCAAGCCTTTTGCATTAGTATATACTTTGAGGTATATGCCTGATTAGGGTATTCTTTCAAAAAACATTGAGGGACAAAATAGACAATACATTAAACCTCATAAAATATCAACTAAAGGGTGGTTGCATGCCTTATGACATTGGACTAAACCTTCTAAATTACATGAAATTTTAAACGTTGACCATACATTAGCCTCTTAGACAATGTTAGCTTGTAACTTGGATTACAATTAGGTGCATATGTAAACATGTAATTCTCACACAAAATCCCTCATACTACAAGGTGTTCTTGTGCAGATGGAAGAAAGTTAATAGGAACCCTCAACTTAAGAAAAGAGAGCCATGGATTGTTCTACTTTTTTCTAAGTTTTGTCTTAAGCATATACTAGGCTTGGTTCTTGCTATTGTGATGCAATATATCTCTTGTAATGAAATGTAGTTCACAATTTTAAAAATATGCAATGTACCTGCGCCTTTTTGGAATAAACACACAAAATTGTGCGCGCGCTAATAATATTTTCCCTTGGCATGGTAGAGCTTTTTGAGAATATCATCACTTTCTCCAAGCTAGAAAATCTTGGTGAAGGTGAAGATTAATCTAAGGAACTAGGACAACTACAAATTTGAGTAGGACTCTTGGATTGTGCCAAGAAAATTTATTTGCCTCAAAACTTACATAAACAAAATTGGTCATTAAATAAAAGGCCATACATGGTCTATTATGAGAATTTTTTAAGCTAGTAGCAAAATCCTCAATAAGTTACTTTCTTTGGTTCATTAAACTTAATAGTACCATAAAGCCATCATTGCATGAATACCATATTGATTGTCTAGTCATTAGCAGACACTATAAAAGTTCTCTTGCAACTTTCCATGTGTGTAAGTAGTAGATAATCATCATAATGATTGAATGGATTTGAAATCATCTACAAATGATCAATTTGGGGATCAACAAACCTACACACGTACACTCTCCAAGTCTCTTGATGTGTCAATCACAAACGTGTAGAAATTTGTGTTTGATTTGTCAGGTGAGCCCACTGTCCCAACATTTATTCACACGCTATATCTTGGATACATTATACAACTATTTCTACTATTTGCTAGTTCAGAAAGGCACCATGAAGTGAAATGAACACGATCATGAACTATTAGTGAGAAATTACAACTCCACTCAAGTACAAGCACCACACTGTGCAAAGATGTTTGTGAGTCTTGAGACCAATAACACCTAACTGGGTATGGCCTTCACTTCAAAGTTTTAATGAACAAGCATGATTTTAGTAAATCAAAGGCATGCTTGCTCTTTCATCAGTTCGACCATGCACACCATTTCAAGGATTTTTTTTAGCATCCAAATTTTCACAAGCTAATCATCGATAAATCAAACCAACTCAAGTACGACTAAGGATTGATTAGAAAAGGAAAGTAATACTTCTCTACATTACTCTTGCACAATGAATGTTTCAAGTCAAATATTTGATCTTGAAGATAATCTTGAAATGATTATGCAATTATATTGCCAAAAACGGATTCTCTATCACATGTTTATTTATAGAGTATATCATATCAAGATATCTTACATAAAGATTTGGTAAGCAATAATATCTTGCAAAAGAAAAAACTAGATGCCATATTTAAAATTGGAAGCTGACCAAACATTTCTTAAAGTTTGACCGGCCACCACACAATCTTTGTCAAAAATGAGCAAGATTGTGAATATTGAGTCAACCAATAAGGAAAGTGCTAAGCTTATAAAATATAATATAGAGCCTTTTGCTCTCACAAACGGCTCTCAGTGAACGTAGCTGAGATAAATGAAACCTTCATAAATTGCATTAGGCCACAAATTGTCAAAAATAAAAAAGCACTCGTAACCTCAAAATGATATTAATGACATGCAACCATGAGTTGCTATGAAATTAAGCTGATGCATCCTTTTTAGTCTTGCTCCCATACCCAAGGAATAGTTAAGTGCAATCTTCCAGAAGATGAGATGGAAAGATAGTATCAGGTTCAGAACCCATGACTTGGATACTTTCCTGTCCAAACAAATAAAAACAAAAGTCTTAAAATCATTTTTGTTTGAGCATACTCGATAGAAAACTCATGTTGCAATAAAAGATGGTAAAGTCTTCGTATTAACCATACACAAGAATCTGATTGGAACTTGAAAGAGCAAGAACCTAATCAACAATAACAAGAGAAATTGTATTTGAACCTTGAAATCAAGATTCAAATTAGTGGCTTTACTACTTGGTGTAGGAAGATTAAAGAGCTTTTAAAAATTGTCTTGAAACTTTTAACATGGTAGTAGGGAAAGATAGCAAGACATATGAATGGTCACACTTATATGCCTGATTCTAATTTGGGCCTTATGACATTGTAAATAGGCCATCAAACACCTATCAATAGGCCCTTGGACACTAGCATAGTTCACATAGATCATATATAGGAGAGCTTTGTCGCCTACGCCTCAATTCAGCGATGGTTCTATTCAAATCAAATCATATTTTTGCATTGACCTAAACAACTATAGAAGAGGTTTGGACATTGATTCAGTGAAGATATATACCCAAAATGAAACAAATTTTGAGAAAAAAGAAAAAGAAAGTGGGGGGGGGGGGGGGGGGGCAGCATTTCAAACAAAACAAAAACACGGAAAAATTTATTCTAACTTTCCTTCTTTTTTTTGGCCTTCAAATTGGGGTGGTTTGAGGCTCAAACTGTTGAATCTTAAAACATTGCTTGTACTCCTAGGTACAAGAGATCCTAATGGTGTCTTCAGCCTGAACTACTTATCCTAAAAAAAACGTAATCCCCCCTATATCAATTTTCAAAAAAATCCATCATAGGTACGTTTAAAAATACTATCATTCTCATCAAGATGTGCTAGCTTAGACCTCATATCATACTTGAGTCTCCATCTACAATCTATCAGACAACTAAAAGTTTCATGGGAATCTAATTATTTTGATCTTGGCTAAGCATGTTGAGAGATTGATAAATTTCAATAAGCAGAGTTGGTAAAGGGAAAATTCACACCCCATAGTAAAAATTTCTCTACTACTTAATGGTTCTCAACAAAAGAACCTCTTTGAGATCAACTAGCTCAGTCATTCATTCATTATAGTGGAAAAGTTGTTCAGGTTCTTTGGTTTGCCGAATGACATTGTTAGTGATCATGATTCTAAATTCACTGGCAAATTCTGGCAAGCAATCTTTGAGTGATTAGAGACCACCTTAAGTCTAGGGTCTCCAAATCATCCTGAATTTGTTGGTCAGACAGAAAGGACGAACCCGTCTATGGAAGACATCTTCGTGCATGTGTTTCCAGAAGAAAATCGGATTGGGAAAAGTTCCTTGTGTATAACAGCGCAAAACATTCAGCGACAGGTTTTAGTCCATTCACTCTGATGTACGGTTTTCAACCTAGAGCTCCAATCTCTGTTGGCCTCCAAAGCCTCAAGGTTAAAGTGGTGGTTGATTTCCTGCATGATATGCAAGAAATGCTACTTGTTGCTTGAGATAACATAAAAACAACTCAGGATAGAGCCCAATTTTACGCTAATCAAAAGTAACAACCTAGAGTTTATGCGAAAGGGAAAATGTATCTAAATTCCCAAAAGACTCCAAGGTACTAAAGATTGGAAAATGTCCTAAGTTATCACCTCATTATGCAGGGCCTTTCCGAATTGTCAAGAAACTCAATCGAAATGCCTATCAACTAGACCTTCCTCAGGGAATCAAAGTTCACCCAGTCTTCCACATTAGTCGTTTAAAGGAACGAATTGGTGGAAAGGATGAATTAATTCTACAGGATAAGCTAGTTCAGCTTGAGGACCTAACATCCTTTGTACCTTCAAAACCACGAACCATTGTTGATGTACGTCAATGTGGGCTCAGAAACCGGCAGGTAACTGAGTACTTGGTTCATTGGAAAGGAAGTTCCCAAGACGAGGACACTTGGGAAAAGGAATAAGACCTTAGATTGAGATTCCCAAATTTCCTTCCTTATAAGGGGAGTCTTTTAAGGGGGAGGCAATGTTAGGGACCCAACTCCCTTGGGTCCCAAACCCAACTTGAAGCTGAACATTGACTGGGCCCGTTGACTTGATCAGTGACTCATGGACCTGCATGGCTACCACGTGTCATGATCTAGGATGTGTCCTAGGCTTGGAGACTCCTACCTTGGAGGTATACAAGGAGAGGAGGTCTCATTAACCATTCATTCTATCTACCTAGGAGAAGGTGGATGATGAGCGCTTGTGCACAGCCCGAATGAGCGCTAGCCTGAGGTGGGAGATGGCTGAGAGCCTTGGCAGTGGTATGGGACGCTATCAGGGTTGGAGGTCGGATCTCGCTTGTCATAGGTCATGGGATAGGGCATGGAGGGTGGATCTAGATTTGATCCTACGACGGGGTGGATCGTGTGACGTTCGGTTCCTTGTGGGTAACCGACACCTGATCATTTGTGGGAAAAAAGATTGTAACTCTCTCTCTCTCTCTCTCTCTCTCAATGTCTTTACACTTTGAAAGGCTCATCTGTACAGTGTGGTTGGCCCGGTTTTAATCGTGCAACAAAGTGTCATGAGGATCCCTACAATGACTCGTGGTCACTTCATCTAGATAAAGAATGCTTGTCTCGAAAAAAAAAAACTATCAACCTATTTCTTGTGCCTCCTAAAAGTTACAATGTCTCTCCTCAACCTATACATAGATAAGATCATGCATGGAAATGTGCATATTTCTCAATTAGGTAACCTACACTGTAAGTCAAATTGTCATCAACAAAGTTCACGACAAACTTACCCATATATGGTCTGAACACATCATTCATCATCATCATGAATGTAGCTGGGGCATTAGTCAATCCAAATGGCATCACAAGATACTCATAGTGACCAAACCGAGTTCTGAAGGCAGTCTTGAGTACATCGACTAGGTCGTATCTGCCCCTTGGCCAGATAATCATCGACCATCCATCTCACTTCCTCTTCCTCCTTAAGACTCATTTTTGTAAGGACGTCTATATCAAGTAGAAAGCAAATACACATGTACTCACAATGGATCCTACGCAACTACGTAGCTGAAACAAGCGGTCCAGTAGGCACATCTCGCTCACCACGAAGGAAATGCATCACACCATCAAACTGGAACACGTATACATGAGTATCCCAGGCTATGTGTGGCTTCCGCATCATGTGCCAACAAATGGCCACTGGTGTTGCTTGCGGATGCCATAGCAGAAGAATAGGTAGCAAAAACAAAGCAAAAACAAGCTCTCAGCATCTCAAATCACTACACAAATAGGTTACCCTAAATTCCTAGAAGAACTAGATAGAATAGACCTCCTACAGCCAAGTTCTAACTACACAGACTCTTCTTCTCCAAAAATCAGCAAACTAGGGTTTCAAACTGACAATTGGCAAAAACAAACGATGATTACCGAATCAAAAGGCGAAAAGCCCTACCCTACCAGCGACCTACCACAAGAAGCTTATTGCAACTGACAGATCTGAAAAATACTAAGTAATGAAGAAGTTACAAACAAATTTACAAATCATATGTGGGCTGGATTTTCACAAAAATGAAGAGAATAATCAAGCCACGTAGTAGAAAATGCTCAAAGGTTGCCAGAAGATCAGCAATCCACCATCTTATGGGCTCCAAATCTGCCAACAGATCACCAACAACAGGGTGTTGGCTCTCCAAGAATACACCAAACCCTAACTGAAGATGCCAAAGCAACTGCTTTGATACCAAATAGCACACAAGCTCACAAATCCTAAGTAAATACACATTATTACCCAACAAATCCGTCACTTTATCAATCGCAAGCAAATGTACATAGATCAACAAGCAAACATGCGAGCTTTGCTGCAAGTCTCCTCCCATAGCTGCATAGGAATACCATAATGAGGAATGCATGACAAGGCTCACACTATATCCCCTCAAGCACCCCTTAACCCTGACACGTCCTAACGTCGACACATGACAAACTCCATGCACAGTCGATGCTTGCCACTTGGCAGTACCCTGACACATAGGCAAGCTAGTAGGTGGACAGTCTGACACGTGTCACTCATGCATTGGACCAAGTGTCCCAGTGAGCATATGGCACGTCCTGTTGACCCGTCCATTGAATTTCTAACAAGTGTCACTCATGCACTGGACCGTGTCCCAATGAGCATATGACACATGTCATGTTGACTGGTCAACCCTTTTTACGTTTTAGGAGGTTAGTCCAACAGACTCTCATGAGACCTAGTACCCCCTTGGCCATCTCGGATTTAGTCACTATAACAGATATTTACATTGCAATTCACAATTGTCTCCACAGGCCGGTGACTTGGCCATTTACAATTTAATAATTCCAATTTACCATTTACATTGGGTAAGGGATTTAAAGTACATGTGACACCTTGGGCAAGGGCCCTCATGGTTGTAAAACCCTTGCCCAAGGGCTTGAGCCATCACGTGAGCAATCTATTAGAAAAACATTAACTTTATGTGTGATGTGATCCACTAGTACTATCTAGTTTCATTGCTCTCTATTCGTAATGAACCATAGAAAATCCCACATCCAATTCCCGTAGGCTTTTCCTAACCTTGTTTTGATCTAGATTTCCTAGATCTTCACATCTAGCATGGCTTCACAAAATAGCCCAAATACGAAATTTGCTAGCTTAGTGCCATTAAGCTCCTTGAACCCCTTTTCTTGTTGTCCCAATTAATCTCATTGAGCAACAAGTTTTCCTAGCTATGGGGCCTCTACTTGGCCCTTTTCCATACCATGTGTTTACATTTTGATTTTTTGTCATGAAGAAATGGATCCAGGCTCCGACACAAACTTTATCTATGGATGAAGCACATTGGTCCTTGGATACCACTTTTGGTCTCAGAACTCATGACATGGAGGCCTAAGCAGGATAGCATTTTGCGTATCGAATTTGACTCTTAGGAGAGTATAAGGGCAACTTTGAGACAATTACTGTGTTGTCTACTTTGAGGGAGAACACTTTGTTTGCCAATAGTAGAGAAATTGAATTATTTAAAAAAGAGATTGAGTATCTTGGTCATATAGTGTTTGCTGATGGAGTAAGGCCAGATCCTAATAAGGTTGTTGTGATCGTTGCGTGGCCTGTGTCAGCTGATTTGACAACACTTCATTCTTTTCTTGGATTGGTAGTATTCTATAGAAAATAAGTTAAGGGATACTCCTATAATGCAGCACCTTTGACTGATTTGACTCAAAAAAAATAGATTTGGTGAGTGGACTGAACTGCAACAAGCAAGCTTTGATCAGTTGAAGCAAGCTATTGCTGAGTGCATCACTCTAAAGATTGTAGACCCTCAAAAGCCCTATGTTATAGATACGAATGCGAGTGACATTGTTGTGGGAGCAGTTCCGATGCAAGAGGGTAGGCCTGTGGCCTTTGAGAGCAAGAAGCTCAACCCTGCTCAGAAAAATTATTCAACTCATGAGAAGGAGTTGTATGCCATAGTTCATGCATTAAAGGCATGGAGGCAATATCTGTATGTATCGGAATTTGAGGTATTCACTGATCGTGATACCTTGAGATACTTTTGTAAGCAGCCAGACCTTAGAGGCCGGCAAGCCAGATGGTCTGAGCTCATGCAGGAATTCCTAATGGAGATTCGGTACAAGAAAGGTGCCGAAAATTGTGTGGCAGATGGGCGGGGTGTGGGGGGCAATATGGGTATCAAATTAAAGGTGTTTTCAAGAGCAATTCACTTACCTAGTTTGATCGGAGTTCCAAGAGGAGTGTGATCCAATTTTGGGCCATTAAGTGATTCTTTATCAAACATTTCTATTTCTTTATTATGTGAAATGAAATCACATGGAACCGTATTGAATCATGGCAAACCGACAACAATTATGAAGCATAAGCACCCATCTCAGATTTGGTAACAAAAATGTGAATCAATTCAACGTGCTCAACAAAATAAGAGTACATTATACAATGCCAACAATATCTCTATCTCTATAATTAACAGAATCAATGTGGGGTACGTAGACCATTTACATGATCAATTGGACATTTCTTCATTTCTCTAGCTCATACTCTTTCTCAAAATTCAGACTCTCATTAACTCTAGGATCTACCAATTTGATAATACCATCACGATAGATAAGTCGTTTGCCATATCAGAGGATAGAGCTTCTTGTCTTGCCTTCTTACATTCTTGAACTTGGATAAAAGTAAGATCTTCGTTCAAGTAGATTTTGGTATCCCGAAGTTTAAACCGCTTCCCCAAGACTTCACGCCGGTGAGACACTGATGTGAAGCGGATAACAAGTATCCAGGTCCTTCTTAGGCCGCCAAGCAGTTTCCATAACCCGTGCTATGGTGCTAAAGTTCTCATCCAAAAACTTCTTATCTTCTTCAACAACATTTTGGGAGTTGAGAATACCTCTAACATGAACATTAAGAGCTTTGTGCTCTCGCACACGGCTCTTAGTGAATGTGGATGAGATAAACGAAGATGAAGGCGATGGTGAAGAGAGAGTTGTAAACGAACCTTTAAGTACATCTGCCCATGATTGGACAACGGTATGGTGCTGTTCCACCTGGCTTTCGAGCTGCTAAATTTTAGCTTAGGTAGCTATTGTTAGAATAATAAATGTAAATGATGTAGAAGCCATAGGTTACTATGACCCAAAAGGTCGAGATCTGTGTAACCATGGTCATATATATTTTAGGCCCAAGTTAGTATGAAACTTTAAGTACCTAACTTGTTATTTGGGGTACTTAATTATTTTATGTAACTTATGGTAGCTAGATAGCCATTAGTCAAGTTATTGGACAGCCAACAGTCATGAAGGTAGATAGCCATCTTGGACTACTTATATGTAGCCATTCATTTGTATGAGATACACTTTTGTTAAGCAATCTACTGTTCATATTGGTTGTCCACAAGTTTCTACAAGAGGGTCATCTAACCATCTCTCTCTTCTCTTTGAGAATACTTTGTGTTAATGAATAGTCTTGATTCTAGATTCCTACATGGTATCAGAGCCATTTTTCAGAATTGATTGCTTGCTGGAGGGCACCCAATAGGTAGTCACATTTCTCCTCTTTTGGTTCATAAAAATCAGAATTTTTCTGATTTTTGTGGAGAGAGAACTGTTCGGCTCCTCCTTGTTTTTTGTGCAGAAAATTGCAGGGAAAAGCTTGGAACCTCCACTTATTTGGGAGCCAGCAGTAGGGCGCCCATGCTCAACTAGTTTTCATGTGATTGTAATCAGATTACATGCTTCAAATTTCAGATTTTCTTCTTGGAGGAGGGCGCCCATCTACCTTGAAGACAAATGTGTTTTTGACACATTTTTAGTGGCTGAAATTTTTCTGTTTTTGAGCCTGGAAGAAGGTCCTACCATCTGCTCCATTAGCACATTGAGTGCACACCATTTTACCACAAAAGTTCTGGTTGTGGTTTTGGCTTCATTGGAAGCCTGCATATTAGTTAGTATTCTGTTTTTTCAGCAGAATACAACCACCTATATCTTCTTGTGAATGAGCTACTGCATGTGGTGTATTGCAATCTATAGTGCTCTTTGATCTTGCTGATTTTTTAAAAGATTTTGGCCTGGAATCTGTTTTTCCCATCTACTATTAGCTGAATTTTTAGAAATGGCTAAAGAATTTGAATCTATAGGTTCTTTGTTCAATGAAGATAGGTTGGATGGAACTAATTTCTCCTTGTGGTGCTACATAATCAAAAACCTCCTTATTGCTAAAGGTTTGTTTGAAGTTGTAAGTGGTGATGAAGAGAGGCCACCTAGTTTGGCACCTACTACACCGTCAAGAGCTACTTCTTCAACACATGTGGAGGTGTCTTCCGAAGAACAAAAGAAGTGGGATCGACATGACGCACAAGCACATTCGGTCATAGTGCTATCCGTGAAGAGATCAATCCTACCTCACATTCGATCATGCAAGACTTCCAAGAGTGCTTGGGAAGTACTTGCCAAGATGTTCCAAGTGAAGAATACGGTGAAAGTGCTTTTTCTACGTAATCAATTCTCAACATTGAAGATGCAAGAGGGTGATACGCTTTCAAATCACTTAATGAAGATCAAGGATCTTCGTGAAGAGCTTCTTAGCATTGACGAAATTGTCGAGAACTCTCAATTTGTTTTCAATTACTCTTAATTCACTTCCTCATTCCTATCTTCCATTTGTGTCTACTTTAATCATGTCTCTTAGGGGACAGCAAATCTCCTTTGAAGAGCTTGTTGGCTTACTTCTCCAAGAAGAGCAAACAAGGATTAATTTTGGTGAACAAGAAGATCAAGCCTTCTTCACCAAAGGCAAAGGCAAGGGCAAGTGGAAAGGTAAGCCTTCTTCTTCCAAGGATCAAAAATCCAAGGAAGGCCAACATCAAGGATCCAAAAAGAAGGGTAAGTGCCATTAAAAAGTTTGGGCACCACATAAAGGAATGTAGGAAGATGCTTACTAAGGATAAAGAGAAAGGTATTGATACAAATACAGCCATGATTTCATTAGAACATCAAAAGGAGGATGATTCTTTCAATGGTGATTTTGCTTTTGTCACTAACAATCTCATTTTTATTCAAAATGAGATTTCTACCACTTCTCGACTTGCTGGTTTTTAAGCAGAAAACAGCACTACTTCAGCTTTGCAGGTTGCTGTTTTTTCTTCCATTGATTGGGTGATTGATAGTGGAGCTACACGCCATATGACTCACCATAGAGACGTCTTCACAAAGCTTATGAAAATCAAAGATGGAAGCAAGGTTCAAGGTGTTGACAACACCTCCTATCCAATTGAAGGCATTGGATCTATACCCCTCATTCTTCCCAATGGAGAAGAAAAGTACATTCAAAATGTACTTTATGTTCCTAAGATTAAGAAAAATCTCATTTCGGTCTCTACAATCATGAATCAAGGATTGATTGTAGAATTTAAAGAAGACAAATGTCTTACAAAAGACCCAAAGAGATCACTTTTAATTGTTGCTTCGGGAACATTGCGAGGAGGTTTGTTTTTGTTGGATATTTATGAACCTAAAGCTTTGACATCCTTTGGTCTTGTTGCTACTAATTCACATGCATTGGAGTTGGCTAAACTATTGCATGCGAGGTACGGGCACCTCAATTTTGGAAGTTTGAATATGTTGAAGAGATTCAACATGGTGGAAGGCATTCCAAATGTGGAGCATCCCGAAGGACATGTATGCGAAGGATGCATACTTGATTTTCTAGCTATGATAGAAAATCAATTTGGGCATACTTTGAAGATACTACGTACCGACCGAGGAGGGGAATACATTAAAAGTACGTTCGGCACGTTTCTTCAAAGCAAAGGCATTCTACATCACATGACTACACCTTACACACCGCAACAAAATGGTGTTGCCGAGAGGAAAAATCGCACAATCGTGGAGATGGCTCGTTGCATGCTTAAGGCAAAGGGCGTTCCCCACAAGTTTTGGGCTGAAGCGGTTATTACGGCGGCATACATTAGTAATCGGTGTCCGACTAAAGCCTTGAAGATTTTGACTCCTTATGAAGTTTGGTATGATAAGAAGCCATCGGTTTCTCACTTTCGCACTTTTGGTTGCACGGCTTATGCGTTTATTCCCGATAAGCTAAGATCCAAACTAGACGTTAAAGGAGTAAAATGCATTTTTATGGGCTATAGTAGTGAAAGTAAAGGCTATAGATTGTTTAATGTGGATACTAACAAAATCATAGTGAGTCGTGATGTTTATTTTGATGAAAAGAACTATGATCTTGCGCCCATTCATGTCATGAAAGGGGACATTCCCCAAGATGACTATGTTGAAGTGTTTCCAAAATTGGTATCACCATCTAATGTTGAAGATGAGGGACTGCCATCATCCTCTAATGGACAGCCCACTGGTTCTTCAAGCGAACAACCCATAATTCATCAAGAGGAGCAGATTTATGAAGAGGAACGGCCTGTTGAAAACTTTGGACAACATAGTCCAATTTCAGAGCACTTTGGACAGCAAAGTGTTGACAGTTCAGATCACTTTGGACAGCAAATCGTTGATCGAAGTAAGGTTGTTGGACAGCCTAAACCAGTCCCTAAATGGCTGTTGCAGACTTTGCAGGACAGCAAAGTGAACCGCTTCTATAAAGGGAAGACTCGTGCCTCGTAGGGCATTGATTATGAGGAAACTTTTGCACCTACCGCACGAATAACTACCGTAAGGATAATCACTGCTGTGGCTGCCCATCATGGTTGGCGTATGCACCAACTTGACATAAAGACAGCCTTCCTCAATGGTGATCTTAATGAGGAAGTTTACCTTCAGCAACATGCTGGTTTTTTGGTTGCAGGTCAAGAAGACAAAGTGTGTCTTCTCAAGAAGGCTCTCTATGGACTAAACCAAGCCCCAAGGATGTGGTATCAAAAGATACACACATACTTTTGTGATCGTGGGTTTTCTAACAGTCCTAGTGAATCTACGCTTTATGTCATGCATACATCTGAGTTTATCATCATCAAATTGCTAGATGTTGATGATATTATCATTACGGGTAGTAATGAATAATATATTGCAGCCTTAAAATCTGATCTTGCTTCAGTTTATGATACATCAGATTTAGGCCAATTGCATTTCTACCTTGGTCTTGAGTTTTTGCAAGGACAGGCTGGAATCTTCATTACCCAACAGCGGTACATTAAGCGTTTCAAAATGGAAGATTGCAAGCCGGTTGCTACACCAATTGAGACGGGCCTGAAGTTAAGTAATCAAAGTGGTGGTGATTTGATACTACACTATATTGTCAAGCGGTTGGAAGTCTCATTTACTTATGCAACTCGAGACAGGACATTTCTTATAGTGTTTCCCTCATGAGCCAATTCATGCATGCTCCGTTGACACCACCACATTGGAAAGCATTGAAGAGGATCCTTCGATATCTTCAAGGAAGTAAAACACTTAGTCTGTTTTATCCTTCTAGTGATGATGCATGTTTGGCTGGTTTTTGTGACTTGGATTGGGGTGGAGATCAAGACACTAGACGCTCTACTAGTGGTCATTGCTTTTTCATTGGAAATTCTACAGTTTCTTGGTTAAGCAAGAAGCAGCCCACGGTTGCTACATCCTCAAGTGAAGCAGAATATAGAGCAACGTTTTCAGCCACTACGAAGTGTATATGGCTGAGACAATTACTTGTCGATATGAAGCATGGCCAGCCCTCAGCTACTCTCCTATTTACGGATAGTCAAAGTGCTATTGCCATTGCCCCAAATCCAGTATTTCATGCAAGAACAAAGCATATCGAGATCCACTACCACTTTGTTTGGGAGAAGCTTCATAATGGCGACATCACGCTTGAATATTGTTCCACGGAGGATAATATTGCAGATGTGTTCACTAAGGCATTGCCTAGAGTTCGATTTAAAGCTCTTTGTGAAGCTTTAAATTTAAAGCAACATGCTGATTTTCTTACTTAGTGAATACATGTCATTTCTACATGTCATTTTCATTTAAGGAGGGTGTTAGAATAATAAATGTAAATGATGTAGAAGCCATAGGTTACTATGACCCAAAAGGTCGAGATCTGTGTAACCATGGTCATTTATATTTTAGGCCCAAGTTAGTATGAAACTAACTTGTAGGGACTTGTGGGTCCACTAGGGGCCTATACATGTGAATTAAGTACCTAACTTGTTATTTGGGGTACTTAATTATTTTATGTAACTTATGGTAGCTAGATAGCCATTAGTCAAGTTATTGGACAGCCAACAGTCATGAAGGTAGACAGCCATCTTGGACTACTTATATGTAGCCATTCATTCGTATGAGATACACTTTTGTTAAGCAATCTACTGCTCATACACAAGTTTCTACAACAGGGTCATCTAACCATCTCTCTCTTCTCTTTGAGAATACTTTGTGTTAATGAATAGTCTTGATTCTGGATTCCTACAGCTATTTGGGAAGAAGTTTCATTTTTGATAACTACAACTTCGTTCTTGAGAGAGAGAGAGAGAGAGAGAGAGAGAGAGAGAGAGAGAGAGAGAGAGAGAGATGGATGGTGACATTAAGAAGTCAGTTCCTGGCAATGCAACCAGGAACTAGTGCCGAAAACTGGCTTTTGCCCATGAGACAAATTTGTGAGCCAATTCTTGAGAGAGAGAGAGAGAGAAGAAGAAAAGCTTTATTAACGTCTTTTCCATGCCCAAAGGCGTATAAGATGAGACAAGTACATCAGATAAAGTGGAACCAAGACGGAACAATGCCGTCAAACAACAAAACTAAAAACCGAACTAAACTAGGAAGAGGATAATAATATCTCATTTCCAAGAATAATCTGGGCACACACGCAGGTGGCCATTTCGAAGCTCTCACTAATTCAAACTCAAAACTCAATCAATAGCTCCAAAATGCACTCACGCAGGAGGCGACGCTATGCTAACAACAATGTCAACAAAAATTGGACATCCATCGCGAAATAAATTTCTGACCTTTGACTCTAGCTTCCGACATAAGTTTTTTCCGCTCTTCCCACTGAAGAGGGGTAAGATCTTCTTCTAGGTATTGATCGGTGCCTCTAAGGCAGCCTTGTCGACGAAGACATCTTTAAAACAGAGGAAGATGTGAGAAGGCTGGAATTTCCCATGCCACACTGCAACCACAGGATCCGCGGGAACAGAGAATGTAGATGAAATGTAATCATTAACTTGTTTCAGTAAAACGTTTTCCTCCCCTTCGAACTTTACGCCTCATAGCCTTGCGTTTAGGGTCTTTGATGCTCGTTTTTCTTTTTCCTCCATAGCTTTCACCACTAACTGTTTAGAGTTAGTGGTTCCCCTAGCAATGTCAACGCAAGATTTCTTCGTGTTTGCGAGCCCTCCTGAAGCTCATCATGATACTTCTGAATAGACGCAATGTCAATGTCTTTGTTGATACACGTCTCCATAATGTTCAACCGGTCCTTACAAGTATTCACGTCATCGAAAACATCTTGAAAACGGTTAACTTTATCAACAATGGAAGAAACAAGAGTAGAATGATCACCATTAAGAACCACCTTGTCACCAAGAAGGTCTGTCAGTTGTCGCTCATGAGAGAGTAGCTTCTCTCGCAATCGCTGCATATCCACTTGAAGATCCGGCGGGTTTCCTATTGGCTGGGTTTCCGATTCTTGGGCGTCATCTTGAATCCACTCTTGGATTTGAGCGCCGTAGTTATCGAGCTTTTCTCCATGCACGCGTAAAGTCTCTTCGATAACATTGAAGCGTGTGTGTACCTTTGAAAAGAAAATTTCGAAGCCTTGATACGAAAATTCCAGGATTTCGATTCGCTGCTACAGAGATAGCTCATTTGGAGTTGGGACAGGTGTTTCGACTGTTAGAGCAGCAAATGCATTAGGTTGAGGAGAGAGAGAGTAGGGATCTGTGACAGGAGTGCTAGGAGGGGCAGCAGGTTGCTCCTGCACTATTGCTCCAGCTGCTGCATTATGAGCTGCTGCAGATGCGGAAACAGGGTTCTTTTTGTTCTTGGCCATCTAGCGAGTAAGCGCTCCACGGTCAGGCTCATCTGCCAATCAGCAACTTGCCACCATCGCTGCTTTGCAGCTAACCGGCTTCAGAAGTTCAACAAAGTTTCATCCATATAGAGGACTACACCTAGGAAAGCATCTAGATTCATCAGGGTAAATCAGCTCTTTCTAATCCGGATTCAACCGCTCTTTAGCACCTCACCAAATGCGTTGAGCGATTCCCTGCACCTTTCATAGCCCAGGGAGCATCCATGTTTAAAGTATCCAGCTATTGATCAATGCCCGCTGGACTTCACAACTTAAATCGCTTCAGACCATCGCGAGAGAGAGAGAGAGAGAGAGAGAGAGAGAGAGAGAGAGAGAGAGAGAGATGGCGTGGCCACATTAAGAAGTCAGTTCCTAGCTGTGCAGCCAAGAACTAGTGCCGGAAACTGACTTTTGCCCACATGAGGCAAATTTGTCAGCCAGTTCCTAACTATAAATTGTGCAACTAGAACGGGCTCAGAAAAACCTCATGTGGGCAGGCTAAGAGAGAGGGGAGAAACTAGGACGCCATCTTGAGGCAGGAGAGAGAGAGAGAGAGAGAGAGAGAGAGAGAGAGAGAGAGAGCTAAAAGACAGGTAAAATTCACCTTAACAATAGACTGTACAATGTCAAAAAAGTGATCTGTATACTTGTAAAAACCATAAACAAAACCTGCCTTCAAGTAACGAGTGAGTAAGGTAGTGGTGCTGTAATTGAAGCCTTCAACTGCTTTCCCTTTCGTATGAGACGCATTAATCTGAGCACGAACCCGAGATGCAAGCACCTGATTTCAAAGTACATCACAATACATTTTCAAAAGACAAGATAAGTTTAAACTTCAAAGAGCATTGATTATCTCTTGTTTCTGATTGAAAAAGAAGAGAATAAAGTATCTAGAGATTCTATCAGAAAGAGCAATCAAGACTGTCATGGAGCAATACAAGATAAAGCTTTAAACTTTTTTCAGACCCAGGTTTAGGCACATTTGACAATGTTTTGCAGCAATAAGATGCAAGAGTAGGCATTTGTTGTGTTAAGACATAACAGGCATTATACAAACCACCAGAATCATGAAGATAAAGCTTTAAACTTTTTTCAGACCCAGGTTTAGGCACATGTGACAATGTTTTGCAGCAATAAGATGCAAAAGTATGTATTTGTTGTGTTAAGAGTTAACAGGCATCATACAAACCGCCAGAATCATGAAGAAGATAACAATTGCACTTGTAAGATAGATTAGAAACCTTCCCAAGCTCCACACCCCATTGATCAAAAGAGTTGATTCCCCATAAGAAGCCTTGGACTGCCACTCTGTGCTCATAGATAGCGAGCAGCTGGGGTGATTGCCAAGTAAAATGAATCAGTCGTGTTGCATAATTGAACTTGGAATCTAAGCTTCATATCCTGGTTGGCATTTCTTGTTTGATAGTGAACAAGTTACTTCTGAATACCAAAAAACCATGTACGTGCCTTGTGATTCAATTTCAAGGATCCTCAGTCCAAAACATGTCCAGCAACAAAGAAAAGTGTAAAAAGTTTGGCTTGAAATATGCGTGTACAGACCTGGCCCACTGTGAATGGTGTCACATTCTTCAATAATATGCTTACTGAAGGGCGATTTCCCTTGAATGTCTGTCCAGACTCCAAACATATCAATAACAATTACTTCAGAAATTTAGAAGACAATGCTGAATTTAACCAGAAAACCAACATATCTTGCCTTGTGTGGAATTAACTTCTCTGGAACACCTTCTGCTCGAAGTTCATCAGAGGTCTGCAAAAAATAAATCTCGTCAATAATCTTATGGAACCTTGTTCCTGATGAAATCTGAAACAGAGGAAAGAATCAATGAATCTTGATTTCAGACATAACCTTTCCATATGCAAGGGCATCAGCTTGTGCGAAAAAGTTACTCATAAGCTCATCATGATTGCTTACAACTTCGCCTGTAAAATATCTCCAGTAGGTTCATGAGTTACTGATCTTATGAAACAGATACAGATGGAAGTTTATCAGCTGTTACAGTCAAAAGAACATTCGAAATCCTCAACAATAAAACAGATCCTCTGGAGAGAGATTGTTAAACAGAAAAGTTCAGAGGATTTCCAATTACCCTTCAAATAGATTGGTTGCTGACTTTCAATGACTCCAATGAAGTCGCATGGAATCACTCGGCCCTGCATGCATTCATAGCATAAGAGTCATCTTAAAGCATAATGTCTTCACAAATACGGTAAGAGACATCATGAAGACTTGCCAGAGATGAGTTTACACAGAATGACGCAAGGAAAATGCCATAGCCATAAGGAGGGTTCTCAGTTGAAAAAAGCACAAGTTCCTATTTATTGTGGTCAAGGAAGTCAAACAAGTTCATATGTGTCCTCCATTGAGCAGCGCATTAGTAAAGACCTTCTTTCCTCTCCTTGAGATTAGAAATTCCACTCCATATAAGAAAAACAAGTTCACATGATGTCATGCAGAAGTTAAGGTTTTTCAGACTTCACTCAGCCATTACGTCGAGCCCCTAAATAGCTTAAAATTTGTTTTATATTAGCAACATCCTTTCTCATCCAATGACAGTGCTTGAAACACTGCATACAATATGCTAGATCCAAATGTGATATATACAAATTAGTCAGAAAAGAGCTCCTCTGGACTTCCTCCGCAGAACTCCTCTTGGTACATGAACCAACCTATTGGAGGCTGAGGATAATCCTCTATAGAAACTTTTCCTCATTGTTGAACTACCACTACTAACATGTGTGCAGAAAATTAATCCTCTGGTTAGATGACTCTCAGCACATTTCATTATACTAGCTGCTTTGACAATAGACATTACTCTTTACCAGAGAAGCAAAAGCCTTATCGAGATTACTCCATAGAACAATCAGCTAAAGCTAGACTACTGAACAGTCCTTCACACAGGCTATTACCATAATCAATCTAGGTGTTTAAGTAACAGCTAAACTCCATTTTCTTTCTCAAAATAGATACACAGCCAAACTTAACGCACTTTTCAAGTTAAGAATAACATTCCACCAGGCCATCCATTTTACAAAAAGCTTTCAAATTGAATACAATAGAGCACTGCAAGAAGTATCGCTCTATAATATACATATATAAAATGATGCTCTTGCTTGAACTAGGTATTTCTTAACCAAATGCGTAATTGAAGAAATATCATATCTGCTTGCTTCTAAATGTAAACCACACAGCAATACCACATATTCTAGTCTCACTACTTTGTCATTTATTGTTTTGGTAATTGGCATGTATTATCCATGAAAAGCAATTCCTTCTATGCAGCCTTTCTTCTAGTACACGATCTAAGACCTTATTGAGATTACTACAAGTTGCTATAAAACTCTTGAAACAAAACAAACACAAGCTCCGTTTCCTCCATTTAATCTGTGATATACTGCTTCATTGCCTGCCTCATAACATTCTCAATCAACCAGGAGGATTTAAATACAACAACATTGAACAAAGACACTGTAATCTTGAGCTTTTTGAAGTCCGCCCATGAAGCCCCAGATACTTTTTCCATTCTATTTTGGGATTATGTTAATGAGGAGCAAAGGCATGTGTTTCATCCAATTGATTCTCGGGGAGAGAATCAACTCATCTCTGAAAAGCAGTTTGTTAAGAGCCTTACAAGGCCTTATTGTACAGCTTTAATTCATGTGCATGAGGCAGACATAAATAAGGCATCCGCATCATCAGAAACCCCAGGCAGTCTGTGACTTATTACAAAATTACCAGCAAACATTATCCCTATTGTGGGATGCAAAGCACTGTGCTGATCTATTTCCAAGCACTGTTTCAGTTTCCAGAGCACCTTATCACATGTGCATGAGGCAAAGATTGAATGATAGGTAGGTGATTTAATGCAAAGAGGTTTGATAGTTTTTAGCTAAGTCTATTTGAAGCTCTAGTTTTACTTGTTGACAAGAAAGACAGCAGTAAGGGGTTATAGATGTTGCAAATCCAAGTGCCACTACCCTATCCATGATCCAAGAAGCATTCTGACACTCAACAAAAAATTCTCTCCTCTCTGCAAATAATCTCTGGTGACACTTAGTCAATGTGTTCTTGTAATTTACTAGAGTAAAAGATCCTATTTACTTTGATTGATCCTATTTAGCCCGCTTCACTATATCTACTTTTTGTCTAGTTCACCTTCACTACTAGTTTGTTTTGTCTAGTAGTGTAACTATATTGTTAGAGTCCAGTTATGACTCTATCATGACCTTGGCACGGCCGGTCACCAGAGGGCCTGCAAGTATTGGCAAGGGCCGGTGACCGAGGAGGGACATCTGTCCCAAGTTGGGACCAGTGCATCACGAGTAGTGACCCGGTGTGGCCGCCTGACAAGTTGTCAGAGATGCGGTGTGTCTTGACCGTCGGGACCCTAGCCGTCAGTGACGAGATGCTAGCTGGCAAGTAGTCGAGGTGACCAAGAGGGTCACAGGTCTTTGGCGGGGCACGGGGGTGGTACCCTATGAATCACTCAGTATTCACAGGTCATAGGGGCTAGGCGTGCCAAGTGGATTGATCACCCACAGGTGGATGCCATGTGCCAGTTGACAGGAATAGCAAGTAGGAGGACTCAAGGAGGGGGTGCCTATGGTTGGGAGGTTCATTCTACACACCGGCTTCTAGAATTCACGAGCTTGGAGAGACTGGCTTGTGACAATTGGTATCAGAGCCTCGTTGTAGAGAGAGAAAACGTCGTTCTAGAGAGAGAAAGTGTAGAGATTGTCAGATTTTGCTTGTTTTTGAAGGATTTTTGAGGGAGAAAACGTAGGAGACAGATTGGAGAAGAAAGGTGGGCCTCCAGTGCTGCTGTTCCAGCATACAAGGAGCCCACAAACACCCGTTTTGAAGGAGAAAAGGTGGAAAAATTTCTGGGATGCTCCATCGCCTTCCTGTGGCCTATCTCCATTGCTGAAAAAGAGGGAAATAGAGCGCATGTATGATCGCATACAGCTCTTGCTTGTGTGTAGGATATCTCTGTTGAGCTGGTATCAACTTCTTACTCTCAAAGGCTACTGGTCTACCCTCTTGGCTCAACACTGCACCTACGGCAATGCCACTTGCATCTAGACATGAGACATACCCTCATGCCTGAACTTATACACATGTGACTTAAAATCTATAGCGGGCTGCTTACTTGCATGCCACCGCTTACCAAGTACAATATCAAACTTAGCTAGTTCAGTAATTTCAAAATCTAACTTCTCGGTATACGTCTGAATAGACAAAGAAGCCTGAGAGATTCTAACTGATAAGCTTCCCGCGCCTTGGTGGACAAGTAACAAACTGGTGCCTCTTGAACAAGCTTTCACACCGAAATAGTCATGACACGACAAGTGTCCTCATCATCACTTACCAACAAGTCATCCAAAATTTCCTCATCCTTGCCCTCATCTTGATGTTGCATAGTATGGAGCTTCTTGTCCGTACGTCGAGGACAATCTTTGAAAAGATGCTTGCCAAGACAGAAAAAGCATAATCCGTCTTTCTTGGCCTTTTCCTTTTGCTCAGAACTGAGGGGAGACTTGTCGTAGGCACGACGAGCCATAGGAGATCCCACCTTGCACTTCAAAGTCTGCTGCATCTGGATAGGATCCTTCTGCGAAAAGCCTTTCTGACCAGCTTGGCCAAACTTTCGCGAACCCTTCTTCTAAGGCCAGCTTGGCGCTCCAGATTCAGTCTTGGTGCGCACATTACCTTCAAAGTTGAGAGCTGTAGCAACTGCCTCTTCTAAGGTTTTGCACCCTTCATTAAGCATTGAAGGCCTCAACTCTTCACAAAGGCCAAATATGAACTTGTGCACTACCAGCCACTTGGGAATCTCTTCCGGAATCTTGATAAGCGTCTCACGATACCTATCAGCATATTCCTGCACCATGTACTGCCTCTGACAATGCAAAAGCCAAGCATCCGTCGCACGCACATGCTCATGTGGAGGAATAAACTGAGCTCTGAAAGCTCGCTAAAACTCAAGCCAGGCGGATGGAGCCTGATTTGACTTCAACAATTTACGCCACCACGTGTCAGCAAAATCAGTGAAATGGTAAGCGGCTTTGCGGACCCGCCAACCCTCATCAGTTGGGGACCGTTTCAAATCAAAATACTCTTCCCACTTATGCAACCACTGATCTACGATATCAGTATTGCGTTGGGGAGTGTTTCCAGCGAAACGGGTAGATTTAATATCTTTGTCTTCTGGATAGAGTGGAGGTAACATAGGACGAACAGCAGAAGACGGATAAGGTGAAGCATACTGCAAGGAAGACGCATAACCACCAGCTACCATCATCGCTCGCATCTCTGCGACGGTCTTTTCCACACTATCCATGCGAGCTTGCACAGAAGGGGAAGTACCAGCAGGCGAACGGGCAGCCACTGTAGGCGGATTACGGGCAGGACTAAGCACAGGGCTGGGTGGTGGTGATGGAAGAGCAACGGGTGGACTGAGCGGAATATCAACTCTATCATCTTCCACTTCCGAAAAGGGAAGAAAAATGTGGTCGCTGATGCACTATCTCGTATACTGCATCAGATGAGCTTTACTGTGGTTGACAGTGGTCTCATGGAGGAGATTAAAAAGGCTCAAGAAAAGGACCCGCATTGTCAGCTTGTGTGGCCTAATGCGCGCAAGGTAGTCGACCAAACAGAAGTCAGTCGAGGCTGTCGCTTCCGTAGAGGCACACACCAGTACATATTTAACATACACCGTGAAGGATGGTATGTTATTGAGACAGACGTGAAGGATCTTCGCCGTAAGATACTTCATGAATGCCATGATAGTCCCTGCACAGGGCACCCTGGTATTGATAAGACCAGTGAGCTTCTGAGAAGGCATTATTTCTAGGCACGATTGCAGCAAGATGTAAGAGAGTACGTCCAACGTTGCACGGCTTGTTAGGTGAACAAGGCCGAGAGAGTAAGTCCTCTGGGCTTGCTACATCCACTTGAGATACCTACAGGAAGGTGGGAAAGCATCTCTATGGATTTTATTGTTGGGCTACCCAAGACCCAGAATGGATTCAATTCCGTTATGGTAGTGGTAGACAAGTTTTCCAAGATGGCTCATTTCATCGCAACGACCAAGAAGGTCACAGCTCCGCAAGTGGCTGAGTTGTTTATTCAGAATATTGTCAGGTTACATGGTCTTCCGAAGTCCATAGTTTCTGACAGGGATCCCAAGTTTATGGGAAATTTCTGGATTGAGGTGTTCGCCAAGCTGGGAACACAGTTGCAGATGAGTAGCTTTGAGAATTCTCAGACGGATGATCAGACAGAGCGAGTGAATCAAATCTTGGAAGATATGCTTAGGGCATATGTGAGTGGTACGCAAACAAACTGGGTAACCGCTATTGGAGTTCGCGTACAGTGATAAGAGACATGCGTCCACTAGATTGAGTCCATTTGAGCTCAATTATGGTTTCAGGCCACTGAAACCTGCAATCATAGGGATTGCGCTTAGGGTACCTAGTGCTATAGAGTTTTTGGCTCAGATGCAGCAGAAGCTAGAGTTGGCACGAGATAACTTGTCCAAAGCTGTAGCTAGGGCAGAGAGTTATGCTCGTGAGAACCGTACCTATCGGGAATTTGAGAATGGAGATTGGGTGTATTTACTAGTCCCTTCGAAGTCGAAGGTGCTACGCACAGGAAAGTGCGCCAAGTTATCTCCTAGGTATTGTGGACCATGGTTAATTATTAAGAAGGTGAGCCAAGTAGCTTATAAGCTACAGCTACCTGTGGGATGCAAGGTGCATCTAGTATTCCATGTTAGCAAGCTAAAGAGATGTTTGCACGATGGCGATGGCCTGGTGGAAGGTCTAGTGTCTCTTGAGGAGAAAGACACCACAGGTTATGGGCCAGACAAAGTCCTAGATCGAAGGGAGCGACGATTGCGGAATCGTCTCCTTCAAGAGTATCTAGTAACCTGGAAAGGGCATCCGTTGTCAGATGCTACCTAGGAGACGCGACAGGCGTTGCAGAAGTCTTACCCAAAGTTTGTCATCAAGGACCGATGACTTGCCAGAGGAGGGAAGGATTGTTAGAGTCCAGTTACGACTCTATCATGACCTTGGCACAGCCGGTCACCAAAGGGCCTGAGGCCAAGTATTGGCAAGGGCCGATGACCGAGGAGGACATCTGTCCCAAGTTGGGACCGGTGCGTCACGAGCAGTGACCCGGTGTGGCCGCCTGACAAGTTGTCAGAGATGCGGTGTGTCTTGACCGTCGGGACCCTAGCCGTCAGTGACGAGATGCTAGCCGGCAAGTAGTCGGGGTGACCAAGAGGGTCACAGGTCTTTGGCGGGGCACGAGGGTGGTACCCTATGAGTCACTCAGTATTCACAGGTCACAGGGGCTAGGCGTGCCAAGTGGACTGATCACCCACAGGTGGATGCCATGTGCCAGTTGACGGGAATAGCAGGTAGAAGGACTCAAGGAGGGGGTGCCTATGGTTGGGAGGTTCATTTTACACACCAGCTTCTAGGATTCACGAGCTTGGAGAGACTGGCTTGTGACATATATGGTGTGCTAGCTATCTGAACATTATACTTTTATCCATATGGTAGTCTATCAATGCATTTTGAGATTGTCATTTTAAAAGAACTGATAATGTCCATGTCATGTGTCATGCCCATGACTGGTCTCGGGTAGCGTGTCCACGCTAGGGGCCGGTAGACCAACAACCCGTAAGTTAATCGTGACTATAAGGGAATTGGGGCCCTTATGTGGATATGGTCATAATTAATGGTTGTAGGCCTAAACACATGGTGGTGGAGTTGTATGGTATGCTTAGCCTAGAATCCTGTTGTGAGGACTTTATATCATGTTTGTCCAACAAGTCTTTATGGAAACTTGGTTTTGACCACATAGCATGTTGCAATGTTTAATGGTACCTTTCGAATCGCCTTTTAGAACCATATTTGAATCGACTTCTCCAGGTTCGAACCGGCGAATCGGATTTAGGGTCAGTAACTTATTCACATAGCCATGCTCCACATTTACTTTGATCGTCCCGCCGCTCTTACCATCGTGTTCTCTGTCGTAAAAAGCATGCCTATGATAATTCTGAAGCGAAACGTCTGGTTGACCTTCTTTTCAGTTCTTCTACGGGCGCTTTTTGGCGTGAGTTCATTCCCCGCTCTCCACCACCTCTCTTGGAAGACCTCCGCATTTAGACTGCTTATGCCACTAGCTTGTATACCATTCCCACCAACTCACCTATCTCTATATCTCCATGACCATCTGAGTTCTCCTTCTTCACATCTGATATGGTCCTTGGCACTTGCAGCCATTAAGAAGATGAAGTCCCTAAAGCCAGAGATATTGAAGACCTCGAGTCTGAACTCCTTTCCCATGCGTCTGACTTACTCGCCCCCACCATAGCCACTCTTCTTAATTCCGCAGTTATTTCTGGTTTCCCATCGTCCTGGTGCCCTAACATTATCCACCCCATCCATAAGAATGGTGACCCCATGGTTCCGAGTAATTACCGCACTATCATGATTGGGCATGTCTTGGCAAAGCTATATGGTACTATACTTCAGTCTGTTGTGAGTTCAGAGACGGAGACTAGGAGACTACATGCTATGGGTCAGGTAGGTTTTCGGGCCCATTACTCTACTACAGATCACATCTTCACATTACGGGCCTTGATTGAGGAGGCTAAGCACAGGAAAGAGAGGGTTTACTGTTGTTTTGTGGACTTCAGGAAAGCCTTTGATTCCGTTCCTCGCTCATTGCTCACTCAGAGACTCCGAGACCTTGGCTTATCCACTGACATCATTCTTGCTGTGATGGCACTTTATGAGCGCGTCCTAGGATGTTTCCGGCAGAGCAGTTGAATATCTGATCATATTTGGAGCACTATTGGGGTGAAGCAGGGTTGCTCCCTCTCACCGGTCCTCTTTGGCTTGTACATTGATGAGTTGGATCGAGTCATTACACAGTGTGGTGGTACCGGTTGCAGGCTAGGGGACATCTTGATTGCTATCCTTCTTTATGCCAATGACGTGGTATTGGTCTCACCGACCAAAGAGGGTCTACAGAGACAGTTGGACTGCTTACATGCATTTTGCACCAGATGGGGCCTAGGGGTGAACATTGGGAAGACCAGGGTTATGGTCTTCAACACTTCTCAAGCATTCATGAAGCGACAGGAGTTTACTTTTGATGGACAGGTTCTAGAGGTGGTCCCTTCTTATACATACCTGGGGATCCTTTTCTCGGGTCCTACTTTTAGTATGAGACAGGCCGCTACCACTCGACTGGGGAAGGGGCATGCCTCCCTTGTTCAGCTAGAGCAATTTTGTTTCAGGAAGTCCATCCAGGATGCTCGCAGTAAGTGCCACCTCTTTGATACCATTGTCACCCCCACGACTCTATATGCGGCAGAGGCATGGTGCACGGGCCTCCCCTCTTCACACTGGGCCAGCCTTTCACGATTACAGACCACCATGCTAGCTCGGTTGATTCGAGCAAAGCCTTATGTCCCACATGAGATTCTTTTGGCCGAGTTTGCAGTTCCACCTATACAGATCGAGGCAGCTCTTCAGCTCATTACCTATATTCAGAGGATACAGGCACTGCCAGAGATAGACAGACGATACATACAGATTGCACTTTCATCCTCACAGGGCCTTCATGATCAGGGCTATAGACTATCATGGCTCTCTCAGGCATCTCACCTCCTACTTGAGTCATTTGGTATCTCCATCATTGCGCTTCCCTCGGGCACCCATCAGTATATCAGACGATTTCTCTATCGAGCATACCTAGAGCGGACTTGGAGCAGCCAGTTAGGAGTTAAGCCAAATTTCTACCGGACCTACTTTTTGGAGCTGGATGTATCAGGGACCCCAGTCATGCCACGCTACTTGGATTCAGGGCTATCACATTGCCTCAGATTCACACTGGGACAGCTCAGGGTGTCTTCTCACCAGCTAGCTATTGAGACGGGGAGGTTCCATGGTATTCCCAGAGTGGAGCAGATTTGCCAGTTGTGCTCCCTCGGTGAGGTGGAGTCTGAGGAGCATTTTATCTTCAGATGCCTGGTATATTATGAGATCAGAGGAAGATATCACTGCTTGTTTCGAGACATACCTACCACTCTACGTTCTCTCATAGCCTATGAGGACCCACGGTGTGTCGCGCTGATGGTACACGAGATGTTCATATTGCGGAGAGATCTACACGGGACATCCCAGCACATTAATCTCAGTCATTGATCACTTCATTCTTTACTAGACAGAGATCACGTGTCTCAATACCCGAGGATGATGACTACTACAACGACGAGGATGACAGTCGCTTACATGCCCACAGATCAGAGACGATGTACTACCCATACTGCCAGGATAGCCATGCCTCATATACAGAGACATACTACACACGCTCATGCTCATAAACGACACCAGCGGGCTCCAGCGCTTTCTCATATTGCGGCTCGCATTACATCTTTCTACAGCATCAGCACAGACTTGACATCTTGATTGCAGATGATTACTTGTTTATTTAATTGATACTACCTGTTTTCTTTATTTCAGTTTTGGAGACGTTCTATGCGCTCCCATGGTTACTACACACTTGACATGTACCCTCATTAGTCTTATATGCCTTTTGGCATGGAAAAGACATTAATAAAGCTTTCTTTCTTTCTTTCTCTCTCTCTCTCTCTCTCTCTCTCTCTCTCTCTCTCTCTCTCTCTTTGTGGAAAATGCCAAAACAAAACAGTTTGAACGGTTTTAAAAATAAAAAAAATAAAAAAAACAGGTTCGAACCGTTTTTCTTTGGAAAAAAATTATTTTTTTTTTCCCAGTTCAAACCCAAAAAAACGGTTCGAACCGGGACGATTCAAACCTTGAATGAACCGCGGTTCGACACAACTATGGCATGTTGCCTGCCTTTTGAGTTTTCTGATTCATTGGAAATTCTGATCCTTTTTTCCATGCCAAGTAAATACCTTCGCCTCAAGATCAATTTTCTGTTCATACTTGACAAGGAAATCATGTTCAGTGACTTCAGTCCTATCAGAAATAGGCTGCTAATATTGTGCACAGACTTACTTTCCTTGAAACTCTCTTATAGAATCTCTCCTATAGACTGGATCGATTAGAACTTCTAACTATTATTGGTAAGCACTTCAACTTTGCATCATCATCCAACTGTTTAAGATCCTCGTGCAACCACAACTCTCCAGATTATCACGAACTTAATCTGTCAAAAGAAAGGGTTGCTCTCAAAAACACTTAAGAAGATGCAGAAAATTCAGACCTCAAGACTCATTCATGCTCCATGATGGTTCAATAGGATTTTTGTATTCTGAAATTTTGCCGATACAGTTATCAGACCTGAATTATGTCAATTCATGCATGCAACCCTCATCAATTGCTAACTCATGTTCTGAAATGCAAGCAAAAGCTCATACCGTTGTAGCGTAACCACAGTGAGGATGAGAAAATATGTATTGAATATGCTACATTTGCTCAAAGGGAAACTTTCATAAATATTTTATATGATGATAGCCTTTTAAGATGAGCTTTGAGAAGACCGAGGAGGTCTTAGAAGGAAGAGAGCAGAAGAAGCTGAGAGCCGAGCATGAGAGCCGAGGAAATACTAGCTAGGAAGACAGTGAGTTAACTATGTGAGCCTACATGGTGTATCCCAAAGAAGGAATGACCATGTAGGAGCTAGTAATGTTTCCTAGGCATTGTCAATAAAGGTAGACCCCCTTAAATTAGTTAGAGTGAGCCACCTTTTGATGGTGACCCTTAGTGGAAGGAAAAATTCCACATGTAATTCTAATTTAGTGGAATTGCCACATCGGCTCCACATGGGCAGCCTTCTTGCTTATTTAAGGGCCCTCCTCTCTTGTGAGGGAGCTTTGATTGTATTGTCAAGTTCTCTTGAGCAAATAAAGAGGATTCTCCACGAGTTCTTGATGATAGCTTAGCTCCTTGTTCATGGCAATGCTCTTGAGTGAGATTTCTATGAGCATGCTTGATTCCTTTGCATTGTGGATTAACTAGGTTCTTGTTCTTGTTTCTTGCTTAGTTGTGGATTAGCATTCAGTTCTTGTTTGTGGAATCTTGTAGTAATCAGCATTCAAGTAAACTAGATAGGCTGGTTTGTGGTATGGATCTTGCATACTCCCTTACAACCCAGTTCTTGATTGTTCTTGAGTAGTCTAAGCATCAAGTGATGAGTGTTTCTTGATTCTTAGATTGTTAGAATGCTGTTAGGAATCTAGTTTCTTGAATCTTGTTTCTTGTTTCAGTAGCCTACATGTTGTTCTCAGGATGCATCTAAAGCATTAATAAAATAGGGACCTTTTGCAAAGAATGCATCTCAGATTGCTTGCAACTATTACATTAATCTTTTTCAAGTCAAAGGAAGATAATGCTATCAATGAAAGCACTGCTTTGATGGGTTGCCAGACTTCAAAACTTTGCCAACTCTTCAAAAACTGTTGTTCCATGAGTTCAGAAGTTGCGAGCATCTTCTGGCTGTATATGTCTAGAACTTATTTTTTCTATGAGTAAAGAAGCAATGAACATATACCAAAATAAGGACTCGTGTTGTCTCTTGAGGTGAACCCTTTTTCAATTAGCTATCAAGAACCTTATCTCAAGTCCTTCAAAAAATTGACTGTGATAGTGTCTTTCATGCACAAAGTCAAACTCAACCTATTAACTTAAACTTTTTTTATTGTTCTCCTTTCGAAACAATTTAGGATTCGCCAATCTAATTGCCATAGAATATTCATAGTACATACACATCTAGAAACTACATCTGCTCTGGAATAAATCGAGTAAAAATTTGCAATCTCCTAACAAGCTTCTACTTCAGTGACACGTGTGTGTCAAGACATTCACCAATTCCATTGTTATAAACAATAAGCCATGCATGTTAATCCATTATATCTTTATTCATCTCATGAGTCATAAACATAAGCATGCATCAATCATATAAATTCATAACACAACTACCCTTACTTGAAGAACCTTAATGGATCATTATACTATTAGAGATTCAATTTGATCACATTAATATGAGCCAAGGGTAATGCCTAAGATGATGGAGCAATGATAACTTGGTAGATGTGTTGCATCAGCTCCTTAACATCTCTTTGATTGCATATTGGAAAATAATGATCTAGTTCACTAATAGAATTTCCATATACAAATGTTGTTTTTTAATTTCATATGCTATTAATAGCAAAGGATTCAAGCTGATTTGAAGAAGATGTCAAAGCTCATCATGGTGAAAACACAAATGTAAATTAAACGACCAAATTGTACTCCATGCAGCAGAATTCAAAATATCTTGGACAACTATCACTTATATAATACTAAGATACCTAGTAGAATTGTAGTGGAGAACATAAACGTCAATGCAATCACTTAGTACCAATAGAAATAATTTCAACTTACAAATGGTCATTAATAATTAGAAATAGATCCAATAGCTTTTCCATTGATTAAAAAAAGCAATAGAATCCAAACATTTTGTCAAACTGAAAAAAGGAGTTATCACTTTTCCTAGCTACAAATTTTCCTACACAGGGAAGTCAAAAGAGTATAAAAAAATTATTGAAGTGTTTTGTTAGCTATAAATTCAGCTAAAAATGGCAAAAAGAGTATTAGATAAGTATTTAAAACTATGTGATGACGGAGTTTTTGGGAGAAGAGAATGGCACAAGGGATGCAGTAAGAATGTGCATAGAAGTTAGAATTGCTTGTAAATCACAAGGTCTAAATGAATCTTTCAGAAAATCCAAGATGAGAACAAGTCTTTCTAGTGATTGCAGAGAGAAAATCGTAAGGGGGGGAGGGGATCAATTTAGTGGTTGAAAAGAGGTCAGCAAGTACATAAAATCCACTAGCTAAATTTCCCCATCTAAATCCGAAAAATGGAAACCCATCACTGAAAGCCATAAAAAATAGCCACAAGATTAATGTGCAAATAGGTCACGACATTCAACAGCAGCCACTCCATAAATAGTGGACATGGGATTAACGAGCTTTTGACTGAAGAATGCAGCAAGGACATGGTATGAATGTGAGAAATATTTAAATTCCTGGTAAGCTACAAGGTCTTTGACAAAATCCTAGATGAGAGAAGTATCTCTAGAAGTTTAAGAGGAAAGAAGGGGACTGATATGGAGGTTGAAAAAAGATCAAGAATTATGAAGTTCAAATAGACAATGCAAATGTTAAATAATCCTTCGAAATTTAGAATATGGTAATGCAATAGCGAAAGAAATGAAACAAAATGGCTAGATTTATGAACTAAAAGAGCAAGACATTCAATAGTGGCCACTCCATAGATATTCGAGTTCTAGAAAAGCATTAAAGAGCAAAACATCCTTCTTCAATCTAACTTGGAGAGGTTAACAACACATGCACATATGCAACCAATTACGAAGACCCTTTGCTAAACCAACCTGGTGAATGAGCTGGTAGAAGCTGTGCTGACCATTTGTGCCTGGTTCTCCAAAATCAATTTCTCCAGTTTCATAGGGAAGCTGTACACCCTCAATGCTTACGCCCTTCCCATTACTCTCCATACTTACCTGCTCAAACAGGATAACTCCATTTTGTGATTCATTTTTCCACAGTTATTTACTCGTAGTATGACAGGAAGAAAAATGACACTTTTCTCAGCTTAAAGATACCAAAAAAATTCTTGCCTGTTGAATATGTGGTGCCAATTTCTCCAGAGCCTGGCAGTAAGGAAGAATTGCCTACAAAAAGGAGAAAATTCAACACTTTAGCGAATATTTTTGGAGGAAATATCAAATTTTGAAGTGGCGGTGAGACACATAATCATCAATCAAGAGCAAAAAAGAGAGCCAAATATAAAAAGAAAGGTATAAAAAGTAATCTCATCTGCTTACCCTTGCAGGAAAGCCAAGAAAAGTCACATTCCAGACACTAAGCAATCCAAGTAACACCTGATTCAAAAGAACTTTAAGTTAAATGCAAGCAAAGAATGTAGTAACATTTCTCCCAACTTTCTCCAAGGTGAAAACAATTAAACCACATGCGCAACAAAAACATTACTTGAATTCAAGGCGACAATCGTAGAAGACCACTTTTGGGCACCCCTAACTGGCTACATTGAGCAACGTTCTTGAAGTTTATTAATAAACAAATATGTTTCTTGCATAATGTAAAGCATGGTTGCCCATTCCTTAAGGGAACGCAAAATAAAAATAGAAAATCATAATTATTTTACAAAGAAACAAGAATATGGAAGATTATTAAGCCTTTAAGCAGGCTTAATAATCTTGTAATTTCTGATTTTTATGCTCATTTTATGTAGGTGTAGCAGTAGTGTTAAAATTACACTTAGGAAATTCCATAGTTCTTAAAAGCAAAATTGTGTACAAATTTGGTTCTTTTTCCAAAACATCATAAGATATATCTGCATGATTATAACTTCCCATCGTATTTTACATACTAATAGCCTGTCCCTGTCTGGAGGATGTTTTCCTACTATGCTTTTTGATCGGAAATACTTTGAAACTCCTTAGTTTGCGTCTGCCACATTGCATCAGAGTGACAGGTTTGGTTTGCAGCATTGCGAAAGGAGTAGGCCATACGTTCAACTGATGGCTGACTAGTCATAAGCATTGTTTTACCATTTGAACTCATTCTACGAACCACAGGTGCTTTAATACCATTTTTTTTTGGGATGGAAAAAAAAAACGTTCCAACCCAGTACGTTCCCGAACTTACAGTAAGTTCTAACGGTAAAGGTAGGTTCAACGGGGGTTGGCCGATGTAAACTCACTGCTAGTACAAATGATCAACGTCATGAGGAAACTGTTAATCATAAGTTGCTATTGTGTTGGTTCATAGAATAGTTGCCCGTTCCGGAACTTGACCAATTTTTTTGTTTTAAATACATATTCTTTTAACAAGGAAAAAATCAGCGATACTGACTTCAACCTATAGAAAAATACGCTGGAGTCGTCTACGCTGGATAGGCGTAGATGGTTGAGAGATAGATATGCGTGCAGACAGCCATCCAGTAGATCAGATTGAGACAACATCCAGTAGTAGATGGTTCGTATGCAGGGGCCGGAGCAGGCTTCTATACGAGGTAGGTTTTCATTCATGTGAAATAATATCATGCATCTGGCCAATCATTTATGATTCACAAGCTATGAATACTCAATGTCAGGATACAGATGCGCTTGGAATCAATGTGGCCACTGGAGTTGGAGATTTTCATTAACTGAAATTGTTGGAGCATTTCTGGCCCTTTTTTTATATTTAAAAAAAAAATGCTCCGACCCAGTACGTTCCGGATTCCGGCCCAAAAGGGTCGGAACGGGTTTCTAAGCATTCATAGAAAACAGGTACACTTGTAACTTGACCTTTATGGTGAAGAGCATGTCTAATATGGCAAACATGGAAAAAGCTTCCTCAATATCATTAGTTTCTTGTTATGCTACTATCTTAATGAAGAGCATTGAAGATTTCATTCCAGAAAAGTATACTCAATTTGCCGAACTTAACTGCAACTAGTTGTCAATAAATTAATCTTACAGGCAAATTTTTGTCGAAAGGTGTCGTTCTAAAATGTTCATCAACACTCCAAGCACCTTGCAAGAACCTGAAAGAATATGTTTCAATATCAAGACCTCAAATATCTGCAAAGAAAAAGCTAGGCCATTGCAAACCATACAAGAAATAGGAATTCTAAAAAAATAAAAAAATAAAAACTGCAAGTTACAATTAATCTTCATGTGAAATATGTGTCAAGCATTCATATAAGGAAAACTAGATAATGAATTCTGTATGAGGCAATTGCCTAACATGTTCACCACATGCATCAAATTGCAAAAAGTAAAACTATGCCTAACAATCAAAGCTAAAGAAGGATAGATGTACTAAAATAGCATCACATACTTCAAAATCAGCTTTTGACAAAGAGCAAATGCTAGTAGCCACTAGCATATCATGTCATAAGCCAAAGGCTAATATTTTTTAACATTGCAATCCAAAAATTATGCATTCATGCTGAGAATGGTTTTGCATTTTCATAGCACTTCTGAAAGACATTTTGGATGTTTGAGAAGGTGAAAAGTGACTGAGATTTTTGTTCAATGGCAAGATCTGAATGAGAAAATGCTAGCTAGCAATCAAATAAAGACATGCGCAACGTTCAAAAATAGATAAAGAATATTTTATGCATATTCCAGAATCCACACACACACACATTAAATATGATAAAAAGTTTATCATTTCTTTTGTTAGCATTTTATTAAAATGAATCATAGTTGCCCTGCATTTCAAAACAGTGTTTGGAACATTTACAAAACAAGCATCCCAAAATGATTCATCAAAAATACCGTACTTTTGTCAGAATGCGAACTAGTAACACAATTTTTGATATATCAATGTTATGTCTAGGATAATACTGGACATAACAAAGGGGACGTGCAATCTTCAACCCCACGAAGTCTTAGACCATCAACTTCATTATTCTTTTGTATGTTTTAATCATAGGGGGTGAGAAAAACACTCTTTGGGGTAAAATAGCATTTAAAAAATCGTGTATGTGTCCAATATTAGTCCTAAGATTTTAGAGCCTAACTTGTGCTACACAAAGGTTGTATAGAATGATTGAACTGGAATTAGAATGTGCAAGTCCATGTGTCTGATACACATGAACCTATGGATCAGCCCACATGTCTACGTTTCCGGAACGAAACGCGTTCTGGAACGGGACCTCAAAAAAATGAAAAAAATACGTATTTTTTACAAAGTGTTTTGATGATCTAGTATTTATGATCTTGATAATTGAATCTCTTGATGATCTTTGATGATGTTTAGCTTGACGATCTTTGTGTGAAGGATAACTCTCACAAGGACCATTGTAGTCTTTGGCCACTACTAGAATATTTCCATTCAAAAAAATCATCAGAGGATTCAGGAATAAATGCCTTTTCTATAGCTGTAGAAATTAAAAGAGGAGTCGAATGAATGAGTGGCTACACAGAAATGTATGTTCCTTGTGGTGCATCATTGGAAGATCTTCCTCTCCCAAACAAAATAATAGGTAGGATTGATCTCCCTCCAAGCTTCACTGAAGTCACTTCATGGGGCCTTCATGGGGCAGCCTGATTAAGGGTTCTTGATAACCTGGAACATCAATTAAACCTTCCAAAGAGAAATTTGACCTCTCTGCAACTTGGCTTTTGCACACTCTAGATTGAAAGTCAATCAGGCCTACACAGTCCATTTCCAAAAAGAAAAGTTGTTCAATAGTATGGCCTGCTAGCATTAAAAATAATTTTGATGCAACTAAGGTTATAAGCACTGATGTTTATCATATTTTGATTGCTTGAGTAAGTTACTCTTGGCATTGTCCCTTAGTTCCAATATACCAACTTTCAGCCTTACGACTCAAAAGTATCAAAGGAGGGTAAAAAGACATATGCTTGGATTGATACAAATGTAAGCAACATAAGATGATGGAATGTTTTATAATTTGGTCAGAGTTTATGATTTGAAATCCAGAAACAAAAATCCCAATGAATCTCAAATCAGAAATGGAGGGAAAGTATTCAGTTTTCCCAAGTCTGAAATCCGATGTCCTATTAAATACAACGAAACCACATAAACACTTACCTGTTGACAGTGTCGAACCCATACTGAATTGATAATGGCAGCACACCGACAGCACTACATACTGTACCAACACATGCATAGAAGTATGAGAGAGATTGACAGCACAAAAGATGTTATTTGTCGTTCAATGAAGACTTTATTCAAAATGAAACTTTCAGTTACAAATATTCAGCTTCATAGGAAAGTCTTAAATAAGTCTAAAAAGCATGAAAGTGAAAATGCTCATTGACTTGATAACATACCACTATACCGACCACCAACCCAGTCCCAAAAAGTGAAGGCATTTTCAGGATTTATTCCAAAATCTTTGACAAGCTGCAAGAATTCCATAACCGCAGTGCAAATGTTTAGAACCTAAAACTAAGATATTCCCACTTAGGATTCCTACAATCTTGTTGCATCTCTATCATTACACATTCATACTACCATTTCATCTTATGAGAGAAAAATATGCCCACATGGGAGACAGCATTCACAACATTGAATGATGACAAGCCCGAAAACTGAAATATTCTTTCAACAGGTCAATCGCAATGTTTCAACGGGTGTCTGTGATGGTGATACAGCCTTCTTGACTGCAATAATATTTCAAAATTGCAGAAGTCGAATGACGACTAGGAAAAGTGATCCCATCGTCGAAGCGTAAACTAACTCCAAAATCATTAAAAAATTTGTCTGACACTTTTGAATGCCACTATGATGCCACCATCTCCCTCTTCCTAAGCTGCTCTCCTCCTACACTGCCCCATTACCACCTATCAGCCTGTGTAATTTTCTACTCCTCCTGAACAAATCATCTCCCTAGTATCTACCTGCTAGTTCATGCAGCCCAAACCATGCTACCCGCCTACCCCGTCAGTGCACCAATTCATCTTTTACCAATCTGTATCTTCCACTGCAAGTCTAGCCCTGCTTCATTTCTGCTTTCGCCCTCCACATGATCTCTCTCTTTCCATTCAACCAGCCTGTAGGCCCCCTCCATCCAAACGTTCTTTCCTCTCTCCTGATTCGTTTGTTTGCTTTGGTTTAGCTTTAGTTTTGCATACATCTTTAAAGGGTCTTCTGTGGTTCTATAATTATCATTTTCTACGGTTCCTGCTGGTATGGGCTAGTACGATGTATATGTTAACAGCAACTTACACTAAGTTTTAGCAGTTTCCTACACGTAGCTACTTACTCAAGAGCTAATTTTGTTGTATTGGCTTATAGCATTATGGCACCATTCATCTACAGTTGGCTGGGAATTGGTTATTTTTTACAATTCTTTTGTAATGACAGTTTCCTTACAGACCACCTTACTTCAGATGCCTGCACCAGTTCTACTACGATCTTTTACTAGGTCTCTTGCAACACTGCCTATATTTATCACTTGAAAGCTGTGGTTATCACAGAGGTATATCTTTTTATGGTCTTATTTTCACTTACATGCATCAATCTACTAGCTTTAGGTGATCGTAGTGCATAGACTTTTCCTCTAAAATCTGTTGGCAGTAGTTAGCTGCCTATCAGACCACCACCTAAGCTCTTTTTCATAGTGCTTCATCAATTCAAGGGAGAGCTTCGAATACCGTAGGTCATTGGACATTCGTGGCTGGGTGGTGAGCGAGTCTCTAATCCGTTTACTTTACTTCTGCATTATTCTTTACATCCGCTATGCAAGACCAATTAGGTAAGGACCTTATGCCATAGGGACTTAACATTGTTATCAAGGCTTTTTCTTTTAGCTTCATGTGGTAGATGTTGATGCCCATGATGACTCTACTTTTGTTGATGGTCATAAATGCTATGCTTACATGACAAATTTTCCTTGGGCAGGACAATCAGCTCTACTACTATCTGCTTGAAGGTCAAGATTGCAGATTAACGATTTATTGCTTTCTTAATGCATGCATTTTTATTAGCACTCAGCTTATGTCACAACTTTGTTTTAGATTCATTTAAAGCGATGGCAACCCATTGATCTTTGCAAGTTGAAGTCACTTCAGCTCACGTTCTTTGCAGTACTAAAGTCTTGCATGATGTCCCATTTCATATTGGGAAACTTTTATCAGAGACGAATTCTATGTTTTCCACTTGGCTATTATATTAGTCCAAGCATCGACAGTTTTGAACATCACTGGCAAGGAGACATTTGATGTTTTGAAATCGAATGTCACACATTCAGGCAGAAAAGCCCATAAGAGCATTCCCTATGAGTATCTACAGTGTCCTCCTGCAAAATGAATGTGGCATAAAGAAGCTTCTCTGCACAACTACCAGACCATCGCATATAACCTAATCATCATAATTGGGAAGGCTGTTGTGAATTTCTTGCTTGTTGTTATATAGTATGAACTGCTTGAAGATCCCATCCAGTTTCCAAATCTTTGCCCTCCTCACAGACCACTGGCTCATTATTATAATTATGTGGTTTTTATGTATCCCTAAAGGCACCCCTTTAAAAGCCCTAAACCCAAAAAAAATTTAAATTTAGAATCTTATTAAATATGTATTTTTCATTTTTTTACCTCTTTCCGAAACAGGCAACTCTGGTATAGAGATAGCATTTGGAAGTAAACTCAATCTAAGGGCACCCTCTAAACTATTTCTTAAAGAAGAGGAAGAGGTTAAAGAACAACTTACTAAATACATCGAAAAGGTTTGGGGTTTAACCTATTAGTTCTCCTTTTGGAGCACTTGTTTTGTTGGTGTAGAAGAAGAATGGGTGATTAGCTAAACCCTAAACCCTAAACCGTGAGAGGGATCGCCCCCCGAAGCAAAAAGCGAGGTACAATTGCTCTACAGTTCTGTCTCTGTCCCAGTGGAACCATCTATGATCCTAACGAACAGGCTAGAGGTTAGTTTTGAATTTTTATCATTGACAGAACCCAACTTGGATCAATGCACCTAAACTTGACCGAATTGAATCAGAAATGCTCGGCAACATACATAAAAATAATGGCCTTAATTCAGGCTTTAATGTGATACCCATATTGGCCATAAAAAAAAAAATTATAAAAAAAAAACACATTTTTGAGAAATGCTACCAGAATCCAGAAACGCGTTTCTGAATCGCGTTTTTGAACGCGTTTCCAGAATCGTAGTGCAACTATGCGTTTGTCTAACCATAAAACAGGCTTCACCCTATTGGCAACTTTGCATACGTTTGAGAGATATAGCCACGTGATATCCACTCTATGTAACTAATTGTTCTCATCATAGCTATGACTTCCAAGGGTAGAAGATTGGTTCAGCCAAAAGGATAAGATAATATATGGTTTGCTTATTCCCATGCATGTGGGGGAGAGAGAGAGAGAGAGAGAGAGAGAGAGAAAGAAAGTCCATGCCAAAAGGCATATAAGACAAAAGAAGTACATGTCAAGTATGTGGTAACCATGAGAGCGTCTAAAGCGTCTCCAAAGCTATAATAAAGAAAACATTTAGTACAAACTAAGATAAATACATAAATGAAAAAGCCTGTGCATGAAAATCATATGTATCCATGTCAAGGTGTTGGGTCTGTGCTGATGTTGTAGAAGGATGTAATGCGAGCTGCAACATTAGGAAGCACTGGAGCACGCTGGTGTCACCTATGAGCATGAGCATGTGTAGTGCGTCTCAGTTACAAGCTAAGATTCACTAGCTATGCTAGAAAGCAGGACTTAAGCTAGAAAGCAGGAAGAGAATGCTTAAGGAGGCTAAAGAGGAGCAATCATCATAAACTGAATAAAGAAATACAATGGTGCCCTACTTATACCCTCTCCCTGAATCAAATGGAGGATTCAAAAAAGGGAGGGAAAATAGTGCGCCCTCCCAGTAGGAGGACCCCCACTCCAAATCAATGTGACCAAGTCCTAAAAATATAACCAAATAGGGCCCAAGGCCAGTATATGAATAAAAAGGCCCCTTAGGCCTGCTTATGCATAATAACAATAAAAGAATGGACGCGGCGAATGTAATGAGCTAAGTCCATAACTCTCCCCTGCAGAAAAACAAAGCCCTTCACCGGCTAGCAAGCATAATGACTATCTAAAATAATAATGTAAGCATGCTAAATACTGAAAAATCACGAACTAATGGAAATATTGATGGAGAGGACATAAGTCGTCACAACAGATACCCCAAAAGTATCATAACTGTGTGAAGCAAGTACTAAGAAAATACTACAATAAAGAATAGTCATAGCTAGCCGAATCATGAAGTAGAGGGAACATCTACAATGATATCTGTAGTAGAGGAAAGAACTAAAGCCATGAGGGCTCGAGCCTGATCTGCCAATAATGGTGTATGATAAAACACATCAATAGGCTCCCATGTGGCCTCCTCAACAGGACGACTATCCCACTGAATCAAAAACTGAATTTGTCGGCAACGTCAACTATGGTGAAGGCGAACCTAGTGAATGGCAGCTGGTAAGAAAAGGAACAACTCAGGATCAACATCATGGCGACGAAGGGAACATCTCGGCCGCGTCATCAGAAACCAAGCAATATGGAACAGCCAAGAATGCCAAGGAACCAGAAGAAGATCAAGCAGCAACTAGGAATGCCAAGGTATTCGCAATGCCCAAGCTAGTAGAGGATCAGCCCAAAAGATAGGGACATCATACCAAGGTATCCAAAAAGCCCGAGAAGGTAGAACTGCACCAGCAACGGGAAGCTAATAAGGAAACTGAAAAAGAGATGGACACTTATCGCGAATAGCCGCATCATACACGTAACCATCAACCATATGTGCAAGGTGCCCCAAGAAAAGATAGCAGCATCGGAAGACCAGCACCAAAGAGTAGGAACATAAGCAGGATAACATGCACGCTGTAACAGCATGGAAAAGCAAGCGATATGCCAAGAAACATGGAGCATAAAGAGATCATCCTGACAAAGGATAGCTAAAATGGAGAAATATGCACCAGCATGGTCAAAAGCCCAAGGTATCCATAAGGCCCATGAATGAGAAGTAGCAATGGCACACGGTACCCTCAAGGCCCATATCACAAGAAGAGCAGCATGCCAAAAGCTCCAAAAGGTCCAAGAAATCAATGCATCATCTAAAAAGACATGATGCATGAAAACAGTAGCAACAAATCTAGAAATAGTAGAGGCCCCAACTGAAAAACTGTAGCCGAAAAACTCATCCTTTTGACCTCATATGGACATACCAATCCATCATAGGATACACCAAAAACGGATGGAGAATTGGATAACCCATCGGAAGTGGCCGCAAGTGTAATCCCAAAGTACACACCAGGCGCACAAGTGAGGAATAGAAACAATGCACTGAAACGAGGAACAGGATCCGCAACATCAGTAGCAAGCATCGGAGCAATATCCACGTGTATCTGGGAATGAGTATCAAAGCACATATGAGCAACACTGAAGTATATGGCGGCAACATCCCCAAAAACTATCCAAGAGAGGAGAAGGAACTCTCTCAAGGTACCCTGATGGTCACGGAACACTAGAACAAAGTAGCAACTCAGCATCGGAGACCAAGCGATATGGAGCAACCCAAAATGACGGGGAACCTGAAGATCACCCGGACAAACAGTAGCTGGAACGGAGGCAGTAACCCAAGCCATCAAGATATGCCAAGCCTGACAATGAGCAACAATCCAAAAAAACACATAGAGAGCCACATGCATAATCATAGAGATATCCGCACCATAGGCGATCAGTAATATGGAAAAACCAGCACCAATCAACAGGTCCAAATGAAAACCAAGCTATATGTAATAACCAGGAATGCCATATAGCCATAGCATCAGCATGGACTGCAGGAAACCTATATGTAGAGACACAAGGAGACTGAAGGATCCCCGTATACTCATCTAGAAAGATCCCAGCATATAAATACCCTAGATAAGTAATAGTGACCATCTGGCAAATATCCTCGGATGGAAAAGGTGTAACTGTAAGGGCGAAAGGCTCATGAATCATGTCAGGAACCGTAGAAATATCATGAGGCAGATCACAAACCTCAAGCAGAGATCCATGGAATAAAGCGAAAGAAGATACAACCTGATCACCAATAGCAAAGGAACCAGCAAACGTGGACCTGTGAAGGACCCCATAGAAATCAGCAGGAACATCGGCCATAACGGACTCAAGAGATGGAGATATAGAGACCAATGGAGAAGATACTGCACCAACCACTGAACCAGGAGGGCTATCTGAGATAGGCGCAAAAGCAATAGTAGAAATACCACCAAGGTATACGGCCTCAATATCAATGAAACCAGGAATGACCACCGAATACGATATCTATGAATGAAGGCATATAGGCGCAAGGCACGTAGCAACAACCTGTAAATCCGGAGCAGCATCAACCTGAGTAAGAGGACCCACGGACGGTGAAAGTGAAGCAGCAACTAATGTACTCTGAATGGAAAGAAGAGTTGCATCATGAGCCTTTGGCAGGCTACGAATAAACTGCTTCCCGGTAACCAACTGATAGTCACTCTGGGAATCAATACCAGAAAGTAAATGATGCCGACCAACATGAAAAGACAGTGTCTGCTGAGAAAGATCCACAACAACAGTACCAAGTGACGTAAACCAATCTGCACCAAAAATAATGTCATAGTGCTCCAGAGGAATAATATAGAAATCTGCCTGTCCAGAGAAGTCACCAATGCTATAGTCCAAAAACTGAAACATCTGAGAACTCAAAAAAGAATGGGAACGAGCAACCTCGACACTGAGAGACTGTGCAGCAGAAATAGGTGTAGCACGAATCATGGTGGAAATGTAACTGCTAATAAATGAATGTGCACTGCCAGTATCCACCAAAGCAATATACTCTCGCCCCAAAATGCGAACACGTAACTGAATAGAATGAGGACCAGGACGCCCACCAGCCCAAGTAGCATAAGCAAGCTATGCATGGCAAGCGGCGGAAGCAGGATCATCAGGAAGCGGGTCAGCCGACTCATCAACAGAATGTGGGTCAGGAGTATCAAGAATCTGGATATAAACATCAGAATCATCAGGAGTAAGAACCTCATGGTAAAAAACAGCGGTAGGAGGACCACGAGGAACGGTAGTAGAAGAAGCCAAAGTAGGAGAAGCAGTGGAATGAGAGCAAGAAAAATGAGAAGAAGTGGCCAAGGAAATAGCATTTGAGAGAGTAAGAGGCCGAAAAGATGAGACATCATATCGTAAGGTGTCTCTAAGACCAACAATAAAACGTGAAATAAGCTCTATAGGATGAAGATCAGTAAAAAGGTAGGAAAGCTCAATAAACTGATCAATATAAGCAGTCAAATCACTAGTATGGCGAAGGCTATGAAACAGATCACGTTGGCGAACCAACCACTGTGGGTCAATCATAGCCATACGAAGATCATGACGAAAAGTGGGCCATATATGTAACCTCTCACAAGTAGGCTCAGAGCGATAAACATGCCACCAAGTTTGAGCTCTACCATCTAAATGTAATGCGGCCAACTGCACTTTCTGGGTTTCAGTCTTGGGATATATAAGAAAATAGGTCTCTAATTTAGAGAACCAATTTTCCAAGATATTCCCGTCAGACGAACCAGAATAAGTAGTAAGCTGGATGCGATCACGAAAATCACGAGCAAAATGGGGCTCAGGATTACCTGAAAAAGTAGGAGAAGGAAATCCTGGTGGTGCGTAGGGAAATCCAGGTGGTGGTACAGAGGACCCGAAAGGAGACCCATAAGGACTAGCACTATATGAAGGGAGACCAAACGTACTACCAAAAGCTCCTGAAGATGAAGCAAGAGCAGGCGTACTCAAAATAGGAAATAAAGGTGCTTTACCAAGGACGATGAAGAATGTCTGGGGGGATGGTATCCCCTCGTGGTAGGATAGTCTCAAGGCTAGAAAGAACATGATCAATACGACTCTCAAGATGATCCATACGGGCATCAATATGTGTAAAACGATCATCTAAAGAGCTCTGCGGTGGGTTTTCTGATGAAAAGTTGCCATAGGGACAAAATCTGAGAGAGAGACAAAACCTGAGGGAGAGGACGTTTGTCGTCACCCCAACTTAGTCTAACTTCCAAAATCACCAAAAATGGCACAGAAACAGCCAATCAAGATGGATAATAATCAGAAATAAGGGGCTGAGAAAGTAGAATAATGGACAGCAAATGTGCAAGGCCAATAAGTAGAGGGGTTCTAACAAAATGGAAAAAGGAACGAGGAGGGTGTGAGGCAGCAAAATAACAAATATGAGAGGGAAATAGGGGGCTGGAAAAAGAGCAGTATGTGAACAAAAAGAGAGAAAGTAGGTGCAAAAAGGAAGTACAAATGGGCGCAAGCAATATCTGGGTGGGTGCTGATCCGTTGTCCAATCAGTAGTGCCAACAAAGAGAGGTAAAAGCTGAAGATATGACAGAATAGATGCGCCAACCAGCCACCAATCCGAATCCTCAACTTGCGCCAAATAAGCTGAAAAAAGTGCTGAAAGAGGGCGCTAGACAGCCGACAAATAATCAGCAAAATGAGCAGCAAGTCGATGGAAAAATCCGTCGAGAATGGTGAGATAATAGGGCGCTGGACAGCAACTACCAAGATCCACAATATGCTGAAAAATAGGCTAGAAAGGGTGCTGAAGTAAGGCGCCGATCAGCCTCCAATCAGTAGCAGAAACGGACAGCAAGTCGGTGAAAAGAACCGCTGAAAATGAGACGATAGTAGGGCGCTGGACAGCCTCCAATCAATATAAAAAATGGACAGCAAGTCGGTGACGAAAAGTGTCGAAAATGATGAGGTAGTAGGGCGCTGGGCAATAGCTACCAAATCTGCAAAAACAATGAAAATCTGTCGAAAAAATCGATGAAAGTGATGGGTTACCGCTGAAAATGAGACGGTAGTAGGGCGCTGGACAGCTCCAATCAAGATAAAAAATGGACAGCAAATCGGTGACGAAAAGTGTCAAAAATGATGAGGTAGTAGGGCGCTGGGCAATAGCTACCAAATCTGCAAAAACAATGAAAATTTGTCGAAAAAATCGACGAAAGTGATGGGTTACCGCTGAAAATGAGACGGTAGTAGGTCGCTGGACAGCCTCCAATCAATATAAAAAATGGACAGCAAATTGGTGACGAAAAGTGTCGAAAATGACGAGATAGTAGGGCGCTGGGCAATAGGTACCAAATCTGCAAAAACAATGAAAATCTGCCGAAAAATCGACGAAAGTGATGGGTTAGCAGGGCGCTAGACAGCCTCCACCAAAACTGCAAAAAATGATGAAGAAATCGTCGAAAGTGATGGGCAGTAGGGCGCTGGACAGCCACCACCAATCTGCAAAAATGACGGAGAAAAATCGATGAAAGTGATGGGTGGTAGGGCGCTGGAGAGCCTCCACCAATCTGCAGGAAAGTGCTCTGATACCAAGTTACAAGCTAAGATTCACTAGCTATGCTAGAAAGCAGGACTTAAGCTGGAAAGCAGGAAGAGAATGCTTAAGGAGGCTAAAGAGGAGCAATCATCATAAACTGAATAAAGAAATACAATGGTGCCCTACTTATACCCTCTCCCTGAATCAAATGGAGGATTTAAAAAAAGGGAGGGAAAAGGATTTGGAGGGAAAATAGTGCGCCCTCCCAATAGGAGGACCCCCACTCCAAATCAATGTGACCAAGTCCTAAAAATATAACCAAATAGGGCCCAAGGCCAGTATATGAATAAAAAGGGCCCTTAGGCCTGCTTATGCATAATAACAAAAAAAGAATGGAGGCGGCGAATGTAATGAGCCAAGTCCATAACTGTCTCTGTATAGGAGGTTTGGCATGACATGTAACTCTCATGGTCGCCTGAGGCTGGGTGGTGCGTCGTCTCTACGTCCTAGGTCTGGGAATGTCGTCGAAATCGTTGTCAGTCATGTTTGCATCAGAACGCGATCTTGTTCGTGAGAAGAAGGATGTAAACTGAGACTGTGTCTGGATAAGTATGTTGGTGAGTTGTCTGACATAGGTCTTGTCGCAGGAAGGACATCTCACGTAGCATAAGTGCCACACATCGGGGGTCCTCGTATGAGATAAGGGACCGCAGTGTAACTAGTGTCTGACGAAAAAGGCAATGGTATTGCCCTTTGATCTCATAGTAAACTGGACATGTGAATAGGAAATGCTCCTCTGACTCGACCATAGCTAATGAGCACAACTGGCAAATCCGCTCCTCTCGGGGGGTACAAGCGTCCAATCTCAATAGCCAACTGATGTGAAGATACTCGAAATTGGCCCAACAGAAACCGAAGCCCATGAGATAGTCCTGAGGTGAGATAGTGTGGCAAAACTGGAAATCCCACTGTGTCTAGCTCCAGAAAGTGTCCTATAATAGTCGGGTTTGACCTCGAGCTGTCCCTGCCATGTCCGTCTCAAATATGCTCTATAAAGAAAGTGTCTGATGTACTCATGGGTGCCCGATGGAAGGTCTGTGACAGATATGCCAAGTGTGTCTAGTATCAAGGAGGCCTAAGAGAACCATGATAGTCGCTGCCCCTGGTCATAAAGGTGTCGTGATGAAGCAAGTGTCGTCTGTATGTATCTTTGCTCATCTGTGGGTAGCATCATGATACGCTGAATATATAGGATAAGTTGGAAGATGGTGGATAGCTGTATGGATGGAACCACGAACTCTGTCAGTATAATCTAATGTGGGATGGACGGCTTAGCCCGTATCATCCGAGATAGCATGAGAACCTGCAGTCATGAAATACTGGCCCAATCAGATGATGTAAGACCCATACACCATACCTCTGCTGCGTATAGGGTTGTGGGGGTAACGAGTATCAAAAAGCTGACATTTACTCGGGGCATCCCGAATAAATCAAACAAAAATGCTCTAACTGGACAAGGGAGGCGTGACCCTTCCCAAGTCTGGCGGAAACTTCCCATCACATGCCAAAGATAGGGCCTGTAAAAAGTACGCCAAGGTAAGTGTAAGAAGATACAACCTCCAAGGGCTGCCTATCGAAGATGAGTTCCTGGCGCTGCATAAATAAAAGCTCTCGATGTGTTGAAAACCATAACTATGGTTTTCAATATGTTAACCCCCAATCCCCATCTACTACAAAAGGCATGAAGACTGTCGAGCTATCGTTGTAATCCCTCTCTGGTAGAAGATAACAGAACCACGTCATCTGCATATAAAAGTATAGCAATCAAGATACTCCCAAGTCTACAACCTGTGCCACCACATCCCTCAATAATTCTCTCAAGCTCGTCGATATATAGCCCAAACAGGGTTGGAGATAGAGAACAACCTTGTTTAACGCCAATAGTGCTCCAGATAGAATCTGAGATGCCGGTGTCACTCCGAAAACAGCCAAGGACTCTCTCATATAGTGCCATCACTGCCAAGATCGTGTCAGTAGAAAAACCAAGATCACGTAGCCGTTGGATGAGAAGGGATCGTGGAACAGAGTCGAAGGCTTTCCTGAAGTCAACAAAACAACAATAGACCCGCTCTTTCCTGTGTGTAGCCTCCTCAATAATGGCCCGAAGTATAGTCGGAAGGATAGAGGCCAAGTTGTGGTGCAACTTCTTTTGATACACACTTGCATTCATTCATTCATCTTTTGGCCATTTTTGTAATCAATCATTAAATTACCTTTCTCTCTCTCTCTCTCTCTCTCTCTCTCTCTCTCTCTCTCTCTCTCTCTCTCTCTCTCTCTCTCTCTCTCTCTCTCTCTCTCTCTCTTCTGAGGCAGAGTCTAGGAGATTACATGCATTGGGCCAGGCAGATTCCAGGGCACACTACTCCACTACAGATCATATCTTCACCCTTAAATATCCTAGTGAAACTTCGATTCATGTCCCTACTATTGGTCCCTAAGTCTTCACGTGACAGCTTATTCAAAGAGACAATGAAATGACTACAAGCTATGCATGACTATTGTTGAATATCATCCGGAAACCACTACATTTGGTAATGAGGCTCTTCCTTATAGATAAGCCTATGCAAAGTCATTCTAAGTATCTACATATACTGGCTACAAAGAATGTGTGTGTGTGTGTGTGTGTGTGTGTGCCTCCCTCCTGTGCTAGTCCTATCTCCCCTTAAGTTTGCCACCTCAAATTGTAGTGGACTTGAGGAGAGCTTTGATATGCTCTGAGGCCCGAAAGCACCACATGCTTTGAATTTTCTACTTTGAACATATTTATCATAATCAGGGAAAACTAGCATGAATATATGAAGCCATTATATCCTTGTAGTTGGTTAGGTGATTGTATCTCATTTATATAGGTGGCTAAATTGCTTATGGTTTCTCACAAAACACGATTCGTCTCCAAACTGTCTTTTAATAAAAAGTGCAATAAATCGACAAATATTGCTAGGAATTTCTCAAATCAAGGGGTCCTCGACATAGAAGGCAAAAAGGGATAGCTCAAAAGCAAAATATGCACGGTGTCAATAAGTTCTATTCTCTCCCAAAAGCTATTGGAACCGCCAAAAAAAGGAGGTGGGAAAGCATAACCCAATGCAAACTCAAGTTTAAACTCCTGTTTTGATGGGTATGAATACCTTCAAGTTCGTGCTAACCGCAACCATGTGCTTGGAAACTGCTCCTTGTCTGTGAACCATGGAAAAATCTTAGCACCTCGAACTATCACGAAAAGTCAAAAAATTTCTAGATGTTTACATTGAGCTATATGAAATACTTGAGAAAAATAGAAGAAATTGGAGGGATGAGAATTGACTTGCCCAAGAGCAGCTGTTATCCAGGTTCTTAGAGTTCGAGCATTCAACATGGTCTCGGCAGTTGTGAAGGTCTTCGACACCACCACAACTATAAACATAAACACTATAACCTATCTATACAACAAGTAGTATTGGAGTGCCAAGAAAAACGAATCGCAAGATATTATCAGACTAACAAAAAGGATTACCTAGTGTTGTTTCTTGTTTCAATCCATCAAGAGCCCGTACAACATCAATAGGGTCAACGTTTGCAAGACTGACACAATCACATGAAAGAAAGCTTGAGGAAAGTTTGAACAAATAAAAACTCATGGGCATAGAACAAAGTCATAGCAAAAACGTTTGCAAAAAAGTTGATCAAATTACTCCACGAAAAGCAACGTAAGTGTAGACTAGGTCAATCTACTTCAGGATATGAGTGCCCCATTGTGTTATTGTTGCTCCAAAGAAGCATGCATTCGTGTTTGTTAACCATGTCTCATCTTCCAAAATAGTCAATGAGTACCTAGACTAAAGCAAGTCATTTGATTTTGTATAGGTATTAAGAACAATCAAGCTAACCAAGGTGAAGTTATCCCTAAATCTCTACAATGTGAAAGGCAATCAGTTGAACAAGTTTCATGATTAGGAATCAACAAGTGGGCACTGGGCTCTCACAAAACATAGTCAAGCTCTTAATTTCTCCTCAATTCAAGAGCATCAAAGAGTTGATGAATGAAAGGCTTAGTATGCTAGAAGATTCTTGACCAATATGGCCTTTGTATAAAATAAATAGATGGTCCCTCTTGATTACCAGCTCAGATTGTTGTATAACACTAAGTATGACCCAAAGTAAAAAACATAACTAGACATCTCACAAGTGCAACTACTCTTGATACTACGTTCATTTACAAGGGTAGTTCTCAAGCAATAGAACCAACCAATTAAAAAGATTGGAAGTGTCATTATTAACTCTCCAACATAGAAGCTATGAAAACGGTTTAATTCAAATGGAATGTAATGTATTTCATATGTACGAAATTTCGAATCAAGATGTTCCATACACGCAAAACAATCTATGGTTTGATCATATTTTTGAATTCGATTATGAACTATGAAAGGTTTCAAACAAGATCACTAACAACACAACCCTAAAGCAAAAAAATAGCCAAAGTAGTACACTCACTTTCCTACAATGAATGGACTAGAAAGCAGATATCAAGGACAGAAGCTTACAAGTGCAGCTTACGACCCTTAGCCAATTCACTAGCTTTCGGTTCTGCATTTAACCCATGCGACCTTCAATTTGTGTCGTAAAAAATATATTTGCCCTTTCCAAGAATCCAAACACATAGAAAAAAAACCAAACTTCATAGCACCATTATCCAAACTCACTCATAAAATACTAAACCCAAACAATACTTTGATATGCTATTCAAAATGTTCAAAGTATAGGATACCTGTTTTCAAAGCTGTGTGAACAAAAAGAGGCCCCAAGAAGCTTCCACCAATGCCAATGGCTACAACATCTGTTAAAGGCTTTCCTGTAGCTCCAACCTAAAAAGGTCCCTACATAAGTAATGTGCTAAACGAGAATGAAAGCAAAAATTTTAAAGCATGCGATTCTACTAGAATTGACTATTGAACTTGATAGCCTTACCAAACTCCCCTCGCGAATTTTGTTTGAAAAGACTTTTATTTTGTCTAGAACATTCCAAACATCTGGCACTACATTTTTGCCTTCACTTGTTATCACTACATCTCTCGGAGCTCTAAGAGCCACATGTAGTACTGAGCGATTTTCCGTGGCATTTATCTAGCAAAAATTCCAAAAAGCGTTAGAACTAATGTGAAAGCATTGAAAATACATCAAAAATTGCCTAATCTAGGATAGTACCCACCAAAAACAAATAGGAATACTGTACACAACACTTATATTTCGATATAAATACAACTCTATCAAGGTACGAGAATTCGGTCCGAACATACATGGTCACCCGCAAACAACTTATCAATTTTCTCCTTGAGTTTGGCTTCCTGTAGTTCCAATGTTACAAGTGACTCAGTTGTTCATAACAAAAGATTGCCTGGAAACTTGCATCACCTTAAAACTTCTTGTTTCTAGGTAACAATTGAATCTAGATATGGATGATTTGACAAAATGGCTGAACCTTTGCAAGCGAAAACAATTTTGTGAGTGTCTCTTTAGTTGCCCGTTGCCTTGAAAAATCCACCACAACTCCATCATGCTCTCTACCATGAAACACAAGAGACCATACCAATGAGTCAAAAGCACAAGATGTGGAGCAAGAAAACTATTTGGTCTGCTATCTCTTCAATGGCTCAATATCATAAAATAAATCCACTCATAGGCATTGACTTATTTAAGGGCTTCAAACGTTCATGAAGAGGACAATTGCAAATGTTGATATTGATATTCATGGATATTTCTAAATGAAAATTCTACTTACAAGCTCGTTGCGACTTTATCTTCTAATGACATTAAATTGTGTCAATGAGTCAGGAGCATAAATTGGGCAACAATGCAAATATTTGATATGCTATCCCATAATGAGTCAATACCACATCCACCCACAAAGACTGGCTTCTTTCAGGGATTCCATGACCAATAAGGATGATGGTTTAAGAGAATTGCGTGTAATAGAAGCTGGTAACCGAAAGATATGAATGTAGCCTTAAAACTAACTGAGACTTTCTAGTCCATTCCATCCCTAAAAGCTGTGTTACCATATGATTTTCTCAATGGTTTTTGTGAACAATTGGCAGGTGAACTTTTATCAGCCTCATCAAGGATTGATTGCACTTCCAATGTTCATAACAGATTCCCAAACATAGTTATACCCATAACATCTAGGGTGCCAAACTACTTTTGTGTTGACCTGCAAATGATTTACATGAACCTAAGCTTTATGATTGGTTTGAGAAATGAATTGGGTCCATACGTCAAAATATAACTTTGTAAACCTTGAAGTATATAACATAACATGAACTATGAGCACTCTTTGCAAGCTAAAAAAATCATGCAAATGAAATGATGATTGATATCACAAATTCATCTAAAAATATTCAACATGTATAACGTGGGACACAATGCAAACTGTAGATTCTTATGCAAAAAATAAATGATGACAATGTATTTTGAGAAGTGAGAAAATTGCACTTACATTATGAACGATTTTAAACGTTCCTCGTCACTCAGCAAATCTCTGAGATGTGTATTGTTAATCTCGGTCACATGGTTCTGTGAACAAAACAAATATAGTAGCATCCAATGACTGATTTTCAGCTATCTGGCATGTTGAATAGTCTAACCAAACCCAACAATTGCATCAATTAATAAACTAAGCTCCCATACTTAGTCAATCATGTTGATATATCATTGACTGCAAGCTTTTTATCTTATCACAACAAAAAGAGCTGCACTGTCAATCCAGAAAAGCATTAGTCGTCTCCTGGGGGGGGACGGGATTCATCATCCACAGAATAATATTTATAGAGATCTTTTTGAACATCTCAATAAGTCATCCGGCATTGCTGGAGTAACAGAATCAACGGCACCTTGGAATATTCAACAGAACAACATTTGAACAGAAACAGAAAATTGAGCATGACAATTACTTCCAACAGATATCATCATCAGACACATTCAAATATTGGACAATAGCCATGATAGCTGCAAGTCAAAGCAATTTAGTCTTTTCGTGCCCAATTTTGGATGTGATATGAATTTGAGAAGCAGCATCAAGTTAACAAAACGTACTAACTTGATAGTGCTTCCTTTACTAGATTAGATTTGAAGCTTGGCTGAGTAGAAGCATAAAAAACCACTGACTTTTAGCACAAAATAATGACCTTGAGATCCTGCCACGCTTCAGAGTTAGAAATAAGAACAGCTTTGCTCGCAGCTTCTGAATCCTGAAAAGTCAATTCACGTTCAAGATCCCCAAGTATGAGGTGAAAAGTATCTTACCATTCTATTAATAGCGTTAGGAGTCTGAAATTTCTTAAAGCGAACGGCCCATAATGGATGAGAATACTAAAACATCCCTAAGTCACCCCAGTTCAAAGTTAGTTTGATCTAACAAGTCTATTTCTGAAGGAGCCAACTTGAGCATTCGAAATTATAAGAATATAGAAGAAATCTATAGATGGCTAAGGCAAGGTAACAGTCAAATCAGCGGCTATTTTCAATCTGAACAAGTGCCATGTAATAACCCAGAACGAGATCGAAGAATGATCACCATGGCAGTTTGAAATTCAAGAATGCAGCTGCTGCTGCTGATCCAAAACACTGAAACAGGTTCTGATTTCTTCTTCCACTGCTCCAAAGCTCTCTTTCAAAGCTAGATTCTGCTAAAACAAAAACACCAATCACCCTCGTGGAATAGTTCAATCACGCATCCATATATAGAGAGCAACTTTCTTCGTTCCTGGATTTGTATTATATTTCTGTTAAATAAATTCCTGCCGCCTATTTCATAAACAGAAAAACTCTGCCGCCGATCTAATAAAATAAATAAAAAAGAGGAAGAAGAAGAAGAAGGCAAAGGCAAAGGCAAAGGCAGAGAAAAGCAGAATGTTCGGGCATTACAAGTCGTCATATCGGCCTCGCCAGTTGGTTACGGGGGGCACCTTAAGGAAAAAATAAACAAAGGAAGGCCCTTTTGGTTTTGGGAGATAGAAGACGAGAGAACCCTCCAAAGCTCCACTCCACTCCATCCATCATGTTGGCACCATCTAATCCATCATGTTGGCACCATCTAAAATTCATGCATAATGACACCCTCTAGATAAAGGAGAGGCATCACAAAAAGTTTTGCCTCTCAAAATCCACTCTCTCAAAGAGTTATGTGTTGATTCTTCAACGACGCCCTTTATAACTACTTGTAAAGGACCTTTTTGTGCTCCACAACTTTTTGTAAGGGGGAAGGCCCCAAGGCGGGGGCCTTCCGGGTTTCGAGGCCCCCAAGGGCGCCTCCAAACTCGGAAGGCCCCCCGCCCGTGGGCCTTCCCCTGCGTAAATTAACTACACATTTTTTTCTTTCTATTTTTACAAAGTCGACTTTTCAAAAATAGTAATTTTGGATACATGTGACTTTCTAAAAATAGAAACTGTACCTTACATTTTTGTAAGGTGATTTTTAAGTTTCTAAAAATAGTAAGTGTACCTTACAAATGTGTAAGGTACTTATTGCCAAAAATACAAAATTATGCCATTTAAGGCAACTTTCAAATGAATTGAAAAAAAATGTGCAGGTATTTACATTTTGATAGGCTATTTTTGTCTTAGACACTAGCCATTTTTTCTCCATGGTGAAAAAAAGCAAAATTGAGAGAGAAATACTAAAAACTCTCTCTCTCTCTCTCTCTCTCTCTCTCTCTCTCTCTCTCTCTCTCTCTCTCTCTCTCTCTCTCTCTCTTTTCATGCAACTCTCAAGATTTCATTTGTTATGCACATGTCACGAATTTTTAGCCATGCATCATGGTTGGTGGAAGGTTGGTAAGAGTTTTCTATGTAATCTCATACACATGTGATACTTAAAATTGCACCTAAATACATTTTACTATGGCAAGATATAATCAACATATGTCATCATTCGATTGAAGGCCATTTACATATGTCCACATTCAATTGGGGGTTGCCAAAAATGGCCATCCCTTTGTACCTATAAGATCATGCAGTGTACTTTCCCATAGCAGATGTGACCCCTACTACCACACATGCATTATCAATGCCAAGAGCTCTTTAAAATATCAAAATGTGTTAAGGAAAAACTTATTTTTATTTTAAAAAAATGGGCTAGGATACACGACACATCATGGAACTCTTACACATTTTTGAGCTGTAGAGCACATCCTAGAACTCTTGAAACCCATATACTCCCATTGTGACAAAATTGTCAACTAGAATTTAGAATGCTTGTCTATATGCTTCCATATGCCTTGTATTTGATTTTGAATAGCCATTTGCAATCAACTACATTTCTACTAGCAGGTAATTCGACAATAGTCCAAGTCTGGCTTTTGATGAGAGATGAATACTCTCTATCCATAGTTTCCTTCCAAAGATCATAATTGGGCTGACTGAGTGCCTCTTCGACGTAGTCGGCTCTTGAACAAGATAGGCTGCAGACTCATCGATATACCTTATAGGTGGTCTGCTGACTCTTGTCGATCTTCTAGGAATTGAGCGAAGTTGATCATTTTCATCATGCTGTAGTCATTGAACTGCAACATCGTCTTCTTCGAATTTGCTATTGATAAACTTTTTGTCTGAAGTAGATGAGCTAGGACCTTCAATAGGATTAGTTGACTTGGGAACATAAGTGTTCGATATTTCGGGAGAATCCGATAGTTCAACTATGTGAGCTTTGCCCTTGTCTTTGAGGTCAATATACTGATCTTCGATAAAGATGACATTCCCACTAGTGAATATCTTCGATTTGACATGATCATACAAATTATAAGTGTTATTTGAAGTACTGTAGCTAATGAAAACAGATTTGATATTGTGGAAGTCGAGCTTCTTCCTAAGATCTTGCGGTATATGCGCATAAGCGATACATCCAAATACGTGTAGGTTTGACAATGATGGTTTGGAACCTGTCCAAACTTCATAAGGTATTTTTTCTAAAAGACCTTTAGTTGGGCATCTGTTCTGAATATAAGTTGCAGCGGAAACAACTTCAACCCAGAAGGATTTTGGAAGTGTCGCATGGGCAAGCATACACTTAGCCGATTCGACTAAGGTTCTGTTCTTTCTCTCGACTGAGACGAATAGGAGGTAATAAATTGTTGCTCAATACCATTGTTAAGGCAATAAATTCAATTGAGATATACTCTCCCCCATCGTCAAACCTCAATGCTTTAATTCTTTTACCAGTTTCCATTTCTACACGCTCCTTGAATTGTCAAAAGAATTTGAAAGCCTCCGATTTTTTGCTTAATAAAATAAACAACTGTTCTTCTTGAATATTCTATTAGAAAGCGTCAAGGCATAGCCCTTGTACAACACTCTAGGAACACAAAAGGATGGGTAGCTCAGTGGTAGAGCACCTCACCAGAATGGGGGAGGTCCTAGGTTCAATCGCTAGACCGACCACATACACTAAGAGTAGAAACTTTTCACATGGTATCAGAGCCATGGTTGTGGGTGTGGTCTAGGCGGGGGGTAGCTAAAAGGGCTATGCCTTGAGGGGGAGTGTTAGAAAGTGTCAAGGCTATAGCCCTTGCACAACACTCTTGGAACACAAATGGACGGGTAGCTCAATGATAGAGCACCCCACCGGAATGGGGGAGGTCCTAGGCTCAATCGACCACATACACCAAGTATAAAAACTTCTCACATGGCATCAAAGCCATGGTTGTGGGTGTGGTGTAGGCGGGCGGTAGCTAAATAGGACTATGCCTTGAGGGGAAGTGTTAGAAAGTGTCAGCAAATCATTAAATACAATCAATAACTATCTTTTCTTTTTGATGTGTAAGTTTATCTAATCTAGTCTTAAGATCAAAACATATTGTACAAAAACCACATTGATTCAATCACCACACAATTTAACAAACCATTTAATAAAATGACATGTAAATGCATCATTTAATCTCACAAAATCATCATATAAATATTCATAACATATCTCATTTAATTGCCAAAAGATCCCTTTTCTCTCCTACAACATTTTTTTAATTCTAAAAATCAAAGACAAATGCAGTGTGGCTCTACCACGTAACAGTTGCCACGTGCATTGCCACACAATTGCCATGCGAACATGATGAGCTTCAAATTGACACCGTGTTATGTGCGTGGCAAAGTTCCAAGAATGTGGTTGTGTTGGTGGAGATTGCATCATGACTCATGATTCCATTCATGACGTACTTGCATCTATTGCACATGAATGCAGCTTTCATATTTTTCAAGAGAAAATGCATATATTGTCCATGTCAGATTCGTAGTCATGCCGTTATTAAATTGACCTTGTTTGCTCACATGAGCGGATTCACACTCTTGGGGATGTGGCTATTGTTGATCCTTTGTCGCCAAATCTCCTTTGTGAGTGAGCTTCCACTACTCAAGGTGCTACGACTTCTTAGATAACTCAAAATAAAGAGAGGAGTTATTCTCATCGCACTCTTCAATAGGTCTTTATCCCTTTTGCCTTGAAAATTTATGCCTTCTTTCACCATTAGGAAATATTTAGGATTCAATTTGCGTCTGCTTTCAAATCAATTCGTTGAATCTTTTAAGTCCCAAGCAAAAACATCAATAAATTCCTTCAATATCTAATAATATAAGCTTCCATCAAATTTGGATAACTGAACTGAAATGTTCACTGCGTTTCCCTGCTCAAGAGGTATTCTTTGAACTTCGTCTACGTCGATCATTCCCATAGTAGGATTTATCTCACTTTTCCCATGTACCTCTTTGTTTTGGGGCTCACTTGGCTTGGCTTCTTCTTCTTCTAATTCATAACATTCTAGATCATCAAAAAATCACCCAAATCTGGTAAGCCATGTGTGAAATCAGAATTCCTCAAGTTCATAAATCTAAATTGAGTTTTGACCTACAAAAGATCCAATCTACAGATGCAAAGAACTCAATTTTTTAGTAGAAATCAATCTAGCATGCTCTAGCATTGGTATCTCCTCCAAATCTTTGCTAAATGTGGTTGCTCCTTTCATAACCTGAAACACAAGAGCTCTGATACCAAAGATTAAGGGACACATTTCAGATCATTAAGATCCAAAATGTGTCTTTTAATCTTTGGTTAGAAAGTCAACACAGCATTCAACAATGCCAATGTAAAAAAAATCAATATCAGTGTCCTATTGTATTTCCCACGTGTGGATCCAAAAATAACAAAATTTGAGCATTCTACACACAAGATTGCAAGATATCATCAAGATAGTGCACCAATGGATAGATGAACCCAAGGGAACTCATGTATAAGCATGAAAAATGAGAGAGAGAGAGAGAGAGAGAGAGAGAGAGAGAGAGAGAGAGAGAGAGAGAGAGAGAGAGAGAGAGAGAGAGAGAGAGAGAGAGAGAGAGAGAGAGAGAGAGAGAGAGAGAGAGAGAGAGAGAGAGAGAGAGAGAAGATCTCTTTCTCGACGAGTTTACATCCTTTTATAGCAGGTCCATGCCTCATTAATGAATCTTTGGTTTCCCTCGATAACAAAAATCCTATCAACAATGTGACTAGATTCAATGCATCAAGTGTTCAAATTTGAACCTTCCAAACTCGACCTCCTAACTTTCCCACACTTTTCAAAAGTGGTATTCAAAAATGTGCTCTGACTAAAATAAATTTCTTAAAGTTTATCTTTAAGTATAAAATGCATGTTGGCCTAATATTGACAATTAACCAAAATATGACTAAACTTGACTAAACTAGTTGAAATTTCTCACATCAGCATCATAGAATGCGAACAAAGTTGTGTGGCTAAGGCAGTTGCTAAACGAACTTGGTGAAAGCAAATAGAGCCTATTGTCATGTATATGGACAATACAAGTGCAATCTCCATGACTAAACATCCAATCTTCCATTCCAGGACTAACCATATATCACTCAGATATCATCATGTTAGAGATCTTGTGTAGAGAAAGAAGATTCAAATTAAGTATGTGAAGACCACAGAGATGACTGCTGATGTTCTCACAAAAGCTCTTGGAAAGCAACTGTTCGAGAAGCATAGAAAGCATATGATAATTGGCTGAAGAAATCTTCAGTTCAAGAGGAAGTGTTGAAAAATGAACTCACTTTCCTTCATCCCTAACGGCTTCTACGTGGCATAGTCTGTTCCCACAAAAAAAGACAACTACAAGTGGAGTCTGTTCCCACAGAAGATGACAGCCACAACTAACTAGCATTTAGCATAACCATTAGTTTGCAAGAATGACTTAGAAGAAAATGTTTTTAAGAATATATATTGTGCCCACAAGAAGCACAATAATAAGGAAGATTAAGAGAGACAGATAGAGAAGAAAACTATAGGACTTATGTGCTGATATGCGGCAAGACATGTACTCTCTTTCCAAAATATTTTTGAGTAAATAGATCGTTCTTGTCAGGTTTTCTGCTGTGTATAAGAATGCAAATATTATTTATAAATGCATTGTTAACCTGATGAGTTAATGACATTGTTCTTGTAATTAGAATTGAGTTTGCAGGTCTGTGAGCTTGCAAAACTGAACGCCGAACACTTTGTCGGGTTTTTCGCATTTTTCGACTTTTCCAAAAAACCAAAACTAAGCCAAAATATGACTTAGAATATTTTACAATGACCTTCGGCTTTTTCGCATTCTTATTTTTTGCATTCTCTCGTAGAGTTAAAATGTGCAACTATGTATAGATTAGTCGATTGTCACATTTCTCGCATTTTTTGGCAAAGTACGACAAGCGCAAGTTGAAGCACGCTTTCGAATCCTTGGCGCTGCTAGCTGTAGTTGAAGCCGAAACTATCAATTTGCTTCAAGGAGATCACTGAGTGTATTGGTAACAATGCAAATCTTATTCACGTGTTTGCCAAGTATTTGACATCAAGCAAACAAGCTTCTGCCTCTGTCATTGGAATCAGCCAACAGAGGCTTGAATCCTAATAATTTCAAGGCTTGATCTTTCTTCTTGTACCATTGTCAGGCTGACTGTTTCAGATCGTAGATGCTTCTATGCATTCTGCATACATAGTCAGGAAGTGAATTCGAGATGAATCTTGGGGGTTGATCCATGTAGACCTCTTCATCTAATTTGCCATGTAAGAAGACCGTCCTCTCGTCCACAATGTGGATCCTGAGGTCATAAGCTGCTGCATATGCAAAATAACAGATGTAGGGACGAATGTTTGACAATAGGAGAGAAGGTTTCAGAATAGTCAATACCGTATCTCTGAGAGAAACCCTTCGCTACCAGTCTTGCCTTGTATTTCGTCACATTCCCATCTGGTCCGTATTTGAGCTTGAAGACCCATTTGCATTTGACAGTCTTGCACTTATGTGGTAATGGCTCCAACGTCCATACTTGGTTCTTCCTCATGGACTCCATCTCTTCGTTCATGTCTTGGATCCATCTATCCTTTTCTGGACTTTCAATCGCCTCCTCGAATTTCTGTGGTTCGCCACTGAACCCTCATAATTCTTCTGATGTGGAAGCTGAGCTGCCTGACACATATCTTGTTGGCGCTCTTTGTGGTCTTGTCGACCTTCTGGGAGATCCTCCTGGAGCAGCTATGCCTTTGCCCTTGTCTGCTCTGCTCGGTCCGGAACCATCTTGGTTTACAGGAACTACGGTGGCAGGTTGCCTCTCGAATCTTTCTTCGTCAGATTCGTCGCTCGAATGGGAGACGACTCAAAAATCTTCATTTTCGTGTTCCTCTGATGCTCCCTCTGTCACTGGCGGCAGGTCATAGTACTGTCTCTCCAGAACTTCGTAGCTGACAGGATCTTCGCTGGCCATAGTCTTGCTCTCGTCGAATTTTACATCCCTCACTGTTTTCACCGTGTTCGTGTCTGGCATGTAGACTCTGTAGTATGACGAATTGTTGTCATAACCTACCAGATATCCCTGCTCGGCTTTCTCATCAAGCTTCTTTCAAAGCTTATTAGGAATATGTGCATATGCTGCACAGCCAAAGATTCTGACGTGAGACAGGTTGGGCTTTCTACCCCACCATAGCTCATGTGGTGTCGTGTGAGGAACACCAGACTTGCCTGTCTTGTTCTAGATGTATGTGGCTGTAGCTACTGCTTCAGCCCACAGTGCCCTTGGAGCTTTCGAATAGGCCATCATGCACCTGGCTGCTTTCATTAGGGTCCTATTCTTTCGTTCAGCAACACCATTGTGTTGCGGTGTGTAGGCTGCAGTTCTTCTGTGAATGATACCATGATCATTGCAGAAGTCAATGAAGCGATACGAGATATATTCGCCACCTCGATCCGTTCTGATCTGTTTCACCTTGCTGTCTGTACATCTCTCTGGCCAATTCATATATTCTGTGAATTTATCGAGTGCTTCAGATTTATTCTGAATAAAATACACTCTGGAAAACTTGTTATAATCATCAATGAAGGTCATGTAATATCTTGAATCTCCTACTGAGATCACGTTGAATGGTCTGCAGATGTCAAAGTGCACCAGCTCCAGAATCTTGGTCGTTCGGTAGGAGTCTTTGACGAATGGTGTTCGTGACATCTTGCCTTTCAAACATGCATCACAGGTGGTCGAACTGGTTGCATTCGAGATGCTGACCTTTGTTATCGCTCCATGATGACTTGTCTGGTAATGTGCCATTGAGTTCATGTGGCAGAGTCTTCTATGCCACAGAGTGTCTGGCAAGTCGTCATGGGTCTGATGCATCTGATCTTCAGGTAGGCGCACTTTCAGATGATATAGGTTGCCTTTTCTTCTGCCTTGAGCTATGAGAGTGCTAGTGTTGGCGTCAATCACGTTGCATGCCTCGTTAGAAAACATCACGCGCATCCCTGCATCGGCTATTCTTGCTACAGAGAGCAAGTCTTGCTGCAGGGTTGGCACGAACAGAACGTCTTTGAGTCATCTGTCTCTACCATTTGTGTTGAGCCATAGTGAACCAATAATGTTTACTTGATGTCTAGATCCATCTCCAAGAACTATGAATCTTGAGAAATCCGCACTTCTGAAATCAGACATTATTCGTCTTGTTGTCACGAAGTGTGAGGTGGCTCCTAAATCTAGGATCACCTCATGTGTGTCAGACGTTGATGCTGCACACACATCTTCACAGATGTAGGTGGTCGAACAATTTTTGTTCGTTCTTTCTTCGCCCATCTTCGAGCTCGGGCTCCTCGACATAGGAAGAACTATTGTTGTTCTCCTGTCTGTTCTGTGCTGATCTGTCATTGGGTTTTGGCGACAATCTATGGCTGCGTGGACCTTTCTTATGGCAATGGATACACTCAATCTTGGGATTGAGCCAGCAGGTATCTACTGTATGCCCATCTCTTCTACATCTCACACAAGTCTTCTTGTCTGCACCTTGTTGTTTTGACCTCCCTTTGGTCTTCCAGTTGCTCTTGCTGGTCCCCTCTGCTTGTTGGTCATGATCCTACCTCTGATTCGACTCCCTCTTAGGCTTGAATTGTTTCTTGGATTTTTCTTTGTTGCCAAAGAGGACCTGGTCATAACCATCTTTGTGATCCAGATGTTCTCTGGCCTCGACTTCCTCTCAAATCTTGACAATCGCTTTTTTGAGGTTCATGGCGGGATCTTTCGCGAGTAGGGTTTGTGTCGTCTGGAAAGATCTGGGTAAGGCTCTCAACAGGTACGTGAGCTGCTTCTCAGAGGACACTACATTCTCTACTCCAGAGTTATGTAGTGATAGAAACAAATCCTTCATCTTTCTTACGAAAGAGGTGAGGTCTTTTCCATCCCATTGCAGATTCATCAGCTGATCTTCCAGCATCATGATCTGACTTCTTGATTTCGTCTGAAATCTGGTGAGCAATGCATTCCACATCTCCTTAGCTTTGGAGAGTGTAGCCAGGTCAAGTGTGAGACTATTTTCGATGGAAGATGATAGCAAGGCTACTGCTTGTCATTTTTCTCCCTCCATTCGTGTAGCTCCTTGCCTGTTGTTGTAGGCATTTCTTCTGTGCCATCCACCCAGGGAAAGAGTCCCTCGCCCTTGAGTATCAAAGATGTCTTAACTTTCTAGGCTAGAAAGTTAGATCCAAAAGAATCAAGTATCATGTAGATCTTGCTTTGCATGCTACTGATTGAAGCCATTGTTTCTTGAAGTCTATTTCCTTGTTGATGGTTGATTGTCTGAATGTTTGGCCTCCTGGATTTGATAGCTTCTTTTGGCTATGTCAGAATTTGACAGGGTGGGCTCTGATACCACTGATGAGGAGAAAAAGGTGATTGACTGATGAGAAATTTGTCAGATTCGCGAAATTTTTGTGAAGGCAAATCAATCACGACTCTCTTCAGCTCGGATGGAGTTCAAATGTGACCTCTGGACACTGCTAGCAGAATCGCTCCTACAATTTTCCAGAGTGTAGTCAGTCACTACTGATTTACGTTCATAAAATTAATGCAGCATTCGACTTAGTTTCAACCAAATTGCGAAATTCAAAATGAACAAGAAAACTCAGACATATGAAATATCAGCATAAGCATTCAGCATTCAAGATCAGACACAACAAGAAAATAATCTATATTAATTTTTCTTGAATTTTTTCAAGCACTGCATGTGAATCCACGCAATGTGTTGGCATGAAAGAAACACGGTTCTCTCACGAGTAATGGTCTCGCTTCGCTAGCGGACAGTTGGATCTTCTGATCCTAGACAGAATTGTCTTCGCGCGCACGTGGATATGTATTCTGTATATCGTCTTGATTGCTTACTAGCATCAGACTTCTTCACTCTGTTACACTATGTGTATTTTGTTTTATCTATATGTCAAGTATCATCTAGTAAGCATGGTCGCTCTATGTAAACCTAAGATTAGAGTGATTAAGTATCTACGTCTAAGTAGCGAATTACAAGAGTGGCAGATTAGCCACGACCTAGGAAGTATCTGCTGACATCATGCCATCAGATCATATTACTGTACTTCTGGGTACTTGCGTGATCTTTGGTAGTACTCCTTGGAGCGTGAGCACTGAACGGGTTTTGTTTACCTCGTCTGCCTTCTTCCGTACTAGACCGTGAAGGAATCTCGTTCATGGATCTTTCATGTTAGCGAACCGTTTGTTTTCGTCTCCGTTGACTTTCGCATTCGCAAAACTCTTCGTGTTTCGTGTCTCTGGATGTTCGAGTTCGCGAACATCTTCGTCAGGCAAAGGGCTGAAAGCTAGCAAGGCTTTGTAATCAGAAACATTTTGTTTCTTCAATATTTGTTTGTCGTGTTTAGGCACAAGACATATATGAGAATGTAGGAGCAGATGATGATCAAATTAAACTACAACTCTTGGGAGCAAGTACTTATGGACTATCCTCAGTCTAGTTCTAAGGAGGCCTTGAAGCAATTCTACATTGCATTCAAGAATATTGTGAGTTTGGTTTTCTAGATTTTAAATCGTTTTCATGCTTATTTATTAACCTCAATTTCATATTTTCATTCATAAATTGATAAGATTTTTTTTTCTACTGTTGTCAAAAATCAAGAGCGAACCCTTGATCCTTGAAGTTTCTTGTTCCAGGAAGTTTTTTAGCGCATATGGATTTGGCTCGCTTAGAGAAGGAGAGGCAAAGTTTGATGGATGCAAGTTTCGTCGTGGATCCGCTCCTCTGACCGTTTACCTCTCCCAGAGATACTCTTCGCGTATGACATTGGGCCGTGTTCACATGGATGTGAAAGATATTCTTCAAATTGTGCCCAAAAAAGGATATACTCTTGTTATTGCTGATATTTCCTATGGATACAGGCTGAGAGGATTATTGTTTGATGAATCCGCTTTTACATATCAGCAGATTCTCCAAGTTGTTAAATCTTTTAAGGAGATCACAACTACCTCGCTATGGAGAATAGTTTTTCTCCACTCCACCAAACAAGTTGCTGCAGTTGCTATGGTGTTAAAGGACAAGACACATTGATATGAGGCCATGATTTGATATGAAATATTCCAAATTGATTAATTCTTTTGTTGTTTATGGTTTTTTTTTCACATTATATTTTGTTTTGATTATTTTAATTTTACTCTTATTTTATTTCACAGGCACAAAACAAATGTCCATAATACACCTGGGGAGCACCTTCTAAGCACTTTTGAAATTATGTTTGTTGGTTATTTCTCCTTGTTGTGGCACGGCATTGTCGCAAGAGAAATGCCTCCAATGTATTGTCGTTCCCGGCCATGACCAAAAAGTTAAGATTCATAGATGTCTCTCGAGCCGTTGTGAATCCCTACCAGAGGCCACAAAGACTTATTAATAAACTAATTTACTTATTTTTTTATGAAAATAATTGGATTTTAGATTTATGTTTTGGAACTGGCACAACTACTATGTGTGCTCTGAAAAAAGAGAGAAATTGTATAGTTGTCGAAAAGGATTTAGTTCGACAACGGGTTGTTGCAATTGACGATCTGTCGAATGCTAACGATGAAGTGGGTGCTTCTTTTTTCCACGATAGTGAGAAAGTGCATGTGGCCTCGTTTGAGCCACAACCTCCCTTAAAGGATGAACCTGGAGATTTGGTTGATCTCCAAGACGAAGATGCTGATGTTGGTAACGTTGGTGACGGTGACCATGATGGTGATGGTCAGACTCGACCAACTAATACTGATGAAGAAAGATTGGATGTATAAAAATTTTAAAAATTGGAATACAAAAATTATGATATCTCTTATGGAGATGATTTTGTGTCACTTAATAAGATGTTTAAATGTCAATTGTATGTATATTCAGTGTATTTTTTGTATGATGGAATTTATTTTCTCCCAATTCCATTATAAGTGAAAGTTCCAACTCTGTATTATTATAATTATTATACTAAATAGAATTTTATTTTATTTATAATTTAATAATCAAATGAGTAATATAAAAAAATAGATTTTTTAAATCATTGCAAATCTTTTAAAAATGTGCAAAATATTACGATCATGCCAAGCTTTGCATCTTTCCTTTTCAGTTGTCAGTGCATGCACAACAGCTCAAACACATTATGGAATCACTAATTACTTTCATCAAGCATGTCTTTTGCAAGGGAGAAGGGACAATTTTAAACAAGTTTGACCTTTTATAGATATGTTTGAATTTTTATAATGGTCCAAAGTACGTAAGATATTCTTATAGAATTAATTATGTAGTTAAGTGTGTGTGTGTGTAGAGCTATGGAGATGAAACTATATGTTCATAAACATGTTCAAAATTTCTTAAACTTCTAATTGGTGTGATGTCTATATATTATGCTCAATATTCTAGGGCTTATCTTCATTAAGCTTTGAAACTCCTGAAAATTAAGAAATGCCTATTGTATTTGTGATAAGATATTTCAGAGTATGATATTGCAACTATTCAGGGTTACATTATAATAATATCTAAGCAGGGAGAGAGGGATATGCGACTATTCAATACGCGGTTGGTATTTGGGGATATCATCTTGAAACTTATGCACGTGAAACAGTTATCTGCATAAGAATTATAAATGCCTGGAAATGAAATTACCGGGTATATCAAAGGAATCAAAAAGGAAAAAAATCAATATATAAAATGGGAAACTGTTTGTCCGACACTATAGATAGGCGATACCATAACACCAATCCTTGCAAACTATCAAATACACAAGCACGGTCATTCTCCATTCATATAAGACTTTTTCTCTACCTCACTAGCAGCGGCCGCCTTGTCAACCTCGAAGTTCAAACAAAAAACGCATTTGATGCAACTTTGGGCGCAGTTCAGCTGCAGCTGCAGCCGTGTCTTCTTTCCATAATTCCTCTCTCGTCAGATCCTCGTATTTCTCAAAGCTGCCCCTAATCATCATCATCCATTGATCAGATCAAGCATATTCATTTGATCAGATAATTAGTCATGTTATTCTGAAAGTGCCCAACATCATCATGCACTGATCTCATCATTGATCTGATCAAGCACATCAGTTTTAAAGCAGCCCAACATCATCATTCATTGATGTGATTGAGCATAGCAATCTTAAGTAGCCCAACATCATCATCCATTGATCTTATATTCAGATAATCAGTATTTTGATCAGCTATGGCTTCCAGCAATCCTCTTTCTTCTCCTGATCCGACGTCGGAAATAAATCGTGATCAGGCGCCTCAGAACCAAGTTGAGGGTGAGAATTCGTTGCTACATACGCTGAGGACACACAAACGAGAAGTAGTGGACTGCCTCATTGCCTCTCGGGCCGCTTACCAGCCTGACCTGGAGGGTGTTGCCGACATTCTAGAGCGCAAGTATGATTCCGTAGATACCAGCAAGTACGAGCTCTTGTTTCATCAACAACAGCCCAAACAGAGCTTTTTTTCTGGACTAGAGCAGCCGCCGCAGGTCTTCGTCATCGTCCGAAGCAGCAACGGCTATGTTATCGTTGCCTTTAGAGGCACCTTTACTCTTGCAGATGCTATTGCAGATGGCCAGATGTCTACAGTTAGAATCCCGTTTGCTGCAGGCCGTGCGCATGGAGGAATTGTGGATCGAGTTATGCACTTGCCTATGGATCTTTTTATGAATTTACCGCGAAAAGGTGAGAAAATCATCTTCACAGGGCATTCCCTGGGGGCTGGGGTAGCATCTCTCACCTCCTTAAGGGTCCTGGAGAACTTGGAAGAAACCACACTGGGAAAGGCACCCATAACCAGGCAGCAGGTTCTCTGCATTACGTTCGGAACAGCTCCCTTTGCTAATGAAGAGCTAGCTTCCTACATCAATTCCAAGTATCGAGACAGATTTTACCACTTGATCTCCAAGCACGACTTGATTCCCCGTGCGCATAATATGTTCCCAAAAATTTTCTTTCCTTTGGCTCAGAAGTTTGTTGGGCGAGTTCGAGGCAGATGGGAGGTCAAGTTTGCCAGTGCGCTTGTCGAGCAGGCGACAGGGATGGCTTTTGAGAAGGCAATCGTAAAGTTGGAAGACAAAATGCAGGAGCTTTCTCCTGCAACAGCCTTTTTTAGTTTTATGCGAGATTGTATGATAGACAACCAGGATGCTCTTTTCTATGGACTTTCGGGATACGTAGTACTATTCGATCCTGATGCAACTGATTGTGCCTCTGCTATCAAGGTTGGCTGCATGGAAAATATCGGTGAAGGCTTTAATATGGAAAACAAGAGTTTAATGGAGATATTTTTCGAGCATGGCCTCGCAAATTACTATGACTGTTTGCTGCATGGGCTGGGGGCAAATTCAGACCCGCATAAGAACGCAGCTACCCATCTTATTCGCAGTGTGTCTGATGTCACACAAGGGCTCACCCTCAAACAAATTCTTGCCGATCCTGCGACTGCTTTCGGGCTACAATTTTACCGACTCTTGCTAAAACTAGCAGGCAACGAGTTTCAGTAATGCTATCTATGGCATCAAGAAACTCTACATTATCGGATTCTGGTCGTCATCTGCAACTGATCCTGGCGTGCAGGGCAAGATCTTTCCCGGCATCTCTTTACAGCCCAGTATTTGTTTATAACAAACTGTCAAGACCTATTAAATTGTACATAGCCGACATTCAACTCAAATTCTGAGCTCCAAAACCAAATGTTATTCTCATCACAATTATGTGGCCTCGTCTGCAGTCCAGAATCTTATCGTTTAATCACTGTGGTAGCACATAGTCCTTTATGCCCAGAGAATCAACTGCAGAAACGTCATTTGGTGATCTGTACTAGAGGTTTGTAAGAAAGTACATACTTTGTCTGCAGGCACACAGCTATAATACTTGCATTATGCATTACACTGATGCTACTTCGAAACATAAATCAATAATTTGGTTTACGTAGCAACTTAAGTGGTGTGATGAATAAAAGCTTGTAATTTGTGTACAGATTATGTAGATAATTACAAATTATAGATGAATCATGAGATCAGAAACATTTTTTGAGATACAGGTTAGCTTCCATTTATTGGCATGAATTGAAAATAGTTGGTTATATTCCCCACTCTTTATCCGTCTTGTTTTTGTTTTGGCCGTTTGTATTCCTGTATTCACCACTAAAAGCGATTCACAAAGATTTATATTTTATGTACAGAATTGTAGAGCGTGTGTAGAGTATTAACAAGTATTGAGCAATTCATACTGTTTACTGTTTTCAGCACACCAGAAAATGCATGCAGCTTATCCCTATGACAATGTTAGTCATTAAAATCCTCACAATTAATTAAGCACAAAGCTCAATAAGTACTCCTCTTTTACTTCAAGTGACATCTTAATCTTGTTAGTGCTCCTCGTTTACTTCTAGCGAGATTCTTATAATGCTTCGTATGTGGAGTATCCTCGTCTTTTTTCTTATGGTAATTGTTCTTATTACTTCTAGCCAGATCTTTCTTATGCTTTGTAAGCTTGCTCTTGTCCACATAACTTTCTCTTTGTACTTGTAGCTATTACCCTTTTTACTTCTAGCTAGATCTTTCTTAAACTTCGTTATATGCTTGCTATAGTTCACGATATGCTAACTATAAATACCACACTTGTTGGGGTGCATCACCTTATGGCTCCACCTAGGGACTTAAACCTGTAATGCCACTTGGAAGTTTGAGATTCATAATTCCACTATGGAAGATAGGCGAGAGGTCTATTTTTGGACTCAACTTGCTATCGCACCTATCCAAGAGATGCCTTATTCAACTAATCTTTCTTGAGGCAACTAGTGAGTAACTAGATTATAACTATCTAACTGCCATCTTCGTTCATAGTGTATGACAAAGTGTACATGGACACACACTCTGTACAATGGCAAACATAGTAAACCAGGCATTGAGCAATAAATAATACAATATTTTCAACACACCATAAAATGCATGGAACTTATCCTTTTGCAAAGATTTATCATTTGAATCTTCGCAACTCAGACAAAGTCTAGTAAGTACTCTAAAATGTCATAGAAAGTGTGAAAGCATATATTTTTTCCTACGGTGTCTTATCCAACTAATCTTGAATCAAGTCATGAGTAAGTCGACTAGTATTGCCACCTTTGTTCATAGCTTTTTAAACGCACTAAGTTGACATTTTCATTTTCATGCTTCATAGAAAGGGAAGGAGCACCTCTCATAAGAAGATGGTGAGTAGAAGTATATGTCTGATTTTGTTGAGGTGTATGGTAATTATCGAATCTTTTTTTTCCTTATATTGTCTTTCTTCAAATGCCATTGTACCATCGACTAGGGTGTCCCACACCCACCTACAACAAATTAATTGCTAGCAAATAGCAGCGTTTCTGTCTGCTATAGATTCTGTGTATCAACGATTCTACTTGGCAGTGGCTCAGTCACGAATTCTCTCATTGTTAGCGGCATTTTCGTCTGCACAGATTCTGCCTGCCATGAGTGTCATCTACATGGGTCTCTTTGTAGTATATTGGTAGTGTGTCCCGCCTGTCAATGGCACACCTACGACTTGATTTCGATCCTTGATTGACAATGGTAGCTCATCTTGGATATAGGATCTGTCAGGAACTCGTTCTTCTACTTTCTACAGATCTCAACCGACGACCTCGCGTCAGATCTCGACCGACGCCCTCGCGTCAGTCCTCGACCGACGAATGATGTCAAATCTCAACCGACCCTTGAACCATTGAGACCATAATCAAACACACTACAGTCATTGCAACCACCTTCCAGCCGTAACAACCGCATTGCACCGTCATGACCACTCTGCACCATGAGAACTGCATTGAGCTGTAGGGAATACATTCAACAAAACCCCCATTGCTTCACTCTTTGCACCATAGCCACCGAACAGACACCGTATTCACTTGCCAATTCTGTCCACCATCCTACCCGCCCTCAACCACAGTCCCCTTGCTTTCCAACCACACTACATGCATTACAACCGCATCAAGCCGACTCATAGCTATAGCGACTGCCTTGAGCTGTCGCCATCGCACACAACTACGTTACACAGTAGTGATCGTCGTGAGTGGCAGCCATCGTCAACAATAGCACCATAGCTATTGTAAAAACCGCAAACACACAACCTCCACAATTGCACCATCGAGACCGCAATTAACCGTATCCCAGCTATCACACCACCTGTTTTCACCTGTAGGAACAGTCATCCATCATAACCCATAGGCATCGTAATCCACCGTACCGTACGGATCGTAAACGGCCGCAAACCACGCTCATCCAAACCGTTCGACCCACAAATCTTTCTGCTTCCATCTTGTGATGGTTGTAGGATATGCGTTAGGCTTAACCTTAGTGCCTTTGACAACTTCCCAAAGCTCTTTCACTTGCAGGATCACCCTCATTTCAAATTTCTATAAGTGATAATTGTCACCGTCCAACTTTTGGATATAATTTGAAGATGACACATCCATAATAGACAAATTGAGGCCACTTGTTATCTACCTTTGTGATTAATATTAGGGACACAGGTGGAGGAGAGATCCATGGAGGCTTGAAGATCCTTACTTGCAGGTGGAGGCATCCTACCTTGGAGTTGGGGAGCATCTTGGAGCTTGCAAGTTACTTGGAGGACCTTCAGAGGCACTACCTTTGAATTAGGAGGACTTATTGACTTCATTTGTAAAATCAACCCTGAGTAAAAATTCGACCCAGACTGCAAGTTGCTCTTTTTGTCAGGAAAATTTAACTTTGGAGATCTCTTTTAATTTTTCTAATTTTTGTTTGTGTATAGAGCTTGAGGATCCTATCCTGACCCTGAGGAGGATGTATTCCTTCTGATCTCCTCTTGTAACAATGATAGAAATGACTCTTGATAGAGTAAGTTGTTGCTGGATCAAAATGGCCATGACCCAAGTTTCATAGGCTTCAAGGAGACTCGATAAAAGAGTCATTATGCATCTAAATCTTCAATGTTTGAGTCATTTGTTCCATGAGGTTTTTGAATATATTGAAATGGCTAAAAATGGTGTCTACATCAGACATTCTGAGTGTGAAGAATTACTTTCTCAAATGTAATTTGGAAGTGACATCTCTGATGTTAGAGAGAGTTGCTACGATGTCCCAAGCATCCTTAGCAGTCTATGCAAATTGGAGATGACTGATTTGGGAGTCTCTGATATTTAGAGTGATTAAGGCCTTCTCTCCATTTGGTGATGCTAGCTACATCAGCCTCTGGCAAGATTTTAGTACCATCAACTATGTCCCACAATTCCTTGGCTAGTAGAACAACCTTCATCTTGAACTTCCAAAGATGATAGTTCTCTCCATCGAGCTTGTCAATCAGAGAAGAACTAAAAGTAGAATCCATTCTGGTGTAGTAGTGATATCATTGGTAGAAACAACAATAACAAAATATTGTTTGTTGCGCATTTGCTGAGATGAGGTCTCGGTAGAAATGAGACTGAATCCGCAATGAAAATTGCATATTACTGAGCCACTTGTTCTGATACCATGTTGGAAAATCAAAAAAATTGAGATGATATCGGATTAGTAGAACAGATGCTCAGATACCATGTCAAAAATCAATGGAAATGTGGTGTGCAGCGGAAGTGGTGAGCAGGTGGTGCGTGGGTGGGTCGGAAGTTTAGCAGTTACCAACAAAGCAAATTCAAGATGGATCGAATAACTACAATAAGAAATAGAGCAAAATAGTAGTGTAGAACCCAAAATGCACTTTGATAATAATCCAAACTGAGTACAAGATCTTGAAGCTGGCGCAAATCAGTGGGCGCAATAACTGTCTTCAGTTGAGTTCGCTGATGGCTATTCAAAAACTTGAAACTACTACATAACGCCTGTTGGATAATAATCTGATCAGAATGTTGACTCCAGTAGATCTTCCTTGATGATTGGAAGTCGGATGATCAGTACATTGAAAGCTTACATTGAACTACTTAATTAGCTACATTTGTCCTACAGTAGGTAGCCGTCATTTTTGCCAGAGAGTTGTGTATAGAAGTAGGCGGACTGTCAACGTTGCGACATGTGGGTCAGATTTCCGAGTTGATAGTACAAAGGATTGGAATTTTATAAGTGGTCAAAATTTATACACCGGGTCGGATTTATACAAAGGTCGAATTTATTAGACCTGATCTGATCCGATCCAGGGTCGAAGACACCAAGATATTTTTCACCTCGATCCGATCAGATCTGGTGTCAAAAAATCTCTCTTTGATGGGATTAACATTGGGTCAAAAAATAGGCTTGGGTCAAAAAAATTAGATCCTGATTTTTTTTATCTTCTTTACAAAACTTTGAGCCTTCTTCTTTTCTTCTTTTTGTTGTTTTCAAGAATAGATGTAAACAAGAATTTTTCAGGATGCTCATTACCTAATGGAATTGGGCTTGAGCATAGAATTCCAATAGTAAGAACTTAAAACTAAACCGATCTGATGACTTATTAGGTTTTTGATGGCATAGCCCTAACAAAATGTATCGTTATCCATGTGGCAGTTGTCACACGGGGCTACAGGGCTGGACCATAAATGCAGCAGATAAGACTCCACAATACAATCTTGTTTTAGTCAAGTTTGGAACCCTCAACAATGTGTCGATGCAAACATTGTTCGATAATCCCCAATGTTGTCTCGACAAGACATGTATTTTTGTAGTACGGTCTAGTCACCTTTGACATGGTCTCGATAATGCGAGTAAAACTACACAATTGTTTCACATTACAAATTATTTCAAGAACGTGCTCTCTCTCTCTCTCACGGTTCTGCTCACTGTTCTAACGGTCCTCATGGTGCTCTCTCTCACAGTTCCTCTCTCCTCTCTCACGATGTTCCTCTCTCACGGTTCCTTTCTCACGATGTTCTCTCTCTCTCGGATCTCCCTCCCTCTCTCTCACTCGTCGTGAGAACCGTTGAGAATCGTGAGAATCGTGGACAGAGAGGAACCGTGAGAGAGGTTCTCACGGTTCTCAACGGTGCTCACGTCTCTCAACGGTTCCTCTCTGACTCATTCCCTCCCAAACGATCGCAAAGGAGGTGTTTGCGGCCCGTCCCTTCACGGTGTTTGCGACCCTTCCACTCACTCACTCACTGCCCTCTCCCTAAGCGGTCCTATGCGGCCCCTCCCTATGCTCCCTTAGCGGTTCTATGCGGCCCCTCCCGATGCTCGCTTAGCGGTCCTATACGGCCCCTCCCTATGCTCTCTCTCTCTCTCTCTCTCTCTCTCTCTCTCTCTCTCTCTCTCTCTCTCCACAGCACGGTTTTCAGGGCTGCTCGTCCCTTCGGCCCTCACGGTTCTCATGGTTATCCCTCCCTTCCGAGTTCTCATGGTTGCTCCTCGCTTCAGCCCTTCCCTCCACAAAAGACCACAAAGTGACGATGTTCTCTCTCTCTCTCTCTCTCTCTCTCTCTCTCTCTCTCTCTCTCTCTCTCTCTCTCTCTCTCTCTCTCTCTCTCTCTCTCTCTCTCTCTCTCTCTCACTCGTCGTGAGAACCGTTGAAAGAGGAACCGTGAGAGAGGTTCTCACGGTTCTCAAAAGTGCTCACGGCTCTCAACGGTTCCTCTCTGACTCACTCCCTCCCAAACGACCGCAAAGGAGATGTTTGCGACCCCTCCCTTCACGGTGTATGCGACCCTTCCACTCACTCACTCACTCATTGCCCTCTCCCTTAGCGGTCCTATGCGGCCCCTCCCTATGCTCCCTTAGCGGTCCTATACGGCCCCTCCCTATGCGCTCTCTCTCTCTCTCTCTCTCTCTCTCTCTCTCTCTCTCTCTCTCTCTCTCTCTCTCTCTCTCTCTCTCTCTCTGTTTTCAGGGCTGCCCGTCCCTTTGGCCCTCACGGTTCTCATGGTTATCCCTCCCTTCCGAGTTCTCATGGTTGCCCCTCCCTTCGGTTCTCACGGTTGCCCCTCCTCACATGTATGGGAAAAAGAATGCATGGGCCTCCTCCCCATGCATGCATCTAAAGGGCCCACTCCAAATTCAAATTATCCTTTACCAACACACATAGTGTTTTGAAGTGCATGTACATACTTTCATGTTAAACAAATGAAACTTTCATTATCAAAACTTTGAAGGGTGCTCTAAGGATTTTTTAAATTATCAAACTTTCCACGAGAAAGGTTTAAATAAAAATGCATTTGTATGAAGATCGGCCTCCATTGCCCATCAACGTCGGGCACTCTTTACTAGTCTATATGTATATAAACTTATGTACAGTTTTGCGCATGTGTATGGGTGCAACCATGCATCCTCCTCCCCTCATGCATGAGTTTTTTCTAACTAAAAAACTTGGGGAAGAGGATGCATGTATGGGGAATGTGCATATCCCCATACATTTGCACATTGTGTACATTGAGGGGTGGACCCCAAAAAGATTCCTCACCCCCTCCCTCCCACTTACTAAATTCAAATACTTAAAGTTTGAGGTTAAGGTTTTATTTTCTTCACACACTTCAATGTGCTTTAAACTATAGCCAATAATCTTTATTACTTGGCTTTCTTATTTATTTTCAATTATCAAAGTTTTACCCATAAATCCTGAACATTAAAAATTTCTTGACTACCTTAAATTGGTTATTTTTTTTTTTCAATCCTTCAAATTCCTATCTTGGCCCGCCATTTTCAGGAATGTTTAACCACAAGCCCAAATTCACTAGCTTTAACTCCTAAATCGTTACCCACAAGCTTTTATCCATGGGGCCAAAAAATGCAAAATTAAAAAAAAAGGAGGGGATGGGGTGAGGGGAGTAAAAGAGACAATAAAAAGAGAAAAAAAGGGGGGGATTTGGAACACACGTGCATGCACACACACGCATGCACGTGTGAGTGAGTGAATGTCTCTGTGTGCGCACGCTTGCGCGTGTGCATGCGCAGGCCTCTGTGTGTGTGTGTGTGTGTGTGTGTGTGTGTGTGTGTGTGTGTGTGTGTGTGTGCGTGTGTGTGCGCGCGTGTGCGCGTGTTCGTTGTGTGTGTGTGTGTGTGTGTGTGTGTGTGTAGAGTCCTTTTTTCTCCTTCTGTCTTTCCCATGGGCCCCGCTTTTTTTTTTTTCTCTCTCTCTCTCTCTCTCTCTCTCTCTCTCTCTCTCTCTCTCTCTCTCCATAGGCCGACCAACCACCCATAGAGAGAGAGGTCCCTCCATGCCCCTAAAATAAATGAAGAAGGTTAAAATGTGTGTGTGTATAGATATATAAACAAGGGGGTGCCTCCATTCCATTAAAAGTAAATATATCAATATTTACTCCCTCTCATGCACGCACGCACACACACACACATACACTTTTTCTTAAATGTAAACCTCTCATAAAAAAATATGAAGTTAAATCCACTTAAAAATGTGAACCCCCACTCTCCATAAAACAAAAAAAGTGAAGGGGCTTTTTGACTCCCCATAAATTAAGTTTTCTTTTTTTTAAAAGGAGACAAAAAAAAGTCCCCATCAAGAAAGAAATCCCCCCCCCCCAAAAAAAAAAAAACTAAGGCTTTTAAGGGCAAGAGCATATCTTTTTTTAACACTCCCTTGTCCTTTTTTTGTCACATGGCAAAACCCACCCACCCATCTCCCCCGAGCACTTAAACCATCGGCCTCTTGCCCAAACAACTTGCTTTTAACATTAGGGAGCACACCCGCACTCCGCCCACCCCATATGTTCTTCCCTTCTCCTGTCAATCCACCTGAAAAAACATCATCAATGAGCAGAACCGCACTAATTTTTATTATATGGCTTTCCTATTTATTTTGAAATACCAAAATTTTACCCACAGATCATGAACATAAAGTTTTACCCAAAGTTCTTTTCTCCGTCTAGCATCCATGCTCTATTGAAGAACATATTTGTTAATCCCATCCTTGCAACGACTGTGGGTTGAATATCTGAAACTAGACATTTTTTAATTTATTCACATTGAAATGAAAATTTGACACGAAGTTTTCCTTTGTTCTTACCTCTAGGGTTCTTCCTTTTTTCTTTCTTCCCAACTCTGTAGTTTTTTATTCTCCTGATGTACAAGTTTGCTTGATCAATATGTCTCATCCTTTCCTCTTGCTCCTGTAGTACCTTGCCAGGAATGGATGTGACAATCTACCTCTGAAATCCTAACACATGCAATCTTTTGGCGTTTCTCATTTGAAAAACAAGCTTTTTGCTTTTGGTAACCTTGGTCGAACTGTTACATCACCTCAAGTATTGTCATCTTTGAGAGCTATAAAATGCATTCATATGATGGAAGGTCGATTGAATGGTGTTCATTTTTTAATTGCACACTATTTTAGAGCTCACCAAGAACTGAGCATCTTGAATCATTGAGATTAGTGTCTCCCAGAGACTTCAATCCCTTTTTTCATCACTGGTATCTAACTTTATCCATACTTGCAACAACCTGCTTGGTGTGCTGATAAAGTCGGTCGTTTACTTTTTGGCATTTTCAAGAAGTGGTCGAGTATTGCAATGGGCTCCGTCATGCATGTCGTCTGTTTCATCCAGTGTTGCACGTCAAGACGAGCCCGCATCAACAAATCGGGCTCCAAGCAGTTCAATATACATAGAGAAATGCACATGCACACACCATCAACCACATAAATCACACACACACATTTCACACACACACACACACACACACACACACACCATTGACCACATAAATCACACACACCATCAAGCACAAATCATACACACAAATCCACATACACAGATAACACATGCACTCACGTACATACACACACATACATCGGCCACACCTGTCAACGACTATCAGCGACCATCGGCCACCCATCAACGACCATTGCCCGTCAACGACGGGCACTCTTTACTAGTATATATATCTATATATATAAAGATATTTTAGAAAGAGAATGTAATGGTGGTGTTAACCCAGTCTACTCCCCTATGTCACGCCTAATCCTACTTTTTGCGCACACACATCCAAGCTTCTTTTTTTTATTCCACACACACACATACATTTCAAATTTCATTTTCCCTCTCCCTCTATCTCCCTCTATCTCCCATCAAATTATAGCACTCGCTGGATCGGGCACATTTGTTGAAGCATTCATCGGGACCTACCAGAGATGTGAACATGGTAGCTAAATGGCCGAGGAGGTGAGGACATCAAATTATAACACCCATTGGAACGGGTGCATTTGTTGAGGCATTCATCAGGACCTACCAGAGATGTGAACACAATAGTTGAATGGCCGAGGATGTGAGGGCGGTAGCATTCTCTATGTGTCCTACCGACGTTCCACAGATATTACATGGAGCAGAGTCACAGCATTGATAGTCTCCTAACAACCAATGACCACGAAGGTTGGTGGTTCTCCAAGAAAGCTTCAACGCTGATATTTTTTATCTTGAAAAGGACAAATTGATGGAAACTTCAACAACACACTCTTAGTCCTGCCATATTCCTTGGTTTTTTCATATATCCATAGCTAACTTCTACTAAAAGAACTGCAAGCGTGCGCACATGTACAGAGATTATGGCTGTCAAATTGACCTCAGAGAGACTGAATTTGTCCAGACTTGGTGCTGTTGGCCGCTGCATATTGGTCTATGCAAGCCGATGGTGAGAACAACAGGCTATTGGTGGTAGTAAGTTGATGCAAATGACCTGCTATGAAAAATAGCAAGGCGCATGAAAAGCTCATGCTAAAAGGCTGTACAACTGCCTTGAAGGAGCTTGATCAGCAGGCGGCATAATAACAAGGATTCTTATGAAGAGATTCAAAGAGAAGCACTAAGTAAGTGCACCACTATCCAGTCCACTGTGAATGACGTTTGCAATTATGTGCTACTAGAATTTATGATAGAATCCTATTCACTTTAGAGCTTTGGTTGCTACAGGTATCTCTCTCTTTTTTGATGTTCATCCTGATTTTACTCCTTTTGTTTGGTTTCTGTTTTGGGATTGCTTCATGTAATTCTTGCTTCAGGATTGGTTCTGTTTGACAATTGTGCTGACTGAAGTGTTTGAATGCTATAGATGAACCGCTGAAAATCACCTACAATTACTGGGATGGAGCTGGTCATCGACGAGTGATTCAGGTTAATGGTGAATTTTCAACTAGCTGGTATCTTTTCATACTTACATTTTAATAATTTTTTAAATTTTTGATTTTTTTTTGTGTGTTGCTGTACAGGCCAAGAAAAGAGATACTATGGTTGATAGTTTTTACGATCTGAGAATTCTACAGCAAGTTGTTGCCTTTCGTTTCTTTTGATTTTGTTAGTAGGCCACATGACATTTCATGACTGAAATCTACACGCTAATCCTTTTGGCAGCCTGGATAGCCAAGCTTTTCAAATAAACAAAACAAGCCAAGTCACCTGAGGAATTTTGCATAAGTCAGATTTCATGTGAAGTGATCCATGGAGCAATCTTGATATAGCAAGCACTGGATCCAAGTGCAACTTCATAGAAAGCAATCAAAGATAACATGGAAGATAATGAAACGCACGTGATGGTTACTATAGCAGTTTTGTTTAAACCTAGAAAATGACCAAAAGCTCCTTCAACGAAGCTACCTAGCAGGGGCAACAATACTATGAGCAGATACATAATAGATAAATCTTTTTCTTTAGTGATAAAAAAAAAATTGATTATCTCTGGAGTGGAGCCACGCATGGCTGCAGAGTTCAGAGAAATTCGAACAGCCTCTATGGAGAATCTATTATATGTGAAAGAAGACTTAATCATACCTCATGTTCATGTAGTGTTTGTTTCTTAGGTAAATGAGATAATGTTTATCTAAAAATGGACTTGATCCCCTTGCCCTTGCCTTGCCTTGCCTTTTCCTTCGCTTCCTCGCAGAATGCACAATTTAGTGCATGAATGCGAAGCTTTTGACAAGAAACAAAAGTAAAATAAAGTGACGGAAAGATTGCAAGAGAAAGTAGGGATGTATGATGATCAAGGATGCGAGATGAACTATTTGCACAATCCAGATTACTTACTGTTCATCTTCTACAATAATATAGGTATACTTCTACTAATATTCGAGATGCGAGATGTGCGAGATCGGCCATCATCCAAATCATCGGCCGTCACAAATTTTTGGCTGCAGCCACCTAAATCCGCACCATATTTGTACGATCATTGGCCGTTCACCCAAACCATCAGCCACCACCCAAAATTTTGGCTAATTGTCATTGACAACTTTTAACCCAAACCATTGACCTTCGACCCAAACCATCGGCCATGACCCGAATTGTCGGCCGCCTGTCATCGACGAGCTTACCCACCATTTTAGACCCCATTAGGACCGCCCATCACCCAGATTGTCGGTCGCCCGTCAACGAGGGACATACCCACTAGATCGTCGGCCGTCCAATGCCCGTCAACGACGGGCACTCTTTACTAGTATATATATATATATATATATATATATATATATATATATATAATCTAGAATATATCCAATTTCACAAATTTATATAGAGAAGTCAGTGATGTCATAAGGTAAAGCTTAAAAACAATATACAAGAGTCAAAGGATCTTATTCAAGAAAATAATATAAAATACAATAAACAAAAAATCTTAGCCAAATAACATTGCTTATGTCTCATCAATACCCAAGCATAAGTTGCTAATTGGATTTCAAAAGAATCCGGTTTCTCTTGGTAGACCCAGTGTTGCCTACGAAACAACAGACAACCAGTAAGAAGAAAGAAAAAGCAATAATAATTCAGATAAAAAGAAATTCAAATTTTAAAATTTATAAATATTTAAAATAAAATAAATAAGAACAAGGACCATAATATGTATATAGTTATCAAAACAAAGACAAAACACTAGAAACAAAGCGGGCTCCTTAGCTCCCCACTTTTCTCGACTCTATTATTAATCATCTTAAACATCCATGAGCTGAAATACCAAAGATAAAACCAATAGAGTCTAAAACAGTTTGAACTTTTCTCATGATTTTCTTAACGAGTAACTCTTATGGAGTAACAAAATGATGAGATTGCTTGATTGGTCTACAAAAGCATCTCTACTAGCACAAAGATGAGAAAACCTGTAGAATTGAGAAGTGATCACTACATATTTAACATAAATATTTGAAGAAATATGAGACGTGCGAATTATGTTCAAGTTATTGCATTCTGGCTGCAGTCTTTTACCAAAAATATCAACCAGTAAACCTGACCTAGCCTGGCTTATAGATAGGTCTAAAAAATTGCACTTATCATCACTAGTTGTACAATTAAGTTCACATGAGTCTTTGTGAATAATGTGATGACAAATTAAAGTTTGTTACTATGTAAGATGAAGATAAGTGAAAGGGTCATAAGCTTGAACATATGATAATGACACAGATGAATGATGAATTGGGATCAACCATTCAATGCAAGGAAAATATTTTCTTGTGCATATAAAGAGGCATATATGGTGGATTGATGCATATGAAGTCCACAAGGACACACAAGGTGTTTAAGTGGATCTTTGAATGATGCAATGTAAATAAGGTGGCGCATGCACAAAACCAATGTAAATTGTTGTGTATAGAAGGACACATTGAATGGCATATTGAAGCCAATTTGAAAACCATAAAACACATGCGTGGCTATGAACTTCATGAAAACAACGCACTTTTGTTTGTAATGTAGAAAAATGGGTGTTTTGTGTTGCAATCAATGTATGAACATACATATATTAGATAAATGTTGAAGTTATTTGCTAGATATTCTTCTTATAAGACTTCGTCTTTGCATGATGCACATCAAACTCCATATAGTGGATGGATTTTTAATCTTGCTATGCTTTGAATATATAGAGCCTAAATCAAAATACAACACATACATTAAAAATTTGAGATCAAGTTATCCAAATTGGTGTTACATACAAGGCACATGCGTTTGAGAAAGGATCTCAAGATGAGTGGGAAAAATCAAGACTTTCCAACAACATTATTCATGGGAGGTGTTAAGACGATGTTTTGTCTAGCCATCATGTGTGAAGTACTACCTTCAAAGAGTACAAAAAAAGTATTGTGAATGTACAAATAACATCAACTTAGATCTTCAAATGGAAACCACACGTGCTTAAGTGTGGCAAACATCTAATGATTTGTCATTGATGATTGAGAAGTGAAGGTTGAGACATGGTTGTTGAATTGATATGTATGTAAAACAAGTGAAAATGTTTAAAACTTATGGTTGCATGGGAAGAGACACCCATCACTCACGACATGGTTATTATGTGTTTCTTTGAAGTGTTTTTTGATCAATTTATAATAAACTTTAATTAGAGTTATATGTTGGAAGCATATTATGTATGCGTGCGATCTTGATTTTTTAGGACATATGGATCACTTGCCGTTTGCAACAACCAAGAGATGGTAAAGAGTGACTATAAGGTGAGGATGACTTAAATGGGCTACAAACAAATACATTTATAAAATAGTTCTTGAATACACCTTGTGGGCTACACCTTGATATTTGACGTAAAATTTTGCTTTTTTTGCCATTCCAAGTACCAAAGGCATCGACTATGAAATCCAAATTGATTTTATTACTGAAAAACATGGCATGAATGCCCATTGCCTTGAGCAAAAGCTTGGCAATTTGGATCCGTTCTGCCACTTGTTCAAGCCTAGCAAGAGCAAGGAAATCATGCTCTAGAGGAACAGTCCTTTGAACCAATGATCAGTGGTTGTAAGAAAAATAGTAATGAGAGTGTATCATGGAAGTAGGAGTGTGTAGGCTGAAAGCTAGTTGAAAGTTCACAAAAAAAAATTTAGGAAAAAAAATTGGAAGACCTTCGCTGTCGTTGGTGAGAACTGAATTGATTTTGAGCCCTATAAAGGGAATTTGGAGAGCTTATTAGACAAAGTACTAGAAAAAAAAAAAATTGACAGGCCTCTTCAACATTGTGAAACTAGCTATCATAAATGTCGGGGAAGGTTTCTAACCAATAGCAATAGTTGGCGAAGGTTCTACAAATTCGGGGAGAGTTCACATTCTTTGCCTAGATACTACATTCAATGATTTTTTTGCGAATTTCAATAATTTTCCAACCTAATTTTAGTGTTAGGAGTTCAAGACAAAAAAAATGAAAAAATAAAATAAAATTGGTAGATTGGAACTTTAAGCTGGGGATCAGACTATCAAAACTTTCGTAATCGACTGCCATTCATTGGTGTGTCAAATCGAGCTCCACCAAGATGTTCTACAACCTTTGCTCCATAGGATAAGATTTCTTTGATATGATATAGTCCTTCATTGGTAAATTTCAATTTTTTCCTTAATCAACTTAGTTTTATACGTCAATGCCAGATCTCTCTCTTTCAAGTCTTTCTTATGCAATCTACGATCATGCCAAGCTTTCCGGCGACCTTTCTCAAGTGCCAATGCTTGAACTACCGTCAATCTAGTTTCACAAAGCTTATGCAATGCTTCATGATGAAGTTACAAAGATTTCACCTCATCCAACCGTTCAATGGCCGCTATTTGCAAGGATGGTACTAAAAATTCAATCAGCATGACTGCATCTTGACCATAGACTAAGTGAAAATGCATTTGATTTGTGCTAACCTTATAAGCTCTTCGAAATGTTCATAATGCAGCATGCAACTTATGTTCCCAATCCAATTGTCTTGCCTCAAGTTTTACTCAAAATACTGCATAACATCTTGTTAGAAGATTTGGCTTGTCCATTTCTCCTCGCATAGTATGGTGTATTAAACCAATGGATCACAAAAGATTCTTCCATTAGGCATTTGATTGTCTCATTTACAAAATGGGTACCTCTATCACTTACGATCTCAATAGGACATCCAAATCATACAATGATATTTTCATACAAAAACTTTGTGGTTAGCAACTTGCCATCTCTTGCTTCAACCCATTTGGTCATATAATCCACTGCCACAATCATATATTATGCTTGAGTACCACATGTTGTTGAATGTCTCGGCCCAACATAGTCGAGTCCCCACTTGTCAAATGGTACTTGTGCTAATACTTGATGTAATGGTTCATAATGTTATTTAGTCGGTCGATGTGCACGTTGACAAACATCACATGAGTGACTATTTTTTTTTGAATCCTTATAAATGGATGGCCACCAATTACAACCTGATTGTAAAATCTTGTGAACTGTAATATCAGCTACAAAATGACCTCCTACTTAGAATTTGCTTCGAACAGGAACGCAGATCATGCTACACAGACAGAAAACACTCTCCACAACAAGCTCACATAGCAACTGTATTTCAATTACACTGTACATATAGTTGTTCACTTAGGCAACATATGCATGATCCAAGTTGCCATTGGAGGGACGTGTGTCCCGTCGTCTTACCCTGTGGCGAGGCCAACTGATCCTTATCAACTGATAGGACCCACAGTACAGTAGCACAGTGATTCTACTTTAATTCTAACTCTCTCCCTTAAAGTAGAGTCTACTTTTTATACAGTCATATACATAGCTTTAAAGTCAACAAACTTTAAGTACAAAAAGCTTTGATCTAAACTTATCAAACTTTTCTCCAACAAGTGGCTTAGTGAAAATATCAGCTAATTGTTCTTATGTGCTATAATGAACAACATGAATTTCACGACTCAGCAGCCTCTCACGTATAAAGTGATACTGAATCTCAATGTGTTTGGTTCTCGCATGGAACACTGGATTCTTTGCTAGATGAATGCCACTCTAACTGTCGCTATGTAATGTCATGGGATTTTTCTGCTTCATGCCAACTTCTTCCAAGATTTGTCTCAACCATATAGCTTCCTGTGTTGCAATACACATTGCCTTATACTCTGCTTCTATGGTGGAAAGAGCAATTGAACTTTGCTTCTTACTAGACCAAGAAAAGCAACTACCACAAATTGGAATACATACCCTATGGTGGATTTACGATCATCATAGTCACCTCCCCAATCCGCATCCACATAGCCACACAACTCATGTAACTCATCATGCTTCCTGTAAATTAAGCCATAATCTGAAGTGCCTTTCACATAACGCAAAATATGTTTAGCTACCTTCCAATGCGTTTCCGTAGGTGCTGTCATAAACTGACTTACAATGCCAACAACATAGCATATAGCTGGTCTAGTCGTGGTAAGGTAAATCAAGCTCCCTACTAACCGCCTATACAGCGTAGCATCAATTGATTGTGACTCATCAAGCTTAGAAAGCTTTTTACCTGGTTCAATAGGAGTATTCACTGGTTTACAATCCTGCAACCTAAACCTCTGCAGCAACTCTTTGACATACTTCACCTATGTTAAACCCACTTCGTGTCCTTTTTGCCACACCTCTACTCCAAGGCAATAATGCATCAGGCTGAGATCTGTCATCTCGAATTGTTCCATGAGGTCTTTCTTGATCATGTCTATTGTCTCTTGAGTATTTTCCGTAATAATCAAGTCATCAACATAAAGAGCAATCAAAGCAACCATACCATCAAAGCATAAGACATATAGATCTGGATCAGAATGTGTTCTCACCATCCGAACGAAAGTAGGCATCAATCCTGCTATACCATGCACGTGGTGTCTGTTTAAGACCATAAAGCGTTTTCTTCAAGCGACATACTTTATTTTCCTGTCCCTTCACTACAAAGCCTTCAGGTTGATCCATGAACACCTCTTCTTCTAACTCACCATTTAGAAAAGCAGATTTCACATCCATCTAATGCAAAGGCCAACCAAAATGTGAAGCTAAAGCAACAAGTAGATGTAGAATATTCCACTTACATATTGGCGCAAAGGTCTCCTCATAGTCGATGCTTTTACTTTGTGCATATCCTTTGATCACCAATCTTGCCTTGTGCCTTGTTATACTTCCATCTACATGGTACTTAGTCCTGTATACCCATTTGCAACCAATGGATTTCTTGCCAACTGGTGGTTCTACTAAGTCCCATGTGCTATGCTTAGCAATTGACTTTATCTCCTCTCCTATGGCCTTGAACCAAATGTCATCATCCTTCGCTTTTCCATAAGTCGAAGGTTCTTTGCTTTGAATAATGCTAGATACAAGAGCATAATTTGTTTCATACCTTTCAGGTTGTGTCTTCTCTCTTGTTGATCTTCATAGTTCTCTCTGGCTAGATGATCCTGGAAAGTCATCCATGTCGTGGCTCTCCAACAATCTCTCAAACCACTTAGGGAGCTTCTTGTCAGGTGAACGACTTCCTGGTGAAAATGTATCCCACGGTACATCCTTCTCCTTGCGTTTGTCACCTGCAATTTCAATCCTTCTTGCACCAAAAGGTTTGTCCCTACCTCTCCAACCTATCTCTTGAGGTTGAGTAGTAGTATCTTGAGATGTATCCTCTTTTTCATCACTTGGAAGGTCAATGAATGGATCATCATCAGGTGGTATCCTCACTATACTATCTTTCCCACTGGATGTATCTATCTTCTCAGCATCCTCGTCTTCATACATCTTGAATTCATCAAAGATTAAAAATCACGGCTTATATGGACTTTGTTTTTCACTGGATCAAAACATCTATAGCCCTTCACACGATCATCATATCCTAGGAATATACACTTGATAGCTTTTACATCAAGTTTACGTCTCTCTTCCTTAGGAACGTGTACAAAGGCCTTACATCCAAAGATTCGCAAGTGGTTCACCTTTGGCTTCTTCTTCGTGAATGCGTGTTATCTTTGGTATGGCAACAGTAGGACTTCTATTTTGAAGATAGACTGCCGTGCTGCATGCTTCTGACCAAAAATCTTTTGGTAGTTTCATCTCAGCTAGCATAGATCTGGCACTTTCCACAATCGTACAATTTTTGTGCTCAGCTACACCATTGAGAGCAGGAGTATGAGCTTGCGTAAATTGTCTTTTAATCCCACATTGATCGCAAAGATCATTGAAGTCATTAGACTTGTACTCACCTCCACTATCTGATCTTAGGACTTTGGTCTTTCTACTTGTCTGATTTTTTACCAATGCTTTGAAGCTGTTGAAGTTGTTAAATGCATCTGATTTCTTCTTCACGAAGTAGATCCACGTCTTACGTGACATATTATCAATAAAGGTCATGAAATAGAAGGTTTTACCTAAGGACATGGTCCTCATAGGCTCGCATAAATATGTGTGGATTAATTCCAGAATGTTCTTTGCTCTTGCAACACCACCTTTGTTGAACTTCTCTCGATGCTGTTTCCCATATACACGTGATTCGCACATCGATTTCAAGTGTTCTTTTATAGTAGGCAATCCTGTTACCATCTCCAATTTCATCATCAAACTGAGGCTTCCTAAGTTCAAGTGACCAAGTCTCTTATGCCACAACTTAGTTTGCAATGGAATGGACGATACAAGTCCATGTTGCCCCTTGATTGTAGCATTCAGCCTGTACAATTTTGTATTGGGCTCCCTTACTCCATCCGCAATAACTTTGAACTTTTGGTTCACATCCTTCACAAAGCAACGATCATGGGCGAATTCTACTTTCAACTTTTGATCAGTAATGACTCCAACAGAAAGTAGATTTTTCTTCAAACCTGGTACGTAAAGTACCTCCCTGATCATCCTGCTTTTGCCATCCGGTAGTTGGATTGAAACAGTGCCTATCCCCTTGATCTTGCAAAGCTCACAATTTGCTTGTGAAACGAACATTCCATTATCCAACACTTTCAAGCTACTGAACCAATTCTTGTTACCTGTCATGTGTCTTGTGGCTCCCAAGTCAATATACCACGCTTGATCATCTTGATTAGATGACAATGCAAATATGAAGATGCTAGAGTCTTCAATCTCACCCTCATCGACAACGTTACCTGCTTGCTTTGGTTTTCCCTTGCCTTGTTCTGCTAGGAATTTGCGACATTCACTCTTCCAATGGCCCTTTTTACCACCATGGAAGCACTTGCCTTTCTTTTTGGTCTTACTGGAAGATCCTTCATCCTCCTGAGACTTGGCAAATTGCTACTTAGACTTCTTCTTGCCCTTGCCCTTGACTTGTTTTTGGCGTGTCACAAGTGCCTGATCGTCAGTATTTTGACGTCTAGCTTTCACCATTTCTCGCCGTTGCTCTTCATGCATCAAGATTCCTGTGAGCTCATCAAAGGTTGGCAATTTTTTCTTGATGCTATTCCACTCACAAACATCTGATAGGGTTTTGCAATGCCACACAATGCATTGTGCACCAGTTCCACATCACGTATGCGCTCACCAATAGAATGCAGTTCATCCCTCATTGTCTTGATTCTGGTCATGTACGTCTGAATGTGCTCTTCTTGCTCCATGCGGGCACTATTCAGCTTTGACTTCAGAAACATGATTCTTGATGGATTTGATGTCTGGAATTGCTCCTTTAGCACATCCCATGCCTATCTAAGTGTAACAGCATCACAAATGTGGGTAATGATGTGATCCTTCACTGACAAGTTAATGAAGGTTAAAGCTTTCCTCATCTTTTTGTCGAACACTTTGATATCCACTTCATTTGGCGGCATTCTCTCATGACCTGTGATGACTTCCCACACGTCTTTCTCCATCAGTATGTTTTTCATTTTGAATTTCCACACTGCATAGTTGGAAACCTCATCCAATTTGCTACTTTCACTCAAAATGGACTCTCCCATGTTTGCCATCGCAAAACTGCTTGAAACTTCTGTCGTAGGCTAAAAACAGTATGCCGAGGCCAACAGTGATGTCAGAAGTTGAAAATAATGACTTGCACTTTTTTTCCTTACCAGGTCACTCGTCGCTTTTCCACCAATTTGAAAGCCAAATCGGCGTCGCTTTCCGAAATGCACTCAGTCATCAACTCCCAACTACGTGTGCAGTGGAATGGTGAAATCACTTCTGTCACACTCCGAACACTTTCTCTGCTGCAATCACTCTGTTTTGTTGTACCGTACTTGTAGGTACAGTCCGGGTTCCCTTCGTTTGGAAGTTATAGCCTTTCGTTCTCGTGCGCATAATCCTCAACTAAATGTGGCTCTATGCTCCTCCAGAGCTCCAATGGGTCGGAAGGGACACATGTCAAAAGAAGCACAATGAATATGAGACGAAGCTGCGATGGAGTGCCCCATGACACTGCCTCGCGCAAGCAGCAACTCCACTCATTCGTGTCATTTAGCAAAAGTCTGTGTCTACAAGCATCTCTGAATGACTGAAACAACTCACCATCAGCCATGCACAAGTCCTCAAAGCTGGTTGCACCTTTGACATGAGCCAAAAGAACTCGCATATAGAACCTCTCCCCTTCGGAGGGGTGTACAAAATACATGTGACCAATGGTAGGGGTCGTCTGCATGTTGATTCGATGGGTCCACCTACGCATTCTCTTGTTATACCAATACTGTCTCGGCAAGTCCTGGTGCAACAACTCTCAAGCCTCCAAATGACCACTTATGTTTAGCTCAAAGAATGCTGTCAAAGTGGTACTTGAACGCCCATCTATGATCTCCTCTAAATCCACTCCCTCTCTAAAGTACACCAATTCTTGTCTAGGGAGACGAACTGCCAACCGGGTCACCACGGGCTCATGAGCACCCATAGAAAGCCCCAACAATCGCCAACATGACTCACTGGCTGAGAAATATCGAGCATTAAGAAATTGCTCTATCTCATCCACTCGTCCAGATGTCTGACCACCCCCCTCTACAGCCCTCGCCATAATCATATCAGGTCTCTTGTACACGTACTTGTACAAATACTTCACACTACGTATATGTACACATATCTCCACGTTCAAGTGGCACTGAAAATGTAGTGTCAGCCACCTGTTGTACGGTACAACCCACCTGTTATCTAACTCCACTCCATGTGAACACACCGTCACTCCGTTCTCCCTCCGCCTATATGAAACATACCCTTTCACCACCGATGTTTCATCAACAAAATTCCTTGGGTATTTCTTCGAGCACTTTCCATCCTTCATGCATGGTGCATTTGGAAAGGCTATTCTGCATGGGCCATGCATCATACATGTCCTCAAGAGAGGAAAAAAAAGGATCTTCATCCTTCACAAGAACCTTTGGACACACAATACGATCGTAATCTCCAACCGTGATGGGTTTGCTCCGCTCCTCCAATATAATCAATAGGTGGGCATGAGACAATCCTCTCTTTTAGAATTCCACGACATGCAGCCTCCCTATAATGCGCCCAAAACTACCATCGTTCTTCAGTAGGTCGATCAAATGTTGAAGCTTCATGCTAAAAACCCTTGATACCAAATCAGGCCTATCTGCAGCTTTTTGCTGGAATTGCAACTCTCATCGACACGTGCGTCATCTCTGACATGCACATGTGGGATTCTCGGATACCACCCATCGGTACCAAATGGAAATAATAGTACAAAATGCAATAAATCATATGACGAATGATGTTGTGTGATGAACTACAAACCATCCTGAATGGAATGCAGTATGATGTCATGCATTCCATCTCTCGGGGTCTCGTCTAAAGGCATAAGCACCGCAATCTCATTGCTCGTGGGAGCATTGAATTGCCTGCTCACTCTACTTTGCGAACAACCTGATACTATGCGAAGACGAATATCCTTTGTGACGTTCTCCCGCATGATCCACACAACGTTCTTAAAACGTTGTACAAATGGACTCACATCCACCATCATGCTCTGCAAAACAAAGAGAACATCACGCCTAAGTTTGGAATTCAGAGATAATATCTGATCCATTTGCAAATCATCACCATCCATGAAGTAAATCTACAAAAAAGGAAGGCCTATCTGATGGTGGTACAACTGCCCAGACACTCAAAACATGTATGCGCCACCTACGGAGTTGGAGATGGATATATCCAGATTCACCCCAAGAGATGCGAATGCCAATGAGTTATTGTAACTCTGAATGCTCTTCCTAAAATGAGCTCCAGAGTCATTGGAGGACGTGTACAAACGAAATAGCTCAGAAGGCAGTGATGGCATCAAAGGCAAACTCACCTTGCCTTTCATGCAACAGAAATGACTATTCCTTTTTTATTTCCATCACAAGGCCGAACAACAACCACATGCAAACTCCATCCATCCCAAATCATGATGGGATGGAGTCAGGGGCGATCCGCCCACCTCAGATAACCTACGTACCCTATCTAGAGCTCTCCTCTTCGCCTGAAATCTACGCCCCTGTCGTCTAGCTCTAGCTGATCTAGAATCTGCATCTGGAGTCCTATATGACGGGTGATTACGCACCTCCTCGAGTGTAATACAACGTGCTGGTGGACCACCCCTACCTAGAAACCTCCTCTTTGCATAGTATCTACGCCTCAACCTTTTAGTCCTAGCTGATCTAGACTTGGCCTCAGGTGTCCTATAGGACGGGTGGTTATGCACCTCCTCGGGCGTAACCACCTCTACAAAAGTCAAATCTGCACCTAAAGACGTCAACAAAATCGCCTCTCTTGAATCTACTCCTCTCATAGGTGAGCAAACTTGTGTGATCGACCCTACTCCCAAACTGCTCAGTGTAACATCCTCCTCAAACTCTAACCCTCTCACAGGCAAACCAACATCTACTCCAAGAGGAGTGTTGCATGTTTGAAACCAAACTTGCGATCGAACAGGTTGTCTCCTCAATGACACGAACTACAGGTGCAAGCGACAACGCCCTACGCACTGCTTATCGCTTCCTATGCAACCTCCTCTTTCTTGCAGACTGGCTCTCACCCTCCAGAGTGATGTATGAAGGGTTGCCTCGCACACACTCGGGAGTGTCCATGTCATGGAATCACTCCCTCAAATGCAAAACACCTGCAAAAATTGGAACAAAAACGATCAGGTTTTATATCAAACATTGGGAAACAATCAAATACATGAAAACTTATATTAAGAGAGTGAGAGATAGATCAACGGTTTGGGGGATAGCTTCATGCATTACATTTTAGGCAGCAGGCTTTAGGATTCAAGCACTATGTTGTAGGCATTAGGTTGTATGCATTACATTGTAATCAGAACAAAGTTGGCAATGTCACATGCTATCCATCTATGGGGAAGACTATTTATCGCTTGGACATTCGTGTGAAGATCAACACACTCGGAAATGGCGTTAATGATTTTCTCGGATTTCAACAAACTCCTTTGGTTATTGCAAGATTAGAGTGATCTACTGGTATAGTATTGTTCTAGATATGTAGTTTGTTTTTCATATCAAGGTGAGGTATAAGGTGTGTTTGCAAAATCAATGTAGCAGAACTTTTGTATTTTTAATCATGCTTTTGTATACTGAAACATAGAACAATTAATAGTGTCTAATTTTTGCAAATGAATAGTGTTGTAAGAATTTTAGAGGTACAGGAGCAAAATAGAGAGATAGATATAGCATTATTTTCATAGGGATTACATTGAATTGATCAGCTCAGGAATAATTCTTTCAATCAAGAAGTGATTTGTAAATAGGATTTTAGGGCAAGGTGTTGGTGGATGACATTGAGAGTAGAGCATGGATGATATTGACAGTAGAGCGTTGAGTGAGTGAGAGAGAGGGACCGTGAGAACCAACAACATCACAGAGAGAGAGAGAGAGAGAGAGAGAGAGAGAGAGAGAGAGAGAGAGAGAGAGAGAGAGAGAGAGAGAGAGAGAGAGAGAGAGAGAGAGAGAGAGAGAGAGAGAGAGAGAGAGGAACCGTGAGAACTGTGAGTGTGAGAGAGAGAGAGAAACCGTGAGAATCCCGAGTCCAAATGCACAGTTGCAGAAGTACCAATAGCGACACTGTTTGCAGGAGGCCTGTTTGATGGCAAAAGCTCACTGGCCTTTGAATATGTTTTAATACCTTGTTGGGTGGACAGTGGATCTTTGAGAGAGAAGGAGCTTTGGTCTCTAATGGCAGCTAGTAGAGGTGGTTTTATAGGAGCTCGCTGATCTTCACAACCCATCACAGCGCATTGTTGATCCTCCAGAGAGAGAGCTTATGCTCATCCTTATGGAGCACAAACAATGTCCAGACAGCATCGCTCGGAGGGGTCAACATGCGCCCGTGAGAACCGTGAGTGAGTGAGAGACTGGAGGGGCTGCAAACACCATGAAGGGAGGGGCCGCAAGCGGTTCGTGAGAGAGAGATGGGTGACTGGGGGGGCCACAATCCGAGAGAGAGATGAAGGGAGGGGCCACAAGCGGTTTGTGAGAGAGAGATGGGTGACTAGAGGGGCCGCAATCCGAGAGAGATATGGGTCGTGAGAACCATGAGTGAGAGAGAGAGAGAGAGAGGGACCGTGAGAACTGACAGCATCCAAGAGAGAGAGAGAGAGAGAGAGAGAGAGAGAGAGAGAGAGAGAGAGAGAGAGAGAGAGAGAGAGAGAGAGAGAGAGAGAGAGAGAGAGAGAGAGAGAGAGAGAGAGAGAGAGAGAGAGAGAGAGAGAGAGAGAGAGAGAGAGAGAGAGAGAGAGAGAGAGAGAACCGTGAGTGAGACATAGAGAGAGGAACCGTGAGAATGCTGAGTCCAAATGCAAAGTTGCAGAAGTATCAATAGCGGCACTGTTTGTAGGAGGCCTATTTGATGGTGTTATAGGATGTTACAGACTGGCAGACTGGCTCGCTGATCTTCACAACCCATCATAGCGCATTGCTAACGCTCCAGAGAGAGAGCTTATGCTCATCCTTATGAAGCACAAACAATTTCCAGGCAGCATCGCTATTTGCGCTCTTCCCTTTGGCAGTTAGTTCTATCAAGGGATTTGCCATATTCAAAATCTAGCTGCTTCACGTGCCGTCTCATTTTCAAACACAAACGTAGCCTCTTCTTATTTACTTTTCAATAAATTATCATATTAAGCCTGCAGAATTTAGGAAATTCTGTTGTCATCCCTAAACTATGCCCGAAAGAGAGATAGAGAGACTGGCAGCATTAGCTAGAAAGCTAGAAAGTATATAATGTTGTGAATCCAGAGATGGTAAAAGCTCGCTGGCCTGTGAAGTTGTTTTAATAGCTCACCACCACCACCCAGAGGATCTTTGAGAGAGAAGGAGCTTTGGTGTCTATTGGCGGGGGTACTACAATCTTCTTATGAGCACTAGCTCTAAGTTTTAAAAAGGATGCCTAAAATGTTATAGTTATCATGATAGTAAACTAACGTACAAACTGGACGTCACTGATCTACAAACATATAAGGTGTTGATTTGCGAACTGGATGTCGTTGATTAACAAACACACCTTATGATGGTGATGGTGGTGTGATTCTTCAGCTCTGCCCGACAGTTGTGATAGCAGGCTCACGACCAAAGGTTCCGATAGCAAGCTCTTCTCAAGCTTCTGATGGCATGCAGGTCACGATCTTTAACATTTGTTGCCAGTTGCGATCAACAAAGTGCCTGCCAGTACGAATTCACACAACACAACACAAAGAAAGAGAGCGCGCGCAAGAGAGAGCAACGCACAAAGAAAAAGAGAGAGACAAAGAAAAAGTGAACAAGAAAAGAGTCCCGATTCGCAGAGAGAGAGAGAGAGAGAGAGAGAGAGAGAGAGAGAGAGAGAGAGAGAGAGAGAGAGAGAGAGAGAGAGAGAGAGAGAGAGAGAGAGAGAGAGAGAGAGAGATGCACAAAGAAAAAAAGAGGGAGAGACGGTCGTTATGCATTAATGGAAAGGTGGCTAATAAAGAGAGAGAAAGAGAGTTCCGTTACTCATTAGTGGAAAGGTGGTCATGTTTTGAAGGGACGTGTGGTTGTGTTTTGAAGGGACGTGTTTTGAACTAACTTAGGTCGCCAATATGCATGGATGCATGGGGAAGAGGGCCATGCATCCTTTTCCCCATACATGCATCCTCCTCCCCAAGTTTTTTTTTTTCAGAAAAAGCTCATGCATGGGTGAGAGTAGGATGCATGGGTGCACCCATACACATGCACAAAACTGTACATAAGTTTAAATATATATATAGACTAGTAATGAGTGCCCGTCGTTGACGGGCAATGGTGCCCGATCTAGGTGATGGCTGATGATTTGGAAATTCAGTATGTCGTTGACAGGCGGTGATTTTCGGACCTAGCTTCTGGCCGATGTTCTAGTAGGTGTGTCCGTCGTTGACGGCCGACGATCTAGGTGACGGTTGATGATTTGGATGGCCGATGGTTTAGGAGGAAAGTCGATGGTCGTTGACAGATGGCAGCAGACGGACGATATGGGTGACGAACTGTCCCAATGCGGTCTCAAATGGTCAAAAGTGCCATGAAATGGCCGTCAAATTAAAATACGTGATGTCAGGAATTGCAAACTACAAATTTTTCGAGTTGATCCATGATTGAAAAATTCTGAATTGAGGTATTAAAAAATTATGAATTTTTCGAGTAGATTCGATATTGAGAATTCTGACTTCTGGTATCTAAAAATCCGATTTGGGATATCAAAAAAATTCAAATTTTTCGAGTTGATTCATTATCAAAAAAATTCTAATTTGAGGTGGGTCCACTACATTTTTTGAGTGGATCCATTATCAAAAAAATCTAAATGATGATATCGAAATTTTTTTCGAGTAGATCCGATAGTGAGAATTCCGACCGGTGGTATCGAAAAATCTTATTTGGGGTATCAAAAAATTGAAATTTTTTGAGTCGTCCCATTATCGAAAAATTCTAAAATGAGGTATTGAAAAATTACATTTTTTTCGAGAAGATTCAATATTGTGAAGTCTAATTGATGGTATCGAAAACAATCCAAATGGTAGCATCAAAAAATTCTGATTTTGTGTATTGAAAAATTACGAATTTTGCGAGTAGATCCGATATTGAGAATTCTGACAGTTGGTAGCGAAAAATCCACTTTGGGTATCAAAAAAAATGTGGAAGTGCATAAATTGATCTTGACTCGAAAAACTGTGATTTCAAGTATTGAGAAACTACGAATTTTTCGAGTCGATTTGGTATCGAAAAATTTTGATTCTTGATTTTAATCTTTGGGTCGAAAAATTTGATACTGGATTTTTTCAATCTTCTGTTCAAAAATATTGCTAGCAAATCAATAACCCTTTTTCAAACATAGACTATGTGGAAAGCACTTTTGAATAAGTAGTAGAATCTTTTTATCCAGTCAGCTCCTTGAACATAAATCAAAACCCAAAAGCTTTAATAGCCACAACGGATGTGCATAATTATTTGCAATTTCAAAAGCAATGCATTATCCAAAATTTCTGATTATGTGTATCGAAAAACTAAGAATTTGTGAAGTCTGATTGCTGGTATAAAAAAATCATTTTCGGGTATATCCGATATTGAGAAGTATGATTGCTAGTATCGAAAATCCAATACCGAAAAATTCTATATATATGTATCGAAAAACACGAATTATTTGAGTCGGTCCAATATCAAAAAATTAGAAGAAGATGTAGCAGCACCAAGAAAGGAACTCTGACACAGGCACATCGCTGTCTGCGCTCTTCCCTCTGGTAGTTAGTTCTATCAAGGGATTTGCCATAATCAAAATCTAGCTGCTTCACATGCCGTCTCATTTTCAAATACAAACATAGTCTCTTCTTATTTACTTTGCAATAAATTATCATATTAAGCCTGCAAAATTTAGAAAGTTCTGTTGTCATCCCTAAACTATGCCCGAGAGAGAGAGAGAGAGAGAGAGAGAGAGAGACTGGCAGCATCAGCTAGAAAGCTAGAAAGTATATAATGTTGTAAATCCAGAGATGGTAAAAGCTCGCTGGCCTGTGAAGTTGTTTTAATAGCTCGCTGGGTGGACAGAGGATCTTTGAGAGAGAAGGAGCTTTGGCGTCTATTGGCGGGGGTACTACAATCTTCTTATGAGCACTAGCTCTAAGTTTAAAAAAGGATGCCTAAAATGTTATAGTTATCATGATAGTAAACTAACGTACAAACTGGACGTCACTGATTAACAAACATATAAGGTGTTGATTTGCGAATTGGATGTCGTTGATTAACAAACACACCTTATGATGGTGATGGTGGTGTGATTCTTCAGCTCTGCCCGACAGTTGTGATAGCAGGCTCACGGCTCAAGGTTCCGATAGCAAGCTCTTCTCGAGCTTCTGATAGCATTGCAGGTCGCGATCTTCAACATTTGTTGCCAGTTGCGATCAACAAAGTGCCTGCCAACACGAATTCACACAACACAATACAAAGAAGGAGAGCGCGCGAGAGAGAGAGAGACGCACAAAGAAAAAGAGAGAGACAAAGAAAAAGTGAGCAAGGAAAGAGTCCCGATCCGCACAGAGAGAGAGAGAGAGAGAGAGAGAGAGAGAGAGAGAGAGAGAGAGAGAGAGAGAGAGAGAGAGAGAGAGAGAGAGAGACTGGCAGCATCAGCTAGAAAGCTAGAAAGTATATAATGTTGTGAATCCAGAGATGGTAAAAGCTCGTTGGCCTGTGAAGTTGTTTTAATAGCTCGCTGGGTGGACAAAGGATCTTTGAGAGAGAAGGAGCTTTGGTGTCTGTTGGCGGGGGTACTACAATCTTCTTAAGAGCGCTAGCTCTAAGTTTAAAAAAGGATGCCTAAAATGTTATAGTTATCATGATAGTAAACTAACGTACAAACTGGACGTCACTGATCTACAAACATATAAGGTGTTGATTTGCGAACTGGATGTCGTTGATTAACAAACACACCTTATGATGGTGATGGTGGTGTGATTCTTCAGCTCTGCCCGACAGTTGTGATAGCAGGCTCACGGCTCAAGGTTCCGATAGCAAGCTCTTCTCGAGCTTCTGATAGCATGCAGGTCGCGATCTTCAACATTTGTTGCCAGTTGCGATCAACAAAGTGCCTGCCAACACGAATTCACACAACACAACACAACACAAAGAAAGAGAGCGAGAGAGAGAGAGAGAGAGAGAGAGAGAGAGAGAGACTCACAAAGAAAAAGAGAGAGACAAAGAAAAAGTGAGCAAGGAAAGAGTCCCGATCCGCACATAAAGAGCGAGAGAGAGAGAGATGCACAAAGAAAAAGAGAGGGAGAGACGACTGCTATGCATTAATGGAAAGGTGGCTAATAAAGAGAGAGAGAGTCCATTCCGTTACTCATCAGTGGAAAGGTGGTGTGCTTCCGATCCAGGGTCAGAAAATCCTTTGCCAAGCTCAATGTTGGGTCAAAAATCTTCGAGTTTGCCTGCAGATCGCACTCACTCTAGCCCTGCCTGTCCCGATTTTCATTCGGATTTTCACTGAAATGTGAAAGCATATTCGAATTTAAAAGGCTCTTGACACAAAATTTTCTGATTCTTGAATGGATTCAACAACACAATGACTTATCAATTCCAAAGCAAATGACCTCTAACTGTCTAACCCCATGATCTTAAAATTTTTACAATGATTTGAAAAATGGTTACCAGGTCGTTCTTGCAACTCTTTCTCCTTACAAAACTTTTGTGTACAATCGTACTGACCTGGCAATTCATGGGGGGGGGGTGGGGGGGGGGTTTGGCAGCTTTCTCTCTTACTGCTTGCGATTCTTTCCCTGCTGGCTACTCGACTAATGACCCACTTCTTTGTTCTCTGTTGTATGGTCGCGTTATTCTACTCTCGACCAGTTGGCTGTTTCTTCTCTGCTCTCTGCCTGTAGATCGCACTCACTCTAGCCCTGCCTGTCTTGATTTTGATCACATGATAGTTAGCTTGCCTATCCCAATTTTGATCACATAATAGTTAACAATAAAGATCATTGATTATCTCTATGCTCGCACGTCCTAAAGGAGCAGACAGAAGCCATCCCTACTGCACTTTCCTCACTACTGAAACGTAGGCTTTGTTGGAGAGAATATAGGAGGGAAAGGGAAGAAGTATACAAAGAGCGCCAACGTTCAAATTTCATTGAGGCTGTTAGATGTATGGTAGATGTATGCATGGGGAGAGGGCCATGCATCCTCCTCCCCATACATGCATCCTGTTTTTTTAAGTTTTTAGTTCAAAAAAGCTCATGCATGGGTGAGGGGGGGAGGATGCATGGGTGCACCCATACACATGTGCAAAACTGTACATAAGTTTAAATATATATATATATATATATATATATATATATATATATATATGTTAATCATTGCTTGCCAATGCTAACAAATGATTGTTTTTGGGCTACGTTGCGGAGATGTCTTTACACTAACAACACCCTTGTTAATCGATTTTAGTCAAACCTTTTGTTGTTGAATCAAAAGATAGAGCAAATGAAAAGACATGCAACTAAACAAAGAGAAGGCAAGTAGGAGAAGATTAGAAGAAACCGGGCAATGAACACAGAAGTCCCCATTAGCAAACTATCAGCAAAATCAATTTCATACAATGTTGACTTGACAAAAAAAGATGGAAAGTCAAGCTAAGCTAGCACATCAATATTATTATGATGAATACATTAAAAGGCAATGATCAATGTCAATCTTGGTCTTGATTACATGAGAGACCAGGTGAAAACCATAAAATACAAAAAAAGAGAAGAAGCAAGTCAAAGAATACAATTGAGCATACAAATGACTTTGATATAGTGTGCACTTTATTCTGAAGATCTGAAGGAAAGAGATTGAAGTTGAAGGAAAGAGATTAGAGTTGAAGTGAGTGACTGCAATGAAGGGCGTGGCTATGGTAGGTGGGGCCATTGAGATAAGCCCTTGGTTGATGCAAAAGTATTGAGAGAGCTTTCAATTTGGAATGCGTGGATGACAATGGAGTTTCACAATGTAAGAAAACTAATCCAACTCCATCAAAGAATTGATATTATTGGTCACGATGGGGATTTGGAGGTTTAGACGCATTCAATACCTCTACTCTTGTTCAACATTGTTAGTCATATCAATAATTGTGTGGCTGCATTGTCTCTTCCTCTCGAGTGTTTAATTTTCACAAATATCTGAAAAAAGACCATGCATTGCCTCTTGGCTTCTGTTCTTCTACTCCTACTTCGAGGCTCTCCCATCCTATAATTACAACTTTTGCTACCACACTTTTTCGACTCCGACAAATCCTACGTATGGAGAGGAGAAATCTTCTTTGCCTCTTGGCTCTTCCCCTTCCCTTACTTAGCTCTGTTTCCTTTTTGTCCCCTTAGCTCTCACATAAATATGCCTCATCGTCCACACTTTTGCCTTGCAACAACACAAAATTCTTCAAGGATTTTAGGCTATCATTAGCACATTCTCCTCTTGCCATCCATACAAAGTTATCATTCTACATTGAGATTTCAATACTTTGAAGTTTCTAAACATCAAATACCAAAATACCTCATCGCAAATAGCAACAATATATCATTTGCATGTTAACTAAGACAGAGATGATGCCACAAGAAGGGTGGCATGGTGTGTTAATTTGGATTGAAATGAGATGAAGCTTTGGAGATTAGAAGGGAGACGAAAGGTTGATTTTTGCCTAAATGGTGATTCATATCTACGCAATTCATTCATAGATATTCTCCTTGGTTTTATGATGTATGCAATTTGTTAAGGTTTGCCAATAATGGTCAAAAATGGTAACAATGACTTCTAAGCTATTGTAGAGTTGTGGATGCTTGAGAATGTAAGCTAGACACTCACAAACATTAGAGAGCTATATCTGATGAGAACGAGTATAAGTTTTAAAGAATTGCAAGATGATAATAAGACATTATTTGAAAAGACATTCGACTTTTAGGAATCACTTGCCATGTTGGTTGCAAAGGTTAATGAGTCGTCATGCATAGGTACCAAAAAAGTGTAATTGTTCTAGCAAGAGTGTAGAATTTTGAAACAATAGTACATTATTGAATGCAAAAAGATGCAAGGTTTAAGCATTGACATTTGATATTGGAGTTTTCAGCTTGATAACATCACATGAGTACTATGAAAAAATTCTTGCGGAACTTGATTAGGGAGAATTAAGAAAAAGAGTGGATCTTCTTTATGTCACATGCCAATCCATATTAGTAGTGTTTTTGAATAAATTTTTGCATAGCAAAGTCATTTGTAAAATCATAAATGGGCCCAAGGAAAAATAAAATCTTTATTCATGTAAGACTGCCTTTAATTTCACATTTTGCATGCTTATTTGTAAGTTGCATCCACTATAGATGGGAGATCCAATTGGGAAGAATTCTGGCATGTTGAGGACAATTTTAGCATTAACAAAAAGAAAAAAATGCTCCATTATCCATTTTCATTACCAACGAATAAATAATATCTTATCGAAAAGGATTTGGTTGCCATGATATTTTAATTTCATTTATTCAGTCTATAACATTTTTAAGCTAAATATCTTCATGTTTCTTAATGAATAATGTACGTTAGGGTCTTTATATAGAAAACTACCAAAATCAAAAAGATCACAAACAAATAAGTCATCAATATATCTTCTAACATGAGTTAATTTATGCATTAAGATGGGAGAAGTACCACAAGAAACTAATCTTTGAATAAATTTAAATTCATACGAGAAAAGATAAAAATAAGCTAGATGAACGATGGAATCCGACTTCGCCTTCGACTACCACGAACTCCAGCTTACTTTCTCCCATTTCGACCTCCAAACTAGTGGAGACCGCACCTTCGACCAAGATCTTTAGTATGCTTCACAGGTCAAAGATACCACCTCCCTTCAAATCGACCCCAACATGCCCAAGCTTGAGGTCGCCTCTCCTCGTCGCGGCCCAACATCACCTCGTGCCATTTAGCCTCCTGCCGCTTCTTCACCACCCCCACTGTCTCTTTGCCCCCCAAATCCGATCCTACATCCACATCCATTGTTCCTCCATGCCCAGACGACACCCTTTCTGATCCTGTGGCAGTACACAAACACTGGTACAACAAAGTATTTTCAGTATCAAATTCAGAGCAGCCGACACTCTTCTTCTAGAAATATTCGGATATTAAGACCAGAGGCGACTATAGATTACCTAGAAAGCTCAAGGAGCTCCTCAAGAAGAAACCAGCCGATATCTTGTCACTTTTGCATCCCCAACTAGAGTGGAGGAAGGCAATATTCTTGCGCAACCCAAAGCTGATCAGAGAGTATCTTACGGCTCAAGCTTTTTTAAGGGTAGATCCATCTTACCATCCGATGCCCAGAAGACAATCTTGGTCAGCATTGAAGACCCCAGGCGTCGGGGCCTATAATTGGCCAATAATAAAGTCAGAAAAGAGTTGGAGCGCAACAATCGATTTCCAAAGGACCCTCAACCGCTTCTTGACCGACGCAGCTAACTCTCCAGATCCCATTATATTGGAAGCCTACTATAATGTGGAGACATTGTTGACAACTGCAAAAGTGGATACTCGGTGGGGCATGTGCTTCGGCGAGTACTATTTCAACCCGAATAAAGCCTTCAAAACGTCGGCTATCGCGGATCAAATTCCTCTTTATCGGACCTACCATCACTTATTTGCCATGTCATTCGTCAATATAGCGAGATTTGAAAGATGATATACGACAAAATTCCTGGAGAACATGCACCCGACGTTCGTCCCAATCCGCTCGCAATCCACAATGCGCAGCACATTGTGGACCTGTTTCATCCGCGTAGTTGCAGAAACCCACCGAAAGAATCGTGATGCCGAAGATGCGAAGGGCCAACGAGTGCAAAAGGCTCCTTGAAGCATATTTCCACACCTTGTATTCTTTTATAAAAAAAAAAGAAAAAAGAAAAAAAGTCCAAAAAAAGTATCAAGGGACTCACTTTATTTTTTTTCACCATTAATTCATTTTCTCTTTTTTATTTTTATTTATTCATTTAATTACTTTTTTTTTTATCTATTCGTACAACCGCTTTCTTTGTTTTCCCCCCTCTCAACTTCACTTTTGTTGCCGAAATTTTTTGTCCTAACTTTTTGCCGAATCTTTTCCCCTATATCCCTTCCACAACAGTCTCACATTGCCATGCATGCCACCGCCCACGACATACGAAGGTGCCAAGGGACTGTCACCAAATTTGCAGTGGGAGCATGTTAGAAGATTCTGATGAAGATTCTTCTAACGGATTTCAGATGCCAAAAGAGCCTAATGGAAATCAAATAAAGGAATTGTGTTGCCAAACTACATTTAGCAGCGTCGACAAGTCACCGAGACAGAGCTCCAAATTCCAGAGTTACCGGGAACGCCAATATCAAAAGGTCGACAAGTCGCGGACCGCGGCCAACGAGCGAAAACAAAGCCCTGCTCCTCCCCAGCACATCAAACCCCAAAAAGAAATAGGAAGAAGGAAGAATCACACATCCCCCTCTAAGCCATTCCACCTTTAGATCCAAAACCAAGCTTGACACCCTTGGTAGGCTTAGAGTCCATCTTGGATCTGTAGCTTATCTCTCTCCCATTTGGATCAAAGCCCGTACGTACTACACCGACTAGTTGGAGATCCAAGCCCCTTCTTTGCCCTCTTGATCGCACCGATTAGGGAGGCACGAAAAGGGTCCAACAAACGATTTATCATGAAAAACCCTATCAAAAAAAGCCCTAGCTATCTAAAACTTGTAGTGTCATATATTGACAAATCAATAACCCACTTAGCACATATGGTAGCACAAATTGGTAAGCCATAAATTCTCAGACTCACACTATGCACTCTTCTCTATTGAGATGCAACTAAATATAGTCAAAGTACTAAAGCAGCTATATTGAAAAACTTTAGAAAACTAAAAAGTATGGCTAGCAGGCTTCGCTTTCAAACCCCTTAGTGGGTCCCCACAATAGTGGGTATATGTATGTAAGTCCTATAAAGTATTCATCACCCCCTTTGACTCACTCTTTGTAAAAATACTTTGAACCATTACATTCTTGGTTTGAGAGCACTCACAAATTGAAAGTCATAATTCAGAGTTATTAGATTCATCAGTGATTCAGACATAGTTATGGCAATCGTTCAAGTCTGCCACTTGACGTGTGTGAGAATTCAGATAAATTTATATATCTATGCCAACGTACTATATACTGACGAAGGTATGGAAGCGCATGAGGGTTGAGGTTAAAAAAATTTTGAGAACATTTAAGAATTGTTCTTAAACTTTGAAGTTATAGTGAAACTATCTTAATGTTATAGACAATAAAAAAAAACTAGCTCAACATTTTTTAAGATTCACATTGGATAAAAAAAACTGGTGTCAAGTTTTGGTTCATGCCAAGAATATGATTTCTAGACGTTACACTACTATTGTCTCTCCCACTTTTTCAAAAAAACTCAAGATTTTCAACAAATAGTGCTTTCACAAAAAACTCCATAGTTTTGACAAATGTCAGCCAAATTAAGTGAAAATTGATTCAGATTCAAGCTTAGATAAAGATCTACTTATCCATACAATTAAAGTTCGAAAATTCAACCAAAAGTGCAACAAAAAATAGAAAAAAACAGACGGTAAAAACTATGTAAATGCATGTAGCTGGATTGGACGAGACTGTTTCATCCCATTGACAGATTGGAAATACAAATGTTGAATTGACATAATCTGCCTGGAAATAGTTCTAAACAAGTGAATCCAACCAAAGAACCAAGTTCTGGAAACGGGCAGAAACTTTCGGTTTTTAAAGCAAAAACCACCAACGAAGAAGAAATTAATTAACAATAGTAGAACTTAATGATAAATAAACGCGAGCACACATCCTTGAAGTTTTACTACTAAGTTAGTTTTAGTGAATAAACCTCAATACTTTGGCTAAACCCTAATACTATGTTTCAGAAGAGGCATAACGAAAACTATGAAGGCGTCGAGGCTGACGAAACGAAAGCCTTGTGCTCTTTCAAGCTCGAGGTACAGGGTGTGTTTGCGCATAGAAACGCTCTACTGTAGTAAAATGTAATCTCTGCACATATTGATTCAGCCTTGCAATGGTGCTCCGTTTACGCTGGAGCTATTTTACTCGCTGTGCAATGTATATTTGCTATGAACAATAGCTAGAAGAATGTAATTCTGCTGATGCGATGGCGAAATAAAAAAACGAAACGCTTCAATTTGAGAGTGAGCTATTATTAATAATGCAATCCTTTACTGCATCAGGAAGAATTGTTCCAAGGAGGAATGGCTTCTCAAAAGCTGATGGTAGATGGATCGGACAATGATAAGAGGTGTGTGTGATTTAACCCCAGGCAGATGTTAGGTTCAAGACTATACCACCACATTTCAAACATCTTGTCAGTTGCTACAGAAGAATCACTTTAGCATGGAACTGCAATTTTTTATTCATGTAAAAAATTTGTACTTCTTCCTGTCCATCTGATTGTTTCTATGACTGCATGGTTTGTTTTGGGAGTTTGAGAGAGCAGCTACTCTGCAGCATGGCGTTTGGTTGTTGTATCTCGTGTTCTCTGTACCTGTATCTTCTTGTTTCGCAGGCAGCTGGTTCATCCTTTCTTATGGCCCACGCTGTTACATCCTCGCTTATGGCTCAGATTATTCCAGCTCCGATTCAGCATTTCATGTTTCACTGGGATGCTTTGTTCAGGCTTTCATCTTTCTCTCAAATATATCCATCCTTTCTGCTAACTTGATCCGGATAGCTTTTGCTCCGCCTTGTCTGTGTACTTGTACTGCATTTCGTTCGAGCGTTTGGAAGCTTAGCTGTTGAGTTGCCACCAATTGCGACCGGATATATCAGACTCATTGGATGTGAATTTGGTGGAGGTTTTAAGTTGCGTTGGAGCGAGTCTTGGTGCTTCAATCTAGGTTTTGGTCACAAGTTCAGATCGCTGCTTCTGTTTAGGATCACGGTTCAGATTAGGGTTAGGTTTGGAAAGAACGAGGATCGTCATTACATGCACTGTGAATTTGAACTTTTCGTCTGCAGTGCAGTGCAGCGTTTTCACTTGGCAGGTTTGGATCTTTTTTGGATATATCAACTTGGGAAGGAGTGTATATAGCATGTATATAAGAGAGTACCCGACTGGTAAAAGGTTAGAAGACACCCTGCCATCACCAATGGCGTAGTGTCCTAGTGAGATGCCTTTTTTGCCTGCCTATAAAACGAAGCTTCCTTGTACCTTTGTGCCTTGTGAGTATAAAGCACCTTAAGAAACAACCTCGTCCAATGAATGGCGAAGGGGTGGGGTTCCCGGTTTAGTATGGCGGCATAGAAGCCAGGGATTGATGTAGGCATTTCCTGGCATGCTCTGACCTTATATGCGCTCTTACATTCTACAAGACTCACAAAATGTCTTGAACCTGTCTTTTACCTAATGGAATGTGCCATGAGGGATAGGTGTATTTCATCATACATTGTCAGTTTTTAAGATATCTGAAGTTAGAGCAAATCGTAGTCTAGCTTTTTTAGAATGAGCAAAAAGCTTTTGGGCCAAAGAGAGTAGCTTTCTTTTCAATCCATTTGCACATTTTTGATTGATATTCTTGGGAATCAATATCTTTTCACAACTTCAAAGAAAGCAAAGCTCTTAACATCAGGGCAAGGGGTCCGTGTAACTTTCAAGATGACTTAATGGATGCATGACATTTTCTAAATATCAATGTTTGTCTTGAGAAAATGGGTTTGGCCAAGGCATGGAGAACTAAAACAGAGAACATGATGTTGGTAATCAAATTTGATAATTAGGACACTAGACATACGCTTATTACCAAAGAGTTAAGCTACAGGGTACTCTTATCTTCATGGATGATGATTTACATTTATTAGGAGGAAGAACTCAGAAAGCATTGAAGCAAGCCAAGGTGATGGGACAATAACATACCCATCTTCATAGAGAGATATCTTCTTGGGTTGCATGCATAGGTGGTTGGGGCCTTCGGGTGTGGGAGCGGTCCAAGGTCCTAGTCACACGCTGTAGAGATAATCTGGAATTTTAATGGTATTTACTCCTTGTCAGCAGCCAACATTTCATGTAATTTCATAGATGATGGCATATCTTGATTTTCATGGAGATTCATGAGAGTGGCCATTGGACTTTTTTGGGCATATCCTTGAGATATATTGGGTTACCTTAGAATATCCGATGCGATATGGCGTCACTCAAAATATTCATTTATGGATTTATTTGATCTCTAATATTGCACTTTTCTTTTTAGGGGCTCCTTTCAAAGTTGTGTGTAAACCAACCTTCTCAAGAAATCTTTCATTTTTCAAGGTGCTTGAGGGCATTCACTTCGTTGTGTATTCTTGTGTAATCCGGATTTGAGAATCCAGCCACCAACCATTCTTCAATCTTTAAGGCTGTTTGGCAGCTTTGCATGCCTACTTTTGAGAGGTCACCATTTTTCCTGCATTCCCCAGTCCCGACATATCGGGACACATCGACAACGAACTATCGGGACCCAACCAAAGCCTCAACAAAGACAAAGAACAGAAGACATTGTCGGGCAAGGCCGAACTATCGGGACCTTAGCCCGGCGGGCATGATAGTTGATACTGTCATGCTCAACTCAAAAAAAAACTAACGTTGCAGAGAGCTAGTTAACTAATGTTTTAGCCTAAACCTCTCTTGTCATGATTAGCTAAACTATCTTGATGTCTCACCTGGTGAGACATAAGTAGAGGTTAGAAATCAGAACTAGATATACAGAATGAGATATATAGAATGATATAGAGATTGTAAGGAGGAGCGTCAGGCCGCCAACGAGCGAGACACTGAACGACTCACTCTCAAACAAATCAAAAACAAAATACTTTTGTTCTTCCATCTCTGATTGTTGCGTCACATCTGATTGATTGTTTGTTTGTTGCAATGTCTGTGATCCATAGCCGCACATCTAGGTCTTGCAAATTGAATTCATAGTATAGCGCACTTCCGCCGAGAATAGGTGCACACAGCTGAGCACCAAACGCATCAGCCAAGCATCACACGCAGAACAACCGGGTGAAAGCCATTCCCCGGACATGGTATTAGAGCAGATTCAATAGATAACAGAATATGGCTACTATGATTCAGACTAGGATTGCAATCAACCTTGATGGCGCAAACTATCGAGTTTCGAAGTTCAAGATCAACACACTCTTGAAGGGTGAAGGGATATGGTTAGTGACTGATCTCACAGAAGAAAAGCCGCTAGAGGGAGACCCAAGGAGAGCTGAATGGATCAGGAAGGATGAATGCGCAATGGCGATCATCATCTCATCTATAAACGAAGAAATCCTTATGCAAATTGTATAGGAAATCCAAGTGCCAAGATCCTTCTAACATTCAATCTCCATATACAAGAAGAAGAAGAAGAAGAAAAAGAAGAAGAGGGAGAGGGTTAGGCACCCTCAAGGAGAGAGAAAGTAGTAGCAATGCTTGAAAGGGAATGAATTACAAATGAACAATGAGTACATATGAATAGGCCTTCCAAGGGCCTAGACTCTTCCAAACCCTAAGGTCTAGAACCTACTAATTATAGGGCACCCCCAAAAGTCAAGATAGGGCCCCTTAACATAATTAAACTTTACTTGGACCCACGAGTTATTACTAGACCAAAATTGGGTCCAACCTAGCTAAAACTAACTTAACATGGTCTAAATAATAAACCTACCCCATGGTTACACAAGTCTCGACCTTTTGGGTCGAAGTAACCTATGGGAAACTAACATTATCATTTATTATTTCTAACACCCTCCTTAAATGATAATGTAAAAAACATAACATGACAACTGCTGCTTCTGTTCCCATTCCTATCTCCTCTGTAGAGACTACTTCTCCATCTGTTCCATCTTCCACCACCCCTTCCATTACTATCGCATCCTCCATTACTCCTGTTCCCACCGCTGTCCCTCTCCAGTTCAATCCTACTGATTCACAGTTGTCTTTGGTCATAAACTTTTCACCGCCACGCCAGACCACTTCCGCCCCATCTTCTCCTTCCGTCCTCCACGCCACGTTTCCCTCTGTTCCATCCATTCTCTCTTTTGGACAAACTGTCCCCATCCCTGTTTCCACTTCTGTTCCTCCCACACCACCCACTTCTCCTCAGCGACCAACCGTTGCCTGATGACGCATTTGTACAAACTATTTTTATTCCAGTACCAGATCGGGCAGATCCACCGCCCCAGATGACAAGAGATCACCGGAGAAACTCATTGAAGACAACGATGACGACACTGTACAGGTCGTCGGGGCCACTACCACACAAACCCCTGCAAGCGTCAATGTGCCGGAGCTCGAGTCATGGCCTAGTGAGGAGTCAAGTTGATTTTGCCGCCGGGACGGCTCCCGGGACCCATGTCCGGGAGCCAGACTGATTCTGCCAGGCTTGCCAGGCTTAATCAGCAAAATAAAAACTAAGTCTAGAAAAGCGTGCTTTACCAGAAAGCACTATATTCCAAGACAGAGGGGGCGCGCCGAATCACACCAGAACTATAGGGGGAGTCCAGCAGACAGAAACTTGGGCAGCTCAATCATCGCCAGGAATCCAGTCGCCAGGTCTCAGCTCCCTCTACCAGCACAGGCCAGGCACAATGCCCAGCACGTGTTGGTGGCCCCGAGACCAATCAGTCTATGTATGAATGTAACCTCTTCCAAATTTAATAAAGTCGATCCTTGGGGATGATTACCATTTCGTTTTCGCCTCCGGGACTGGTCCAAGTGGAAGGACCCTTACTACAACCTTTTTGCGTCGCCGGTGTCCAAGGGTCCACATCACCGACGTGTGGCTCGCCGCTATGCCAATTGGTCAGTTTGGCGACCACTATGCCTTGGGTTTCATGTGTGGCTTGTATTTGCCTTTGGTTACCTTTTGGGGACGGATTTTGAGTTGGCTTTTACGTAAGTGCATGATGGATGAATGTTAGAGTTAAGCGCGTGTTGGGGAAACCGCTCAAGTCCCAGCGCCCTTTGAGGTGCCGACGCAACACGGAGTTTGACAAATACCTGGCCAGCGCAACTCAAGAGCTCGCCCAGGCCAAGCAAGCCCTCAAGGCTTGTCAACAATTTATGGAGAAGAAGGCTCAACCAACCCTGGTGGTGATTCCAATGCCACCTCTCTTTGATGCTGCACAGGCAAGTACGAGCCAAGACCAAGGCCTCAGGTAGCAGGGGCCATAAGTCAGGATCAAGGGTCCGGCAGACAAGACCAAGGACCTCCTGATACTGGAGCTGAGACGCAGGCCCAAGGCCAAGACACGGGTCCCAGCCATAGCCAGGGGGAAGGACAAGCCTCCTCATCAAGAGGCTCGCGCACTATATCTGCTAGCCAGGCTTTCCGACGCCCCAAGTCTGTGGAGGAGAAAATCAACGAATTCTTATCCAAATATCCCTACGAGTCTTCAAGAGGAGGTTGGCATATATCCTTCTCAGCGCAAACTATCAAGGGAAACGAGTTGCAGGCACTCCCCGCCCTCTTACCACAACTAGAGTGGCGTCAACAGCTTTTCGAGCGTGACCCTGTGGCCATCAGGGCTTATGTGACCAGTGCTCAGCAACTTCGGGTAAATGCCCATTTCTTGCCATGTCTACGACGAACCAAATGGGCGGAATGCGGCACCCCAATGGACAAAATCACGCTCAACAACTGCAATTGGCCAAAGATCAACTTTGAGCACGGCTGGACAACGGCTGTAGACGCCCCAAAGGGCTCTCAGCAAATTTTCCACGGAGTATTTCAACTGCCCAGATCCAACAGTCCGCGCGGCAGCAACTTACGCCCGAGACTTGGAATATCTGATGGGCATCGAGACCAAGTGGGATAATTTCCTCCCACCAATTTGTTTTGATTTGAATAAGGCATTGGTCTCAGATCGCGTGGAGGATCAGTTGCCAATCGTTCGTGTATGTTATCGAGCCGGCCTTTTGGGCCACCCCTGGACGAGCCGTTTTCAAGCTTGGATCGATCAACGATGGATCACCGGCGTCCACACCCTGCACACAAGTAAGGACTTGAAAGATATTGGCAGAATCACCTTCATGGAAGACGTGATCAACGAGCGACGAGCTAAGCGCTCACTATACTGAACCGGCAGAGTGCCGAGGGATCGACACTACTGCAGGTCGTGGGTCCTGTTGGGGGTATTCCCAACATAGAGCGAATAAAAGAAAATGAGTCAATAAATGTGTTGCGAGGGCATGGCTTCCTGCGCGTATAAGTCCATGACCCAAGGAGCACGCAAGGCGATTGTAAATAGAAATAATGGACTTGGGCCCCTTGTAATTAAAATAAAACTTGAGGCCCAAAGTCATTTTAAACTTAGAAGTTTATTATTTTAGAGTTGGGTCCAACACTCACATGAATCTTGTGAATTCTAATGTACTTTTTGTGGACCCTTGGATTAAGTTGGGTCCAAGATGAATGGTTAGGATCATTGTACATATTAGCCAATAGAATTTTGGGGCAAGGGCCTTCCCCATTTATAAAAAGGCACCATTTGTACTCTATTTTTCATGCTTATTGAGAAAGAGGAAACTCTACCAAACTTTGGAAAGAAGCATCCTCATTTGCTATTCACTACTTGCTAATGCATTTTGATTATGCTTTCTATTTGCTTCTAGTTTGCATGTTTTTTGATTGTGATAGTGAATATTTCTCCATTAGCAAGCATAAGGAGCATTTGAGCTAACCTCCACCCTCACTCCCTTTCTCTCTTCCTCTTCCTCTCTTTCTCTCTCTCATTTCTACTCTCTCTTCACAAAAATCATGATGAATGTCAGTTTAGTGGAGTAGAGTTAGGGGTGAGTAGTGTTAGTGGTGTTAGTGTTAGGGAAAAAGTAGAGAACTATCTAAAAGTAGCATCTATTTATAGTTACGCACCTATCCAATGTTTTAACCCTTGTTGACAGGCGAGAGGGCTACGACGACGCGAGAACATCGACCCTACAGATCTTGAGGATGATCGGCGCGAAAGCTTTGCCATCCTTTAGCTTCCATCGGGAGATTGCTGCATCGTCTGCTTCGGGCTTTGTCTTTGCAAATACGACAACATCATGCAACTCCTTAGCCATTAGTACTGTTTTTTCATCTTAAATTTCCACAAAAGGTAATCTTTGGGTGTGGCTTGACTTGAACCTGAAAAGATCTTAGATACCAAAACTAAACGATTAAGAAAACGTATTGTTACCGAGCATCTGGTTCGATGGAAGGGTCATACAGACGATGATGATTCCTGGGAACAAGAAGACAACTTGAGAAGGAACTTCCCTAACTTTAAGTTCTAAGGTCAAATCTTGAATAAGGGGGGAAGAATGTAATGCCCACGACTGATCTAGGTCAGTAGGCCTACCTCAACCCGTAATTTACTTATGATTATGAGGGGTTTGGGGCCCTCATGTGTATATTGTCATAATTAATGATTGAGGCCTAAACTCAAGATGGTGGATTTTTATGGGTCTATCAGTGACTCGTAGGGGAATTGGATGATGTGGCCCAGTTAGACTGCAGATGTGTCTAGTGAGGTGTCACAGTGCAATACTAGTGGTGCATGGGACTTGGAAGGTATAAGTATACCCATTGGGCTCTCACTAGTGTGTGCTTGATTGTGATAGGTGGCTACATGCTGCTAGTGTGACTCCTCTCTTCTATTCAGTGATTGATCCATAGCTTGGGGGCTAGATCCGTACGATCTAGGTCTGGTTGGGTTGGTTTGTCCACCATCTGATTCCAATTTGTTGCTTTGTTGCGGTTTGCTTAGCTATTGTATCCTTGGTGAGGGACCTTAAACTGTCAATGCTCTTTCATGCTTACCTGCACATTTATCTTCTTCCTGTTGACTGTGGCCCTCCCTGAGTCATTTGATACCAGCTCCATGACGCACACCTAAAATGCCTTCATTTCAAGACCATCTCTAACAGATGTTGTCACATGTACTTTGAATCCCTTTGCCCAATGTATGGTAAATTGTAATTATTAAATCGTAAATGGCTAAGTCACCGGCCTGTGGAGACAATTGTAAATTGCAATGTAAATATTTGTTATAGTGACTAAATACGAGATGGCCAACGGGATACTGGAGTCTGCTGGATTGACCTCCTAAAAAGTAGGAAGGGTTGACTGGTCAACGTGACACGTGTCACATGCTCACTGGGACACTTGGTCCAGTGCATTAGTGACACTTGTCAGACGGTCAGTGGACGGGTCAACAGGACATGTGTCATATGCTCGTTGGGACACTTGGTCCAATGCATGAGTGACACATGTCAGACTGTCCACCTACTAGCATGCCTATGTGTCAAGGTACTGCCAAGTGGCAAGTGTCGGCTGTGCATGGAGTTTGCCATGTGTCGACGTTAGGATGTGTCAGGGTTAAGGGGTGCTTGAGGGTATATAGGGTGAGCCTTGTCAGGCATTCCTCATTATGATTATGATGATGATTATGGTATTCCTATGCAGCTATGGTTGGGAGGAGACTTAGCAGAGCTCTCATGTTTGCTTGTTGATCTATGTACATTTGCTTGAGATTAATAAAGTGACGGATTTGCTGGGTAATTCTGTGTATTTACTTAGGGTTTGTGAGCTTGTGTGCAAGACTTGTGTGGGATTTGGCATCTTCAGTTAGGGTTTGGAGCATTCTTGGAGAGCCAGTGCCCTACTGTAGGTGATTTGTTGGTAGGTTTGGAGCCCATAAGATAGCAGATTGAAGCCCTATGGTGGATTGTTGATCTTCTGCCAGCCTTTGAGCATTTTTTACTACACGGCTTGATTATTCTCTTCGCTTTTGTGAAAACCCAGCCCGCATAGGATTTGTAAATCTGTTTGTAACTTCTTCAATACTCAGTTTTTTTCAGATCTGTCAGTTGCAATAAGCTTCTTGTGGTAGGTTGCTGATAGGGTGAGGCTTTTCGCCTTCTGATTCGGTGATCATCCATAGTTTTTTGCCAATTGTCAGTTTGAAACCCTAGTTTGCTGGTTTTTGGAGAAGAAGAGTCTATGTGTAGTAGAACTTGGCTGTAGGAGATCTATTCTATTCAGTTCTTCTAGAAATTCAGGGCAACTTATCTGTGTAATGATTTGAGGTGCTGAGAGCTTGGTTTTGCTTTGTTTCTGCTACCTATTTTTCTGCTATGGCATCCGCAAGCAACACCAGTCAAGATTCACAAAGATTAGATGCTGTATGTTCCAAGGTGGATACTATCGAAGCTACACTTAAGCTGATTTTGGAGCAACTCAAAGGTAAAGGGGTTAGCGTTCATGAGAGAGTCAGTGGTACAACTATGGAAGTAGAAAGGACATTGTCAACGGGCCATGAAGCTGAGTTGGGGTTTCGAAAGAGAAAGCTACCTACTATCAAAGATTTAAAACCTCCGAAGTTCACTGGAGCAGTATCTATGAGAGCTACTGATGCTGTTGAGAATTGGTTGCAAAAGTGGGAGAAAGCATTCCAGATGTGTGGCATAGACGATGAAACTGAGATGACTGAGAGTCAGCACAAAGGTGGTGGAGGAAGGTGGAAAAGGATGACCTAGTTCCAACCACATGGGAGGCATTCCGGCAAATGTTTGCGCAAAACTGGGTGCCTATGGATGAAGACAATAGAGCCATGCAACAATGGTCTTATTTGAAGCAGGGTAACTTGAGCGTGCAGGATTATGCAGACAAGTACCGAGAGACTTTGTTACTCATTCCTCAGGAAGTTCCTATGTACATGCAAATATTTCACTTTGTGGAGGGATTTCGAGAGAGTATTCGCCCTTTCGTGCGGAAGGAGCAATCTCATGATTTGCGGGGAGCCATCCAGATGGCTTTGTATTATGAAGATGGGAAAAAAGGCCCGGATCCTGTTGCGGTAGCTGGTACAGGTGGTCAGCAACCTTGGGGACGCAAGGGCAAATGGAACAAAAAGAGAAAGTTTGAAGGTCAAACCAATCAGTGGCAAGCTCGGGGTGACCAAAGGAAGAAGGGTGCAGGGGCTCCAAAAGGCAAAGGGTTGTATGGGCAGCCCAATGCCCAAAAGGGTCAGCGTCCTTCAATGTTGTCGCCTCAGGACCAAGAACGTGCAAAGAGGGAGAACCTCTGTTTTGGATGTTTGGGACAGCATAGGTGGAAGGAATGTCCATGAAACTTGATGCGGACATATAATCTTCAGGTGGATCAGATGAACCAGGGTGATGACCCTATGATAGTGGAAGAGATCGAGCAGGAAGCCAATCCAGATGTTCCACGCCTCATGAATGTTTCGGTGGTCAGGAGAGTGGACACGGCTCCACCAACGCCTTTGTCAAAATCGGCTCGCCAAGGGTATCAATTTTCTAACACTTCTCTTATTGTTATGCAAGGACAGCTGTGTGGTAGAGATATTCAGGTTCTATTTGACACTGGGTCCTCTCATAATGTGTTGAATTCAACTTTGGTACGGAAGTTAGGTGTGAATACTCAACCATCCCAGTACCAGTACACAGCGGAAATGGCTGATGGAAAGGGTACAAAGATTTGGGTTAAGAGGGTTGTGGGCATTCCACTAACTGTACAAAGTTACACAGAAGAGTTGGATTTTTAAATAACACGGCTTGCGCGGTTTGATGTGGTGTTGGGCATTTGTTGGCACACGATGCGGAAGCCACACATAGCCTGGGATACTCATGTGTATGAGTTCTAGTTTGATGGTGTGATGCATTCCCTTCGTGGTGAGCGGGATGTGCCTCCTGGACCGCTTGTTTCAGCTACGCAGTTGCGTGGGATCCATTGTGAGTACATGTGTGTTTGCTTTCTACTTGATATGTCTACTAATACTAGTCAGAGTAGCATGCAGTGTGTGCAAACCAGTACTATTGCCAATTTGGATTAAGAGATTAGGAGAGAGTTTTCAGATGTGTTCATAGACGATCTTCCATCTGTTTTACCTCCTAAGAGGAATGTTGAACATAAGATTGAATTAATACCTGGATCATGTCCTGTCAATAGACGTCCTTACAGAATAAGTCTTAAGGAGGAAGAGGAAGTGAGACGGATGGTCGATGATTATCTGGCCAAGGGGCAGATACGACCTAGTTATTCCCCTTTTGCCTCTCTGATCATTCTTGTAAAAAAAAAGGATGGATCATGGCGTATGTGTGTGGATTATCGAGGTTTGAACAAGATAACTGTTAAACATCGATATCCTATGCCACGAATAGATGATTTGCTCGATGCCTTGTCAGGTGCCACTGTGTTTAGTAAAATAGACTTGAAGAGTGGATACCATCATGTTAGAATTCGTGAAGAGGATGTACACAAGACTGCCTTCAGAACTCGGTTCGGTCATTATGAGTATCTTGTGATGCCATTTGGATTGACTAATGCCCCAGCTACATTCATGATGATGATGAATGATGTGCTCAGACCGTATATGGGTAAATTTGTCGTAAACTTTGTTGATGACATTCTGACTTACAGTGCAGGTGAGGTCAAGCATATGGCTCACCTTAGGACTGTGTTGTCTACTTTGAAGGAGAACACTTTGTTTGCCAATAGTAAAAAAAGTGAATTGTTTAAGAAAGAGATTGAGTATCTTGGTCATGTAGTGTCTGCTGATGGAGTAAGGCCATATCCTAAGAAGGTTGCTGCGATCGTTGCGTGGCCTGTGCCAGCTGATTTGATAGCACTCCGTTCTTTTCTTGGATTGGCAGTATTCTATAGAAAATATGTTAAGAAATACTCCTATATTGCAGCACCTTTGACTAATTTGACTCAAAAGAATAGATTTGGTGAGTGGACTGAATTGCAGCAAGCAAGCTTTGATCAGTTGAAGCAAGCTATTGCTGAGTACGTCACTCTAAAAATTGTAGACCCTCAAAAGCCCTATGTTATAGATACGGATGCGAGTGACATTGCTATGGGAGCTGTTCTGATGCAAGAGGGTAGGCCTGTGGCCTTTGAGAGCAAGAAGCTCAACCCTGCTCAGAAAATTATCCAACTCATGAGAAGGAGTTGTATGCCATAGTTCATGCATTAAAGGCATGGAGGCATTATTTGTATGGATCGGAATTTGAGGTATTCACTGATCATGATACCTTGAGATACTTTTGTAAGCAGCCAGACCTTAGAGGCCGGCAAGCCAGATGGTCTGAGCTCATGCAGGAATTCCTAATGGAGATTCGGTACAAGAAAGGTGCCGAGAATCGTGTGGCAGATGCACTATCTCGTGTGGTGTATCAGATGTCATTTGTAGTCATTGAAAATGACTTACTGTCTGAGATATGATAGGCTCAGCAGGAAGATCCTCACTGTAAGAAAGTGGAACAGGAGGTGAGTCATGGCCATGCAGAGTCTCAAAAGGAGAGCTCTTCTACCTTGGTTTGCACTTATCTTAAGTATTCCATAGAAGATGGAATAGTGAAATGGCAAGGCTCTTATTCCAGCTTGTGAGGTGCTGCGAAAGAGCATCTTGCATCTTTGTCACGATAGCCCTAGTGCTGGTCATCCTGGTGTGGATAGGACCTATGAGTTGATACGACGCAACTTTTGGTGGTCGAGACTTAAGAAAGAAGTAAACCATTATGTGACACATTGTTTTAAGTGTCAAGTTAATAAGGCTGAAAGGATTAAAGTGCATGGATTATTACGCCCGTTACCTATACCAGAAGGGAGATGGGAGAGTATTTCCATGGACTTTATTACATGTTTACCGCATACGCAACAACAACATAATGCTATCCTAGTTGTGGTTGACAGACTCACGGAAATGGCTCATTTTATCCTAACTAGTAATAAGATTGATGCACCTGGTACGACTGATTTGTTTATACAGCATGTATTCAGACTTCATGGATTACCTAGATCCATTGTGTCTGACAGAGATTCTCGTTTTACTGGCAATTTTTGGACTGCAGTATTTGAGAAGTTAGAGGTGCAGTTGGGAATGAGTAGTTCTGATCATCCTGAAACAGATGGGCAGACTGAGAGAGTTAACCAAACCTTGGAAGACATGCTTAGGGCGTATGTGAGTGAAAGGCAAACGCAATGGGAACGTTACCTACCATTGTTGGAGTTTGCCTATAATGATAAAAAGAATGCATCTACGAAGATGAGTCCTTTCGAGCTAAATTATGGTTTTAGACCAGCCAGTCCAGTTACTATAGGTATGCCTCATAAGACACCTAGTGCTATGGAATTTCTAACTCACATGCAACAGATGTTGGAGTTAGCTAAGGAAAATGCTGATCTGGATCGTACGCCAAGAGAGTGCGAGGAAGGAGATATGGTATTTCTTAGGATTCCAAAGGACTCGAAAACCCTAAAGATAGGGAAGTGTTATAAGTTGTCACCTAGATACTGTGGACCTTGGAAAATTGTTAAAAAGATTAATAGCGTTGCTTATGAATTGGATTTGCCTGTTGGTTGTAAGGTTCATCCTGTTTTTCATGTTTCACGCTTAAAGAAGGTTTTACATGATGGTGATAACTTGTTGACTGGTGGCCTTGTATTGTTTCAGGAGCATGGGGAGGTGATGCATGGACCAACGAGAGTATTGGACCGGAGGCATAGACGGTTGCGGAATCGTTTGCTCCGTGAGTACTTGGTTGCATGGCATGGATGACCTTTCAGTGATGCTACCTGGGAGACCGCGCATGGGTTGCATGCACAGTATCCAGACTTTGCCATCGAGGACGATGTCATCTGAGGAGGGAAGGGATGTCACATGTACTTTGAATCCCTTTGCCCAATGTATGGTAAATTGTAATTATTAAATTGTAAATGGCTAAGTAACCGGCCTGTGGAGACAATTGTAAATTGCAATGTAAATATTTGTTATAGTGACTAAATACGAGATGGCCAACGGGATACTGGAGTCTGTTGGATTGACCTCCTAAAAAGTAGGAAGGGTTGACTGGTCAACGTGACACGTGTCACATGCTCACTGGGACACTTGGTCCAGTGCATGAGTGACATTTGTCAGACGGTCAATGGATGGGTCAACAGGACATGTGTCATATGCTCATTGGGACACTTGGTCCAATGCATGAGTGACACGTGTCAGACTGTCCACCTACTAGCTTGCCTATGTGTCAGGGTACTGCCAAGTGGCAAGTGTCGGCTGTGCATGGAGTTTGCCATGTGTCGACGTTAGGATGTGTCAGGGTTAAGGGGTGCTTGAGGGGATATAGGGTGAGCCTTGTCAGGCATTCCTCATTATGATTATGATGATGATTATGGTATTCCTATGCAGCTATGGTTGGGAGGAGACTTGCAGCAGAGCTCTCATGTTTGCTTGTTGATCTATGTACATTTGCTTGAGATTAATAAAGTGACGGATTTGTTGGGTAATTCTGTGTATTTACTTAGGGTTTGTGAGCTTGTGTGCAACAGATGCCTCTACCATCCTTTGTATTCTTGCTTGCATCACATGAATATTTTAGGATATCTAGCTCCAGATGTACCTCTTTGTTTATAGCAGAGTTTTATTAGTGCATTCACACTGAGTTATTTATTGGTATGTTTCATTAGAGCTTCTATGGCCCACATTGACATAATCTTGTTGTCATTATATGGTAGCAATGTATTTCTTCTGGCACTCATTGGTAGAGGCTTGTAGTTAGTGTTTGTTTTCAACATTCTTACTCCGTGCGTTAAGCATAAAGTACATGTTGATACTTTCCTTAGGTATTCTTGGTTTATTGGTACAATGTGGGGTCTACAAGATACCAATGGGTCCAAGCATCAATATTGCTGTGTTTGGCCATGTAGATGGCCTTCCAGCATTGTTGCAACAATTTCTATTTGGCAGCTCCATTTTGGCGGGTTGACAAATACGTTGTTGTGTTTTTTTCCATAGATTTCTTAGGATATTATGTGGACATGATGGGTCTAATAATCTTCTTTGACTATGCCTCTGGTCCATTTGAGTAGCTAGCATAGCTTTTGTATTGAAAGGTTTTGTCATGACATCCTTCAATAGCAGTATGAGACGAAAGAGTATATGTCCATTGTCAAGTATGTGGTATCAATGGGAGCATATGAAACGTCTCCAGAATAGTAAAGAAAATATGGAGATTGCTGCTGGAGGTATGTACACGATGCCGTTGACGTCGAGGAGGTCGTCTATGAGATGTGTCTCCTCATGGTAGGACATTCAGCTCTAACAATGATATGAGTCCGATTGGTCCGCTGTCTCTGATCGCTATGTCGAGAAATGTCATCATCATTTTCACTATTCTCTGACTCTGGATGATAGATCTATCCGTGGTCTCTGACGAGAGAAGAAGGATGTAATCTGGAGCTATGTGTCGGAGTGACTTTGCTGAGCTGGCTGACACAAATCCTGTTGTAGTGGGAACATCTCTCATATCATGAGAGAGAGAGAGAGAGAGAGAGTGAGAGAAGAGAGAGAGGATCAATGCAGACATTAGGAGGGCATTTCATGCATTTGATTGCTTGGTCATCTTACTCACATGACCATTCACTGAGTTGGACCCATGGTCCCTATTTTAATTTGTTATTAGATATGCTTGGGCTAGACCAAGGTCAAGGGGTAGGGCATACACACTCTTGGAAGCCGTGCCATGTCCGAAATTGATAGTTTCTTGAATGGTTCCTCTAATCTAAGTCTCTTCAAACGACTTTAAGTAGGATAACTTGTGGGCATTTTGTAGTTGGTTGTTCTAATCTTCTTTGTACAATTTTTTTGTAAGAGGGCCTGCACACCAGGATATTCTAGGTTGGGATTGTGACTCTAGTTGGAAGTGTTATATGGTGCTGTCTACCTTCACTATGTGATTTTTTGTGTTTGATCTTGTTCATAATTGAGAGCAATATAAAGAACCATAGAACTTGAGTTTGTTTTGTGTTTGGAGAGAGAGAGAGAGAGAGAGAGAGAGAGAGAGAGAGAGAGAGAGAGAGAGAGAGAGAGAGAGAGAGATGAATCAGCATAGGTTTAATGCTTATCTCACCATGATTCATAATTATCACAGGCAGGTAGGTGCTCCTTGATGAGTATGAAGGCATCAACACAACATGCAAATGTGATCTGCAGAATTGTGACTGTTGATTTAAATGAGGCTGATTTGTGCATAAATAGCAAGTGTATCAGTTCCATCATTTGCAACTCTTAAGATGGTAAGAATAGTACCATCTATGAAATTGGCAGAAAGATATGGGTCAAACATCCTTAACTTTACCAGTTTCATGGATTGTCGCTGCGGTGAGCATAGAAATACCACCAATAAGTTGTTACGTCCTTTGAGATGGAGAGAAATGCCATCCTTCCGGAGTGGACTCCATATGTATGTTTCTTATTTGATCCAGCATGTGCCTGAAAGTGTAGATAATTTGTCAAAACTTCCAGAACATTTGGGTGAACCTACAGCAATTGAGCAACAATTACGTACTCCTAAGGTGGACGGAAGCAAGGAAGCAGGTAAGAAAACTTTCACTGAAACTGTTGATTGGAATGATGTGGGTACACAGCCTTATAATATTAGTCAAAATCCTGAATTACAGAAGGATGAAGCAGTCTCAATTGAAACTATACGAAAAAATTACTCAACCCTTTCAAGCACACAGGTTCTACCTACAAACTTCAAAGATGCAGCAGCAAATCTGAGAAGTATGGTTCACAGGACTCTCTTGGCAGAGCATTTACAAGCAACTGAAGTTCCAGCTGATGCTGCAATCATTGAAAATGAGAACAAACATAGGCACGGATTAGAAACAGCCGAAGGACACCTGGAGGATACAAAAATGGTGAAAAATGATTGTGTTTCACATTCTGTCCCAAGTTTTTGCAGTAATAGCTCCAGACGTCCTGAATCAAAATCAGGATTCACAAGCATTGATAGAGATCTGTATGCCTCAAAACTGGCGCTTGAAACATATCTTTGCCAGTTTAAAAATCTGAGCCTTCAAGATGCTTCATCCATGGCTGAAAACGCTCCTATTTATGTGGCCAAGCTCAAAGTCCTTGCTGAAAATTGGAAAAAGCTTTCACCTAGCTTCAGCAACGATTCTTCTATCGAATCAACTGTTGAGTCATTTCTAAAAGAGAATGGCTTAGATGAACTGGAAGTTTTTTTTGAAAGTATTGGAATGAATCCTGAACGTGTTTCTGATTTTTCATTTTCTTTGCAACTAAAACTTACTGGAGAGCATGGGGTTCTTCCAACTGTTACATTATTGGAGGGCATTGGGGTTGAAAGAAGGGACCTGGGAAAACTCATTGAACGCAATCGGTTTATACTGTGTTATTCTGCATGTGACTTACAGTCAGGCTTGGATTTTTTGATGCATGTTGGACTTCAAAAGGCCGACCTGGTATCAGTTCTTCATCGATGTCCTGAAATTTTAAAACCAAATTTGAAAGAAGATTGGGCACAATTACTGAAGATTCTAAGTGAATTTCATGTGGGGGAGCATGCAGTTGCAAGACTTATAAAGCACCACCCTAAACCATTGGCTGGTCTACCCCATAGAAACATTCAAACAAATCTGGACTATCTGTACAGCCTTGGTTTGAAGAAAGGTGATATTGCTAGGACTCTGAAAAGGACTCCCTCTATTTTATTCATGGATGTGGAGAAATCGTTGAAACGAAAGGTTCAATTTCTAAAAGATCAAGGGCTTTCGGATGGTGAGATTTTTCGTGTTGTTTCATTGTTTCCAGGAATCTTTAGTCGTAGTATTGAGGACACTTTGCACCCAAAATTGAAATTCCTTCAGTCCCTCGGGCTGGAGAAGGAACAAATTGGAAAAGTTATTAGCTCCTTTCCTGCTCTCTTAGGCCACAGCATAGAAGATAAAATGAAGCCTCTGGTAGCTTTGTTGGGTACAGTCGGTATCAAAGATAAGCTTCTGGCACGCTTAATAGCTGTAAGGCCATCCATTGTTGCAGTTGATGTGAAGAAAACCTTGCCTGATCTATTGGAAGGGCTTGTTAAACTAGGTGATCCAAGAACCATATATCTGGTTTTATCTCGGGGATTGTGTGAAGGACTTTCTGCATTGAAGGAAAGGCTCCAGTATCTAAAGAGTCTTGGCTTCACCAAAGAGGAACTTGCAACAATGATACATAATGATCCTCGTATAATGCAGATCAGTAAGCTTCGACTTCAAAAAAAGGTTGAATTCTTAACCAGGACCATGGGTTATTCCATAAAGGACCTGGTAAATAATTCCACATTTCTGTACAGTCACTTTGAAAGAAGAATTCAGCGCAGGTATGGTGTTTTGAACGTTTTGCAATCTGCAGATATAATTCGGGGAAAGCCTAGTCTTAGTCAGATCACAAGGCGATCCGATAAAAAGTTTAGGAAGAAATATGTAGATCCTTATCCTCAATGTCAGGCCTTGTTTAAGTGCAAAGGGTAATTGCATGGTGACTTGCAAGCACCTCAGAGAACAAAAGTGTTCGTAAGTACCATATTTGTGACTTATTGGATGCCTGAAATGGATTCTGAGAGTGTTGGATGCAAGTCTTTGTCCAATAATAAGTGGCATGTTGGTGAAGACCAACTTTCTTCTAGTTGAGCTCAGGAGTTTGACTCCAATTAGTCGCAAAAGAAGAGAAAACAGCTCCATGCTAGTCATTGAATTATCTTTGCTGCTGTAGAGCAGTGTCATTTTAATGTTTAGCTTCTTGGCCTTCAACACTAGGATTTGCTATTTCTTGAATCTATTTATGGCAAAAGCTTGTGATTGATTCCACCACACGATTGCAACCCCTATTGAACAGATTAGCAGCGGGATCAACACCAAATGGTATTGTGTACCTTATGTACTGTTACATCCACTGAGCATAGTAAAGTTTTCCTTCTCTTCAACTCTCTCTGGCCCTAGGTGCTGTTAAAGTGGCTAGATGGATAGAGAAGGTTAAAGTTTCTTGTGAATTTATGTTCTAATAAACTTTATGATTTGCAACAGGTTGCATTGATCAGCTGAAGATCAAAGCGTTGCTAGTTGCCCTAATTACACAAATAGGCAATCAGGATCTAACATCACCCTTTACATCAAGGATAAATCATCAACCTCCTATAAGTCCAAGGTTAGTGGAAGTAACAAAATTCTAACTAATATCACTTTCGGTAATACACGCATCATGAAATGCCACATTTGTGACCGCATAGGTGATCCATCAATTCATGATTCAAGTGGTGGATTTCATTTGTTTGTTTTCTTGGTTTTTTGAAGCTTGACCTGTTTGAGAATCCTCGTTGATTGTTGGTGTCTTTTTTGATTTTTTCTTTTGACAAAAGAGAGTTGTATTATTATGTTAATACTCACATTCTATGAGCTAAACTAGCACGCTTCTTGTCACCATCTAACACAAATATGTTACTTTCAATAAGATAAGTATTTCAATATTCCTCAATGTTCAGGTTTGGGTTATTGTTCTTGATGGTATTAAAGTTATAAAGTAAGTTTTATGCTAATTCTTGCCTCTTGTAAAGAATTTTGTACGTTTGGCTCTTTAGTCGTCCTTGTAATCTACCACCAATCACATGTGCAAATTCTATAAAACTTTTTCTGAAAAAATTGATTGACTCTCTCATGGTCCAATTAACTGTCTCACCATGTTAGAGTTTAAACCATACTCACATGAAGTTTCTTTTCTTTGGGTCCTTTTAGGATCAAGGGCTTTTTGGTTAGTTTTGTGAAAGACTTTCGGTGTGAGAGGGAGTCAACTAGTGTTACTTCAAAAAGTCGCGGGCACTTGATCGCATGCTATTGTCAATGATCTTTTGAGTGTAACAGGCAGACCTATTTAGGTGCCTCACTACTTTATAGCATCCCTGTTAGACAAAGGAGGGGTGTGGTCAACACTAATTTTGACCTCGAACCAATAGCCTTTAGGAGGGCCTAGTCTTAAACAATTGTCTGACTACTCAAAATATAATCTATGGCTCTTCTACTATCAAAACATTTCAGAAGGTGGCCGTCCCAAAATGAAGACCAACTGCTCCATAGAAGATCTCCCCTGAAATGGCCCTTTCCAACTTTTGACTTCCTGCTTGCGTCTGGTGGGCGTTGTCGCAAATGAAACTAACCCATCCCTTTACCCCTTTGTTTTGCTAGTAGAAATGGTATAAATCGTAGAGAAAGGTTTAACTTTTTGTCTAGATGTAATTTAAATAAACTTCATAACTTTGGAGGTCATATTAAATGGTCTATTTTTAAGTCTTTGCTTGTTAGTACTCATTATACAAATAACCATATTAGAATTTTGAATCGCCTTAGTCGTGTTAGAGAAAAACATGTGCATTCCTCTATGCCTCTTAGCAACAACTCCACCAGCTGCTCACTGAACGAGTTACTGAGCAATCTCGTGACCAATTAGTGGCAGGTCAAACAATATAGGCCTTGACTGCTCAGGCCATGTAGTCGGAAAAAGAGAGAGAATGAGATGAGTCTTGTGTGGTTTTCCATATCTGTCCATAATCTAACCATGGTTTTGTAAAAGGAAAATATGCCATTGGTGAGGCGTACGATGTCGCCAGGCTGAAATGCATCACACTCGCTTCCCATAGCTGAAAGTTCACAGCTGCCGATGCGTCGACCACAGTTGCCACAGACATGAGGAGATTGCCCTCCCGAGTGGGAGGGCTTTTCTCTAAGATGATGAAGGTTGTGTAAACGTTTGTCAACACGGAGGGACGTAGATCGCGAATTTTGACGGGCACATGTCCAAACACTTCAAGACCAGCTTAATAAAGCCAAGAGCATCTCAACAATCGTGCAAAGCCTCAAGGTCGAGCTTGAAGCAGAGAAGAAAGCCTGGTAGACCTACCAAGTAGGTCGCCAACATCTCGTGTTGAAAACAAGGGAGTCGGATTTGGAAAGAGAGACTCTCAAAACCAACGAGAGGTCTCTAAAGGATCTGATCTATCATTTGGAGAAGAATATCTCCAGAGAAAAACTCGCGGTAGCTAGGGAGCAAGAAACGTCTTCATCCAAGCGTGCTGTCCTGGAACGTCAAGTCAAGCAAGCAGAGCAACATATGCAGGCACTTCAGACCGCTCTTGATCAAGTCGTTGCTGCTGCTGAAGAAGAGGCACTGGCCGCTCAGAAGCTCTAGCGAAAGAGGGCCGAGTATTATAAGGATCTTTCAGCTCAATCCATTCAACTATATAGAGACCAACAAGCAGTCCACGAGGCCACTCTGAAAACAAGAGATACCGAGGTGGCAACACTACGTGCCACACTCCAAGAAGATGAGTAGGCTCTCAAGGACGCAAAAGGCGAGTTGAAGGTCCTCAAGAAACAATTCACTACCATTCTAGAGTTCTCCACTACTCTAGACGGTAATTTACCTCTCATTTTTCATTACTTGATTAGATTAGCTTTCTTTTCTTTTTCTCTGCCACCCCCCCTCCCCCCCTCCTTTTAAATGCTGACATTCTTCACACTTATCAACTTGCTTTGGAGGCCAATTAAAATATTTTTGTTTTTGTCGTCCTTCCTGGATTCGTCCAAGTCAAGGACTTTGGTTATTTCTGGGATATTTTCGGGAGTCCTCCGTTCCGTTTTGTTGTTGGCCTTTGTGCCATTATTACTTTTCCTCAAGATCGACGCTTCCAATTGGAGCTAGATCACATGCAAGATCCCCCTCTCTTCGTTCTAGCCCCGTTTCTCCCTTCACCTTCACAACAAACAAGCACAAGTACGGTATGCGCTAAAGTACAAGCTAACAGCATCGCTAGAGCCAAGAAGCCTTGACTGAGCACATCAAACAATGTCGTGCCACCACCACTGCCCTAAAGTACAAGCTAACAGCATCGCCAAAGCCAAGAAGCCTTGACTGAGCACATCAAACATTGTCGTGCCACCACCACTGCCACCCTTCTCGACTCCCTTCGCCAAGCATATAAAGAGTTCCGCGCCCTTTATTATGACGACCATCAGTATCACCCTGTCACCCTCATTCTCTGCTACAACGCGGCAATGACACACTATAATGCCATTGTCCAAGATTTATCCATTTGCCACCCATGCACCATCTCTGACTTCCTGTTGATAGAATCTACCACCTCCATCGACTACAAACAACTTCAACTCACTGTCCCACACTTTGGCCTCCAAACTGGTGAAGATCGCACCTTCGACCAGGATCTCTAGTATGCCGCCCAGGCTCAAGCCACCACCTCCACACTCTAGCGCGATTCCACCATGCCCGAGCTGGAATATGCTTCTCCGCCTCACACCACCTCACCTCACACTAGCCTCACACCACTTCACCGCCTGCCACCTCATCTCTCCCAAAGATAGATCTTCCATCCACCTCCACCGTCCTGCCACGCTTTGATGACACTCGTGGTGGACCTGTTGGGTACATCAACACTGGTACCAGAAGATCTACGCTGTACCTGATGCGGAACAATATCCAGACATCACGACAAGAGGTGACTACAAATTATCAGGCAATGTAGAGGACCTCCAAAAGCTGACACTGGCCAATCTCCTTGCCTTACTACATCTTCAATCTGAATGGCGAAAGGTGGTGCTCATACGCAGACCCGAGCTCATCACAAAGTATCTTATGGCTTCGGCGGCATTATGGGCATATCCATTGTTCCATCCAATGCCCAGAAGACAAGTGTGGACAACCTTGAAGACTCCAAGCGTCGGGGTCTATAATTGGGCAGTAATAAAATTAGAGCATGGTTGGACAATGACGGTCGACTTCAAAAGAGCCCTCAAGTAGTTCCTGCCGACACGGCTAACTCTCCAAATCCCATCATTTTGGAAGCCTATTACAACATGGAGACTCTTTTGACTGCAACCAACGTGAAAACCAAATGGGTCTCTGCTTCGGCGAGTATTGTTTCAATCCCAATAAAAGTTTCAAGTCAACATATGTGGATAAGCCATGGTAGGTCCGATATAGTGGTACGAATGCTCTTCCTCCTTGTGTGAAGAAAATTTGGAATCATCCAATGGTTGCTTGGAAATATGTTAAAATTATAGGACAAAAAGCCTTTGATTATGTTGATATTGGTCGGAATCTTTCAGAAAAGAAAAAGTTGTCTATCCTTAATAGACCTTTCTTGTGGTGACTCCTTTTATTCGAAGTTTTGTGATTAGGCCATCTTGTTACTGTAGATAGATCAATTCGTGCCTCATCGTTTTTGAGAGAGTCCTTTTTCAAAGGCACTAAATTTCGTCCTCCTCTTTTAATAGATGCTTGCTTGTTAAAATCTATAACTACGAGTGTCAATAAATTCATTTACCATATTGAGGAATCTTTTGGAGTCCATGGTTTGTTATCCGAATGGAAAACTAAAGTTCTAAATTATGTAACTTTGAGTTTGAAAAAAGCCTCATCTCTCCCATCTTCTAATACTCATACTTCATTTCCCAATGAGGAGGAAGTTCTTCTTCGTAAGTTTCATAGATGTTTTGTCATTTCGTATGTGGATAAATGCTCAAACAATTTTGTATTTGTTTGCAAGAAATTCTATTTGGAATCGTTATTGAATGAAGTCCATTCTCCAATGGGAACATATAACGCTTGTTCTCTTTCAACTAGGAGTGTAATAAAATATCACCAAGATTTTTGTCATTCTTATAACTTTAATTGTTACCCAAATCTTCCATTTCTTTGTGTTGCATGAAAATTTCATAAAGCTCCTAAAAGGCCTAGGCTTTTTATTGCAGCAGCCTATAAAACTACGTTGACTGACCTTTCTAAGTGGCTAAGTAATTGCAAAGCATTGCTTCCTTCTATTAATGAGCTTTTGATAAACTTACTTAAGGATGTAGATGTTCTTGTTAGTTTTACTTGGATTTTAAACGATTCTGTAGGTATTATAGAAGTAATAAAGTTTTTCAACTCCTCTCGTACTCTAGAAAAAAAAAAAATCCAGCCTATGCTTCTTCAAACCTATGACTTCACAACACTTTGCTAGAAACAAAATACTAGAAACAAATCAATTTGGAAGATTTGAAGTTTTGTTTTACCAAGCTAATTCGAGATGTTTTTAGCAATAAACTAAAGGACACTCGATGCAAAGTCTTAAAGTTGAAAAGAGTGCTTTGCATTTTGAGTTTTGTTGGCTTAAGAACAAGAATCAAGATGTCGATTCAAAGAAGAAAAAATTTACCAAAATAGTTGATGTTTGTCCTTGGCTACACTTTCTCTTGGATAACTTGCAAATTTCTCTAGGTGATTCACTTTTTCAACAAACGGTAGGTATTCCCATGGGTACTAATTGTGCAGTTCATCTAGCTAACTTATATCTTTTCTCTTATGAATTTGAATTTATTCAAAGATTAGTTTTTTGTGGTACTTGTCCCATCTTATTGCATAAATTAACTCATGTTAGAAGATATATTGATGACTTATTTGTTCGTGATCTTTTTGATTTTGGTAGGTTTCTGTATAAAGACCCTAACGGTTTTGGTGAATCTATCCTAAAGATTCATGTGAACTTAATTGTACAACTAGTGATGATAAGTGCAATTTTTTAGACCTGTCTATAAGCCAGGCTAGGTCAGGTTTATTGGTTGATATTTTTGGTAAAAGGCTGCAACCAGAATACAATAACTTGAACATAATTCACATGCCTCATATTTCTTCAAATTTTTCTGTTAAATATGGAGTGATCACTTCTCAATTCTACAAGTTTTCTCGTCTTTGTACTAGTAGAGATGCTTTTATAGACCAATCAAGCAATCTAATTATTTTGTTACTCCATAAGAGTTACTCGTTTAAAAAAATCATGAGAAAAATTCGAACTGTTTTAGACTCTGTTGGTTTTATCTTTGGTATTTTAGCTCATGGTATGTTTAAGATGATTAATAGTAGAGTCCAGAAAAGTGGGGAGCTAAGGAGCCCGCTTTGTTTCTAGTATTTTGTCTTTGTTTCGATAACTCATATACATATTATGATCCTTCTTCTTATTTGTTTTATTTCATTTCATGCATAGATACAAAAAAAAAGTGTAATTGTTCTAGCAAAAGTGTAGAATTTTGAAACAATAGTACATTCTTGAATGCAAAAAGATGCAAGGTTTAAGCATTGACATTTGATGTTGGAGTTTTCAGCTTGAAAACATCACATGAGTACTATGAAAAATTCTTGCAGAACTTGATTAGGGAGAATTAAGAAAAAGAGTAGATCTTTTTTATGTCACATGCCAATGCATATTAGTAGTGTTCTTGAATAAATGTTTGCATAGCAAAGTCATTTGTAAAAAAGATATGCCGTTGCTGAGATGGCTTTTGCCCAGAAAGTCTGATCTTACACAAATTGTAAGCGCGATAGCTTACTGTTAATCAATCTGCGCCTGTGGTGGGGGGGGGAGAGAGAGAGAGAGAGAGAGAGAGAGAGAGAGAGAGAGAGAGAGAGAGAGAGAGAGAGAGAGAAGAAGAAGAAGAAGAAGAAGAAGAAGAAGAAGAAGAAGAAGAAGAAGAAGAAGAATAATAATAATAATGAATTTATTAAAAAATAACCTATGAAAAACTTAAAACTAAACCGATCTAGTGATTTATTAATAGGTTTTTGATGGCATAGCCCTATTAAAATGCATCGTTATCCATGTGGCAGGTGCCACTTGGGGCTACAGGGTTGGACCATAAATGTAGCAGATAAGAGTCCACAATACAATGTTGTTTTAGTCAAGTTTGGAACCCTCAACAATGTGTCGATGCAAACATTATTCGATTATCCCCAATGTTTTCTCGACAAGACATGTATTTTTGTAGTATGGTCTAGTCACCTTTGACATGGTCTCGATAATGCGAGTAAAACTGCACAATAGTTCCACATTACAAATGAGTTCAAAAATGAAATCTAACAATGAATTTTCGCCATGGCATTGCTACCGATCTATCTAAAATTAGAGTCATCATGGATCTACCTCCACCAGTAGGCATGATTCAAGAAGTTTACATTTTTTTGGGTCGTAGTGAATTACATTCACATCTTTATCTTATTCTTTGCCGATTTAGCACAACCTATCTATAAGCTAACCATGGTTCCAATCTAGACTATCGAAGCTTTGGAGTGATTTGAAAAATTGAATAATGCTTTGATATCTGCATCGATTTTACGAGTACCAAATTGGACTATCAAATTTCATGTGCATACTGATGCTTCCAAATATGCTATTGGATCAATTTTAACGCAGCCTAGAAAATACAAAAAGATTTTCCAATAGGGTTTGTTAGCCATTAGCGGAATGATACTAAAATAAACTACTCCATAATGGAACTTGGAGCTTAATTAGCAATGGTTTTCCTATCAAAAAGCATCATCATTATTTGATGGTGACACATTTTGCAGTTTACATGGATCATCAACCCTTATTATATTTGGTGAACAAGACATGCAATACTGGTTGTATTGCAAGGTGGTTACTATCATTGTCAGAATTTAATTTTTGTGTTATGGTTCGAAAGGGCAAACAACACTATATTGCCGATCATGTGTCAAGGATCCAATCAGCACCTGTTAATATTGAAGTAGATGATGGACTACTTGATGCTGCATTGTCTTATGTGGAAGTGATACTTTAGAAGACAGGCAAGACAATCAGAATGGGAACATAAGTTGCATGCTGCATTATGGACATTTCGAAGAGCTTATAAGGTTAGCACAAATCAAATACATTTTCACTTAGTTTATGGTCAAGATGTAGTCACGCTGATTGAAGTTTTGGTACCATCCTTGTGAATATAGTAGCTACCGAACGGTTGGATGAGGTGAAATCTTTGCAACTTCATCATCATGAAGCATTGCATAAGTTTTGTGAAACCAGATTGATGGCAGTTCACACATTGGCACTTGAGAAAGGTCACCGGAAAGCTTGGCATGATCGTAGATTGCATAAGGAAGACTAATTGAAAGAGAGAGATCTGGCATTGATGTATGAAACCAAGCTGATTAAGGAAAAAATTGAATTTTACCAATGAAGGGGTATGTGAGGTGATGTGAGATGGATAGAATCGATGTGAGGTGTCATGGGATGGATAGAATCGATGTGAGGTGTCATGAGATAGATAGAATCTATGTGTGGTGACATTGTGGAATGAATAGAATCCATAGTAGAATTTGTGTGAGGTGTTGTGGGATGAATAGAATCCATGTGAGGTGTCATGGGATGAATAGAATCTATGTTTGGTGATATCCTGGGATGAATAGATTCCATGGAAAGATCTATGTGAGGTGTGGTGGAGTGAGTGACGTACGGAATGGAAAGATGCATAACTTCCACATCATGAGGTGTGTAGTGACTAGTGACATAATTATGATCATCAACAAGGTCTTCGTCTAATGCCAAAGATGATCCAAAATCGATCCATAATAATGCTTTATTGACTAGAACAGAGGTTTTCAAGGCTTGCCTACACTCAGAATAGCAATGTGCCAATCTATATAAGTAATCTTGCCTCTTGCCGAGTGCAAAGATTTTATTACTCCTATCAACAATTTTGCATTGATCAGATTCAAATTCTACCTTATGACCTAAATCTATAATTCTACTCACTGATAATAGATTTGTAGAGAGTTTAGGAACATATATGAGATAAGAAAACACAGTTTAAACACCCGACCGGATCAATCACCACAGTACAACGTCAAGACAAGACAACAAAATTACTCTCATCAAACTGTATATTTAACTAATAAGTAAGTACAAAGATAAGTTGCTTAAAAAGCACTGAAGGGGCTCGTAAAAGAAAGATGGCCCGATAACTCTAGAACTAAGCACACGTGGTGCCGTCAAAATAAGAAAGCACTGTATAAGTCGATCATTGCTATTTTAACTCTCTCCCTCAATGATCAACGTCTTTCTTTGTTTTAGAGTTTACTCTATTCATGGAACATACCTTCACGATAGTATTACAAGTAAAGGCTTTTTACGTAACCAGATCTAAGCCAAGTTTGGCTCTAAAAGTCTCAAACTTTTCTTTACTTAAAACTTTTGTAAATATATCAGCAACTTGTAATAACGTAGAACAATGTACAATACTTATATCTTCAGATTGTAACTTCTCACGCACAAAGTGATATTTCACCTCAATATGTTTTGTCCTTGCGTGAAAGATAGGATTCTTAGCCAATTGTATTCCACTTTGACTGTCACATAAAATAATAGTAGGATTTACCTGCTTCATGCCAATCTCACATAACAACTTACGTAGCCAAATAGCTTCTTGGGTAGAAGAACTCAACGCTTTATATTCAGCTTCTATAGAAGAAAGAGAAATAGTATCTTGCTTCTTGCTGGACCATGAAAAACAACCGCTACCAAAACTGAAGGTATAACCTGTTGTTGACTTTCTATCATCTATACTTCCTGCCCAATCAGCATCATGATAATCCTGTAATTTAGGTAAAACACTTTGTCTTTTGTAGATTAGGCCAAGGTTAGGTGTACATTTCACATATCTCAAAATCCTTTTTGCAGCTTTCCAATGGTCCATAGTGGGTGATGACATGAATTGGCTAATCAAACTTACAACATAGCAGATATCAGGACGTGTAGTCGTAAGATATATCAAACTCCCAACTAGCTGACGAATTAGAGTAGCATCAACATGTGCACTATCATCAATACAAGATAATTTCTTACCAGCTTCGCAAGGGGTGATGGAAGGTTTGCACTCTGTCATGTGAAATCTCTCCAATATTTCGCCCACATACTTGTTTTGACATAACTTGATATCATTGCCAGTTTGCCATACTTCGACACCCAAGCAATAGTGCATAAGATCTAAATCTATCATCTCAAACTGCTTGCATAAGTTGGCTTTGATAGAACGAGTGAGGTTCTTATCATTGCCCGTGATAATGATATCATCAACGTAAAGTACAGTCAAGGCAATGTTGTCATCATTTATAAGAACATAAAGATTTGGATCTGAATTTGTTCTTACAAACCCATGAGAAAGAAAGTAATTGTCAATGTGTCCATACCATGCGCGTGGCGCTTGCTTAAGGCCATAAAGTGCTTTGTGTAGTTTACATACCTTCTGTTCTTGCCCTTTTGCCGTGAAGCCAAAGCCCTTTTTAAGAATTAGATGCAAATATGTACACTTTTTTGGATTATGAATATAAACTTTTGTATTTGATCATCTCTATCTCATTATCTATGAAATGATTTTTTATTGTTTATGTTTTTCTATTTCATCTTGTACAAATTTGTTGTAAACATATACAAACAATGAAAAACAAACAAAAACATCAATTTAAGACGAAAAAACATACCTCATTTATTGTTTGGATGATCTTTAATTCCTTCTAAGATGCGTCTCTTTTTTTTCTCTACAAAAGCAAACAATGAAAACCAAATCATTGTTAGATTACAAATCATTGTCAGATTACAAATCAAAGAATCATTGTTAGATTACAAATCAATCAACAAAATGATAATTGTTAGATTACAAATCAAAGAATCATTATTAGATTCAGATTATCAATCATTGTTACATCAATCCAACCATGTTGAAGATACTATGAAATGCACTTTATGACTCAAATGTAATCTAGCAAAATTTAGAATGCATAACATACCTCATGCATTTGCTTGAATTGTCTCCTTTCCTTCAAAATTGCATCACTTTCTTCTACAAAAGCCAACAATGAACAATCATTCATTAATCAACCAATAAACAATGAAAAACCAACAAACAAAAGTCTCTCTCTCTCTCTCTCTCTCTCTCTCTCTCTCTCTCTCTCTCTCTCTCTCTCTCTCTCTCTCTCTCTCTCTCTCTCTCTCTCTCTCTCTCTCTCTCTCTCTCTCTCTCTCTCTCTCATGGATGCTCCTTCGTTCAATTTTACTCTGCTACGCTACCAAACAAGTGGACAACGACAAACGTACCGCTTCTCCAAAAATACAAGGTCCAATTCACATTCTACACTTGCATAAGAAAAGTTTTTTTTTTATTTAAGTGGTTTTCCCACTTAAAATTCAAAAACACTTTATAAGACTTTTAAATTTTAAATCTTAATTGGTGGGAAATTAATTTTCCCTCTTCCACTCATACCTTCCAGGAAACCACACCGCATGACACTATAAAAGCATGCAGTCTTTGAGGTTTTTTCTTTACAACATCATGAAGAGTTTTTTTTTAACTTGCCTTGAAATAAAATCCTTGTCAAAAATCGAACAATAAGGACTCCAATAATATGATCTTAGATATTGATATGTGTAAGAGTCGTAGTTTTTACGAAAGGACTAGAATGGCATGGATCTGCCCTGATACCTAGTATACACAATGGAAGTCTCTTACTAAGAGTTAATCATATCTTTCCAAAGCAATGTCCTTATACCATGGTTGTTATGTGATTCATGTATAACAATCATGGTAATACTTAACCCTACCCTTTTTAGTGTTACTTTAGACCTTTGGTGAGATACAACTGGAAAGCATGGATATGCTCAGGAGTATGGATAGCAGTGCATGACATACCTTACTCTATAAGGATCACTGGGATTAGCATAGCATGGATTTGCTCTAACACCAGCACACGTGTCCACAACAAGTCTTTTGGCTACGAAAAACGTAAACAATTAAAACTTTTCATACTCTTTTATGACTAAAAAAGAACTAATATGGACCAACCGATGGCACTCGCCCTGATACGGTAATATAACGGCTTGGCCTATCGCTAAAATATTGCTTGTTTGGGAAGACTGGACTATGATTTAAATTTCTAATTAAAGCTGTCAAATAGTATAACTTCTTTTGGACATGAATAACAACTCACGTTCAGCCATGACACCTGTCTTCCTCATTAAACTAACTTGAGCGGTTTTGTTTTGTGGGATGGTGGCAAGTATCAGTTGGACGTCTGAAAGTGGTTATGCTTTCTGGTGCTTTATAGTACTGTACTTGTTTGGGAAGACAAAGAAATGCATTTCTGCTTTCGACTATTGCATGAGATGGGTCCTCTTGCTAGAAAGCAAAGATACCAGATGTGGATTTTCTTGTGTCCACATTACCAGCCCAATCAGAGTCACAATAAGTAAGTAGTGTCAAGGCATCCTCTGTATTTCCATTATAATACAAAGCATAGTACTTAGTGGCTTGAATGTATCTTAGTACTCTGAGTAGAGCCTTTCAGTGAGGTAGGCCGAGATTTGACAGAAACTGTGACAATGCTGACTGTAAATGCTAGATCATGGTCTGGTGCAGACCATGACATACATGATCCATCTAACTATTGACTGATAGGGATAGTTGTGGTTTCTTCTCTGCATCAGTCTTCGGGCATATATCCTTTGACAGTTTGAATCCTGGGTCCATAGACGAGTCTATTGACTTGCAGTTTTCCATGCCATACCTGTAGAGTACACTGGTTAGATACCTTTCTTGACTTAGTGTGATACTTCTCCTTATCTCGATTTTCAGAATGTAGTGCACAGGGCCTGAATTAGTCATTTTGAATTCCTTCGACAAAAAAGTCTTTGTCTCATGAAGTAACTGATTCGAATTGCTGATGATCAATGAGTCATAAATATATAGAGCTATTTTGACATAGCTTGGACCTCTGTGTTTGACATAAATGTTAGAGTCAGCAGAGTTCAGAATGAAGTCATGCTGCAACAAGAATCGATTGATTCTATCAAACCAGGCCCTTGGAGCTTGCCTTAGCCCTTAGAGAGCTTTTTGTAGCTTGCATACTTTGTGTTCTTGGCCTTGAAGGACGTAACCTTTGGGTTGATAGATGTAAATGTCTTCTTGTATGTATCTGTTCAGAAAGGCTGTCTGAACATCCATCTGGTGTACTTCCAGATCTTCGGCAGCTGCAAAGGCGAATAAAGATTGGATTGATTGAAGTCTTACGACTGGATTGTATGTCTCAGTGTAGTCAATCCCATAAAACTTTATTTTTATTGTTTTTCACCATTCTTTCTCCTCTTTATTTTCTTTTTATTTATTGTGCATATACCTCCCATAGAGTGCCTTGTGAATTTTGCACACAAGGTGTTGCTTACTCCTTAGCTCGTATCCTTCTGGCTGTGACATAAAGGTTTCCTCTTCAATGGTTCCGTTGAGGAAAGCGGTCTGGACATCCATCTGATGGACTTCAAGATCTGTTGTGACTGCAAAGGAGAGTAACAAACGGATTGAAGCATGCTTGACGACTGGGCTAAATGTCTCAGAATAATCCAGATATGAAATCTGGAAATAGTCTTTTGTGACTAGCCTGGCTTTATATCGATTCAGCCTTACTTCAACATCGTATTTTGCCTTAAATATCCATTTGCATGGAATCAGATTTCTTTCCTTTAGCAGCTCAGTGACTATCCACGTTTGATTCTCTATCAGAGAATCGAATTTAGTGTTCATCGCTGCTTTCCATTGATCAGCATAAGGTGTAGACATCGTCTTTGATACTGTGTTTGGTTCTTGCACTAAGTAGTAGGTTGCATCATGGATTTGATCTTCTTGGTTGAGTCTCGACCCCCTGATGTGTTTCGTCTTGTTGATGTTCTATTTCATTTTCCGAGTTTGTATCGATTTTTTGATTTTCGATCTTGAGATCTTTTTCGATACCTGTATCAAAATTTTTTTGGATACCTGGATCAAAAATCTCTTGAGCTTTTCCCTTGTGGTTGATAAATCGATTTTCCACAAAGATGACATCTTTGCTCATGAATGATTTTTCTGTTTCCAGATTGTAGAGCTTGTATGCCTTGTGATCTGGGAAGTAGCCAACAAAAATCGATTTTATGCTTTTGTCATCCAGTTTCTTCTTGAGATCTTTAGGGATCTGAGCATAAGCGATGCAACCAAACACTCTAACATTCTTGAGTGATGGTTTTGATCCTGTCCACATCTCATAAGGTGTCTTGCCATTCAAGGCTTTGGTGATGGATCGATTTTGTAGGTAGGCGGCTGTAGCAACAACTTATGCCCAAATTTTTTTCAGAAGAGAGGCATGAGCCAGCATGCTCTTGGCACTTTCAATAAGTGTCCGATTCTTCCGTTCAGCTACACCATTGGACTGAGGTGAGTAGCTCGTTGTGAATTATTGATGTATTTCGTTGGCCTTGCAGAACTTTTTAAATTCGGTGGAGATAAATTCTCCCCTTCCATATGTGCATAGAGGTTTAATCTTCCTCTGGGTCTGATTTTCAGTAGATGCCTTAAACTACATGAAGAACTTGAATGCCTCTGATTTGTTCTTTAGAAAGTAGATTACAGTAATTTGAGAGAAGTCATCGATGAAGGCTAGGAGGTATAGAGCTCCCCCTTTGGAAGCAGTCTGCATCGGGCCACAGATGTCGCTATGTATAAGATCGAGCAGGCCTTTGGAAGTATGAACCGAGTCTGAAATGAACAGATTTCTTGCATGCTTGTTGATTATACAACTTTCATATGGAGAAGTTGGCTTGCTAACAGAAGGTAGATCTTGTACTAGTTTCTAAGTCGACATTTGTTAAATACTGTCGAAATTCAAATGGCCTAATCTGAAATGCTTAAGCATATTAGATGATTCAGAAGTAGAAGTGTGAAGAGCTTGACTGTTGGAAGAATAACAGTGGCTGAGTTTGTAGAGGTTGCCACTTCTCCTCCCGAAAGCTAGAACTTTTCGAGTTTTGTCAAGAATTGTGCAGCTGTTTGCATCGAATTAGACCCTCTAACCTGAATCAGTGATTTTGCTAACTAAGAGCAGATTCTTGGTCAGATTTGGGACGTGGAGAACATTGGACAACAACTTCACCCTTCTGAGATTCGATTCTGATAGTTCCTTCACCCTGAATCGAATGTGATGAGTTGTCTCCGAGTTGCACAATTCGAGAGTGAGTGAAAGATCATAATATTTGAATTAGTCTTGATGGTGAGTCATGTGTTGAGTTGTTCCAGAATCGAGATACCATAAATCGATATCCTGTTGTTCTCCATCCTTGTTCATGAAGGCTGTCTCATTTTCCTCTTGCTGTTGTATTGAAAAATTGGTTGAGGCTGAATTTGCTTGTTGTTGGAATTGCTTCTTTTTTTCATTGTTGAATTTCAAAGTTCTGCAGTCCTTGATCTCATGTCTAGTTCTCTTGCAGTATTTGTAGAATAATTTCTACTTTGGTTGGAAAGAGGAAGTGTTCAAATTTGACCTTGAGCCAGAATTTGAGCCAGAGCCAGCCTGAATCAAGATTTGATCCTGACTGCATGTTGCTCCTCTTTTTGGATATGAGCTTCTAATTTTTGGAATATAGAGCATGAGGATCCGTCATTGAGCCTGAGAATGCAGATTTTCTAATTTTGTCTTGTAGAAACATCAAAATTGTTTTTGATAGAGTAATTTGCTCTTGGGTCGAAATTATTATGACTCAATTTTCATAGGCTTCAAGAAGACTCGATAGTAGAGTCATAACAACATCAAAATCTTCAATGACTGAGCCAATTGCATCCATTTGTTTCATAAGATTTTTGGAAGTGTTGATATGACTTGTAACACTTTCTACTTCAGACATCTTCAAGTTGAAAAATTTCTTCCTCAAGTGTAACTTGGAAGTAACATCCCTGATATCATGCAGGGTTGCTAGGATGTCCCATGCATTCTTGGTTGTCTGACCATTATGTATGTGAATTATCTGTGTATCCTTGATATTGAGAGTAATCATGGCAAATGCCTTGCCATCTCTCAGTCTCCATTTGGTGATAATGGCTACATCACCTTCTAGCTTGAGTTTTGTGCCATCAACAACATCCCACAGTTCTTTGGCTAATAGCATGACCTTCATTTTGAACTTCCAGAGGGACTTCCAGACCATAATGCTCATGCGCAGTCTATCCAGTTTCACGGATGAACTACAATATTCTTGGATTCACCAGGGAGAGAGGGAAAGCGGTAGGTCGTTGATCGTTATCACCCTTGGGTTGCCTCTCTAGCTTGATCTAGGGCTTGGGCTTTTATTTTCTCACTCCTTCATTTGTCTAAATTACCTTGCTCAACTATGGGATTCGGGTATTCACCTACGTAAAGAGATTCAGATGATCCATTAGTAGGACCGATAGTGGTGAATTTGGTTGGTTCTTTCTCTTTTCATTTTTGGACTTTGGTTTGGATGAATACCGGCATCGTAGATGCCTTGGGTAATCCTACCACACTCATTAAGTGCAGCGAGGTAGAGACCTCTCCTTGCTTCTCCTTTCTCATTGGACACATTAGATTAGGTATGGGTGTCCGTACCCGCAATCATGACATAGAGGTACAAAATTGTCTTGTGGCTTGTTAGGGCACTCGACAATTCTATGGTTTTCTCCACATCCATAACACTTAATGGTAACTCTAATTCCTATACCTCTAAGCTGGTTAGTGTAGATCAGTATTAAGTCACCATTTGCTCTGTCTATGAAATTCACTAGAACAAAGTCATGTACTTTCTCCTTAGGATAGTAAGGTTCTTCGATCACTTTGATCATGTTCAACTGAGCAACTGGTTGTGGATTTCGCACTACTAAGCCTTGGGTTCTAGGGAGAAAGGTTGGTAATGCCAATCTAGGCGGTGGTTGGAGTAAGGCACCTTCTCGTTGCACCAATGGTACGAGATTTGGTGCTAGTCAAAGGCCGCTTGGTTTCTGAGATTATATCGACATTTTGTGATATCATGATTGCTTGTGTTACAAATATGGCAATATCGCGTGGGTCGCTCTAACCTCTGTCTCAACTATGGGCACTCGTTTTCATTATGGTTGCCAGTGTAGTGTGGACACCATGTGGATTCTCTCCTTGGATATGCGGGGGTAGGTCCTAGTTGCAAGCCTTTTAGCTCAACAACCACGGTAAGGTCAGTGGTGAGCTTTCTAATCTGCTCATTGTTCAGGACATGCAATTTCTCTATGGCTGATATAATGGAATCGGCACTATTGGTCGTACAGGTAGAGACATCATCGTGTAGCTTATCCTTACGTTTGGCTCTTTGCTCCTTTCTAAGTCTTCACTCTTGGTCGGAATTATCTGAGTCCAAACTAGTGCTTTCACTATCGTCGACTCTCTTGATGACATCGACGCAAGATGCTTGAAAAGACACGTACTTGTCTCTTCATTTCATTTGTTTTCTAATTCCCTTGGGTAGCCCTGCCACGAACCATGTTAGGACACTATGGTTTGGAACGCTTGCACAGTCTCTTGATCCTTTCTACATAATCTCGTAGGGACTCATTTTTCTTGAGGTCTTTCGGGTGCTATCTCGTGCACGATTGTTACGAAAATTCCATGTCTAGTTGACATTTATGTTTATTGGTGAAGTTGTATTTCATTGATATTTGTCAATGCAACAAATGTTTTCTAAAAAAACTTGTTTCACAGTACAAAGGCTTTGCATGTGGATCTGATTGTATTGATACATATTCACAATGATAGGAAATGTGTGCTTTATTTTTTCACATGAATTTCACAAATAGAACTGTACTACAATAGTGTGGCAGTAAACTAATTTGGGAGCCAATCTGTATGAGGTATATATCATCTTTTTTGGATGTGTCCATGTTCACAAAAATTCTTGTATTTACCATTTTGGTAGTATTGTATATTGATACATATTCACAATGATAGGAAATGTGTGTTTTAACTTTTAACCTGAATGCTACAAATAAAATTGTACTGCAATAGTGTGGTAGGAAATCAATTTGAGAGCCATTGTGTATGATAGATATCTATCATCTTTTTTGGGTGTGTCCATGTTGACAAAAATTCTTGTTTTTACCATTCTCATAGTATTGTACAATACTGCATCACATAAGAGTCATATGTATTAATAAAAGTTTATCAAGACTCGCTTACACTTGGATTATCCAACATAGTGCTCACTTTTCCATGTTCGCTCGACTAGATTCATGCTCACCAAAAATCTATATTCCCGGTGCACACACCTTTCCCTTACAAAAAAACAGGCCATTCCTTATGGAATAGTCTTCAAGTATCTTGTCATATCGGGATTGCTTGGGATCTTGCCTCCCAAGGTCATCACTAGATCCAGAATTTATTGTCAAGACATCTAGCCAGATGCAACCAAAAAACCCAGCGGTTCGACAAAGATCCTGAAGTTAAAGATACAAATCAAATTGGATTTCAGCAAAGCATAACTGATTAATTTCTCCAATCTGACTCAAAGCATCAACAATATTGTTCGACGTACCTTTATGATACTTGATGTCAAACTCAAACTCTTGAATGAGTTTCGACCATCTTGCCTTACATCCACGAAGATTTTTAGCATCACATATATACTTAAGGGATTGGTGATCAGTCATCACTGTAAATTTGCCACTATAAAGATAATGCCTCTAGATTTTCAACCACCATCACCATCCAAAGAACCATCTTCATCATCATAAAAAATGTTAGATTGATCTGTGAAAACACTGTACTTTAGGACGATAAATGGATCTACAAAAGATCCACAAGAGTGTTTGGATGCTTGCTTAACAATCCAACAAAAAACTAGACAAAAAAAAGTTGATCTAGATTGGCAATTTGACAAACAACAAGCATTGACAATCAAAACCATTGATGAACATTGAAATCCGAGCCCACACGTGTGAGCCACAGGCTGTAGTATGGCTTGCAAACTGAGAAACAAGTAGAAATAGATTTGGTTGCATCTGGATCACAAAAACTCAATGTACATAGTGGAGTAGCTTGAGATTGCCCCTCCAAAAATAATCTATCTTCTCCTTATGGGAGCTTGGAATACATAGCAAACTCAACTTCCTTTGTGAAGTTAGGTGGATTTCCAGTATGTAATAAGGAAGTTAACTCAGTCTTTTTTTCCTAAATTGAAATTCTAGTCTATTTCCTAGAGTCATGCTTGGTAGATAGCTAGTTGGTCAGTTTTCACCTTAAATCTAGGATTTAGCTCCTATAAACTAGGAATCACTACCAAAATGACATGACCAACCCTATGGACTTGACCTAACCTACATTAGGAGTGGATTTCCATGTGGCATCTTGGCCTCACATGTGTGGAATCCATTTATGTACAAAATTTACATTATACTACATGGTTTTTTATCAAGCTAGATTTGCCAATTTTTGGCAATTCTTCACACTCCTCCTCAAATTTAGCTTGATCTATTTACAACTCTCTTGATAGATGAATGAAAGCTTTTAGAAGTGTATAAAAAATCCAGCTACAAACAAGGAACTTCTGAGACTCCAATAGAGAATGATGTCCATGAAGGATCTTTCACCACCTCATAAAGGATCCCTTACAAGATGTTCCATAAATGTGTCTATATACATGTAGCACACTTCAAAACTAAACATGATGCCAAGCCATGGAATTTTGTGCACTTGAAGATACATCAATTAAACTATTAAGTGCATATATAATGCTGCCAAAGACAACTTGCCTTGCTTGATCCATATGCTTGAGCCTTGATGGCTCCATCTTGATACTCATGGTTCTTCTTGGAGTCCTCGGGTCTTGAGCTTGCTCCTCCACTTGAGTTGACTCCAAACCATCAATAAATTGAATAAGGTGTTGATCCAAAGGTGCTATCTTCAAGTTTACAAATCTTCCACTCTTGAAAGATCACATTTCCACCATTGACAACTTCTTTGATGGAAAACAAGTAGATTCTACAATCTCTACTTGAAGAGCAAAACACTACCATTATTCCTATCATTGAAATAGGATAATCTTTGGTCCTTACATTGGAATGATCATGCTCAAAGCATGTGGACCCAAATATTTCCAAAACAAATGATGTTTCATCTTTTATGACACTATTCAAACTATTACAAAAATAGTTATCCAATGAAAATGCTTTATCAACAACAAATGGAGATTTGAAAGCATCCATTTTCATTGTCTTGTCAGACAAAGTATTAAACATCATAGATCTTAAAGATAAGAAACAAGTCACTCCATGTCTACTAATACTATCCAAAAAGTATTCAAAGATAGTAGACTCTCCAATGCTCATCATCCTTGCAAGATGCACACTTGAATGGACAATTTGCATGCCATTGTCATTGAGGACCTCCTTGGAACTCTCATGATTTGAGACTGATCCTCAAGATCTTCCTCCTTTTGATGCTCCTCCTCAATGGAAACAAGATCACACTTTGCCAAGATCTCCACTTGAGTGATCTCCTCCTTTGCCAAGCTCACACTCTCAAAAGCAACACTAGCTTCCAACTTAAACAATCTTCCATGTTTAAATCCCTTTGCAATGCAAACATCATTCTTCAAAATGAAACAAACACCATGCTTAAAGTGGACATCCAAATGACTTTCTAGGAGTAGACCAACACTAAGCATATTCTTGGTGATTGATGGTACATAGAGGACATTTTCTAGATCCATAATTATTGAGGATTCTAGATACAGAGAGATGGTACCAACACCGTCTATCCTACACTCTTCATCATTTGCAGTAAAGACAAACTTCTTAGCATCATTGAATGAGTGTAAGGTTGAGAAGAAATTCTTTTCACAAGACATGTGGGAGCTAGCCCCACTATCAATTCACCAAGTGTCTCTTGAGTTGCTATTGCTTATTGGTGAGGATGTAGATGCCATCAAGAATACATCTACTTCATCCTCCTCTTCATGTGCAAGGTTTCCTTGTTTGCGCTCCTCCTCTTGTGCTCTTAGCCTCTTGTAGCATTCAGATGCATAATGCCCCTTCTTTCCACAAAAGAAGCATTTTTGCTTTGAACTGTCCTTTAAGCTTGATGCATCATCCTCTTCTTTGGCCTCCTTTGGATGCTTCTTCTTTCCATTGGTCTTATTTTTGCCCTTGAATGATAAATTGGCTTTCTCATCTCCATCCTACAAGGACAATGAACTCATTCTTGCCTTGGTGTGGAGCATCCTACACTCTTCAACCACTAATACACTGTGAAGTTTTTCTATGGTTGGCAAAGTGTCTTGGATGGCAAAAAATTGGACCAAAATTTCAAAGTCATCTCCTATACCATTAAGGACAATTTGTACAAGCTCTCCATCATGAATCTTCTCTCCAATGGAAGCCAACTCCCTATTTAGAGACTTGGTTCTAAGCACATTATCCTGTCACTCTCCTCGCCTCTTCTCATGCTTTGAAAAATCTGATTTCTAAGCATGAGGTCTCTAGAAGTGTTGCTAGATTCATAGATTGAATTAAAGACTCCCAAGCCTCTTTAGCACTAGTACATGCTGATACTTCTCTCAACAAGTCATTGCTTACATTCATCTTCACACAATGAAGTGCAAGCCTAGATCTCTTCTTGTATTTAGCTGACTCTTGTGCACCTAGAGGTTCATCTTAATCCTCAATCAAGAACTCATAAAGGTCTTGGAGTGAATCCATCCTAACATTCCAAATAACATAATTAGTAGAATTCAATCTCTCACTAGCTTCTAGAAGGTATGGTCCAATAGATCCCATCTTACTAGTAAATTCTACACACAAGAAATAGATTTGATTGACTTGAAACTCACAAAGGTCTCACACTTGTAGTGTTTCACTAAAATTTGATTTCTAATCCAACAAATGGACTTATAATCACAGTTCTATCACTCCCTCAAAAAGTTGGAATGAAGATAAGATGATGTGAAATCTACTGACAATCAAACCTTGCCAAATTTTCACTCTATTGACTACTCTTAAGAAAATCAATGGACACAAAGTAGATTGAACTTCTTGACCCTCCCTAAATTTTGTTCCAAAATTTTCCCACTAGAAACTTACTTGAAATGCACAAATATTCAAGTAGCAAGATCCCCTTGATCTTGATTCAAAAGAACTTTTTGGAAGCATCCTACAAAACAATGCTCAAGAAAATTGGTTTTGATTTGAACCTAGAAACTCATAAAGGTTTCACTTTGTCTTGATTGCCTCAAATTTGACTTCTAGACCTCTCTTTAAACTTCTAGTCATAGTTCTTACACTCCCTCACAAAGATGAAATGAAGATTAGATGAGATTCTATCAAAGACTTATCAAATCCTACCAATTTTCACCATTTTTGGACAAAAACATGACTAGATCTCCCTCACACTTTTTGATGTACTTTCAAGACCTGTAAAAAAGTTTAGAGGACCTGATTTCAGCCTAGATTAATCAGATCTCATGAACCTATGTCAAATCTAATTAATAGCACTCAATCTTGGAGCTTATATTAAGATTTCCACCAAAAATTACATCAAAAGCTTACAAATTGAATTTCTTTGGATCAAATGAATACCATGAATTAAATGCAGGTTCAGAGGTTCCCACACGTGTGAAAAGTACAGATCTGGATCCCTACCAAGTTTGGGATCAAATCCCCTCACCAAAATCAAGATTCTAGCTCGCCCTCTCAATACTAGTTTTTAGCACCAAAACTTGCTAAAAATGGATTTGCTTTTGATTAATGGTTGATGCTCTTGTACTTGGCTCTGATACCATGTGAAAGCATTATACTTTAGGACCATAAATGGATCTACAAAATATCCACAAGAGTGATTGGATTCTTGCTTAACAATCTATCATAAAACTAGACACAAAAAAGTTGATCTAGATTAGCAATTTGACAAACAACAAGCATTAACAATCAAAACCATTGATGAGCATTGAAATCCAGGCCCACATGTGTGAGCCACAGTTGTAGTACGGTCTACAAGCTGAGAAACAAAAGAAATTGATTTGGTTGCATTTGGATCACAAAAACTCAATGTACATAGGATCTCAATGTTGGCTTTCGAACTTCAAGTTGGTTAAGTTTGAGTGTTGTTGGCGAGTTGGCTGCTTGGATGTCAAGTGGGTTTAGATGACAAGAGTTGAAACCCCAGAAGCTAAGTCGTGGTTCCCGGCTCCCTTTGGGATGCCTGCGCAACATGCACCCTCCCCGCTCGCCCTCCCTGCGCCCCCTCCATTGTGCCCCCCCCCCCCCCCCCCCTCGTGCCCTCCTTTTGCCCTCCCTACATGTGCATGCCCTCCCTGCGCCCTCCCCATGCCATGCCCCCTCCCTAGAGAGAGAGAGAGAGAGAGAGAGAGAGAGAGAGAGAGAGAGAGAGAGAGAGAGAGAGAGAGAGAGAGAAATTTTTTTTATGCTTTTTTTTTAACGTTGGAACGTAGGTAGGTAGATAGTGTGACACAGGGTAGGTAGGTAGTGTGACACAAGTTAGGTAGGTAATGTGACACGTATGGCTGCACTCTCTCACTAACTCACCGAATCCATGCTCATCATTTGGTTCCTCGTTGGACTCCCACGGTCGATAAGATGTGAGACATATGGAGTAGTGCATTTACGTGTGATGGATATAGGCAGGATCTGTACTATATATATTACAGAGAACCCTACAAATTGTACCCTAAACCTAAACCTGAAAGCAAGCTTCACATCCAAAGCGCAAAAAATAGCCAGCATGTCCTATGTAAGTCCTAGAAAGTAGGTAGTGATGAATTTTTAGCATTCAATTTTTTAGATTCTTCCAACCTCACAAGTAACCACCCTAGAGTGAATATTTTGGACAAAGGCCAACTCAACCTGATGCATGGGTAGAGTTGTTGACTACTACCGACAAGATGCATTTTTAAATCCCAATAGCTTCGTAATGACATATTAGGAGCTTGCTCCTTGGCATTGCCCACATGGTGTTGCCAAGTTGTATATGTTTTGTATAACAACCAGTAGTTGCGTAACTATATTACAAATTTTTTTTTTGAAAAAGCCCAAGAGAACATTTTTGAAAAAATAGCAACCCCCTCAACTCACTAAAGTAATCATTACATGTTTGACATTATAATCATCACATAGTGGCAAACTTAACAAATGACAAAAATTAGCCCTAAACTCAATTTAAAAAACACTCACTAATTTTTTTAATTGATTTTCACATACATCTAGATTTAGAGCTTTAAAAAGAACAATGTAGAGCTAATCCACATGTACGCATATAATTCCAAAAGAACATAGCATACTTCATCACACAGGAATGTAGTTGTATTACACAAAATTTGGTGTCTTAACATCATCACAAGTAACTTAGAATGCTTTAGATTCACATTCACTTATACTAACATACCTCATGTTCCTTGTTCTTAATTCTATATCTAGCTTAACAAAAGCATAGAAATTTCTTCATCAGTCTTAATCTTTCCGACATGCAATCATGTTGGATCTTAGATTCCTGTCATGTGATTCCAATGAATCTTAGATTCTTTACATGCAATCATAAGGGTTCATAGATTATTTACATGCAACTGTCTGAAGTGACATGCAACCATAAGGGTTCATAGATTCTTTACATGCAACTGTCTGAAGTGACATGCAATCATAAGGGTTCATAGATTCTTCACATGTAACTGTTTGAAGTGACATGCAACAGTCATGAAGTGACATGCATGGTCATTCGGTAATGCATGATATGACATGCAAACTTCAAATCTAACATGCATAGACAATAGGCCACTGATGCTATGACATGCAAGCTCTACATCTGACATGCATAGACAATTGGCCACATATACTATGACATGCAAGCTCTACATCTGACATGCATAGACAATAGGCCACTGATGCTATGACATGCAAGCTCTACATCTGACATGCATAGACAATTGGCCACAGATACTATGACAGGCAAAAGTACTGATCAGCCATTATGACATATGGGTAACAGTTTCAAAAGCATATCATAGTTTTGAGAGAAGGTGAAAGTGAGAGAGAGAGAGAGAGAGAGAGAGAGAGAGAGAGAGAGAGAGAGAGAGAGAGAGAGTGTGTGTGTTTGTGTGGTGATCTGAGAGTGAGATAGAAATCCGAGGGTTTGAGCTCCAAATAGTCCTTCAATCACAAAAATGACATAGTCTCCTTGAGGGGATGCCTCAATCCCCTTCTCTAGAGCACTTGTACACAACAAACAATAAAATGGAAGAGTCTGGATGCATCATCCCTTCATCCTCCTAGTAGAGGGGCGCATTTCCACTTATATAGAGAGTGGAGAGGCCTTCAAAAGTGAGTGAGGTGTCAAGTTCAAGTGTATGAGGTGTGAGGGAGACTCCAATTGGACTTAGGGAGAAGTGGAGTGCATGGATGAGGTGTTTTAGTTAGGGAGGGTGAGTGGGTGATGTGTACTAGCTTGGGAGAGTTATTATGGTGAGTTGGCATATGAAGTGAGAGTGTAGGAGGGTGCCCCATTCTAGTTGTCAATTAGCCTAGAATGCATGTGAAAAAGTAGGTGGGAGGTAGGTGGTACAAGGTTCCAACTTGACTTTTAATTACATATAATTTTACATGGTTACAACTTGGAAATTCACCCAAGTGCAATTATCCTATGTAAGAGCCAAGGTATATGCCCATCTTGGTTTTGCATAATGTCCATCAATTCCTAGGCTCTTTTTTCTAGAGGTTGCCCATCCTCAGTCATGTACATTGGCACTTATTTTCTAGAGGTTGTCCATCCTCAATCATGGTGGAACAAGTCACTAGGGTGATCGGACCCTAAGCCTTGTCCTGTTCTTCATAGACTGCTCTGAGCCTTCATTATAGACTTATAAATAAGCCTTCTTTATAGACTCTATTGAGCCTTCATTATAGACTTTGTCAAAAGCCTTCTTGTATTCCGTCTTTAAGCTTAGAAAGCTTCTTGTTTCGATTCTTGTTCTTCTGGCACTTTCTCGAGTACTTGCACATACCCTCAAAGAGAGATCAGTCCTTAATCCATAGGGCTTCTTATTCTTGTTCAGATTCTTCAGGTACGTTCATGTGTACCTGCACATCCCTTGAAAGAAAGGCCAGTGTTCATAATACCATCAAACATGGTTCATCGAAGATTCTTAGTTCTACAGGTGTCAATGTCTGTTACTCAATTCATTAAAGCAATAAATTCATACAATATTCTAAAAGAATACTGATTATTGATAATTCTATATCATCAAAGTCTATCTGGGTTGGAAGCTGGGAAAGTCTTTATTTCTTAGGAGCAATTTGTCTCTACAAATTACACCCCTCCAACGCATAAAGCGTTGTCCTCAACGAAAATTTCTCAACTAAGAGTCTTAAATCTGTTTAAAAAAAATTCTAGATATTCTGATACCAAACTGTGTTTATGTTTATTTCTTTCTCTCAGATTTGATCTTATATGTAAGATCAGCATTGGGTGAAGAGTCTTTTCTTCCTTGATCTAGCTCAAATCTCTTAATCTATGAATTCAGAATTAGCTTACTGAATCAGTCTCGGGTAGATCCAATCATTTCATTTTCATCCTGAGCTTTAGATTGCTCAAAAACAACTTCATAGTAAAAATTGTTTCTTTGGGGATCCAGGAATGGCATAAGGTGTGGTCTTAAAATTTTCAGTCCTCGTTCCTCCTTAGTATGTTTTCATACTAGTCATGGTTTTACATAATGTCTTAGGAGGTTTAACTTCCTATTCATGATTTCAAAAGATTTTGAAATCTGGGTCCATTCCAATTCATCATATCACAAGGTTTACTTTCGCATTAAGTATGCAAACAAGTATAAACTAACATTACATGTCGTTCACTAAATTACTAAAAGCTCAGATCACATAACTCACATGTTTAAAACATTCAAAGCAAAGTACTGATAGTATTGAATCAAAATCTTTCTTAAAAACAACTTAAGATTTAACATCCTATCTAATGTTTTTCTCTAGGGTATTTCGAGATCTACATCTCAAACACTCTTGTGGTCCTAGTGGACAATCTTTATGGTTTAAGAAATTCTCCCTCTGTTTTACTAGTACGGCCTTCAATGCATCATGTCCATCAATTCCTAGGCCCTTTTTTCTAGAGGTTGCCCATCCTCAGTCATGGTCATTGGCACTTATTTTCTAGAGGTTGCCCATCCTCAGTCATGTACATTGGCACTTATTTTCTAGAGGTTGTCCATCCTCAATCATGGTGGAACAAGTCACTAGGGTGATCGGACCCTAAGCCTTGTCCTGTTCTTCATATACTCCTCTGAGCCTTCATTATAGACTTATAAATAAGCCTTCTTTATAGACTCTATTGAGCCTTCATTATAGACTTTGTCAAAAGCCTTCTTGTATTCTGTCTTTAAGCTTAGAAAGCTTCTTGTTTCGATTCTTGTTCTTCTGGCACTTTCTCGAGTACTTGCACATACCCTCAAAGAGAGATCAGTCCTTAAGCACATAGGGCTTCTTATTCTTGTTCAAATTCTTCAGGTACGTTCATGTGTACCTGCACATCCCTTGAAAGAAAGGCCAATGTTCATAATACCATCAAACATGGTTCATCGAAGACTCTTAGTTCTACAGGTGTCAATGCCTGTTACCCAATTCATTAAAGCAATAAATTCATACAATATTCTAAAAGAATACTGATCATTGATAATTCTATATCATCAAAGTCTATCTGGGTTGGAAGTTGGGAAAGTCTTTATTTCTTAAGAGCAATTGGTCTCTGCAAATTACACCCCTCCAATGCATAAAGGTACAATGACAACCTGTAGATTGGCAACCAACTTGCCAATCTCGCCGGGCACCTAGAAAAATCGATTAACGTTCACAATCTTGAAGATGAATGCTTTCGATGCTTTTTTGGGACTCAACTGGTTTAACGAACACGTGGTGCCTTCTTGGCAAAAGGGGTTAACCTTGTGTTATTATATAATGGCAGAAGACCTTGCGTCGTTAGAGCTGTGCCAGGGGACCAATTAAAACACAACTGAACCTGAGCCAACCATCCCTTCCAATCTCATTCACCTCTTTAATGAAGTACAACAAACAACGACAAACCAACTAACACGGGATCAAATGGAGCCAACATTGACTGCAGCTTCTACATCAAAGATGGATCCAAGTACCGATGCATAGCTCAAGGAACTCAACCTGGGCGACCAAACGCAGAATCTAGAGTCCTAGGGGACTCATTCAAACGTGCGACAAAAACGACACATCTTAGGCTCAAAGGAGCCCGTAGGTACCTTTTCCTTCCATGTTAATAAAGTAGGCCGTCTTTTTGTCGAAGGGGTGAGCCTCATTCTAGTATCTAAATGCAACATCTTTACACAAATTTTACGTAAGTGAACTAGATCCACACTTTTCCTGTGCTGAGTGCAAACACAATGTTTTACTTTTCTTTACAGTTAGTACTAGTCTTCTTTGGCGAATCAAGCCCGTGCCCTTGTATATGTGAATAAAGTTTGGCCTGTGAATTAAGCCCGTGCCATGAGTCTTAGGTTCTGGTTTGGCCTTGATGAGGACATCAGCTTTCTCAAAAGAGGGGAGGATGTTGTAAAGCTGACTCGGGTGCATCCAGTGTGCCCTGTAAGACTCTAAGGGGTGACGCTCCCTAAGGTCCCAGAGCAAGTTAAAATGTCAAGGACTGAGCCTCTAACCTGTGATGAGCCAATCAAATAGTCATAAGTCATGAGCTAGTTCTGAAGCTCGAGTCATGCACATTCGCTAGTATATACATATTGAGGATCCTGCACGGAGGCACACACACATCACACACATTTGCACCACGCTATGGAGGGCACATTTACACTTCCCTAGTATATATATATATATATATAGGATTGAGGGAGAGAGAAGGGAGAAGAGGTGTGCTGAAGTGAGGTGAGAGAGAGAGAGAGAGAGAGAGAGAGAGAGAGAGAGAGCGCAAGATATGGTGGACAAGAAAGGGGAAGAGATAGGATTAGCGAGTAAAGCAGTGATCTTAGCGGCTGGAGTTGTGTTGGGATGGATAGGCTTCGAGCTAGCTTTGCGCCCTCTTTTGAAGTCCAGGAGGACGGCTTTGAATAGGCCCCCGAATCAAACTCGCAATTCAGCTAAAGAACTGGTAATGGAGCCCTTGGAAGCCAAGCCTGAGAGACAAGATTGAAAGGACGAAGAAAAGAGCAGTTCAAAGAATCAGTAACATCCGACTTATTCTCACAGTAAAGCACCAATTGTGCTTCTCTAGAGACGGTTTCTGATGGAATGTTTACAGGCATCGGAATTCGATGGTTATAACCGTTTTCAAAAAGTTGCTTTTAGTTATTTATACCTTTTGTAAGGAAAACATTTCCGTTGTTGAGGAGTGTTTGAGATAATTCTGAATTTTTTATAACAACTATTATTCAGTGTCGGCTTGAAGTGATCTCCTTTTTGTAATTGGAGATTTTTTGAACTATGTCTTCAATTGTTTTCCATTTGGCCTTAATCCTTTCCACTTAAAAAATGGGAAAAACTTTGATTACCGCATTGAAACTCAATTCTTGAGAAATTATCAAACGAAACATGGCTTTTAGTCGATTATACACTAACAAAATAATTTTGTGATGGGGACTCTTTCATGCTCGTTTCTTGTAAAATAGTATAAAGGGCTTGCCCCACCTGCTGTTTTAAAGAAATCAGCACTAATTGAGGTGCGGCAGGTGCCCCACCAGCTGTTAACTAAATCATTCACTTAGTACTAACTGAACCTTTGTATTGTTTTGGCCATTGCTTAACCCCTAGCCAATAACATCATAAGCTTCAGTTAGAGAACTTCAACCTGCATACACCTCCAACAGCGCGCCCCCCCCCCGCCCCCCCCTTCTCTCATGATTTGTTGCTTAGGGGGGTTCAGTTGCCCTGTAAGTGTAATAGAACCATGTTTTATGATTGGTGTTCTTCTCAAAGTTGCTTGTGATTAGCCCATTGGACTTAAGTGCCACTGACAATTCAATTCGCTAGACAAAGGGACTGGGCCTAGTAGCTGAATTTCAGTAGCCCCTACAGGGGATAGAGGGAGTGCCGCCTCATGCAATGTGGCAACGCAAGCTTTAGTCTGAAAGGGGTTTTGGTGTTTTACGTCACGAGAGGGTCTACTTGTTGTTGGATTGAACAGCCCTTGTTATTTCAAAGTCACTCTCTTTAATACTGTTCACTTTGTGAGAGTATTGTACAAGAGATGATCAAACATGGACTTAGGGTGAGTGTCCCCCGTTGACTGGTGATCTAGGCTTTGGGGATCAGTCTGTGACAAGTCAATAAACCGGTTGGCCTCCGAGTTGCCATTTCCCCATTGACTAGTAACGAAGGTAGACGACGACAACCCTTCCCCGGCCCCCCTCCCTTCTCTCTATGTCCATAGGTTGTCTTTGTGAAGGGTAACTACCCCCAGCACCTACTAGGCTTCCACATAGCGAAAAACAAGGATTGCTACCATAGTGAAGCCATGATTGCCCACCATCCCGTGCTCCTCCATCTAGCTTGATCAGTGACAAATCAGAGCAAAATTCGCTTTCGAAGTAGAGTAAAAATTTGTCAAATTGTCATTGCCAAGATTATGGCATGAATTTGCAAGTTGTGGTGGAGAGTGGTGCTTGGTTCTTGGACATTAAAATGGGTTCTTTCAATTTTGGGGAGTGCCAATGATGAAAGAGTGCTCATAATGACTAGATTGCACTGGCTTGATGAGAGTAATAGCATTTGACCGTCCTTGCATGAAATTGGATGAACAAGGGAGTATTCGATAGGTGATGTAGGGTATCTAAATTACTTACCTTTCCTTGAACATGCTAGTTCGTGATTTTTTTAATGACAAGCACTCATCTACTCAAATGGTAGTTGAGAAATCATTTAGCTTATTGAAAGCTTTGTGGAAAGGGTGCTTATTGTCTGTCCAAAGTTTGCAAAACCACCAGAGTGTCCATGTGTGTTGTATTCCAATGTTTAGTTACCCAGTTTGGACCAGCCGTTTGAACCAGCCGATTCGATTCGATGGTACGTACCAAGTTCAAATCGGAGCGGCCAGGTTCGAACCGTCAAACCGGTTTTAGGGTTTTTGGATTTTTATTCAAATTTGATTCTTTCTGACTCCTGAGGATTAATCATGACTCACATTATTGAGACGTGCCTAAACTGATGCATAAGCTGGGTCTAAGTAAATTGTAATCAATGATTCATTCAAATTTCAATCAGGCAAGGTATTTACTTGGTGGAATGGGACCTTAATGGTCATGAATCACGACTCATCGGTAAAGAATGCCACAATTAGCGTCTATTCATTTGTTTTCCTTGGTTGATCTTGCTTGGCATTGGGCAGATGCATCATGGCCCAATGCCTTGAGTTTCAACTTTTCAAAATTCAGTCTGATAGTTTATACAAAAGTTTTGGAGTCGTTCTGGTTCAAATAGATTAAGTGATATGTCTACTCAGCAACTTCTAGTACAGCTTCATTGGTGACTTACAAGAGAGTACCCCTCAAGAAATAGAATCATCGTTTTCCAATGTCCACTGTTACATGATACATTTGTAGCTAGAGCCTAGTACTCTATTTTATTAAACTCTACTGGGAGGACACCTCAGACCTGTGACCACTGACCTTATACTAATATACTCGAGCTTGATTTCCACACATGATAGCAACCACAAATTCAAATGCCTTATGCAGGCTGCAACAATGAACATGCTATTGTTGATGAATCATCATTGATTGCAATTTACAATTTACAACTTATAACCTACTATTTAGTAATTTGAGCAAAAATAAAAGCATTGAGCAATGAATACAATTTCAAACTGTCTCCTAGTCCTCCTTCGAAGCTGCTGTGTAGCACCAATAGGCTCATCCTCATCATCGTGGGAGTCCTCATCCCCATCACCACCACCTAAGGAAGTTGGAACCATCATCCTCGGACGAGTTGGACTCTTCCTTAATGTGCTCCTCCTCAGATGTCTCTTCATCGGAGGACTTGATAAGCTCTTCTTCCTCATCGGAGCTGTGCTGGAAGCCTATCTTCCACCCCTCCTGCGTGCACGTGATGTTGCAGCCTACGTGGTAGGTTCTGCGAAAACGAATTGGCCAACAACAATGATTACATATAGTGTCTAGCTGCTAGCCTACAATCAACAAACTACAATATACTACTTACGAGTTGAACTTAGAAGTCAGTAATTTAATTGGAACTTTGAAGTTTCAACTTGACACTTTGTGGTGCCTCAAGCAATGGAGATAAACTTGTAGTCAATAAGGCCTCCTGGTGTAGGAAGGCATAAACATCCTCCTCCTGTGATCTCGGAGGCAAGTTTGGATCACGCGTCATGTCGATCTCATCAGGATTCACCTTTGGAATCTAACAGGAATTTCAAGCATCAGGATTGAGGAGTCACACTCACGACTAATGATTAATCATTTCAAGTTTCAAGTTTCAAGATCCAGCTTCCAACTTGATCCAAGAGCTTTAACTTGACAACATAATGCAAGATTTTTCCCCTCCACTCTCCTCGTTTAGGAAATCACTAAGTTTGTCGATAAAGTAGGAGAAAAAGGATAGCCTTGTTTCACACCAAAATATTGCTGAAAGTTGTTTTTGAGAAGCCACTTTTGCACCTCACCTGCTCAACCACTGTTTTGTAAGGCTGTCACGCTCAGCATTGCATGTTGAGTGTCTAACAGAATACCAAGTTCGTCCATTCTATTCTCAAGCTTCTTCCTAGGGACCATAACAAAGGCTTTGCGGAATTCCAAAAAGCAGCAATAAAGATTCGATTTCCTCCTTTGGCTATCCTCTTTAATACTCCTCAAGGTAACAAGATGATGAATTGTTGAATGTTGTCTTGGAAATCTAGCCTGCTCTTTTGCTCTAAGATTACCATTTTCTAGCCAACTCGTAAGTTTTTTCTCCACAATGCTACCTCGTAGTTTTGCTAAAAAGTTATCAATCATGATTGTTCCATAATTTGAGGCATTATTCTTGTCTCCACTCTTAAAAATATGAACAATAATGCTAGTTTGCTAAGGAGTATGAAGTTTATAATTATGGTTGAACAAGTCCATAATGAAGGGGTAGAGAACCTCTTTACTCATCTTGAAGGCCTTTGATATCTTATGCCTGTGCTTCTCATATGCAAGGCCCCTGCTACCTTGTAGAGCTGTTTGGCATATTTCAGCTAATCTTCATCTTTATTGGCATTCTTTTGAATTATTTTGCCGAGTTTTCTTCAAAAACTCTTAGGATCTCTCTTCCAATTTTTGGCAATAACATCTTGTTGAATTCGAATAAAACCAGATTTTTTCTTGTTAAGAAGTCTTTTATATGTAAAAAAATGCTCACCTTCACTTCCATGTTGAATTGATAGTTTTCTTGCTGCCTTACAGTCATTAACAAACCACAGATTATTTAGAAAACAAATCTTTCTCTTTTTTCTAGCTTTGTTGGTTTTGAATGATAAATCTGCACTCTTGATAAGGGACTCATAGAAACTCACATATTTGTTGGAAATGCAATTGCCCCTGTAGTTATCCTCAAGATTCCTCTTTAAATGAACTAGAAACAATTCCTTTGGGAACAAATTTGAATTTTTTGCAAACAATTTAGAGTTGTCTTCGTTTCTTTCCAAGCATATAATCATGCAAAAAGTTAGTAGATGAATATCTTATTCTAGCAAAGGGTCTCCTACTTCCATAGAGCCAATAGTCTCCAGAAGTCCAAAAGATGCTAAAGCATAGTCCATGACACTATTGACCTTTGACAAAGAGCATGGAAATAATGGCCACCTTTCAAGTCCATTGCAAATAACAAGAGAAGGATGTGACCTGTTTCTATGAACTTGGCAACATCTAGTCTAATTTCTCCATAAGGATCTTCACTATACATATTTTGGTAGAAAGCCGATCATTGAGGTGCAAAATAACAAAGACCAAGAAATATATTTTTTTGTTTGCCTTTAAAATTTTCAGCCATATGTATCGTTTTTTTTTATGTCTTTTCTTACAACTTTTTACAGTCCTCCAAAGAATCTTTGATATAACAAGCCACTCCGCCAAATCCTCTTTTCCCATTTCCTCTTTCATTCCATAAAAACTCAAAGTGGATGGTATCAAATGAAGGTATTTTGCGGCATTCATGTTCCCAAGTTTCAGCTAAAAGAATGATGTCCTTTCCTTTTGCTACTTCACTCAAGCCAATTCCTTTGTCCTCTAGAAACTTATTGCAATTGGTCTCCCTGGTCCCCTCTTGCTCTTTGTTAGGAGCATCTTTCTAAAATGCTTTTCCATGCCGTAGGGCAGCCCACTTGCCTTCTGCTCTCCATTGTTTCACTTTAGCCCATGCCCATTCAATGAAAACGTCTGCTTGTTTGACGATTACATTGGAAGCTCTCTTCAGAATTTCTGTTCTTCCTTCACCATAGATTGACCTCCTTTGATAATGTTGCTTTTGTCAAGTACATTGTTGTCCACTGATCCCTTAACAATATCTGCCAAAGAAGAGGCCTCTACCTTTTTTTAGAAAACTGCCTCCTCCAAGCTAAGGACCTTAGCTTGAAGTTTTGAATTGCTGTCTATTTGTACCGCATCTTCAATCCTCTTGATACAACGTCAAAATCGGTACCATTGACCTTCTTAGAAGAGGAATCCTCTTTTCAACAGCAAAAATATGAGTCTCATAATATTTAGGTGTCTCACTTTTGACAAAGTTCACCTTTCTCCTTATTTAGCGAGGATATCTCCAGACGTAGTGAGGATAATTCTATCTCCATATTGCCCATCTTTACCAACATTTCTTCAACCTGCTTCTGCAAGTTATCCCTTTTTCCTATCTTTACTGTCGTTTCTTTGAAATGTTTCTGTAGCTTTCTGATTTTCAAACCCTCCCTTGGATTCTTTGGCTACTTCTCTACTATCCACAGGTTGCCTATTCAAGATTCAATGACTTTAAGGCCAAAACTTTATAGCTTAGGCCTCAAAGGTCAGATCTGCACTTGTTGGCTCCAGTATCAAGTAGCCCTGAGGAAGTCTCATTCTATCTGTTGCAAGCTTTTCGGTTCAAAGGGCCTGATCTTCATACTTGTCAAGTTGGAGAGTGTTCCAGATTAAGCTTTATTCCCGCCAATAATTTCCAGCATACCCTGCCATGGAATGTTCAACATAAGAAACAGCAGTTATTGCTGCCAGCCTGCCACCTATGATAATAATTACCATTTAAGGCCCGCCGTTACATGAGACCGTGGCAATGAAAGAATTGATGAAAAGAGAGGCATGCTAAACAATGGTGTTGTCTTCAATCAAATTTATGATTCATGCTTCCCTCCACAATTTCAAATTATGGAAAATTCAAAGCTGAATTAGTTCTCACTTTGTGCTAATCCTTCAATAGAAAGCCCAATCACGTGGTGGACCATCTTTGACGACCCTGTCCCTTATTGAGATGATTGGCCACTCGCATCCTTTCATAGAACCGTTCTATCAATGGTGTAGAGGAATTGGAGCATTTGGGCACACATTGACATGAAAAAGCACAACATAATATTAATGGAAAATATTGTTGTTATGCAACTTGATACAAGGCTTGCTCAATGCCCTCAGAATGCCGTAGAGCTGATGGAGGTGCGCTGGATAAGTGCCTTGTTGTTCCAGGCTCTGGTCGTGGCTCCATCTACACCTACACCAGCATAGGTTGACAATGAGATCATGACCACATTGTGCTGGAACTTGGAGCAGAATTTGCTCAAATACATGCCTCATTATACGACAACACGTACTAGCTAACAGACATGTCACCGAGCAGAGCAAAGGCATAAGTGCATGGGTATCTTACTTTCAAATGAAACACAAGTTATCTAGGAAGCACTAATGTTTCTTGGCTTGTTAATGTCTTCAGGCATAGGGGATGAAGGCAGGTAGCGCAGGAGCTGAGGAGTGAGATGCAAACTTCCGAAGATACAAGTGCACAGTGGCTCATCGTTGGCCTAGACAATTGAGTTATCTAGGCTACTGAATGAAAAAATGCATCTATCTACAATAACATTTAAAAGAAATACCTCTTTTGCTATTATATGTATGAATTCTCTCAATGCGGGGTGCTTGAAGTCCATAATTTGAGGTGCTGAACTGCTCTGGAAAAAAGTATTTTCTCCTTTTATCAGGCTCCAATGCGATTTCCCCCTTGGTGTGGCCATTCTAACAGAGAGGGCAAAAATCTGCTCATTTGTTGTTACAAATTTGAGGTTCATACTATCAGATGATTTGAGCTCTTACTTAGTAAGCACCAACCTGCTGTAATCTACTGGGTGAATATCAGGGATGAAAGCAACTGGAGCTAGGGCAGTTTTTGGTACAGATTTATGCACTAGGTTGTTATTATTTCTCATAATAACAACCTAGTAAGTTTCATCTCTTAGTTTGCACTGGAGCTCTGTAATTATATTTCAGATTATGTTAAGTACTAGCTGGATTTTTCTAGCAGAATTTTGGATCTCTACCTTGTAGAAAAATTTTCTTCTCATGAAGTGTAGTAGATTGAGGACCTCGGATTCTTTGGGAGATGTTTAAGAGAACCGAAATTTTAGCTGGGAATATGGACGTTCTATGTTCATCCCTAATTACGTGTAATCAAAATTTTGAGAGAGACACTGGAAAGTAGGAGAGGAAGCAAAGATTCTGCGCGGGGGTTTGTGGGTGACAAGTAGGGACATGGTGGATGGTAGAGAGAGCACCTATTTCTGTTTCTTGCATGCATACTTCCGTCTTTTTTAGGAGCATTCATTTTTTATCCTAGAAGAAATGGTTTCAATTTCCAGCCAGATCTTTTTTGTTTTTTGTGCCCGTTTTCATTCTATATTACTTTTAGTCATCTAGGGCTAGGGCTTTGTACCTAGCCATGCTTTGGCAAGATATGCGAGCCAAGGTTCAATCGCTTGATAGCTCAGGATGACATTTGCTACTTGTTTACTGAGCAACAATTTTACTGAGATATGCCTGATCCCAATCCTATTATGCAAGTGAAGGCACACATTGGGTCTTATCAGGCCCAATAATGGGATCATGGGCATTGCTAGGTCTGAACTTTGAGTTAGTTTATGGAAGTGTAGGGCCTTCTTGGCTGGTAGCTGTGGGATCAGATACATTGAAGCCATCCGCTTGAGGCAAAGTCCTTTCAATAATTTTTTGAGGTCCTCTAGGCCATCGTTCTTAGGTACACGCTCCTTCAGACCATTCCATTTGTCAATGGATCTTCTGAGGCCAGCCTGTTTCAGTTCAAGCCCTTTAAGTCATTTATTTGGAGTGAATAACAATTCAAGGCTTCTACGCTGACTAATGATGCACAATTTGATCAGGAGGTGACTCCATCAGCATTAGGCAAAATTTACGACCAGGGTTTACCCATTGGAACCTGCTACATTGACTCAACTTGTCAGATCTAGGCTTTAGATGGTGCATGTTGCATGACAAAGGAGATTCCATGGCAAAGGCATGATGTTGATTACTTAGCTATTACACTAAGAAGTATTTCATTGGGGGATATGACCACATTTAAAGATGTGCTGAAGGATCTTGTGGCCTATGATATCCATTGAAGCCACACAAGACATTGTGCATGGGAGTTCAGATTCTTACCTAGGCGTTGAATCGTGTATGTGCTGTGTGGTCCAGATACACGTGCTTAAATATAGCAGAGAGATTTGGGCAAAAATTGATGTTATCTTGCATAGAGTTCATGCTCCTAGGGTAGGCCTGTACGTACAACTTAGTTAATCTATAAACATGGTGTATGTCAGACGGTTTTGGAGGTTGGCGTAACTAATGGCATCGAGTAACCATGTGTGCAACATGAAAAATGTTGGAGAGGGACTTCTATAGCATTATTTCAATTTCATGGCCAACCTAGTGCTTTGACCTGTTGATGCGAAAGACAATAGGTTCCATAACTCAGTGCCACGTATGATAATCAACTAGTCACCATTGCGACACAGAAAAGCACTTGCCCATTTTGCATGTATAGTAGGTAGACATGAATAGGTTAGCACTTTGCTGCAGCCAACTACCAATTTGTTGTGATGAGTCTCGTTTGCCTTTGTGGGTAGAGCTATCCTAGATGGTATCCAACCCAAAGTTCGAGTAGTTGATATATTGTCAAGAGCCCATAGCAGAGCAATTCTTGTCGTCTATGTCAGAGTTGAAGACTTGGTGAGTTCTTGCAATTTGTGTTGATCATGGGGGGGTACGTTGCTGGTTTGATCTTAGAGTTCATGGGCGGATTGGCAAGGCATTTCAGGCCCTTTTTTCAAAAGAGATGTGCCAATCATTGATTTGTCTACATCTCATGTTGCTTTACAATATTTGACGTTTCTATCTCGTGAACGTTTTGTGAATAAATATTTGTGCTAGATGGAGAGGAGACTCACAAAATGGCTTTGAGAAATAGAACGTTTTCAACAAGTTCATCGTTGTAGGAGCTTGATTAATCAGTCCTCCACAACTAATCACGAGCTTCAGATGTTTGGGCTGCTACGTATGTGTCAGTTGAATATTTGGGACCGAGAAAAGTCTAGAAGAGTAGCATATGCAAGAGTAGTTTGATTTCGATTGAGAATGAGGTTGACTCGCAAGAGGCTATCGAGACACAACTACATCATGCCATATTATGGAGATATCTAACTCCCACTATAGGGATTAGCCACCCCTATGCTCTCTTGATGTGTATTTGGGATTGGCAAAAGACATGATACATATCACCATCTAGAGTAGGACATATTCAACTTTGACTGAGAGCAAGGTTCATTTGAAAGAGGTTATGAAGATAGGACAACAATCTGCCATATATTCAGAGATATTCTTGGTTTGTTACAAACACTATCCACCTGCATGCTCCTGCAAAGTTCACATGCGAGAGAAGTTGGAGCACGGAACAGACGGTCTGAAAAACGGACTTCGTTCGGCAACACTGGACCAATTCTCAAAAATGTTGAAAAGTAGTTGATTTAGTGGGAATTCCCCCGACAAAAAGGGCGTTTTCAGAAAAATGGTGTCGGAATTGAGCTGCAAATGTCCTTGTGGGTTCGGGTCGAGCCCACGAACCTGTGGACACTTCCCGTCCGAGGTTTTGATTTTTTCTCACTGAATGTGACCAATTTATGGCTCGACGGGCCCAGAATCCCATAACTTCGTTTAGGGTTTCTGGTTCGGACGCACGTTTCTCTGTGAGGATAGTTCAGAGAGCATGAAGTATGAATTTTTTGAGGGCTGAAACATGTGCTAACCTTATTGAGGCTCAGATCTTGTTCGATTTCTGAAAAGCCAATAGACCTTTGAGCTAGGAAAATGGCAGCAAAGCTATTGGAAATTGAGAAAAAGTGCAGAGAGCTAAGAGAAACTAGTAGGCGATCAGGTAGGCTAGCTTAATATAGGTGCATGTGAGTGAAAATAGAAAATAGAAGGAAAAAATCCAAGACTTGCTTGCACTCTCAACTAATTGCAACAACCCATCGAGAGTTTGGAATTGTTCTATGATGTCTTATTAGCTATTGATATATACAATCACTATCTTACCTCACATAAACTATTCACATTCATTGGCATGGCAAAAATGGATCGTGTGTGTATATGTGTGTGGATTTGTTGAAGGCAGTTTGTACTGTGGACACCTCCCCTGATTGTTTCTCACTGATGTGATCAATTCTTGGCTTGATGGGCTTAGAATCCCATAATATCATTTAGGGTTTCTAGTTCAGAAGCACGTTTCTCTGTGAGTACTGAACCGTTTGGAGCCCGGTAAAAAATCTTCTCAGATGCTTCAATTATCTAAAGAGTCTTCAATGCAGATTTTGCATCAGTAGAAGGTGATCAGTCTTTTGTGCATTGACCCCATACTTGCACTTTATATTTGCAAACTCACATTCTCAAAATTCCATGTGTATCAACTGAGTATAATGCTTTCTTTGTATGCATCTCATATTCAGAACAATGTCTGTAGAGCTACTTTTAAAAAAGGAACTTCCATATTTTGATTTTTGCCACCGAGTAATGAGATTTCCACTATATACTCACTTTTGTACAACCAATTTTCTAATATATGTACTTCAAAGACTGTTGTTCTAACAGGTCTGATCATTAGTTAGAATACTTAAAGAAACAGGCAGGAAGTTAATCCACTGAGTTGGTTTTTCGGGTGTCCAACAATATGATGATATCTATTTTAAGGTGTTCTATCTTTTAGTTATCACTGGTTGTTTTAAGGAGAATTAGTATCTTGATTATTGTCCAGCCCTTCAACCTTGTCAAACTTGTGCACTGCAAGCTGAAATCTCTCTTAACAGTTAGTCCCTTGTAGATAATATAATAGAGGTAATCATAAATCTTTTGTTTCCTTGATCATTTTGTTAGAAGCTCGTGTTTATTTTGAAATATTTCTAGACTACATCTTTATTAACCGCTCATGCCAATGACATTCTTATAAAGTCTGATAGAAAAGTAAGTATCAGATATTCTACAAAAAGTTGTCAAATTTCTTGACAAACATCTCGTAGGTCTGGCTTCACAATTCACAACCATTATCATAGGCACAATAATAGTGGTTCAGATTCGCTTTTATTCACATGAATTGTTGTCCTAAGTAGCATTAACAAACTACCTTGCTACATAGGCTTTTACGGTATACAAATGGAATGATATATAATCACTCCATTCCTCGCCCTCTGCCATTTTCTTTGAATTTCAGTAGAAAGCTAAGAACTTTTCTAGAATATGTGTAGCATGTCAAATGAATTTTGACTCACATGAGAATATCTTTATACTACTACTCTATAATTTGAACTTAGGAGCATGATCTTGAGACCACCCCATTCCCTAGGCCACCTCTCGGGGAGTAAATTCTGATCAATTATTATAGTGAAGATAGTGCTCTGGCCATGCAGTAGTGATCAAAATCAAACGAAACAAAGCCGGAAAGAATGGCTTCATTGTATTGGAAATGTACACAATAAGAAGAGAAGAAAAATTACATTTTTCATTTAGGACTGTGGTAGACTAAAGAAATCATCATGTGAACCTATAATATAGAGAGAGAAAAGTTTGTGATACCATGCTCATCATGTACATAGCAAAATAGAAAATGTTCAGCAAAGCTTGGAAAAAGATCATTTGCTCAAAATAATCATTTGCTCAGTTCGTGGAGAGGTAGAATGTAAACCTCTCTTCCACATCCTATAACTGCAGATTGAATGTGCCCCCTACTCACAAACTAATGATAAACAATTGAATTAATATGATTAACACTACCAAGATAATAATAAGGTAGTAAGAGATGAAGTTGCGTGAGAAGAATCTGGAAAGCGAGTCAATTGGCAGCTGCTCAGGTTCAATTGGTAAAAGTTACTTTCAGGTGCCCTCTGCAAAGCACATGCAAATTCAATTGAAAGATTGTTTACGACATGAGAATACTTTAACGGCGGACTCCTTGGAGATTGATTTGTAAACAACAACTGCATCGTCGCTTCTCGAAATATCCTCAATAAAGTTAGCTTCTTCGTAAACCTCGATTGCAGGTTCAAATGGCTTCTGCTTTGCTTCCACTACCTTCCGAGGCTCATTCATTTTCTTAGTCTGTAGACTCAAAGAGCAAAAAATTATTATGTCCATTTAGATTTACAAGTTTTTTATGCTTGCTAGTCTGACCAGGCTGCTGACAATCAGATGAATATCATGCAAAACTCTTGGTATAAGTCATCGAATAGGTGTTTTTATTACCTCCAAACTTGCACGCAAGAGGCTAAATAGCAGAGATAATTGAACCCAGAAAAAATTTCCTTTGAATCTCTGTTTTATATTCCTAGTGTTTCAAACTCTTGCATAAGCAGGGATCATCCAGATACATTGAGCCACTGCTCTAGATTCTCAGAATAGCGGAAGTTAGAAGATATCAAATCATTGTCTGACTAAATCGGAGCTCAAGAACTCCCCACACATTTTTTACAACTGAATCACAATGTAATAAGAAAAGACAACTCAAGGTTTTATAATAAATTATGCTCATAAGATAAACGCACACCACCATCTACATGAGAAAACATATTGTGTTTCATAAGCAGTTACAACGTGAAGGCTTCCATTGGCTGAGTCTTTTCATTGCAACATGAGATGTAACATGCACTAAAAAACGAAACCCGTTTTGCCCTCACGCTCCAAAGAGTACCAGCGAAGATCATGCAAGTATCCAAAAGTACAGATATCTGATCTGATGGTATGACATCAGCAGATACATTTTAGGTCGTGGCTAATCTGCCACTCTTGTAATTCTCTGATTAGTTGTAGATGTTTAATAACTCTAATCTTAGGTTCACATAGAGCAACCATACTTATTGGATGATACTTGACATATAGATCAACAGAATACACATACAATGTAATGTAATAGTCTGATGCTAGTAAGCAATCAAGACGAAAAATACAGAATACTTGTCCGCTTGTGTGCGAAGACAATTCTGTCTAGGATCAGAAGATCCAACTGTCCGCTAGTAAAGCGAGACGATTACTCGTGAGTGAACCGTGTTTCTCTCACGCCAATGCACTGCGTGGATATGCACGTAGTGCTCAAGGAATTAGGGAAAAGAAATCAATAGATGATATTGTAGCCTTCGCGCACATATCAATTTGTGTTGTGCTTGATCTCTAATGCAAATGTTTCTGTTGTAAATCGTGTGTCTTGTTCATTTTGAATTTCACACTTTGGTTGAAACTATGTTGAATGTTGTATTAATTTTATGAACGTAGATCAGTAGTGACTGACTATAGTCTGGAGGATTGTAGGAGTGATTCAGTTGGCAGTGTCCAATGATTGCATCTGAACTCCATCTGAGATGAAGAGAGTCGTGCTTGATTCGCCTTCGCGAAAGTTTTGCGAATCCGATGAATTCATCAGTCATCATTCTCAACAGTGGTATCAGAGCCCACCCTGTCATACTCTGACATAGCCGAGAAGCTATCAGATCCAGGAGGCCAAGCATTCAGACAATCAACCATCAACAAGGAAACAGACTTCAAGAAGCAATGGCTTCAATCAGCAACATGCAAAGCAAGATCTGCACGATACTTGATTCTTCAGGATCTAACTTTCTAGCCTGGAAAGTTAAGACATCTTACAGGAAGCTGATAGGACCACTGATGTACCTTGCTGACAATACACATCTTGATATTGCTTATGTAGTATTTAGGATAAACCAATTCTGCACGAATCCAGGCTCGACACATTGGAAGATTGCAAGACGAATTTTGCAATATCTTCAATTAATGAGGGATTATGGCTTGTGTTATTGTCGTGGTGCAGGTTCCAGAATACTTTCCTACAACGATGCTAGTTGGGCATCTCTCAAGGATGACTATAAAAGCGTCTCAGGAGGATGCACCATTGCATCAGGAGCAGCAGTTCTCTGGGTCAGCAAGAAGCAGACCATTGTGGCCTAGTCATCCTGCGAAGCAGAGTACGTAGCAGCAACAAAGATGGCCAACAAAATAATCTGGCTAAGGCAATTCTTGGATGAATTGGGCGAAACAAGAAATGAGCCTCTGGTCTTGCAGATGGACAACACCTCTGCAATACACCTGAGATGATGCAGACCACCTTCATAGGAACAAAAAACATGGTTGTTGACATCTTCACCAAAGCCCTAGCAAAGGACTCTTTGAGAGACAAAGGAGCAGTCTCGGGATCGTAAAGCTATCATGCTTTGAGAGAGAGCTGAAGAAACAAAATGTTTCCAACTACAAAGCCTTGTTATCTTTCAGCCCGCAACCTGACGAAGATGTTCACGAACTCGAAAATATAGAGACACGAAACACGAAGAGATTCGCGAACATGAAAGTCAAAGGAGAAGAAGACGAACGATTTGCGAACACCAAATTCAAAGGAGACGAAGACGAATGGTTTGTGAACACGAAAGATCCACGAACGAGATTCCTTTGCGGTCCAGTACGAGAGAAAGGCATACAAGAAAAACGAAACCCGTATGCAAGTACCCATAAGTACAGATATCTGATCTGATGCTATGACATCAACAGATACATTTTAGGTCGTGGCTAATCTGCCACCCTTGTAATTCCTTAATTAGTTGTAGATGTTTAATCACTCTAATCTTAGGTTCACATAGAGCGACCATACTTATTGGATGATACTTGACATATAGATCAACAGAATACACATACAGTGTAATGTAATAGTCTGATGCTAGTAAGCAATCAAGACGAAAAATACAGAATATTTGTCCACCTGCGTGCGAAGACAATTCTGTCTAGGATCAGAAGATCCAATTGTCCGCTAGTAAAGCGAGACAATTACTCGTGAGAGAACCGTGTTTCTCTCACGCCAATGCACTGCGTGGATATGCACGTAGTGCTCAAGAAATCAGAGAAAAGAAATCAATAGAAAATATTGTAGCCTTCACGCACATATCAATTTGTGTTGTGTTTGATCTCAAATGCAAATGTTTCTGCTGTTAATCGCGTGTCTAAGTTTCTTCTTGTTCATTTTGAATTTCACACTTTGGTTGAAACTATGTTGAATGCTGTATTAATTTTATGAACGTAGATCAGTAGTGACTGACTACACTCTGGAGGACTGTAGGAGTGATTCAGCTGACAGTGTCCAATGATCGCATCTGAACTCCATCCGAGACGAAGAGAGTCGTGCTTGATTCGCCTTCGTGAAAGTTTTGCGAATCCGACGAATTCATCAGTCATCATTCTCAACATTACATCCAATGACATGCATTTTGTTTGGTGGCTCCACAAGCTCCCATGTGTTGTTTGACATCAAGGCATCAAACTCAGGGGTCATTGCTTCAACCCATTTCTTGGATTGAAGTGCTTCTTGGACATCTTTAGGCTCTTTATCTGATATGAAGAATGCATGATAAGAAGTTTCACCTTCCACTTGCCTTCCTCCCTCATCATAAGTGAGCTTTCTTGGCTCAGATATTTCTCTTGTGGATCTTCTTGGTGTAGGTGCTTGAAGTTGCTCCTCCTCAAGCCTTGGCCTCACCACTTCTTGAACAACATCAAGATTGATGATTGTAGATCCTGCATGAGGCTCCTTGATCTTTGCTTCATCCAAGTTAAACTTCTGATCTTCATGAAAGATCACATCTCTACTTACAACATTCTTGTCAGTAGAGGGAAGATACACTTTGTATGCTTTCTTAGAAGATGCATATCCAACAAAAATTTATTTAACAGCACTAGGCTAATTCTTCTTCCTAGTCTCTAACATGCACATAGCATAAACAGTCAAAGATCCTACACTAGAGAAAATATGGGCCCAAAGAAGGCCCTATAAGAAATGCCATGTAGGAGAGAGAAAAATAACTATAAAGTAATTATAATATCATTTTCTTATTTCTTTACGCATCTGCCCGCATTACTTTCCATGTAAATGAATGCACCTTAGTTTAGTCACATCAAACTTCACTGGTGTTTAACCACAGTTAAAATATAATTTTTTAAAGTGCTGAAATATTCCCTCCCAATAGTTGGGAACACTCAAAAATTTGAATTAGGAGTGACATTTCTGAAAAAAAAAAAAACCTATGCCATCTCTATCTCCAAGGTCAAAAACAAGTGTTTAGCGCCATCTCTATCTCCAGCAAAGTCGTTAGCGCCATCTCCAGCTTTGTTATTGTCATTGTGTTGTTTGTTACTATACTACTGTACTGATGACAAAGCTTTATCATCTTCATATGGATCTGTCACCAGAATATGCTCCGCTCAGGATGAGAAATGCAAAGCAACCCAAATTGTCAACTTCTGATATGGTCCGATACAGGGAGGAAAAGCTAAAACATGTAGATTTATGGTCATCAAGAACATTGTATCCTATTGATCCATGTTCATTGCAACATCCAAATTTTCATTCGATAATCTATATGTGTCATGGAATCAAGGAAAATATCAAAAGAGTGCGAAGAAAAATCTACAAAGATGAAAACTTGTTTGGATGAAAATGAGATGCTCAAGGAGGAGATCCAAAGGTTGAAATCTTCTTTGCATCATTATACAACTAGTAATGATGAGATAAATTCAATCCATGCGTATCTCATATTTGTCTCTTGTTAAAGATATGGATGTGCTCAACAGAAAGGTCCGAAGCAACAAGAGGAAAAGACTGGTAAACAAGGATATATGTGATCTATCATCCAGAGGAAGTCATAGAAAAAGACAAATCTGTGCATTCAAGTAAGTTATAGCTTATTTGGTATTGAATATTGTTTGAACTTTTTAATTCATTTATAATCACTAATTTTGTTACTTATTCATTTCAACTTTCTGTTGATTTGCTTATTACATACTGTTGTGAATACTATGAGTGTCCTAATTTCTACTGACATTTTCATGAACATTATGTTTGCAATGCAGATCAGCATTGGTTGTTGAAGACCATTTGGCCGATGAGATTTCAATTGGAAACTCACTAGGCTCTATCTTGACTTCTAAATCTATGAAATCAATGTTAAATAATAACAAAATAAAAAAGATTAAGGCTTCAGTTGCCGATAGCATTATGGATGAAGTTGGGAAAATATTAGACACTACATTGCTTCAGGGGGCATGTGACTTTTCTAGCATCAGTAGGGAAGCATATGCAACAATGTTTAAGATGATAAATGAGGCAATTGCACAGGTATATATTAAAAAATTTCCAATCCCACGACCATTTCATCTTAAAAAAAATGAGACATGTTAAACCATGGTATGCAGAAAATAGTTGGTAATCCATTTCATATCAATGAAGTGTATTGTTCGAAAGGAGAAAGTCTAGCTTATAACAATTCCAACAATTTGTTTATTGACATTAATCAGTTATTAACATTCATCATAAATTTTTACGGTATTACAAATGAGAATGTCAATAACAAGTTGATAGTTGTTCTCAAGTTAGATGAGTCTGAAATTATAAAAGGACAAAAAATGGAAAGAGTCAGTCTCACAATCATGAATGGAGCACTTTCAAATTCAGAACACTCAGAAGGCCTCAATTTTAGTGTTCAATCAGAAAATGATATCTGGTGGTTGGCAGCATTTCAGGTATAGTAGTTCTTTCGCATAATAAATAGAGATAATCATTTGAATATGGATTTCATATCTAAAATATTCTCTGTGTTAATATTATGAGTCTAATCACGTTTTTGTACTCTCTTATAGGTGCTGAAAGAAGACCATAACATTCACTCATGGATATTTAATAGAACGTCATATCCTACCACCATAAAAAAATCACATGGAGGGAGTTCCACTCAATATTCCTGGAATTGGCACTTTCAACATTGAATGGCATTTAGCAGGAGATCTGAAGACATTAAAATGTATGTTCAATTTATCTCATGGCGCTAACTCTAAACACCCTTGTTTGTACTACATGAAAACAACAAAAGACATGACAAGGAGTACAGGAATATTAAGAGATCGAGAAGATCCTAATTGGAAACCTTTACTACCGATTCTTCTACGAAATGTTCATATCTGTACATTGCATGCGGAGGTGCGTATTATAAAATATATATATATATATATATATATCTTCACATCTTGTTTGCATGGAATTCCGAACCAGAGGCCTCTGCGAAGGAAGCTATTTCCAGATTAGAGGATGTGTTGTTCAAAGCAGGCTTACATAAAGGCTTCGTTAAAATAAAAAAAGATGACAAGCTATCAGATAAAACATGAAATATTCCATGCAAGCTGAGCATTGGAGGATCTAAAACTCAAAGATTTTTTTTAAATTATTCTGGCAAACAATCTAAGGTTCAATACACAGTTTCTAAAGAAATTATTGCAGCAACTCAAGATTTCGAAGAAGAAGGTTCTACACAAAGTACAAGTTTGGAAAAGTTAGACAACATGGTGAAATACTTGAGAAAAGATAAATTTTTAAATACTGATGTACAAACGATACAAAAAACAACCAATGAATTTGTGGATGCAGTTCAAAGTGCACGAGGTATTGATCATATAACACATTATATGGTAAGATTTTGATTTTACACTACGATAGACAAATATGTGCAATTAAATTAGATACTTTTGGTACTAATTTAGATTATGTTTTTATGACATGCAACACATATTACGACATCATTCGACATTCTTTGCAAGAAACATTGGAAGTCTTAGCATATGGTCATTGCAAGGAATGGGAAAATCTCATTGGCAAGCAAGAGCGACATTTCATAAAAGTACACAACATGGTGGGACTAGCACAAAAAACAGCTATATACTGAAACTTTTCCAACGGTTTATTTTATAGCCAGTAGGCTATAGACACACAATAAAATTTTGTATATTAAATAAAAATATTTACAAAGTACAATTCAGCAGAATCTAATCTGCTTCCGATATTTTTTTCAATGAAAGTTGCAACTTAGAATCATGCAACAATCTTCTTCTTTTGTATGGATCCAATAGCTCATAGTTCTCATGCTTACTCAGATCAACAGTAGACACTACAAAATGAGGTGATCTGAGCATGGAATTCAGTGGTCCATATCCTAAAATTTTAATCGCAATAGTTTTATTTACAAAAAATATTTTATGCACCTTACTGAAATTATATCCTCCAAGAAAATGAGATAGTGCCTTGATTGCCATAATCATAGTTTCACCATGTTAATGAAACTTTGAATGGGCAACACTTATCTCATTATTCTTGAAGGACTTCAGATAGTGCCCCAGTGCATGATCTCTTGAAAATTCTCCAGCAGAAGATCTATGCCCTCTTCGACGAATTGCGAAATCATCAAGAAAAATTGGTTACTGAAATGATAAAAAACACAATAAGCTCCAGTATATATAATCTGACATAACAAATCTACTAGTACTTGATAAGAGACAAAAGCTTACGCATTCGGCTTTGTCTTCCCTGATTACTGTCTCTCCATCAATATTATGTCCACCTTTCGATGTCAATATTGTTGGTGAATAGACAGTTGGCTGTGGAAAACCAAGTTGACTTTGGATTCTAAGAAACTCCTCCTCGGAAGGTAGATCATCTTCTTTGTTGCGCATTTCCTCCACAACCATTTTCAAGCAATCTTTCTCTGAATAAAACTTATCATTATGTACATCGTCAACACCAAGGAGAAGATCATCAGCATCAAAATCAATTATATCCAAAAATTCATCAAGCTCTTTGTTCAAAATGCAAAGAGTCTCAGCTTCAGTGAAGTCAAAAAGATCCGATATTGTCAAAAAGGAATTATTATCTATATTATAAGTAGGCAAAGTGATCAAAGATCTATCAGAAAGAAAAAGGGTAGTGAGCGTTCTAGAGCCTATAAACGATGCCCTATTTCAAGCATGATCAAAATCTGAACAATCATCTAAATTAACACTTGTATCAATAAAAAAGTATCTATATCGACAATCTTTGACTTTTCAGACTTTGTACCACTAGAAGAAGCTGCTTCAGAAGTGGAGGGCACAGCCTCCGAATCGTCAGAAATATCTAACAAAAGAAAAAAAAACAAAAGTCAAAAAATGCCTCCACACCAGGGGCCTCAGTTATAGAAGAAAGAATAAAAAGAAAAGGAGAAAAAAGGGATTTGAAATAGTCCAACCTATCAATAATACCAAATTCATTAAAAAAACAAGACAAACTAGATTCAAAATGAGACATTTTGAACAAAAATAACAGAACTAAAGTTTCAAATATTGCTCTCAAGCACAAACCGCAGGTCAGGCAAGCACGTCAAGGCAATGTGCGCTCGAGAGAGATATTTCAAGTTGGAGTATTGGATCCAAGCGCAAGAACACATAGCAGAAAAGAACATAGATGCAAAACGCACTTGAATGCGATACCGGAAGATGCAGTATCGGATCCATGCGCAACATAGTCAACGAAGGGTAATGAGAGCAAGCGGCGCACTTGAAATCGATATTCGGCAAAGCAATCGTAAATTTGCATGAAAATCCAAGCCGAGAAAGACCTATTTATAAAAAAAAAATTGCACGTGTGGAGGAGTGGCGAAGGAACACGTGTCAACTTTTGATTGGCTGAAATAAATGCGTCGTACCTAGAATGATTTATCTGACATCTGTCACGTGCGAGAATGACATGCGTCAAGAACGGATCTGCGCACGTGTCTCAGCCCACGTGGCCTCATAATTGGATCACCATTGTCAGTACGGACATTCCACGTGGCCTACTAATCAAACGACACATGTCTTTATCATCTTTTCACACGTGCAAAAATCTCGTATATATAAGTCCTCGAAATTTTCATTTTTTTTTGCAAAATTTTCGCTTTTAGCTCTCGATATCGCTCTCAAGCGTGCTCTTTCACCGTTCAAGCTTCCGCCCTCTCACAGTGCACTCGAGTCCGATACCGCTAGTTGTGCAATATCGCTTCTGAGCACACATCTCTTTTTATAAAATAATTTGTGTAGATCTTGTGCTCGAAACTGATATTCAGTTCTGGTATCGATCTCTAGCTCTCTTTTATCGAAATTTTTTTTTGTTTTCAACCACTTTTCTTTTGTTCAGACTCTTTTTTTGTAAATCTTCTTCTTCTGAGAATGATGGCCAGGACCAAATCTACTGCCCGTGCCAAAACCACTATACAGCCATCCCATTCTCGTGTTCCCCCTTGTACTGGTCGTAGGCGTGGCAGGAAGCAGGTTTGGCTGAGGGAGATCAAAAAACTCCAAAGATCAACTGAATTGTTGATTCCTAGAGCTCCTTTCGGCCGATCTGTTCGGAATGTCACTCTATCACTTGGGCTGAATGTTCGTTTTGTCGTGACAGCCATGCAGGCCTTACATGGTGCTGCAGAAGATTTTTTGTCCTAGTTTTTTGAGGATACTTGTCTTTTGACAGTGCATGGTAAGCGTGTCACCATCATGCCAAAGGATTTCATCATTCTCAAAAGGCTTCGGGACAGATATTCAGGTCTGCATGTTGATAATGCTAGTCGATTTTGAATATATGCAACTATCAAGACAACTTTTACCCAAAAGGTCTTTGATAATTCTGCATGTAGAATCATACTTTTCGCACTTTCAACAAGTGTACAATTTTTATGTTCAGCCACTCCATTCAACTGTGGAGAATAGTTGGTGGTATACTGCATAAGAATTTCATGAGCTTTGCAATAATCTTTGAATTCAATTGAAATGAATTTGCTTCCACCATTAGTACGAATTGCCTTGATTTTCTTGAAAGTTTGATTCTCAGCTTTCTGTTTGAATAGATAAAAATACTTGAAGACCTTTGATTTCTTGTTCTGAAAATAGACTATTGTCCTTCTCGAATAATCCTCAATGAAGGTTAGAAAATATTCGCTCCCCCTATTGAGAGAGTCTGCTTGATTCCACATATGTCCTTGTTCACAATATCTAACACACCTTTGGATGTGTGCTGCAAATCTGACAAATTGTACGATTTGAAATATTGCTGCAATTGAGACCTCGAACAATTTTTTTGCGTTGACATATTTCAAAGACAAGTAAAATTGACATGACCCATTCTATAATGCCATAATACTATCTTCCAAGTAGAAGTAGATAGAGCTTGAATAGTCGAAGCATTGCAATGACTAAGCTTATAAAAAATGTGTTGTCTCTTTTCGAGTGCAAGTACCTTTCTACTTTTAACTAATATCGAAAAAGTATTAGAATCAAATTCGACTTTGTGGCCCAAATCAGCGACTCCACTAAATTATAGAAAGTAGATTTTTGTTAAGATCTGGAACATGAAAAACATTTGGAATGAAGTAATACCATCCCAAAACTGCAATTCGATAGTGGTGCTACTGTCAATACTGTGAGTATTGCGATCACCCAATGAGACGTACTTTTGAGTCGTAGCTTGACTATACTCAAGAAACTAATTTCGTTGGCTTGTCATGTGGTGTTGAGTAGCACTTGAATCCAAATACCAAGAATCAATATCTTGTCGGTCTTTTTTGTCAAAGTCTTTCAAAACTTCTAATGCATTAGCATACTGTTGATGCGATTGCTGTTGTTGTTGCCTTTTGATTTGAGAATTTGGCAATCCTCCAGCAAATGTCCAGTTCGTTTGCAATATCTACAAAAAAGTTTTTATTTTAATGAAGTTGAATTCGAATTATTATTTGACTTTCTTCTTTGAATTCTTTTTCTTATCAAATTTTTTCAAATAAACACTTCTGATTTTGATGCCGAATGAGGAAATGAAAATCCATTTCTTCGAATCTCTTCCTACAAATGCATAGACGAAATTCGTACTAATGTAAGACCATGCTGAATAGAAATAATGATTACCCAATTTTCATAGGTGTCAGGAAGGCTCAATAGAAGAGTCATGATGGCATCTGCATATTTGATTTCTACTCTACTTGCAGACATCTACTCAAGAAGATTTTTGGAGTTCTTCAAGTGATTCATAATCAAATCTAAATCAGCCATTTTGCATGAGAAAAACTTTTTTCTCATATGAAGTTTGGCAGTCAGGTCTCTAATGTCATAGAGAGGGTTTAGAATATTCCAAGATTCTAATGAAGTTCGAGTGCTTCGAATATGACTGATTTGATTACTTTTGATAAGGGTGAAGGCCTTCCCATCATTCTGCTTCCATTTAGTAATGGCCATCGGATCTGTAATAGGCTTAATCTCAATACCTTCGACAACTTCCCAAAGCCCTTTCGCTTGTAGGATCACCCTAACTTTGAATTTCCATAAGTGATATCGCCATCCAACTTTTCGATAGAATTTGAAGATGACACATCCATAGTAGACAAATCTAATATCGAAAATCTAGCGATAAAATGAACGCTTTGAACTAGTTACTAAAGCTATAATCTAGCTCTATTACCAGTTGGTAAAATAAGCTATATATAGTCAAATAACTATTCGATAATGATAGATCGATTAATAGTTAATGTAGACTATTTTAATAATGCCATAAACACGACTTATTATCATTCACAAATGCAAAAAATGAATGATAGAGAAAGTTTGTTTTATTGCTAATTATCAGAATTCGGAATATAATAGCATGAATAATAGAAACAGTAGAACAAGACAAGTCATGTGTCAAATTGTCAAATGCAGTATGTATTGCTGAATGATGAAAAATACATTCACTGTCTACTCTGGATGCACTATAATAATAGCGCATCTAATTTTGCTATAAATTTCGCTCTTACACAAGTTGTAATAGCGATAGCTTATTAATGATCAGTCTATGCCTATGGCAAAACAGAGAGAGATGAGAAGAATAAGAGTCACTACTCTTAAAACTTGAACTTGCTTGATTCAACTTTGCTTATGAATAATGAACTAATCTATTGATCCATTTATAGTTGTTGATGGCACAGCCCTAATGGAACACATCGTTATCCACCAGGCAGGTGCCACGTGGAAATATGAAATATGTAGTAAATAAAACTCCACAATCAAATTTTGCTAGAGTCATTATTTGGAACCCTTGAATACTCATTTTAGGTCAATTCAACAATACATGTATTTCTACAGACTGTGAACCACTTGCGAACCTTTGGATGTAAGGCCTTTGTACACATTCCTAAGGAAGAGAGATGTAAACTTGATGTGAAAGATATCAAGTGTATATTCCTAGGATATGATGAACGTGTGAAGGGCTATAGATGTTTTGATCCAGTGGAAAACAAAATTCACGTAAGCCGTGATGTTATCTTTGATGAATCCAAGATGTATGAAGACGAGGATGCTGAGAAGATAGACACATCCAGTGGGAAAGATGGTATAGTGATGATACCTTCTGATGATGATCCATTCATTGACCTTCCAAGTGATGAACGTGAGGATACATCTCAAGATACTACTACTCAACCTCAAGAGACAGGTTGGAGAGGTAGAGATAAACCTTTTGGTGCAAGAAGGATTGAGATTGCAGGTGACAAACGCAAGGACAAGGATGTACCGTGGGATACATTTTCACCAGGAAGACGATCACCTGACAGGAAGCTCTCTAAGTGGTTTGAGAGATTGTTGGAGAGCCGCGACATGGATGACTTTCCAAGATCATCTAGCCAGGGAGAGCTATGAAAATCAACAAGAGAGAAGACACAACCTGAAAGGTATGAAGCAAATTATGCTCTCTTATCTAGCATTATTCAAAGCAAAGAACCTTCGACTTATGGTGAAGCAAAGGATGATGACATTTGGGTCAAGGCCATGGGAGAGGAGATCGAGTCAATTGCTAAGCATAGCACATGGGACTTAGTAGAACCACCAGATGGAAAGAAACCCACTGGTTGCAAATGGGTATACAAGACTAACTACCATGCAGATAGAAGTATAGCAAAGCATAAGGCAAGATTGGTGATCAAAGGGTATGCACAAAGTAAAGGCATTGACTATGAGGAGGCCTTTGCACCATATGTCAATGGAATACTCTACGTTTACTTGTTGCTTTAGCTTCACATTTTGGTTGGCCTTTACATCAGATGGATGTGAAATCTGCTTTTCTAATGGTGAGTTAGAAGAAGAGGTCTTCATGGATCAACCTGAAGGCTTTGTAGCGAAGGGACATGAAAATAAAGTATGTCGCTTGAAGAAAGCGCTTTACGGTCTTAAACAGGCACCACGTGCATGGTATAGCAGGATTGATGCCTACTTTCATTCAAAGGGGATGGTGATAACACATTCTGATCCAAATCTATATGTCTTATGCTTTGATGGTATGGTTGTTTTGATTGCTCTTTATGTTGATGACTTGATTATTACGGGAAATAATCAAGAGATGATAGATATGATCAAGAAAGATCTTCTGGAACAATTTGAGATGACAGATCTCAGCCTGATGCATTATTGCCTTGGAGTAGAGGTGTGGCAAAAAGGACACAAAGTGGGTTTAACACAAGTGAAGTATGTCAAAGAGTTGTGGCACATGTTTAGGTTGCAGGATTGCAAATCAGTGAATACTCCTATTGAACTAGGTAAAAAGCTTTCTAAGCTTGATGAGTCACAGTCATTTGATGCTACACTGTATAGGCAGTTAGTAGGGAGCTTGATTTACCTTACCACAACTAGACCAGATATATGCTATGTTGTTGGCATTGTAAGTCAGTTTATGGCAACACCTACGAAAACGCATTGGAAGGCAGCTAGACGCATTTTGCGTTATGTGAAAGGCACTTCAGAGTATGGCTTGATTTAAAGGAAGCATGATGGTTTATCTGAGTTGTGTGGCTATGTGGATGCGGATTGGGGAGGTGACTATGATGATCATAGATCCACCACAGGGTATGTATTCCAGATTTGTGGTAGTTGCTTTTTCTGGTCTAGTAAGAAGCAAAGTACAATTGCTCTATCCACCACAGAAGCAGAGTATAAGGCAATGTGTAGTGCAGCACAAGAAGCTATATTGTTGAGACAAATCTTGGAAGAAGTTGGCATGAAGCAGAAAAATCCCACGACATTACATAGTGACAGTCAGAGTGGCATTCAGCTAGCAAAGAATCCAGTGTTCCATGCGAGAACTAAACACATTGGGATTCAATATCACTTTATACGTGAGAGGCTGCTGAGTCGTGCAATTCATGTTGCTCATTGTAGCAGAGAAGAACAACTAGCTGATATTATCACTAAGTCACTTGTTGGAGAAAAGTTTGATAAGTTTAGATCAAAGCTTTATGTACTTAAAGTTTGTTGACTTTAAAGCTATGTATATGATTGTATAAAAAGTGGACTCTACTTTAAGGGAGAGAGTTAGAATTAAAGTAAAATCACTGTGCTACTGTACTGTGGGTCCTATCAGTTGATAAGGATCAGTTGGCCTCGCCACAAGGCAAGTCGACGGGACATGTGTCCCACCAACGGCAACCTGGGTCATGCATGGGTTGCCTGAGTGAACAACTATATGTACAGTGTAATTTCATTTTGAGAAATACAGTTGCTATGTGAGCTTATTTCGGAGAGTGTTTTCTGTCTGTGTTATTGTATAGCATGATCTGTGTTCCTGTGCAAAGCAAATTCTAAGTAAAGATACTATTGGAGAAGCGGCCTAATACAATCTTTGCAAGTAGGCTTTTCTTACCATTCTCATTTTTTATATTTCGGAGGTATTTTGAGTTTTTGCTGTTATATTTACAGTTGTTTTCCTTGCAATAGTTATCATCTATGTAGCGTTTTGCTTTGCAATTTCCAGGTTTTCAACTTCATGTCCTTTATTATTACTCGAATTTAAACCTGACCTTTTACATGATGTAGTTGATCTATTATGCTTTAGTATAGGGTCTAAATTTATATAAATGTCATAATTAAATACTGAGGACTGCATCAAGAACTTGATTTTAAACTCAATCATTTTTCTATTTGGATGAGTGATGAATTTTGCTAAAATCCCAACTACATCATCAAGCTCATTTCTAGAACTAAGTAATATGCGATGAATAGGAGTCATCTAGATTGTATTATCAATATAAAGACTATTAAAACATGTCAATGGAGTCACCTTTTCTATATTATGATCAATTATAAGATCAAAAAAAGGACTCATGAAAGCAAAAAAGCAAAAGGAAAAAATGCAATCCCGCATTAATCCCAACTCAACAAAAGGGATTCATCCATTTCCAGATAAGAACTACGATTGCTGGAGATTGCAGAGCTACTCTAGTAGATTAGAGATGGAAAAAAACACAATAAGTGAGAGGATGTCTTCATTCAACACAGAAAGATATTACAAAATGTGCCCTGCTGTACAGATGGCTTGCAGGGTGTCCGCCCTTGGATATTGCTTTTGAGAGAGAGAGAGAGAGAGAGAGAGAGAGAGAGAGAGAGAGAGAGAGAGAGAGAGAGAGAGAGAGAGAGAGAGAGAGAGAGAGAGAGAGAGAGAGAGAGAGAGAGAGAGAGAGAGAGAGAGAGAGAGAGAGAGAGAGGGCCATGCATGCTTTTCTTCATACATGCATCCTCCTCCCCAATTTTTTTAGTTCAAAAAATGTGTTTGCATGGGTGAGGGGAGGAGGATGCATGGTCCCCTCACCCATGCATACAAAAGTATATGTAAGTTTAAAACATTCTATGTAAGTTTAAAAGTGTATGTATTTAAGCTTTATTCATGTCTTCTAATGCCAAAAAGCATATAAGACAGAGTAATACATCTCAAGTGTGTAGTAAAATGGAAGCATAGTAACTCTGCAAAGAGAGAGAGAGAGAGAGAGAGAGAGAGAGAGAGAGAGAGAGAGAGAGAGAGAGAGAGAGAGAGAGAATGTAGTGCACTAGATCACTGTAGTAAGGAAAAATCACGATGCGTAAGGTGATTGGTATATGAGATATGTGGTGGCACAATATGGGAAGCTTGTGTAATCAGTATCAAATTTGATTGAGGCACCAGTGGCTTTGCTACCTAGTTCCATGGATCCACGGAGAGATTGAAAATAGAGCGATTGAGCTTGTGGGAACTGTAGATTCATTTTCTCAATCACATTTGATAGCATATTCTGCTATAATTGAGAGTAGAGGTCAAAGATAGTTCACTGAGAAAATAGCTAAACGATATCTGTGTCTAGGTATGATGATCGTCTGAAGTAGATGATACTTGCATGCTCAAACTTGCATTCTTCATTGTAGAGACGACTGATTGAAGATTACATTGAAGTTGTATCCAATTTTCAAACATGGAAAGAAGTGTTTCAATCTTGCATCTATCTCTGTGGTTCTTAGCTCTCTCGGGGACTGCTATCCACAACAATGCAACACCAGTGTCACATTCCTTTGCTAGGCGCCATCGAGAGAGCTTTGCTTTGCGTTATTTTGATCACTGATTTATGGGCGAGAGAGAGAGAGAGAGAGAGAGAGAGAGAGAGAGAGAGAGAGAGAGAGAGAGAGAGAGAGAGAGAGAGAGAGAGAGAGAGAGAGAGAGAGAGAGAGAGAGAGAGAGAGAGAGAGAGAGAGAGAGAGAGAGAGAGAGAGAGAGAGAGAAGTGACAATTGAAACGTAAGCCAAGAGTCTTTAATCACAATTGGTAGATTCTATTGTAGTGTGATGGGAAACAATGATATATTCACTTGTTACAAAGGAGCAAACAAGTATCATACCTGGGATTTGGTATAAGCCTTGATACTTTCCAACAATCAGAGTAAACAATTTTGGAACAGTATACTGCAGAGCTTAATAGTAATCGGATTACGACCGTTTATAGAAGAAAGGATAACTTAGACCAACGCATAAATAGCCTGTAGTTGTCACCATTGGGCGGATATATTCTATATTTACATATGTTACTCAATAGCACTGATAGGTATGCTAAGAAATTAATGGTTGTAGGCATCCCGTAAGTGTAAAGAGAACTTCATAGGAAGCATAAAGAGTATGATTTCAATGTCATTGGTGTATCTATCAAACAATTCTTTGAAAAGCAAGGAATATGATAACATTTGCACTGGTTATTGGTGTGCATCGCTGGTATGCCAGCGCACTACCATAGATAATGTTGCTCATGAGGTAATCATGCTTCTACATAGAAATGGTGTAGATTGACAACGTTGAAACTGTTGTTTGTCAGTGCAATCCAATCACAAATACTCATAAGCAATTTGCTACCATAAATGCCATCTGTTTGTCAGCGGTTATCGTTGTCTATCAGTGCAATCCTATCATAGGTTTTCATAGCAATTTGCTATTAAAAAATGCCATCTGTTTGACAACGATTATCGCTGGTCAGAACTTATTGAAATTTGTCTAGCAATCAAGCTACTAACAACGATGGTCAGTGGCTATTGATCATTATCATATAATCTTCCAAAAAAGGAAAAACCCATTTGAAGTAAAGCTTATACAACAGTTAGCAACGAAGATGAGGAGAGCACTGGCTATCAGCGTGTACATATAAACAAATGATCAATGGACAATTACATACCTCAAAGGGCACTCCAATGAAGCACCAGTATGCGCTGAGGATGGGCATTGTCCGTTCTACCAACACTCTTTGTAAGAGAAGCGTGCAAAAGGGGAAGGAGAAGAGGTATGCAACACCTCAAAACAATGTTATCTATAGCCATTTTGATGCGACCACCTGAAGCTTCATGGAAGGGCTTTCTTTGAGGAGGGCAATATATTTAAAAAAACCTTTCCCACTTTTGAAAAAAAAACCTTAACATCATTTTGGGGTACCAACTTTAAACCATTAAAAGCAAGAGGGGGTATTTTTAGATTAGATACTACCATGAGAGAGAGAGAGAGAGAGAGAGAGAGAGAGAGAGAGAGAGAGAGAGAGAGAGAGAGAGAGAGAGAGAGAGAGAGAGAGAGAGAGAACCCACCAACCTACCCGCAGTTAGTGAATCCCTCGGGGACAGTTAGCTCCCCGAGGGAGACTCTAACTGCCCACCAAAAAATTTATATTCCTAGGTAGTTCATACGACAGGCCCGTAAAATTTTTTGTTTGAGCAATTTGTCAATGATAAGAAAGAGTCTGCTTTTAATAAAATTGCCTTTCTTCTTCTTCTGCTTAGTCATGCTCTTGTTGGAGTATAAAGTGTGAGAATCAGCTAAAAAATTTGAGGCTTCATTCCTTCGCGTGTCTTCCTGCAACAACATAGTAATGACTCTCGAAAGAGTCAGTTCTGGATGTGTCGTAATGATCATCACCCAGTTGTCATATGAGCTTGGTAGTCTTGTAAGCAGTTGCATCAGTGCGTCTTGATCGTCTATGACAGATTCGACAGTGGCCATTTGACTTAGCAAGTTCGTGAATTGATTGATGTGATTCTGCAGGGAATCACCATTCACCATCTTGAGGGAGTAAAATTTCTTCCTGAGATGTAGCTTGAAAACTATATCTCGCACTTCGTATAGTGTGCTCAAGATGTCCCAGACTTCTTTCGATGTCTAAGCCTCGAATACATGGCCGATCTGGGTTTCCGTAATGTTTTAGGATAATTATCACGAAAGCCTTTCCATCCTTCAACTTCCATCTGGCGATTGCTACGTCGTCTGCTTCAGGTTTTCCTTCTGCACCTGTAACAATGTCATACAATTCTTTAGCCATTAGTACAGTTTTCATCTTAAATTTCCACAGATGGTAATTGGCTCCATCAAGCTTGTCCATGATAGGACTGGCTTTCCCTTGGGAATCCATGTGGAAGATTAGTCTAAGTGATAGGAAAAACTATCAGTGACTTAAGTATGAAAATCTGGTACTGAATTACAGAAGAAGAAGACAATTACTCTATCGGCTAGTAGAGTCTTGTACTGTGGAAGCTTATCAGACTACGAAAATAGCTTTAATACCATGTTGGAGAATTTAGAGGGTGTGTGAGTGTGAGAGACAAAAATAGCTAAAAAAAGACGAACTTGAAACTCGAACAAGAAATGAACTCGAACGAAAAGTCTTCGTGCGTAGCGGAATGAGCTATATTACTCTTTTCCTAAGCATGACTACACCTATCAGAAACGAACAAAACATTTCGATCTAATTACGTAGCCAAACATTAAGCAACAAAACATCAGAAGAATAATTTGTCGTGAACAACTAGACAAATTATTAGTCGCGAATGATTCGCAAAGAGCCAAACTGAGCTCGGTTGATAATCAGTTGCGAAAGGCAAGACTAAATATTAGTCGTCAACAACGACAAATGATAATTCGCTAAGAATAGATTACCAGATTGATCAATAAGAGAGTCAAACAGAATGTAGAAAAGCATAGCAATATTCACACAAATCTGAACACAGAATGAGACAAAGCTATTATCAGATTAAGTATAACAAAATATACATGTCAATAATGTTGTGGAGCACAAGACAATAGCAGACGAAACCGCGTGCTCTACAAAGCTAATTCAATCTGTAAAAGGAATGAACCTGTTATTGACAATACAAAAAAATCAATGCGCAAGGCATCTACTTTGTCTATCTCTAATAAGCTTCTGATGCTAATATTTTCACACCCACTGAATACGCAAATGGTATTCAATATACACACAATTTTACAGGTGTGCAGATGAAGAAAGTACAAAGTGGATGTGTTGTCTGTAGGAGATCGTGGGTGGCTGCTGTCATTGTCAAATCTGTTAGCACAGTTGCATGGGATGAGCGTGAAAAGGCCGCGACGTCAGCCTTTGTTGAAATGAACGTTGGTGAAGATGCAAAAAATGTGACACTCTGACGAAATGCCTTACGATTTGATTTACAGGGTGCCTTCACTTTTCCTAGGGCACCTTTGGCATTTTGTAAGGCAATGTCACCTTTTTCGCCTATCACAAATCATGTGTAAGAATATAGTGTCGTATTTTTTGTCTTTTTCGCCTATGGAAATTTATTTGTATTTTTGCAGACAGACGAGTTTTTTGCCTGTCTTATTTTACATGTAAATATGTAGACTGTGCGACAACATGAGTAAAAATGCAGCATGAATGGAGGCAGATTAAAATAGGATTAGGAGAGCAGAGGAAATAAATCCAACACCGGAGTGAGGCAACCCTCCATCGTTGCTCTCTAAGACATAAAGAGCAAGTTATAGCATGAAAAAATCGTAATTATATCATTGTTATCACCTGTGTTTTAAGAAGATTATCACATAACCAAAACTGTCCATCGTTGCCTACTGAGGCAGGATGGACAATTTCAAGAATCAAAAAGTGTCACAGTTGTCCATCGCTGGACCTCAATGCGGTTTTAACTTATCACAGCCTTTACATGGTTTAGAGTGATGAATGGCATATCAAAACAGAACATTATTAAAGCATCCTTCTCCGAAAAGTAGAGTAAATATGAGAGGAGTGTAAGGGAGATGCATATACATACTGTAAGCTATCAAATTGTTGATATGTAGGTAGGTAGGGCGCACTTTCAGTGAGTGATAGAGGAGCAAAGTACTTCACTGGTGTTGTAAAGAAAAAGGGTTGAAAAGAACATGCACTTATAGTGCCCAGTAAGGTAGTAACCTGGAAGGAGTGAGTGGGAGTGGGAAATTCCATTTCCCTCCAAATTATTCTAAACAGACAAACTATTTCAAGTTTTTGTGGGAAACCCTCTAATTTAAAAAAATGGAACTTCGGCATATGCAAGGGTACAACAATAAAATTGTAAGTTTGAAGTAGCGTTACGTCAGTATCTATCCACTATTTTGTTAATGCAGTAGGGTGAAACTGAACAAAGGAGCATCCATGAGAGAGAGAGAGAGAGAGAGAGAGAGAGAGAGAGAGAGAGAGAGAGAGAGAGAGAGAGAGAGAGAGAGAGAGAGAGAGAGAGAGAGAGAGAGAGAGAGAGAGAGAGAGAGAGAGAGAGTAAAGCATTCACATAGTTCCTCTTGCTTAAGCAAGACCAAACACTTTGAAACCTTTATTCATAAACCAACAAGGTGAAGTATAGCTGAAAAGTAAATACAATATGGTAAAGCACCATAAAGCAAGACTTATTTCAAGACATCCAGTTGGTACCTGCCACCATCCCACAACACAAAACCACGCAAGTTAGTATGTGAGAAAGACAAGTGTCAAAGCAGAATGTCAGTTGTTTTCCATGTACAAAATAAGCATTGCTACTTAACAGCTTGGTTATAATGAAAAATACATAGTCCAATCTTCCCATTTGTTTGTAATTTTTATTGATAGGTTAAGCCGTCATATTACCGTATTAGGGAGAAAGCCATGCTGATCAGTGTAACATGCATTAGTCCATATCAGTAAATTATCAAAAAGAAGAAATTTTTGAAAGAAGCTTGCTAAACATGTGTAAATAGTTTTTACGAAAAAAATTTATTTTATTGAGCAAGGACACATGTACAACAGTATTAGAGCAAATCCATGCCATACTAACCCATGGACTCGTGAAAGAGTCATGTACTGGTGTCAAAACCCTTGAGCATATCCATGCTTTCCAAGGATGTTCAAGCTCGATTACTAGTTTTAATTACTAGTGTAAATTTGAAAGAGCATATGCAAAAACACTTACAGATTTATTTGAGCTGCCATGTTTAAGAAACAAGTACGAAAATCTTTGGCTTGTACAGTCTCAATGAATATGTTAAGGCATATCCATGCCATTCTAGCATCAAAGACTATAACAACTCTTGCGCAAATCCACGCGATCCAAGAGTATTTTAAGCCAAAGAGAAGTACGATTATATGTATTGGGTTAGTTCGGTAAGTGTTCAAAAATATGCCAGTTAAAAAAAAGAAATAAAGGAGAAGACTTCATTTCAAAGAAGCTCGAATCACACGTAGAATATTGCTTTTTTTTTAAAACACTCTGTTTAGGTCGAGGTGGCGATACGTTTTGTTAACTTACGACAAAGCTCATACATGAACGGTGGTGGAAGCATAATCCTGTAAAGATGCCATGTTGTGTTTGCTACTTTCGTTTTACTTCATGCATTACCACAACCAAACTTATTGATAAGTTAATAAAGTAGAAGTGACAATTGAAGCGTAAGCCAAGAGTCTTTAATCACAATTGGTAGATTCTATTGTAGTGTGATGGGAAACAATGATATATTAACTTGTTACAAAGGAGCAAACAAGTATCATACTTGGGATTTGGTATAAGCCTTGAGACTTTCCAACGATCAGAATAAACAATTCTGGCCAAACATCACAATAAAAGCTCTGAACTGGCCAAAGATCAAAGCATCGCACGACTGGGAAATAAACATGAATTTAACGAGAGCTTTGTGAACCTTTGGAAAGGAGAACTTGCATTCTCTTGCTAAGATGCTCCTTCTCTACAGTTGCCATGTTGACCTGTGGGACATGGGAGAGAGTCACGCCTGCTTGCTGCCACAGTTGTGATCCACACCCCTTCCTCGCGATCCAGAGAGAGAGAGAGAGAGAGAGAGAGAGAGAGAGAGAGAGAGAGAGAGAGAGAGAGAGAGAGAGAGAGAGAGAGAGAGAGAGAGAGAGAGAGAGAGAGAGAGAGAGAGAGAGAGACCATCTGCTCACACCCATTCCTCGCGACTCACAATCCAGAGACCCGCTATGGATACATGGACGAAGGAGGAGCATGGATGGAGGAAGGAAGGTAATTTGAATTTTGAATTTGGAGTGGGCTGTGGGCCCTTTAAATGCATGCATGGGGAGTGGGCTGTGGGCCATGCATCCTCCTCCCCATACATGCATCCTATTTTTTTGAATTTTTAGTTCAGAAAAAGTGCATGCATGGGTGAGGGGAGGAGCATGCATGGTGCACCCATTTCTATATTTTCTATATCAGTATTAGGAACTGATAAGACAATAGCTCCTTCTATAATCTTGCCCTCCTTTGTTTCGGAAAGGGCCTCGATGCCTTTTAAGGCAAGAAGGAATATCTGCTATAAAATTGCCTTCCTCTGTATTAGGAAGGACTTTTATTCTTTTTTTATTATATAAAATAAGATCTGCATCCTGGGCAACCTGAAAGGCTGTTAAGGTAGGAGCAGCTTCCTTTTGAGGGCCCTCGATTGCAGGTGCAATGCTTACACCATACTGGGCATAGGTTCTGATCAACTCTTGCTAAAATCTATATACATCATTAGGAGTATACGGCTCAAGAGTGAACTATCATCACAAAACACGAGAATCAGCATGTTATAAACAATGATAGTAAAAAAATATGAATCAGCATGAAATGAACTACAAATGAACAGAATATTACCTTTTCAATATCTACATCCACTTGTAAATTATACCATTCAAAAAATAGCTTCGTATTGTACAAGACGAACCATCCACAACTAAAAGCATCTTTTTGCTGTACACACTGCATATACAGAACGAAAATTAGTGATACTATGATAGAAATTTTAGTTATACTATGACGATACATTTGAATTAAAAAAGGAATACATGCATGTCAGAGATAAATTGAATATACCTTGAGAGATTTAATGGTTACCTCTCCAATTGAAGTTGTTGTTGTCGGTATTTCCCAAACGGCATCATGAAGTAGAAAATCAAATTCTCTATGTGTATTTGCAGCTAAGTTTAATTTTACACATAGAAAATTTGATACTCCCTCCTTATTTGTCTTTACAAAAAGAATGTTCAAGCTCCAATGCCAACTGCAACAACCAAAATACAAATATGGATACATTGATAGTTATAAAAAAATTACGTACTTATTAAAGCAATGAAGCATGTAACAATCCAGATTAAAGCAACAAAAACAAAAGAGCAATCCTTACTTATTTTCATATGGAATCAAATAGAATTTCGCCATAGGACTGCACTCAATAAAATAGACAGCCTTCTCAAAATTGGCTTCCTTCGCCTTTACCGCTCCCATGAAAAATGGACTAACAACAAAAACTGTACCATGGGAATCGAAACTAATACTATTCTGCAAAAAAGAAACTCCGGCCTCTACTATTACATCTGAAATTTTTTGAGGTCTTATCTTTTAGCTCGGCACAAAATTTGGGACCTAATCTAAAGCTTCTACGTGTATCTGGAAGAAAAAAATCAAAAAAGTTGCCAAGAAGATCAATTTTGTTAGCTAGGTAGGTCTCGTATTGATTATAATGGTCAGAAAAAAAAAAAAACTTGGGCTGGATCGTATGGAATTCTCACAAAAAGATTATGTACAGGAGCAGAAACAGAAATGGAAACAATATTTACAGATTTCTCTATTATTTTGTCTAGCTCCTCTTGGGTAATCAACACTTTTGGTGATGAACCTGCTGAGGAGCTGGACGAATAACAGGAGGAGAAAGAGGTGAAGATTCTTGATCTGAGTCAGATTCTCCAGCATCTGACTCAGAGTTTAGGAAGACACGGGGTCTCTTGGCCGGGATATGTCTAGAGGAAGGGAAGCAGCTGGCCTTCGAGATCCAGCCTTCTTGGGGACAAACTGCTTTCTCTTTCTCCTAGAGGTAGTAGGCACATTGGTTCTATCTAGAGACATGTCTCTGGAGGCACTCGAAGAGATGTGGACAGGTTCAAAACCTTTGGTAAGACATCTTCAAACTTTCGATTTAATCGCTTTCACACAAATTCTAGCAAATCTTTGTTAAAAGCGGAATACTATGAGTTTTGAGTCTATCTTTGTTGGATATTGTTCGAATCATAAAGCTTGTAGGATTTATAATCTAGTGACTAAGAGGATTACTTTTAGTAGAGATGTTATCTTTCTCGAAGATTTGTTTTTCAATCTCAAGGGAAAGGAAAAAGTTACAGATGTTGAATCAATACCTGATATCACATCAAGTTCAAATCTCGACTCTACTCTAATCAATGATTCAGAAGGCAACTCGACACAGCCATAATAGCAGCAACCCAAAAAGCCAATTCTTCGAAGATTGAATTGAAATAGAATTCCTCCCAACAGATTTATCGAAAACGCCATAGCCACATGTTATTTTGTCGAGAAGCCAATCAATTATTTGGAGGCGATTTTTAGTCCAGATGTAGATCAATGGAAATCGGTGATGCACAAAAAGTATCAATCTCTTATCAAAAACCAGACATGGATTGTTACAAACCTACTAGTTGGTAAGAATATCATTTCTTGCAAATGAGTTTATATGATCAAGTACAAAGCCAATGGATCAGTTAATCAATATTGAAAGACAGTGTTAGTCACCAGAGGATTCTCTCAAATCCCAAATGTTGATTATTCAAAAAATTTTAGTCCCGTGGTCAAACATTTATCGATCAGACTTTTACTTTCATTTGCTATAGTGGGAAATCTAGAGATTCACCAAATGGATGCACAAATAACATTTTTACATGGTGTTATCGAAGAAGACATTTATATGTCTCAACCCGGAGGCTATGAGTTGGAGGGAAACGCTCATCAGGTATGCAAATTTCAAAAAGCTCTATATGCACTTAAACAATCGTCTCGTGCATGGTTTTATTGTATAAACGAATTCTTTATTCAAGAAGGATTTATACCAAGGTTAGCATATTGTAATGTCCACTGCAAATCAGTGAATTCATCTTTCATTATCATTACAGTATCTGTTGATGACACATTATTTTTTAGTAATGACATTCGAATGCTGAAGGATGTCAAAGAGATGTTATCGAATGAATTCGATATGGCAGATTTAGGAGAGGCCCATTTTTGCCTTGGTATAAATATTTTTAGAGATTGTGATCATAGATTGATTTATATCAGTCAACAAAGGTACATTCATAACCTGTTATTGAAACATCAAATGGCCGACAATAGACCAGCCGAAACTCCAATGGATCCAGATTTGAAATATTTGAACGACCAGTGTCTCTGGCAGTCACTCGAAGAAGTCAAACAAATGAAACAATATCATTTGATTATTGCTTCTCTCATCCGATGTCATGATATGTACTAGACCTGACATTGCTTATTCGATTAGTACACTAAGCAATACATGTCAAATCCAAGTTTCATTCATTGGAAAGCTCTAATTAGAGTTCTTTGATATTTACAATCGACACAAAATTATTGCATTTGTTATGGTGGAAATTTGAATAATTATTTGAATGATCATGTTAATCTTCTTCAAGTTTTTATAGATGTAGATTGGGCTAGAGATACTGACAAGAGAAAGTCGACATCAGACTATGTCTTTGTATTCAAAAAAGGTCCTGTCTCTTGGAACAACAAGAAGCAAAATTAAACTACATTATCTTCGATAGAGGCCGAATACATTGTCGCAACACATGATGCAAAAGAAGCTACCTAGATAAGGTGTCTATTGCCGGACATTAATCTTAGTTAGTTAAAACCAAGTTCCGTCTTTTGCAACAATCAAATTACAATTGCTTTATCTGTTAATCCTAGGTATCATTCCCGAAGCAAGTACATTGAGATAAAGTATTATTTCGACAAAGTACTCAAAAGGGAGATTATGCTAATCCTTTGTAGAATAGAGTTCATGACAACAGATATATCTACTAAAGCATTATCGTTTGACAATTATTCTGAGTTAAGCAGTATGCTCAACTTAATATCTTAATTTTTATGAGTACACATTAAGGGGGAGTATTTGATTTCATTCCTTTAAGGTAAATCATTTTGTAATGTGGAACTATTCTGCAGTTTTACTCGCATTGTCGAGACAATGTTGAAGGATTTGAGACCATATGCATAAATACACGTATTATTGAGATAATGTCAAATTGACCTAAACAATTATTTGAGGGTTCCAAATAACGACTTCAACAGATTTGATTGTGGAGTCTTATCCACTACATATTTCGGATCCAATTCCATATCTCCATGTGGCACCTGCCAGGGGGATAACAACATTTTCTGTTAGGGCTGTGCCATCAACAACTATAGATAAATTACTAGATTAGTTCATTTTATTCATCAGCAAAGTTGAATCAAGCAAGTTCAAGTTTCAAGAGTAGTCACTCTTCTTCTTCTCCTCTCTCTTTGTTCCACCATAGGTGTAGACTGATCATTAATAAGCTATCATTATTACAGCTTGTGAAAGAGTGAAATTTATAGGTGAAGTAAATGCACTATTATTGTAGTGCAATTAGAGTAAACAACAGATGTATTTTTCATCATTCAGCAATATAGACTGCATTTGACAATTCAACACATGACTTAATCTATTGTTTCTGTTATTCATGCTATTATGATCTAAGTTTTTATATTAAAAAAGTGATCTTTCTGTATCTTTCATTTTTTACATTTGTGAATGATAATAAGTTGTGTTTATGGCAGTATCAAAATATTTTTGCTATACATTAGCTATTATTCCTACAATCAAACCATCATTGTCAAATTTAGCTACAATGAAGTAGGCAAAGGCTAGTTTGCATCAAAATTATAAAAGATGAGGTTAGGCGAGAGTTCAACTCTATGTCATTTTGGAAAACTTTTTCAAGCATCAAGGAGTCATTATGAACCTTCGCCAACTTGACAAATGAACTCAGAACACCAAAATCAGGTTGTGGGCGAGAAACCCCCGAAAAAGTTATTAAATGTAGTAGCTAGGCAAAGAACCCTCGTTGGATCTTTAGAACTTTTGCCAGCTTTTGCTATTGGTCATGAACCTTTGCTAACATTTATGGTAGCTATTTTCATAGTACTGAATAGGGTTGCCAAATTTTCTTCCATAATTGAGCTGCCAATATAGCACTTTGTCTATTACGCTGCCAAAAATTGTTGACAGATTCAGAGCCTATAGAATCTGTTAACTAGTTCTTTGTTTCATTACTTCTTTTGCTGCTTGTTTTACAGCTTTAACAGCTTGGTATTCTGCCTGTCAACAAAATCTAGGATTTCCACATTTCACAAATTACAAGTGGAATAATGCTCTTCACTAGAGGTCACCATCAAAAGGTGGCTCACTCTACTTTCTTTGAGAGGGGTCTACTTGCATTTATTACATTTTCCTAGAAATACTAGTTCCTACATGGTCATTCCATCTTTTGGGATTCACCATGAGGCTTACACAGTTCTTGCTTGTCATTACTACTAGTATTTCTCGGCTCTCATACTCGGCTCTCAGTCTTCGTTCATCTCGTCTTCTCATTGACCTCCTCGGTCTAAGGTGAGAGGTGCTCTTGAGTTGCTCTGTCCGAGTATCTTGGGGATTCGTCAGAATCAGCCAACATCATCCCACCCCTAATGTGTTGCAAGACCCACTGCAACTCATATTGGACGATGTCGCTCCGCATTGCATTGGCATTTTCAATTGTCACTTGGGTAAGCGTAGATCCTCATTCGCTTACATAAAACCAAGTGCTTATTGTTGCCAGTCTTTATCACAAAAACTATTTTTCACGAATTGCCGCAGTTTAACCAAATTGTCTTATTGTTGCAATTGGTTGACATTCTCAAAATTGGAGAGCTCTTAGCAGCTTCACAACTTGCATGCTCGAGTGCTTTTCATGTGTCTCTTTGTTTTGTCACTTGTATCTGCCATTGGCGGTTTCATCTTTGGTTTCTTGGCAGATTCTATCTTCTGGGAGGTCTGTATCCTCCATTTGCCTCTGGGTGTTTTTGTGGTTCTTCTCTCAGTTGAAGTTCAAGTATCAAGGAAAACCTTTGATCTGCGGGTTGCACAAACTTTGGTTATCAGTCTCAAGGGGATGGATTCATCAAAAATTGGTGGTAGGAACAATTTTGGATGGACAGTTTGGTAACGGTAAGAAAACATGCAGCTCTTCCTTTTGGTCCATTACTTTTGGATCTCTTTGGGCTTCATAGGAGGGGATCTAGCTATCATTGCTCCAGAGAGTCTCTTTTGATCAAGATTGATTTGACTCATCTGTTGCTTAAGTTTTCGTCCTTTCCTCCTCAGCTTCTTTGCTTAATTTCTGATGTCTTCTAGCTGCTTTGCCTGCTTTTGTAGGTTTTCTTTTGGCTGATCATCCATTGTAGGTCGCAGTTAGTCTCCGCAAGACACTTGCAATGATCTTTCAACTGCTTTGGTAGGACTATAAAAAACTAGAGATTTTTCAGAAGAACAGTAAACTGATGATAAACAAACAGATGGAAGGAAGGGTGGTAGTGACAATGGTAGATGGTGTGGGTGATAGGCATGAGAATGGATGCAGATGTATGACGAGAGGTTGATTGAAGAAGGAGACTGATTTTCCAATGCTTGTGTTTTCCTTTCTGAAGGATTTTCGTCATGACTAAGGTACTTCTTCTAATTGAGCCTCTTTGGATTACCCATCTGCCTTCTTTAGCCTTTTTCATATTTGACCTGTGATCTTGGCTGTCGATCTTGCTGATGTTGTTGTTGGCAGCATAACTGCTCCAGTGGATCCAAGCAAATCCTCTCTCTCTCTCTCTCTCTCTCTCTCTCTCTCTCTCTCTCTCTCTCTCTCTCTCTCTCTCTCTCTCTCTCTCTCTCTCTCTCTCTCTCTCTCTCTCTCTCTCTCTCTCTCTCTCTCTCTCTCTCTCTCTCTCTCTCTCTCTCTCTCTCTCTCTCTCTCTCTCTCTCTCTCTCTCTCTCTCTCTCTCTCTCTCTCTCTCTCTCTCTCTCTCTCTCTCTCTCTCTCTCTCTCTCCCCCCCCCCAAAAAAAAAAAATCTATTGGTGGGGATGTTGTTGCTGGTGACTGTTCATGCTCAGGATTGGATCGACATGTGGTACACGTGGTTGAAACTCGTTGAACATGCGACTAGACTAAAGATTGAACAAATTGTAATTAAATTTGTTTTGATCTTGCTGTAGTTGACTCAAAGAATAATATGGCAATGAGATGCAGAAATCAACTCTAATTTGACATGGATTTCTCATATGTCTCAAAAATCCTAAACTGTTGTACAAGGGAATCTGAAGATGGATAGATGAATGAAAATGTGTTCTGGAGATGCTCGATAGAAGACTCTTGTGCAGCATCAAAACTTGCATTCATCAACATTGATAATGTACCTTGAGAATTGCAATATTCCTTTTGTTTTGTAGAGTAATGTGACTTACTCTGACATGCCCTTGTCAAAACAAGGCAGGGTTGGTTACACTAAAATTTACCATCATGGATAGCAGATGTTGTAAGATATAGCGTGAGATGCAGGTATGGATGAGGTACTATGTCCTGAGGACCTCTGTGAACAAGAGATTCAAAATCGAATCTCTATTTGGATTTCCGAATCCAAGAAATATTGTGTATTGGCACATTGGAAATCTTATCAACATGTGGAAAGACAAATAGATTTGAGGTTGTAGAAGGGAGAAAAACTGTCAATTCCCTTTGGAGGTTGCTCTTGATTGGACATTGTAGCAGATGACGGAATATTGGTTTCGGTTTTCTTTCGACAAGGACTCATTTCATATCAGTGTCTTTTGCATTATGGAGCTGGTGTATTGGACGGTGATGTAGAAGTTTACAAGAAACTTCTCGATTGAGCAGCAGGTTTAACTGTTGGTTGCTATGGTGCTCGTGTTGTTGTCGTGAGGATCCTATTGTGATTCATAACTGACGTGAGGGGCAGGTAGGATCTTAGTTGGTAGTTTCGGACAGTCTTTGAAACTGTGTTTTCTGATACAGTCAGGACACTCAGCATGGTATTTGGTCTTGACTGGACAATCAGCCATGAAGTGGCCAGTTTCACCACAGATGAAACATCTGGTGTGCAATGGCCCTTGTATAACAGGACAGTGATCTTGTATGGCTAATGGTTCTGGACTTTCAGGTGGATATTCATGATAAGTCAAGGCATTTCTAGACTGTGATGATTGTTCTTCATGTTGTTGAACTGTTAGCAGGATGCGTAGCCCGGCAGTGTGGGCACCATATTGGTTTTCATCTATAAAGTATCTGTGCGGTGTTTGGCTAACCAAGCATACTGCTTTGGATAGACTTCAAGGTAGTTTGAAACTCATTGGTGAGTTTCTCCATTTGAAGTTGGTGTTGCTTATTAAGCAACTCCAGCTGTGATTTCCAAAGCTGATCTCGAGTGTCCTCTTCCCTGGATTCGTCAACATCTGATCCTTTGTCTTCTTCCTTGATGGCATCAGACATAGCTAATTTGAGGCTCATATATTCGTCATTTGATTTAAGCTCGTGTCTAATCCATCTTGGAAGGCCGACTAAAAACCAGATGATGAGCATCTGTTCAGAGGGCTATTCCTGTACTTGACTTTTGAGGCATTTGAAACACTCAATATAGTCTCGTACACGTTCATCCTTTGCCATCTTGATGTTACTCAATTTGACAAAAGGACTCTCGATCAAGCGAAAGAGCTTAAAAAGCTTGATAAAGGACTTTTTCAAAATCGACCAATCTGTCTTATCTTCATGATCAAGGTTGAAAAACCAATCATGTGTTCTAGCAATCATCGTCATCGAAAACAGTTGGACCATAGCATCGGGAGATGTTTTGCCATATACATCACATGCATTCTCAAATATTTGCAAAAATCTTTGAGGGTCCGAACTACTACCAATATGAACCACCTTTTCACATGGTGGAGCCCGAGGAACCACGCACTGAAAGGATCACACTTTTGCTATCAAGCCATGTTAGTTTACCACTCGAAGAACTACTGCAGATTGCACCCAAGCGAAAAGCCTTCTAGCTGAATGGGCCAAAGCGGATGAGGAGCCAGTAGCGCTTGAGCCCATATATTGTGTGGGCTATGATGAGACAAGTAACGTCCTCCACATCGGAGCAGCATGGAAAAGTGAGAAACACAACATCACTTTGCCAATCAAACACAAGAGATACGAGGACGAGGCGGCAGTGGTAGATGGAGGATCGGGTGTCAATCTGATCACTACTACTTTGTACAAAAAATGGGGTCTACAAGGATTGAAGCCAGCCAGATTTGCCATCAAGCTAGTAGGTCAATCCTGTGTGAAACCAAAAGGTGTAGTTGCTGATATTCCCGTAAAGATAGCAGGCATGTAGTTTGTGATTACTTTTGTGGTCATGGATATACCTGAATCTCCATCTGCATACCGTGTTTTACTAAGAAGACCATGGTTGAGGACTGCGCAAGTAGTACACAACTGGGGTACAGGGAAACTCACCTTCGAGAACAAAGAACACACTGTAAAGGTAGATCCAACCACATGGGCGGTGAAACCTATTGCACCCAAAGCTGATGACGGATCATCCACGACAGATCATACGATTGATCGCCCAAGGCCAGCCAAGGGAGGTCACTATCATTCAGAGATGGATGTCATGAGATGGACAGATGCATTAGCAACTATTGACTGCCAGGCATGTCAATATGAATCAGATCCAGAACCAAGTACATCTTCACCCAAATGTTACACTATGGACACACCAATCACATTTGGGGTGAATATGATAAACGTAGCATGGCTGTCAACGGAGCCGATTGAGAACCTAGTGGATGATGATCTAGTCCCTTGGCAACATGCTCTAACTTATAATAAGGAGATTGAGCTGACTGATGAACAAGTCCTACACCACATGGACCCAGATCATTACGGAACCAAGAAGGTACCAGCTCAACCACCACAAAAGTCTGCTATGGCGAAAGTCTCAAGGATCGATCCACCCAAGGCACCTGCGAATAAGAAGAATCAGTTGAAGCAATGCTACAACCAGGTGAGTGACCTACCCGAAGAGGCAATAACTACAGTAGACGTTGATATTCGCAACCATGAGACGAATGTCACAGCAGTTCCGAAGAAAGACAACAAGGATAAACCCACCAAAATGACAAAAAAGAGCAAAAAGAAGGTGTTGGATTCCTTGAAGTCAATCAACTTGGACTCAGATACAGCATCATCTTCTACACAGGTGACAAAAAATAAAAAAATGACCAGTCGGGCCAAGATCAATATGCTGAAAGAGGAATCTCGACGAGCTCCAATTCACGAGATGCCTGATACTTTCAAGAATTATACATTGGACGACGTGGTAATCATGATGCCGCAAGCCCAACGAGAACCTGATCAAAGTCAGGCACCAGCGGAACAAGTCTTCGAGGGACCTGCACGAACACAGCCGATGAATCTTGTGGAACCAGGAGAAGAAGAAAAGATTGTGCATGTGGGAGAGCAGTTAGCACCCACGCAGTTCAAGAGACTACGATCCTTGTTGGTGGAATATAAGACTATTTTGCCTGGAGCTATAGTGATCTAAAGGGCATTCCGTCAACAGTAGTCCAACACACCATACCTTTGGTGGATGGAGCAGTCCCCAAGGTAAGCCGTTACTACCGTTGCAACCCGAATTATACAGAACTGATCAAGCAAGAGTTGCAGAAGCTTATGGATGCAAATTTCATTTACGAAATAGAACACACGGAATGGGTATCGCCGATAGTTATAGTACCCAAGAAGAATGGCAAAATGCGGAGCTGGCAACAAAGCCTACAGTTCTCTGGACGGCTTCAGCGGCTACAACCAGGTGAAAATAGCCCCCCAAGACCAGCACAAGACAACATTCGCCACGGAATGGAGAACTTATGCCTATAAAGTGATGCCATTCGGACTTTGCAATGCCCCAAGCACTTTCCAACGAGTCATGCAGGCGGCATTCAAAGATTATTTGCAAAAAAATTTGGAAATTTTCTTGGACGATCTATGCGTGCATGGACCATACAGATTCAGAACGCTTATCCAATTTGGAGAAGGTGCTACAAAAATGTCGCAAATACCAGATCTCCCTGAATCCAGAAAAATGTCAATTCTGGGTGACACATGGCTTGATACTCGGCCATATAGTGTCAAGACACGGGATCGCCACAGATCTATCAAAAATCATGATCATTATTGATCTACCACCACCGGGGACGATTTGCGAGGTATACATTTTCATGGGTCATGCTAACTATTATAGAATCTTCATTCTTGATTTTGCGGAGTTAACCAGACCAATTTACAAGCTCACAACGTATCCACCTTGGAATGAGAAAGCTCTAAAGGCTTTCCAGAAGATTAAGGATGCATTGATCTCAGCACCAATCTTACGACCACCCAATTGGTCCATTGAGTTCCACGTGCATACAGACGCATCAAAGTATGCAGTTGGAGCAGTCTTAACCCAGCCAAGTGAACACAAAAAGGATTTTAAAGTCCGATTTGCAAGCCGACAGCTCAGTGATACCGAAATGAATTATTCAACCACAGAGCGAGAAGCACTGGCAATGATCTATGCGGTTAAGAAGTTTCGACACTATTTGATGGCCACACATTTTGCTTTTTATACAGATCATCAACCCTTGCTATATCTTGTTAATAAAACTTGCAACACCGGGAGAATTACTAGATGGTTCCTTCTGTTGTTGGAATTTGATTTTCGGATAGTAGTTTGCAAGGGAAAACAACACTACATGGCAGATCATGTGTCACTAATCAAGGGAAAGGAGATTGCAACCCAACCCGACGATGAGATGGCAGATGCTACCTTATTTTACGTGGATACAGTACCAGAATGGGCTGCCGACATTGTTGAATATCTAATGCAAGGCCAACCAGACAAATTACTACCAAAGCCGGAACAGCAGAAATTGATCTTGAAGGCTAGACCTTATCAGCTGATTGTCGGCCAGTTGTACCGAAGAGATCCAGACGAAATTCTTCGGCGGTGTATTCTTCCTCATGAGACTACCCAGATCATTTCGCTTTCACATGAAGGCATGGGTGGAGGCCATTTTGCATCTGACATTACAGTTCGCAAGATCCTGCAATCAGGATGTTAGTGGCCAACGATTCATAAAGATACGGAGGAATACTTGAAAAAGTGCGATGTGTGCCAAAGGGCGAGGAGACCAACGAGATTGAACTATGATCTACTACCCAGTCTTAGCCCAAGCACTGTTCGAAAAATGGGGATTGGATTATATTGGTCCAATTCACCCTACAGCAAGGAGTTCCCAAGCTCAATACATAATCGTAACCACAGACTACCTCACCAAATGGGTCGAAGCCAAGGTAGTAAGAGTAGCTGATGCTAGGACCACTGCCAAGTTCCTTTATGAAAATATCATTGTGCGTTTCAGATGCTCGGTGGAACTAATCAGTGATCGCTGAAGTCATTTCATCAACGAGACCATCAAGGTCCTATTGGAGGAATTCTTCGTGATCCATAGAACCAGTACGCCTTATTATCCTCGTGGTAATGGGCAAGCAGAATCATCCAATAAGATCCTGTGTAGCGTGCTCACCGGGAAGAGACTAGTACTCTTTCATGGATTGTTTCACAGACTATAATCAAATAGCCATAGCAGAAGAGGATAAATTGAAGACTACCTTCACAACCACATTTGGGTTTTCACTTACCATGTCATGCTTTTTGGATTGACTAATGCCCCTGGAACCTATCAGAGGTTTATGAACAAGCACTTCGAGGATATCTTAGACGAAAATCTCAAAAATTTTATAGATGACCTCTGTGGGGCAGCCACTGTCACAGAACATCTTACCATGCTAGAGAAGTGTTTTTAGAAGTGCGCAACAACCTGTATAGCTTTGAATGCTAACAAGGTTAAATGTGGTTTTGCCTCATAGTATGCTTATGCATTGGTACAAGTATTGTCTTGCATAGTTGCTTGTGGAGTGATGGATGTTTGGGGTTGAATGCTTGTTAGTGGATTGAGAGTAGACTCACATGTAGTTGATAACAATGGATAGGTTGGGTGTTTGTGGTTTGGTTTGAGAGTTAGTGTTGAGGGGGTGTGTGTAAAATGTGTGTTGAGAGAATTGCTTTTGTTGAGAGTGATTTCATGGTGAGGGTTGGTTGGTTGGTTGTAGTCCATTGTCATACTAGTAGGCTTACATCTTGGATGAGTGGGATGGTTTGCTTGAGGGCTTGGTGTGAGTGATGGGTTGCTGATTTTTTTAGCCATTGCATCTTTTTGGCCTGTTTTTTGTATAGACTTTCGGTTCATTTTTCTCTCAACTAAACCGTTAACATTTCAATCGCACCGTTCATATTCCAAAAACTTTCATTTTCTTCATTTTCTCTTTTTATACCAACTCGATCGAGAATGTGTAAAGTGGAGAAAACTGCGTCAACATGCCTGGCTCTGATTTTTGCTACAAGGTTCATGACTAGAGTTTCCACGCAACGGCTACCTAATTGCACATTGAGGTGAGTTTTTGACTTGAACTTTCTTTCTAATCACTTCCATTTTTTGAAGTTTTGTTTGTAAGCTCTTAACTGAAATTGGAATGGGATGTGAGATGTGTAAGATAGGGTTTTACACTTTGAAGGAGGTTGTTATGAATGATCTAGGGAAGTAAGCTTGTTGAGGGACTAATTACGTCAAGTTTTTCCGAGGTCCTACAGATTTAAGTATTGCTGATGGTTGTAATTTTCAGTTGTACTCATTTACATTGGTGACTACTTGTAAAGTTTGGTAGTGAATCAGGTTTTTAAGCATAAACTAGAGTTCAGTTGAGAATTATAGTAATGAATGTCATATGTTGTGGGGTTAATTAAGGGAAGGATTGATTTTCGGTAATCGACGTTTAGTTTAAGCAAGAACCTTGTAACCAGGTTTTATTAGCATGGTTTGGAAGTACTTATATGGATACGGTTTTAAAAGGTAAATGTGTTTTACTCTATGCTTGTCTAAGATAGAACTGATAGTTTAAACTGCAATAAACCGTCAAAGTTCAGAAGCGTTTTATTTTCGTCATTTATGAAGTGTGTCAGCTAGACCCGACCTCTGTGAAACACCAGAGCGGGCCGTCCACCATCCGTGGTTGAAAAACACTACCTTGGTTAAAGCGTCGCACTAGTCACACCCGCCGTCGGTATTGTCTAGCGAAATACCTAGACCCGACGGTCGGCGAAAATACCGCCGCTTAGCAAACAAAGCGGTGCATATAACTTGCACCCCACAAGCACATCATAGACAGTAAATCGGTTTCTAGCCCATGTAAGATTTTTACTAACTGTAAACCGAATTCAATGGGGAAAGAGATATTAGCAAGATCCTCACACGAATTAGTGATTAGAAGTTTTACGGAACCGTGACCCTAGAAAGCTAGTGCATCATTGCAGCCAAAAGTACTAGCACCCCCTCCTTGCAACCGTATCTCAGAGAGCCTGGAAAACTCTCATCGGTTGGGGAGCACGGGGCAATAGAGAAGGCCATAAGGGTTGGAAGTGTCAAACCCTCTGTTGCTCACGTAGGGCCGAACCGCCATTAGAGGTGGGGCCCCTTGACCCTTTTAGGACGTTTTGGCTGGACCAACTCCCCGTAAAAAATGGCCCTAACATTGGCGCGTCTGCCGGGAGTCGAAAAATTTTCAGGAGATGTTGCTTGAAAGAGTAGTTATCCATATCGTTGGACTACAAAGCACTAGTTGTCATACTACCAGAAGTCTACACATTTCGTAGGTCCTAGATTGCGTGTGTTGAAAAACAATTCCACTATCTAAACCGTCAGCCGCAAGCTAGCATAACCGTACAAGCGGCTAGTACCACGTTGATCACAAGACGAAGTAGTTAGCATCACACAGTGATGTGTGCTGATCCCACACCTAGAACATACGTTATGAGTTCACAATTCAACCCTAGCTGCATGTGATCCGACTTCGCCAAGGCCATTCTATTTCCAACAGTTTGGAATACAGTTTGGACTATAGACTACATACAATTTTCACCAGCAGGGAGTTTAGGCTATGATGTCAAGTACTACTAGAAATCTTTCATAGAGTGATGGGACAGGTCAGAGAATGGGGTTTTGTATGAAGCCTAGGGTGAAAGTGAAAACCAGAGCCCTAAGTCGAAAGTCATTACCCTATGACCCACCAACCCTAGCATCCCGTAGAGATGGCACCTGGTACAAAGAACCAAAAAAAATAGTACATGGGTATGGTTGGATTAGGATTGAGTAGAAAACGACCAAGTAGAGTTAGTTAGATTGTATGCAGTATTAGTGGATGAAGGATGGATGACCTATGGAATAACGTGGGAAAATCACAAAACGCATGTGCAACGACAGTTGATTGCTATCCGTAAGTGAGAAATCTATTATGCAGTAATCATTAGTGTCACCCTAGACAAGACATCATAGGTATACCAAGGAAACCTAGGTCTAAGGGAGCACCGCATGGAGAGACTTCAAATCCCCAGAGAGAGCGTTTAGGGCTTAGAAGAAGCCATCGTGGGTTTCTTGTCCCACCAGTCTTAAATGATGAGTCTCACTCACCTATAATGGACTTGGATGATACGTTGGAACCTATAGAAGAACTACCAAAACTTGAGCCAACCGACGCTACAGAACCACCGTTAGTGAACGTAACACCTGCTGCTACTGAACCTGTTGCCAACAGAATGGCACGACGTTTGACTGAACCAATCGTAGTACCCCCAGAGATAGGAGGACTACCGAAGCTTAGTGGATCCACACCTGAGTTTCATGGAGCACCGTATGAAAGTGTCGAAGAGCATATTGATGCTTTTTGGACCACCTGCTTTACTAGTGCCATCACAAACCCACATCATGAAATGATGTTTTTTGCCACCACTTTATCTGGAACAGCTAGGCACTAGTATCATAGTCTGCAGAGAGGCTCAATTCACACCATTGAGGAGTTCCATAGACTGTTCTTAATTGAGTATGCTCCCCATCGAACGGCTGATGGCCTACTGTTCACACTGACTTCCCTACAACAAGGGAGTAACGAAACCATCTGACAATATTGGCGTCGTTTGACAGAGTTGTCACGCCAAACCCACTGTGTTACTACCACCCCTATTACTACTGACCACTTGGCATGATTTTCACTGTTAAGAAATTTTGACATTATTTGCTGGGATATGCATTTATTTTTCACGTTGATCACTATGCTCTTAAGTATCTTGTAAATAAATCAGATCTATCAGGACAAATTGCTCAATGGGTTCTAGTTCTGCAGGAATTCACTTATCAATTAGAACTTCGCCAAGGAAAGTATCATACAAATGCTGATTATCTATCGCGACTCAACACTGGAAAAATTGAAGAACCAGTTAATGATGATTCTCCAGACGAGCATCTATTTAAAAATTTCTTCCACCAATTCCTTATATTCTGATATCATTACTTATCTCAAGGATCAGATATATCCGGATGGTTATGATTTAGAACAAAAGACAGTTTTTCAATATAAGGTAGCATCTTATACTATTATTAACAATGTTCTGTACAAGCTTGGTGCTGATCATCAGCTACGAAGATGTCTCAAAACAGCAGATATTAAAAAGGTTGTTCAAGCCTTACATTCAGAAGATGCTAAAAGACACTTTGCCTTAAAGAACACAGTTAATAAGATATTCACTGCCAAGTATTGGTGGCCAACAATGTTCAAGGATGTATCAAATTTTATTCGTTCGTGCGATCCAAGTTAAAATAGCAATGATCGACTTATACAGTGCTTTCTTATTTCGATGGCACCACATGTGCTCAGTTCTAGAATTATCGGGTCGTCTTTCTTTTACGAGCCCTTTGAGTGCTTTTAAGCAGCTTTATCTTTGTACTTACTAATTAGTTGAATATACAGTTTGAGGTGAGCTATTCTGTTGTCTTGTCTTGTTGCACTTGATGTTGTGTTGTGGTGATTGATCCGATCAGGTGTTTAAATTGTTTTCTTATCTTGGTATCAGAGCCCTTGGTGGCAAGATCACCGGACAAGAACAAAGAGCTGCGAATTCACAATGATTTGTTGGCTAGGAAGCACAAAACCAAGTCCGTGGAGATTCATGGAATAGCTTAAAACTATAAGAAGATTCAGAGGCAGAGGATTGTCGGCTGAATCAGAGGGAAAGCAAAAATTGAAGCTGAAAATTCTTCTGAAGGGTTGCTTAACGTTTGTAATTGGTTTGTACCTGCAAGTACGGTACACCAAAACAGAGTGATTGCCACGGAGAAAGTGTTTGGAGCGCACCAGAAGTGATTTCACCATTCCACTGGACAGGTAGTTGGGAGTTGGTGACGAGAAACATTTCGGAAAGCGATGCTAGTTTGGATTTCAATTTGACGAAAGAGCGACGGGTGGTCTGGTAAGCCAAAAATTGTAGGTCATTATTTTTTATTTTTGACATCACGGTTGGCTTTGGCATACACTTTATAGCCTACAGGTGGAGTTTCAAGCAGTTTGGAAATGGCAAACATCAATGAGGCAATTTTGGGCGATGCAAGCAAACTTGATGGGGCTTCTAACTACAACATCTAGAAATTTAAAATGAAGAGCATTTTGATGGAGAAATTGTTATGGGAGATTGTGGCAGGTATTGAAGTCCGGCCAAATACCACTCCAGGTGACATGAGGGCCTTTGATAAAAAGATGCGGAGAGCATTGTCCTTGATCAATCTTTCAGTGAAAGACCATGTGATCACTCATATAAGTGATGCCACAACGGCTAGGGGAGCTTGGGAAGCTCTTAGAATGCAATTTCAAACTTGCAATCCAGCTCGGGCCATGTTCTTGAAGTCGAGATTGAACGCAGTAAGGATGGAAGAAAGTGAATCAGTGGGATCTTTCTTCACCAGGATAAAGGAGCTGAGAGATCAACTTGTGGCAATTGGAAAACCAATTAGGGACGTTGACTTGGTACATACCACAATGAGCGGTGTCTCAGAAGGGCTACAGATGTTTGTGAGCGGTATTGCTTTGAGGGAGAGGTTGCCTACTTTTGAAGACTTCCATGGAATCATGTTGTAGGAAGAGCAGCATCGCGAAGTGGTGAAGTCAAGGCAAACCCCACAGGAGGGTCAAACCTTGCTTGCTAAAGGCAAGCAGAAAGGATGGAAAATGATTCACAAGAAATCCAAGGATGATGATGACGAGGGAGAGTTGTCATCAAAAGGAAAAAAAAAAAAAAAAAGCAAGACAAATGTTACTATTGCCACAAACTGGGTCATTGGACACGCGAGTGTTACAAGAAGAAAGCGGACATAAAGGCGGGAAAAGTGACTCAACAAGGCAACATTGCCGAAGATGATGGAGAAGATGACGAGACAAGTGTCTTCTCATCGGCATTGGCATCCCAGGTTGATGATGGTGCCAGATGGTTCATAGATTCAGGCGCCACAAGGCATATGACCGAGAAACGTGATTGGTTTGAGAAATTCTCACCAATCCATGACGGGGATAAGGTCACTCAAGCCAATGGGGAGGAATGCCAAATATAGGATGTGGACAATGTACCTGTGTAGTCTCCTAATGGTAAAATCAAGAACATTCCCAATGTGCTTTATGTTCTTGGACTCAAAAAGAGTTTGCTTTCTGTTGGAGTAATGGCAAATCAACATCTTAAGGTTGAATTTGTCAAGGATGGATGCCTTATGAGGGATATGAATCACAATCATAAAGTGGTGGCAAAAGGTTATAGAGCTAGTAATTGTGACCGTTATAAATTGGATGCTGCAAAACTAGGAGAATATGGTTTGGCTATCTCAACAGCATCTCAATCTGAGTTGTGGCACAGAAGACTTGGTCATTTAAACTATGGGAGCTTGAGATTGATGGCGAAGCTGAAGATGGTAATAGGGTTACCGGCATTGCAGGATGATCATCATGCAATATGTGAAGGATGCGTCATGGGAAAGCATCACAGGGAGACATTCAATAAAGGTGGAGCTGCAAGAGCTAAGAAACTGCTGGAACTCATTCACAGCGACCTGTGCGGCCCAATGAAGACCATATCGTTGGGAAAAGCATATTATTTTATTACTTTCATAGATGATTATCTAGGAGGACATGGATTTATTTCTTGAAGAAGAAATCCAACGCTTTTGCTCGCTTCAAGGAGTTCAAGACTTTGGTAGAGAACCAACTGGATGCACGCATCAAAGTGCTAAGATCTAATAGAGGAGGCGAATACAAATCTGATGATTTTGAGGACTTTTGCAAGGAACACCACATCAAAAGACAATTCACACAGTCACACACGCCGCATAGTAAAGGTATAGCTGAAAGGAAAAACATGACTCTTATAGAGAGTGCATGCTCCATGATGAAGCAAATGGGCTTGACCGATTCACTTTGGTCGGAAGCATGCAGTGCAGCAACGTTCTTGCAAAACAGAAGCCCTATAGTTGTGGTTCCAAATGTGACTCCCAAAGAAGCGTTTACAGGAATAAAGCCAAAAATTGACAAGTTTCGTGTCATTGGATGTAAGGCCTATGTACATGTGCCAAAGGAGGAGCGAAAGAAACTTGATGCCAAAGCAATCAAGTGTATCTTCATCGGTTATGACGAGAGGACAAAGGCATACAGGTGTTTTGATCCTGTAATGAACAAGATTCACATTAGCAAAGATGTGATCTTTGATGAGACGCATAGGTATGAAGATGAAGAACATGCAAGTGGTGAAAGCATCAAAAGACTTCCCACAATTTTGGAAGAAGAAGATGAAGAAGATGCTCCACAAGATGATGCACGTGAAGATGAGAGTCGAGAGGTCAAGTATGAAAGGACACCACCTATTCAAGAGCCTGGGGGGAGGTACTTGCCAATAAGAGCAATAAAGGAGAAACCGGTTGAAAGTAAGAGATATTACTTGGACACTTCTTGGGATACATACTCTCCACGTAGTGTATCACCTGAATCTAAGATACCAAAATAGTATGAGAAGATCATGAAGGATGCAAAGCTAAATCAACCAAGATCTAGCACACAAGGAGAAGTGAGAAGATCAACACGGGAAAGGAAGTCTCCCGATCGTTATCATGTGAACTATGCCCTAATGAGTGACATTTTGAAGTGTCGAGAGCCATCAACCTTTGATGAGGCAAAATATCACAAAGAGTGGCAAAGAGCAATGGAAGAGGAGATGGAATCCATCCACATGCATGATACATGGGAGTTGGTTGATCTACCACTTGGAAAGAAACCCATTAACAATAAATGGGTGTTTAGAACAAAGTTTCATGCGGATGGCATGATAGCAAAGCATAAGGCACGCCTAGTAGTGAAGGGTTATGAGCAAAGCAAAGGAATTGACTATGAAGAGACATTTGCTCCAGTGGCTACGTGGACTACGCTACGCCTTATCATTGCCCTAGCATCTCATTTTGGGTGGAAGATCCATCAAATGGATGTGAAGTCCGCAAATGTGAATGGTGACTTAGAGGAAGAAGTTTACATGGTCCAACCGCAGGGCTTCATGGCAAAAGGACAAGAACAGAAGGTATGTAGATACACAAAGCACTTTATGGCCTTAAGCAAGCACCACACGCATGGTATGGACACATTGAAAATTACTTTCTTTCTCATGGGTTTGTAAGAACAAATTCAGATCCAAATCTTTATGTTCTTATAAACGATGATAGCATTGCCCTGACTGTACTTTATGTTGATGATATCATTATCACGGGCAATGATGAGAACCTCACTCGTTCTATCAAAGCCAACTTATGCAAGCAATTTGAGATGACAGATTTAGATCTTATGCACTAGTGCTTGGGTGTCGAAGTATGGCAAACTGGCAGTGATATCAGGTTATGTCAAAACAAGTATGTAGGCGAGGTATTGGAGAGATTTCACATGACAGAGTGCAAACCTTCCATCACCCCTTGCGAAGCTGGTAAGAAATTATCTCGTATTGATGATAGTGCACATGTTGACGCTCCTCTATTTCGTCAGCTAGTTGGGAGTTTGATATATCTTACGACTACACGTCTTGATATCTGCTATGTTGTAAGTTTGATTAGTCAATTCATGTCATCACCCACTATGGACCATTGGAAAGCTGCAAAAAGGATTTTGAGGTATGTGAAAGGTACACCTAACCTTGGCCTAATCTACAAAAGACAAAGTGTTTTACCTAAGTTACAAGGTTATGTTGACGCTGATTGGGCAGGAAGTATAGATGATAGAAAGTCAACAATAGGTTATGCCTTCAATTTTGGTAGAGGTTGTTTTTCATGGTCTAGCAAGAAGCAAGACATTATTTCTCTTTCTTTTACAGAAGCCAAGTATAAAGCGTTAAGTTCTGCTACCCAGGAAGCTGTTTGGCTACGTAAGTTGTTATGTGAGATTGGCATGAAGTAGCTAAACGCTACTGTTATTTTTTGTGACAGTCAAAGTGGAATACAATTGGCTAAGAATCTTGTCTTTCACGCAAGGACAAAACATATTTAGGTAAAATATCACTTTGTGTGTGAGAAACTACAATCTGAATACATTAGTATTGTACATTGTTCTACGTTGTTACAAGTTGCTGATATATTTACGAAAGCTTTAAGTAAAGAAAAGTTTGAGACTTTTAGAGCCAAACTTGGCTTGGATCTGGTTATGTAAAAAGCCTTTACTTGTAATACTATCATGGAGGTATGTTCCATGAATAGAGTAAACTCTAAAATAAAGAGAGATGTTGATCATTGAGGGAGAGAGTTAAAATAGCAATGATCGACTTATATAGTGCTTTCTTATTTCGACGGCACCACGTGTGCTTAGTTCTAGAATTATCGGGCCGTCTTTCTTTTATGAGCCCTTTGAGTGCTTTTAAGCAGCTTTATCTTTGTACTTACTGATTAGTTGAATATACAGTTTGAGGTGAGCTATTCTGTTGTCTTGTCTTGTTGCACTTGATGTTGAGCTGTGGTGATTGATCCGGTCGGGTGTTTAAATTGTTTTCTTATCTATCCATGCCAGAGATCTGGTAAGCCTACAAAAGCAATGAATTGGTCGTTGACACTTATCCTGCCTCTTGCACCATTCAAGAAGTGGGGGATTGACTTTGTCGGACCAATCAAATCTGTGACTCGACATACGAAATGTCAATATATTCTAGTTGCAACGAATTTTGCTACAAAGAACGTTGAAGCAGAGGCGACGAAACGAAACGATGCAAAAATTGTAGTGACATTCTTATTCAAAAGTATAATCACAAGATATGGTTGTCCACTTGAACTAGTAAGTGACCGAGGTACACATTTTCTAAATGACACTATACGGTTGCTGACAACATATTTTCTGATTAAACATAGAAAAACTACACCGTATAATCCAAAAGCAAATGGGTTGACAGAGAGAGCTAATGGAATTTTATGTAAGATCCTTAACAAAATTACTATTGCACATGCAACGGATTGAGATCAAAAACTACCATCAGTTCTCTGGGCTTATCGTAATACAGAAAAAATCACGACGAAGCAGACACCATATTTTCTTACGTATGGTATGCATCCTATTTTGCCTATTGAATTTGAGGTGAAAACTTTTCGTATTCAAGCTCAACGAACAGATGAAGACTGTATTAACGAAAGGTTGACCAATATTGAAGAACTAGCTGAAGCTCGTGCAAATTCACATAAATTAACGGAGGAAATCCAGGAACAAAGGAAGAAGAAGTATGACAGTAGTATCAGTAAATGTGATCTTAAAGTTGAGGACTTTGCGCTGATATATGACAGTCGACATCAAAAGTTCTCCAGAAACCTCCATATGCGATGGCTTGGACCTTATAAAGTCAACTTCAATCACTTGAAGGTGAACTGTTACCTACACGTATTAATGGGTCCAGACTAAAGAAATACTACCTTTGACCAAAAAAAAAAACTATTTCATTCTTATTTTTTTCTAGTATTTTTCTGGAATTTATCACGAATTTTCTTTTATCTTTTCTATTTTTCGTGACTTTTCTTTTATCTTTTCTAGAAATTTTCTAGAAATTTTCTACCACCTTTCAAAAATTTTCAAAGTATTTTCGAGAACTTTTTCCGACACTCAATTTGTAAATCAAACGTTTTTTAATTTTCATGGACCGTTTTCTAGAATTTTTCTAGAATCTTTTGTAGCATTTTTCTCCAATTTTTCGAGACGTTTTCTAGCTTTCGTTTGAGAGATTGTTATAATTTTCATTTTCGAGAATATTTTGAGATATTTTCTAGTATCTTACCAAAATTTTCGAGAAAATTTTCGTGAGTTTCTGTATCATTTTCTAGGATCTCACGAGAAGGTTTCACAAAACTTTCTAGAATCTTCTCGAGAATCTCTCGACCTATTTTTTGTATTCATCCATTAAAGATGATGGCCACGTGAACATTATTCACACGTGTGTACGATCACATATCAAAACAGATATTGTTTCTTCTTAATTTATTTCTTTTCTTTTCACAAACGGTCTTCTGTCATTAAAGATCGATCTGTCAAATCATAGTTTGAAACTATGAGCCATGGACGTCCTCCATAAATGGAAATGACAGATGTCATCATCCCTTCCACACCGCTACTGCATATCATCATTATTTTTCATTTTTCTTCCTTACACTTTCTTCCTGCAATTACATGCTTTTTTGCGCTCATTCTCTTTGCAATCAAATCACTCTCATACAAACTTTTGTGATCTACAGAGCTGCCATCAAACATTCGACCAATGGCTTTCGGATCGAGTTCTAGTTCTACTATCATTTGGAAAGCACGCGCAGGAATTCGCTTGGCATCCATCCAGTCTTATTTGGATCAATGCAGGTTGGGTGATCTGAAAGTGGATCCTTCGATAATCTTATGTGAAGTAAGTACTGAATTTGTGAACTCCATCCACTCCATCTCTGAGGTGGACTTCAAAGTTCATGTGCGAGGCAATTTTTTCACCATTACTGAAGACCTATTCTGCACAGCCCTTGGATTACCATTGGATGGGAAGATGGTTTCAACAAACAAAGATTCAGTGGATGAAGCGGCCCACTTTCTAAGCAACTGTTTCGTACCCACGAAGGGGTACAAAATTTCAATGATCAGAGATACAAAATTTAAGTTGTTCTGTAAATATGCTAATCAAGCAATTTTTTTGACGGATGCGGATGCTACAATTGCAGTTCAGAATTTTGGTTATATATTGGATGCATAAGCGAGTAATCTAGTTTGCTTAGGTGTTATTACATACAAGGCTTTTTTACGGTGGATTAAGCACCAAAAGTTTTTTTGGCATTGGAGCACATGTTTCTAGATTGTGTGCCCATTTTGACATTCTGACCGAGCAAGAGAAAACCATGCTGACGGAAAGGATGTTGGCTCCAAAGCCTATTGATCTTTCCAGCCTCCTGTCTGTTCCTATCCCAGTTACATCAGATGCTGCACCAGTAGTCGAAGTAGCAGCTACGCTGCACCATCCCAACCATATACCGTTCCAGCCCTGGCAATGGATACAGATGGAACTGATGTTGTTGCTGATTCTTCAAAGCCAGCATCTACTTCCACATCTCAGAAGCAACAGAGTGCATCTATCTCTGATGATGATGCAACTCAATCCGATACATCTGAAAAGGCTCGAGCAGCTACTGAAGGTGACACTGGGGCACCTATTGAAGATGAAGACGAACCAGACAACCAGTCCTAGTGGTTTCGAACCATGACAGAGAAAGCCAAGAATTCAGTGGCTGAGGTCTATGAGTTGGACAAGTACCACCAGAAAATCACCATGGAATTTGTCAACTCATAAAGGAGATGCCAAGACTCTCTAAAGGAGTCCTACGAGAAGATCGATTCGCTCGAATCAGATAATACAAAACTGATTGAACAAAATCGTTCTCTCGAAACACAGCTTCAGACGGTAATAAAAGAAGCTGATTCTTTGAAGCAGACAAATAAGACGATTGAGGCCAAGTCTGACAATTTCCAGACTCAAAATAATTCTTTAAAGCAGCAACTTTTGGCTGCAAATCAACACAACATCGCTCTCCAGAAATATTTACAGGAGGAGCGAATGACGTGAATAAAGACAAAAGTTGCTCTTTCTTTGAGCACCAATGCAGGGTCAATCACAGTCGACCTCACAAAGCTGAACCAGCTCCAAGGCCAGATGCTAAAAAAATTTTGAGTCGAGTTCTTACAACCGCTTGAGGATGCGAAGGCTCTTGTCGAGGAAGAGTTGGCTGAGCTGAAGGAGCTCTCGAGTGAAGCCACCCCATCTTGCATCGGGCTTGATTCACACGAAGAATATCTTCAGGCCCTACTTCGTATTGATGACCTCACACAACAACTTCAAGTTGTGCCATCCTGCTCCGGAGCCTCAGACCATCCAGAGTATTTGGAAGCAATCGCGAAGATCGACAAGCTCGAACAAGAGCTGTCTGATCTCAAGTAGCAATTGGACGATCAGAAGCTGGCTGCTGAGTTGCAAACTCAGGATTTGACAACTACATCTACACAGCCAAAGCAAACACGACGCAATCAGTCGAAGGTATGTGTTGATAGATTCCGTGCATTTGCTGAACGCTTCTGGAAATGGTGTCCACATGCATTTAATATTGAATTGCACAGTAGGCATCGCCTTCGACAAATGGAAGCGACCTTGGGACAAGGACAACTTTCTTTGGTTATGGGCCTAGCTCTCTATCGAGCAGAAAGGATGTCTCTGCTGGGGCATAATCCAGGGGAAATTCCAGGTCGTACCTTTCGGATCAGCAGAGTTATACATAGGCTCTTCGGCTATGTATGCTCTTGAATATATTCGAATCAAAGAATTTCAGTTTTTGAGGAACGAAGACAATAAACGACATTTTTGGAAGCGAAAGTCACAGTTTCAACTGTACAAACCACAAGCTGTTGCGGATCTCAGCGCATTTGACGATGCAAGATTGCTAATTAATGTAAATATGGCCTATCCGGAATTATTCAGTCTTTACGTGGATTGGGAGCGAAACCTTGCAGAATATTTTGCGGAGATTCGACATAATCTGCAAGACAGAAGGAAGTCATTTCGTTACAAGCAGTTCTGTACATATTCTTTTTGGTAGTTCGGAACTTTCGCGGCAAAGACATTGTTTTTCTTTCAAAATCTTTATGTTAAAAGCTCTTTTATCAGATTTTCAGCTCGTAATCACCTTACGTAGTGATTCAGACGAAGATACAAAGTTAACCCAAGAACATTGCGCCCGGTTAAGCTAGAAGAATTCGGCAACTTACCAGCTGGCCGATACATCAAATCAAAAGAAGACTTGTTGTTGATTGAGGCTCAACAAAACTTGGAGTTTGCTCAGGAATTACAGGAAGAATTGAATCGTTTATGAATATTTATTCGTGCCTTTGTCGTGGTGATGTGTATGTGATGTTGAATCCAGATCTTTGAAGTTTAAAGATGTTTTGAAGTTTGATTCCAGATTTTATCAACAATTCAAAGATCAACTTAAAACAACCTATTCAATTAAAGAAACAGCAAGACACGTATTCTCTAAGACGAAGAAATATCTAAAGGACGAATAATATGAAGAAATATCTTTTTGCCTTAATGAAAATCTGACGAACAAGAATGTTTCGCGAATAATCCTCGAAATGAAGATGATATGTTCATCCTCGTGTCACATTTGAGGAAGGGGATATGTGATGCCACGAAATTGTTAAATATTGAATATCAACATAAATATGACATGATATACTCAAAAATGAAGATATAAGCCGGATAACTATAAATCACGAAGAGGCCTAAGTCATTTTTCGGGAATATATCTCCTAAGTACTTGCCGTGTAATTAAGGGCGAGACCTTTAAAAGGAAAGACATTGCCTTGGATAACCTTTACTAGGTCGTCCACACGAAACAACTAGATATGAAAAGACATGTTAAACTAGAGTAATCTTAACTCTTAGTTAAATATACCTCTTATGGTATAATTGAACGTATACTTAGTCTAATTGTTAACTAGACCCTTTCGCGGGAGCGACGCACCTGTTGTTTTAGAGGTGTGTTTGTTCGCCCCTTGGAACATATATTGATCTCACACTTTAGTCTCGAGCATCGAGAGAGAAGAGTTTATGCATATTTAAGAGGTTGAAGAAGTGAATAGAGCGCTGAGAGTTATTCTCCCTTATCTTTGTTCTCCGGACTGTTGAGTGTGAGTGATCTTGAGTCTACTAGCAATCTCTAACGCATTACATGAATTACTCTCTGATCAGACAGACACTCTAGTGCATTACAGTTGTTTGTTGTGTACCCATAAAGCATGCTCTAAAGAACTGTCTTAAAACCATCTTATTTGTCTGTCACAAATACTTTCTTTTCGGCACTCGAATAACGACTATCTTTGGTACAATCTAGCACGATCATTGAATAAAGCTGTATGTATACATATGAGATGACAGTCCCTGTCTGAAGAATTGAGTCTTTGATCTATGTTCCTGATTGTAATTGACATAAGTTTCTAACGTGCTCTAAAACTATTCGTGTTCTTTAACCATTAAATTGGACTTAAAGTTGTTGAGGACTTCTGTCTAGAAACGAACAGTTTGCGAACGCGATTAATTAATTGTCTGCACAATCGCGAATACATCGAACACTTCTCGATTCTCTGTTGACACCTTAATCAGCCAGAGTGTAGCACTGTTGTACTATTCTGATAACATCTCATCTATAGAACGCATTTCATTCGATTCGATAGAGGCCATATTGTTGTTCTGAAATTATTAACATTACGTTCCCCAAACACAAAGTAATATTGGTTACTTTTTAATGTCTGTCGACAACCAGAATAACACTTGAAACCACTTATCATAAACTGTACCAGAAACATAACTTTCTAACGTTGTCCTCTATGGGAACAATACTATTTACTGCAAAATTCTGTATTAACCTTGTTGCTATAGTGCAACAATGTGAGTACTTCAAATTGCCAATTATGACATCGAAGATTAGGACATCTAAACATGAGATCAATCTTGTATATGCATCATAATAGCATGGTCAAGGATTTGAACTTTAATGATGTCTCCATTGACATTCGACATGTCTGTGAGATGTGCCTACTAGGCAAACAGCCTAGACCAAGATTCCCAAGAGGACAAGCCACTAGAGCTAAGTCTATTCTAGAATTGATATGTAGTGATTTGTGTGGCCCTATGAGTACTCCCTCTCTGAGTTCAGCACTATATTTTATCACTTTTATCAATGATTATTCGAGATTTACCAGCATTATGTTCATTAAGAACAAGTCTGAGGCATTCAACTATCTCAAAGACTTCAAACAGTTCGTTGATTGAGACATAGACTGGTCAACGGCTCAAGACCCTTCGTACAAATAGTGGTGGTGGAGAGTTCTTGTTAGACGAAATATCCGACTACCTGGCATCATTCGACATTCATCATTAGTTCACCACCAGCTACACACCACAACAGAATGGAGTAGCTGAAAGGAAGAACCGAATATTGTTAAATGCTGCACGATCAATGATGTCAAATGCTCAGCTCACCAAGAATTTTTGGGTTGAAGTTGTTTCAACAGCTTGCTATCTACAGAACTATTTGAGTACCAAAGCAGTCAACTCAAAGACCTCCTTCGAAGCTTTCTATGGCTACAAACCGAGTCTAAAACACCTTCGATTGTTTGGCTATCTTTGTTATGTACACATTCCCTCTAATCTGAGAAAGAAGCTTGACCTTGTCAACTGCATGAGTATCTTCATTGGATACTCGATGTCACACAAGGCATATCGAATTTTTGATGTCAAGTCAAGCCGAATCTCAATTAGTCGAGATGTTGTCTTCCTCGAAGATAAATTCTTTGACTTCAAGTAGAAGCAACCAATGCAAGAGTTCGTTCCAACGACTCCCATCACCATCGACAGGCCTCAACCTGCAACTATTCCAATGAACATCGAAGATATCCCCGTCGCACAACAAGGAGAATCATCATCTCAACAACCGACTATTGTTTGAAGATTTGCACGACATCGACAAGAACCTGATCGTTTCATCCCTCAAACATTCATCAGCAACGATGAACCCACTACAATAACAGAAACATTGTCAAGCTCAAATATAGACAACTGCGTTCTGCCATGCATGCTAAGTACAATTCATTGATGAAGAACAAGACCTGACATCTTGTCGAACCTCCTACAGATGCAAAGATCATCGACACTAAGTGGATCTTCAAGATGAAGCTCAATCCAGATGGTTCAACAGCCAGATGGAAAGCTCATCTAGTCGTCAAAGGTTACGAACAAACCTATGGGATTGACTAGACTTGGACATACAGTCCAGTCATAAGACTTCAGTCAATTCGATCTTTATTGTTGGCAATAAAGCTTCCTCTAGTAAACATATGAACCAAGGGGGATCATTGTCTTTATGAGATGCTCAAATAATGTGTGTGTGTGTGTGTGTGTGTGTGTGTGTGTGTGTGTGTGTGTGTGTGTGTGTGTGTGAGAGAGAGAGAGAGAGAGAGAGAGAGAGAGAGAGAGAGAGAGAGAGAGAGAGAGAGAGAGAGAGAATGTCTTATTTTTTAAAAAAAATCAATTGAATCTTAATGTGGTTAGAAAGTGATATGACCACTTGGCAAAATATTATGATAGAAGTAGCGCAGCCTTGCATTTTGACAACCGTATTGACCGTCAAAAGCCATTTTGGCCGTAAAATACAAGCTTCCTAAAAATTTGGCCATCATAGCAGACATGCACATACAATTCAAAAACGTCATTTTGACATGCGCCTTTGTTTTTTTACTTGTATAGATTCACAATAAATATATTATACACATCATTTGAAAGCTCATAAAAATTTCAGAACAAACTATCACATTCATGATTCAACTTTTAGCCCTTCCAACTTGGGGGCTCATCTTTGAAATTAGTACTCATTTCTAAACTATCAAACTTCATTCTAGATTTGAAAGTCAAATGGTTTATCAAACCCTCGTCATTGAAAAAAAGCATGACAAGCAACCTTGACTGTCAAACTACAAGGCTGGCCATCCCTGTGAGATCCACATAGCTAACCGGCCAGCAGTCAATTGTGATACCACATGTAGCGCAAGCATCCCAAAGGGAGTCGGGAACAACGACTTAGTTTCTCATCTTTAACACTTGTTGTCCGAACCCACTCGACATACAAGCAGCCAACTCACCGACAAAAATCAAACTTAACCAACTTGAAGTCCCGGAACCAACATTGAGATCCAACCTGGCACCATGCCAGATCGGGGGTCCCAACGTGGGTGACTTCCGTCCAAGTAAGCAGCCCGACTTACATCAAAGCACCATGCTAGATCGGGGGTCCCAACATGGGTGACTTCCGTCCAAGCAAGCTGCCCGACTTACATTAAACTCAACCAACTCGAAGCTTCGTTACAAACGAGTAACATCCATTCCAAGCAAGTTGTATGACCCAAGCAAGTTTTCTGACTTACATCAAACTTAACCAACTGAAAGCTTCCTCACAAGTGTTGGAAGCCAAGCTGGCGCCACGCCAGACTGGACAGCCATAAATAGGTAACTTCCACCCAAGCAAGCCATCCAATTCAGCCGACAGGTTAGAGCCCCCATTCCCCAAGAGTTTAACCAATTCACATTCATGCAAGGAACACTCAAAACCACAAGCCGTGACAGATATAATGACAACAAGTTTATGGACCGAATGGTCCCGACAACATACCACTGGCGTCCTGAGATACGACCCTCAGCTATGTGCCAAATCAAAAGATTTGAAGCGGCCTTACTGTTGAAAATTATCACTTTTCACTTGACAATGGTTATTGTAAATATTGATCAAACATTAGAATAATGTTGATGATCTGATTTCACACGTGTGGAGCCTGTTCCCACGTGTGAAAGTACTTATCATACTTGTATATATCTAAATTGATTTTGTATCAATCTAGTTAGTGTGAACATGATATGACTAGTTTTAGTCAAGTTGACTAGTCACCTAGAAATTAGCTTTTCCTTGCATGTGCATGAGTAAATGCTCCCACATGGCAAGTGGATGTTCACATGTGTGTATAGAGTACTAGAAGATAAGAGTTGACCATTTTTCTTAGATCCTATTTTGTAGGGAATATTCCTATATTCTAGGAGACTAGCTTTTTGGATTTTAGCCATATTCTAGAAGGTCAACTTTGGATAAGGATCAAGGATGGATCAAATGGATAGATCTGAGTGATATGGCACTCTACGTGTGAAGAAGTGCTAGACTGTACCAGACTCGTGGATGTACTTGATCCATAAAAGGATCATCATTTTGCTAAGAAGATTGATGAGACTTTTGCATTCTACACTTTTGTGAGGTTTCTAGTCATTTGTCTTGTGATTTCTATGAATGATTGCTATCTAGGATTATTGTACTTGTTGTTTCAGGTGCAGGCCGTACCGTGGACAGTACTCCACACGTGTGAGGCCGCTCTCACTAATTTATGATGTGTTGATCCATTGCTCTTGCTTAAATCCAAGTGTAGTGAATCTAGATCAAGATCTAATGTGTAGAACTTGATAGATCCATTGATTAAGCAACCAAAGTACAATCATATTGTCCTAAAAACTGTAAAATTTATCACTTACAACTCGCGCTTTTACCGAACACTGACACCCAAAAGGTAATTAGAGTCAGTTTGAGAAAAATCCCACTTCATTAATAAATCTGAAAAGGTTACATTTCAAGTCTCTAGACTTTGCTAGATCCGATCAAAGTTTTTGAGCCATAAGAATTTGGCGTTGGCTCCGGGAGCAGCAGTGGCGTTGCTGGCGCCTTGAACAATTGTTGTAAAGTTACCTTTACAAGCTTTACTTTCGGCGCTACCAACACCAGCATTGTCCCCGACGCTAGCAACACCATTGTCGCTCCCAGCGCCGACGTTGCTCTTGGCGCCATTGTGACCAGAATCCAGCCGACGCCAAGTTCCTATGGTTGAAAAACTTTGATCGGTTCTAGCGAAGTCTAGAGAGCTCGGATCGATGTGCAATCACCTCACACGATCTAGGCATGATTAAAGGAAGCTTGGGGATCAATAAATTCTAGAGAGAGAAAACATGCTTTACCAACCTGGGCAGAGCACTTGGTACGAGGGGAGGTGGTGAATCCCACCAAAACTATAGGGGAATGTGGGTTGCGACTCAGGGCGAGTCTCAGCTTCCCTTGCTGGAATTTTGGGTTTAAGTGTTCGGTAAAAGCGCCAGTTGTAAGGCCGCTTCAAACTTTTTGGTCTAGCACATAGTTGAGGGTCATATCCCGGGACGCCCTGGGTAAAAGTGTGTGTGGACTATTGCAACCGTATTGGCCTATTCAGATTCATGCCACACCATTGTTCCTTTTTTTAATTTAATCTTGGCAAGTTGTATTGATGTGCCCAACTACAAACAAGGTGATTGAAATATCATTGGCAAGCTTTGTTGTGTGGGTGTGTGGTCAAAGTTAAAGAATCAGCTATTTGTTACAGACATGAAAGATGCATCATTGCATTTTATAAAGAATTACAAAGAAAAGGGCATTTTGTTTGCTCAACCTCGACATCTAATGGCAAGTTAGCTTTTTGGAAATGATTTCGATAGCTTGATAGTTTTAATTCAAAAATGACAAATCATCTTTTTGCAAATGATCATGATAACTTATCACTTTTTGACAAAGCCAAAAATTGCCTTGAGTTGTGCCTGTGAGGCGAAGGTCCCCTCCCACCTCATTTGTCAAATGGTTGCAATTGAAGCTCAACATGAAGAGTAGGTTACTTTGTACATAGCTTCCGTTCCATTTTTTTTGAAGTGGCTGGTGTTGACCTTTGCACCACAATGCGAATGGTTCATTTTTTCATCAATGAAGTAAATAGAAAAAGGATAGGGGAGAGTTGTGGAGTTTGCAAAGGCTTTGGTCTTTTGCTAGATGTAAAGACGTCCTTTTTGCTTGGGCAAGGTCTTTACATTCCCGAGGGGGATAGGAGCTTGAGGGAGTGCTTAAAAGGGCGTAAAGACTTGTAGAGGGCTTTGCTTGATGTAAAGATGAAAATAATTTTGTCATTTCATGTTGCTCATGCTTGGCCATTAGGGCTATAATGTTTTGCCTAGGTCAATGTAGCCTTTACAAAAAAATAATAGGTTATTCTGCCCTACGTAAAACTCATCTTTGTTCTTTCTTGTGTTCGTGTTTTTAATGCGGGCGCGCCGGGGGCCATAACATCTCACCAGGCACCAGGCGCACGGCTCCAAGGCTTTAGCAAAAAGATAAAGTGCGCGCGTCTCTTCCATCTCTCTCTCTCTCTCTCTCTCTCTCTCAATTTCGAAATGATGCTGCTGCTGCTTCTTCTTGTTATGAGCTGGAACCTGGCATGCTGGAAAGTTGAACTCTTTCCGATAGCGTCCCAATGGCAAAATATTCTCTGAATGAATGGTCGGTTGGTAGTAAAAGTGCTGTTCCCTTGTGTTTTTAGCTCAAGAAAATTGGCGTTATTTTTTAAAATTAGATATCATGAAAACTTTGACATTTTTTACAACCCCTTTTACAACTAATACTCTTTCAAAAGTCGAAAAGCTTTATTTTTAAGGATAACTCAAAAAAGGGCACTCGAGTTTCATATTGTAGTGTAGTTAGATTGGCGATGGATGGATGATCTCCATTGGTAATGCTAATTACTCATTCTACCCAGTAACCAGTCCAGTTGCGTTGCAGCTGCCTCAGATTCTGCTCCTCCTCATTCCTCTTCTTGCTGCTCTTGTTCCTTCCAGCGATCCATGAGGAGACAACAGTGGAAACGGCGCGCTTTAGCCTAGGTTAGCGCTGCAAGCTGGTGCAGGAGGAATCCCTTTCTATTTATTTCCAATATTTTTCTATAGTAGACGGAAAATGCCAAAGAGAGCTCAAAATTATGAGATGAGATGAGTTTATAGAAGGGAAATAGGATCACCAACCATCTTCCTTGAAGCACATTTTAGGTGGTGTGTGAGTGGCTTCTTACCCTTTGTCTAGATTGCGAATGCATGAAAATTCAAAATAAGCAGGCAGGCATGTAGATATGATGAGGTAATTGTTGTTGTACTCAGCGTAAGATGCTCTAGTTCTGATCATTGTTTGTCAGAGTAGGTGATTTTACCTTCACCTCTGTTTTGTGATCCTCTTTGCTTACGGCAGAATTTGAACATTGTGTGGAGGATTTGTTTACAAGATAATAATTTATTGATTGCTTGTTCAATCCATTGGTTCCTTTTTTATGCCACTCTAAGTTGAGTAGACGTGCTTCAAACTTCATTCATACAGCTTAACTGATTTTTCTGTGAATTTTGTTGAACTGGCGATCATTGTTCATCTGTCCATCAGCTGTTGGTACGTCTGCAAATCTGGTAGTACCCCTGCATGCTCATCTTGTAGTTTCTTGCGACCGGCCGGAAGGACGTTGATTGTACCTTCATAGATTCTTTCACTGGTACGGCACATCGATCTCGCATTTTAAGAAGTTTGATGCCAAGATCTACTAAGAGTTTTAGGGTATTTGGGGAAGGGCTTCCTGTTACAAACATTGACGTTGAGAGCGCAAATTTGTCTTCGATTGCGCTCGTATGCAAGGTTCGAGCTGATCAAGGGTAATAGTAGCAATCGTGAAAACTCCGCATGGACGACCTTCTGCAGTATGCGCATAGCCCTGTGCACAGCGCAGTCGCTCGTCATGACTACTCAGGGCTTCGCCGTATCCTTGCGGCTCTTCCTAAACTGGCCAAGGCGGGGGAAGTGCGCACAGAGCAAGAGTCTATCATTGGGGAGCAGCAAGCTGATGCTGTGTCCGCAGTGATTGATCGAAGGGACGTTCCCGGTCGCGAAACACCGTTGCATCTCGCAGTGAGGCTTGGAGATGCCACGGCTGTGCAGATGCTAATGGCTGCGGGAGCAGATTGGAGTCTTCAGAATGCCCAAGGATGGAGTTCTTTGCAAGAGGCTGTGTGCCTGCGGGAGGATGCAATTGCGATGATTATCACTCGGCACTATCAGCCCTTGGCATGGGCAAAGTGGTGTCGTCGCCTGCCTCGCCTCACATCCACTTTAACCCGAATGCGCGATTTCTACATGGAGCTCACGTTTCATTTTGAGAGTTCAGTGATTCCTTTCATCGGTCGGATTGCTCCATCGGATACATACAGGATATGGAAAAAGGGCGCCAATTTAAGAGCAGACATGACACTTGCAGGGTTTGATGGTTTTCGCATTCAAAGATCCGAGCAGAGCTTCCTCTTTATGGGAGATGGTTGGGAGAATCCAAAGCTTGCCCCGGGCTCTCTGTGTGTGCTAAGCCACAAAGAGAAAGAAGTCATGAATGCTTTGGAGGGCGCAGGTGTGCAACCCTCTGAAACTGAGATCGCTCATGAGGTAGCATCCATGTCCCACACCAACATGTATAGGCCTGGTATTGATGTCACAGAGGCGGAGCTTATCCCTCATCTCACATGGAGGAGGCAAGAGAAGACCGAAGTCATCGGATCATGGAAGGCCAGGATATATGACATGCACCATGTCACTGTCAGCGTTAAGTCCCGAAAGGTACCAGGAGCTATGTCTGATGAGGAGCTCTTTGCAGCAGAGGAGGATATCCAGGAAGTAGATGACGATGAGTATGGGGAGCTTCTTACTGAGGAAGAAAAGCAGCAGTTGGAAACTGCCTTGAAGATGGAAGGGGCGGAGTTGGATGACAACGGGCTTGGTGATGGACGAAAGACCATCAGCTGTTGCAATGGAGATTCTCACAATGGTGAGTATAACGCTCACAGATATGTCGATGCTAGCAGTAGAACGAGTTTATCAGTTGAATGCAAGGAAGACCATGCATCGAAAGAAGATAGCAAGAAAAGCTGGTTTGGTTGGGGTAGGAGGAGTGTGAGGCTCGAGGGTGAAAAGAGCTTTGAGCCGACCAGAAAATCAGTTAGTTTGGCTGAAAGTAGATATTCGATAGATCATGGAAAGAAGGTTCAAAAGAAACCCGATTTAGCAAGAAAGTCAGCTGATAGAAGGCCCTCAAATTTTAGAAAAGATGAAGCAGTCCAGTTCAGAAAAGAAAATGAGAAGCTTGCAAAGAAAAGTAGTACTAAGGATTCTGGTCTAAAGAGTGGACACTTGGGTAAGCAGACCGGCACTGAGAATGAGTACAAAAAAGGTTTAAGACCAGTCCTCTGGCTTACACCGGATTTTCCTCTCAAGACAGAAGAACTTTTGCCTCTCCTAGATATTTTAGCCAACAAAGTAAAAGCTGTTCGGAGGTTGAGAGAGCTGCTAACGACAAAACTTCCACCTGGAATGTTCCCAGTTAAGGTACGCTAATTTTCTGATGTCAAGTGAATCTGACTGCCTTTTTAAGCATTATTTTGAAATTATCTAGAGCTGATTATGATGAGTCTCATCAGTAATATTGATGCATATGAGCTCATTGCGAGGAACAGAGGACATTTTAAGGACAATAGAAACGGCATCATTCTGAGGGCATAACTGTTGGTCACAGTCTTTGCCTACCGTACTCAGCCTTACTGTCAAGTATTTGACTGTCCTGTTTTACAAAATCTAACATTTCCTAAAAGAAATAAGTGACAATACTAAACCTTATGAGGATACTCAAGATGAACTATATTTTAACTATAGAATTCAGTGTGATATGGTAATTCTGAAAGTGCAAGTGCTTCAAGAATTCCGTGGACAATTTCTTCCTTATAACGTGTAATTACTTTTACATTGTCTGAAGATCTCTATTTCTGAATTTGATGATGGCGAACTGGAATTTTGACTGCTGACTCACTACCCAACCTTTGAATCAATTCTGAGTCAGCTTGGAGCTGTGGATATTGCACACATCTGACCTTTGATTACGACCAATCCGGAAGTCTTAACCTGAAGTCCTGAACCTTGCAATGTTGAGCCTGTGCCTTAGTACCTGCCTTAGCAATGCATAAGGCAGAGACTCTTTGAATCGTAACTAGGACTTATGCTAGGTATGCATATGACAGAGATCTGCTGAAGCACACCAAATCTCTGAATTTGAAAATACCTTTGATAGAAATTAAAAAAGCTTGTAAACATGTTTATGGAAGAGACATTAACTTTAACAAACATTAAGATGGAAAATTGTGGGGTATTTTGAGGATAGAATAAATTCAAATGTGAAACATCATGATGCAAAATATCAAATTTCCATGAATATACATTTGAAAGCAATAACTTCCTACCTTAAGCATTGAACGTTGCAACGAGTTTGCAGAGGTGTCTTCAGCAAACAATCTTGACGCTTTTGAAAGTTTACAATCTAAAGCAAGCACGTTCGCAAATTTGAAATCCAATGCAGACACCTTTGTTGGTAACTATGTGTGTAACATATAGTAGAATCATAGTCCCAACAAGTTGGACATTCAAAACATAGGTAGATGCCCACATTTCGATGGGGAAATCAATTCAGCGGAAACATAATAGACAAACAGTAACGAAGCACGAGACAAGTATTAAATAAGGACTCTCCCTTGTTATATCATGTATTCTTTTAGACATAACATTGATGTATTTGTAGATAAGGACTTGTGCAATGTGTTCTTTCAGCAATATTTGGCCAACATAGAAAGAGAACCAACCTTACTTTATGCTATTGGTTTACCTTACTTTGACAAAAAGTAGAATAAACCACTCCAATTAGTGATTCTTATTGTTTGAGTGTAGTCTGACTTTGCTCTTTAGCCTTTGTCTTGACTAAGTTTGCCCTTGACCGTTGGATTAGTTATAGAAACATAGTACGTTGGTCTTTTTACAAGTGCGAAAACTATGGTGCATGTGACCCTCACCTACTCGAGTGGGGAGGTTTTGGCATTTGGTTCATGTTATGTGTGATGAAGCTGATGGTCTTAAGACTTTGTGAGGGTTGAAGGTTGCATGTCTCATTTGTCATGCCGGGCATTATCCTAGACATAACATTCATATGTTAGTCTGACTTTGAGAACATTCCTGAGGTCAATGTCTCTTTGCATAGGTAAACCTCTGCAAGGAAACAAAGTAAAAAGAAAGGAGGCTTTAAGGTTAAATCAGTAACATGGCAAGAGACTCTTTTCAGGTCTTGTCCTTTTTACTAGAGCTAATGTAGTTTTTTGCAGTGAGCATGAAGATATCATCATTAATCTACTCACTGTTTCTCATGACAAGATCCCTTTTTGCAGATTACCAAACTTGTGTAGCCTATTGTTACAGGATAGTTGATGGTTTTTATGGTCATGGCTATTGTAATATTGAGCTTCAGGTCACCTTCAATTTCTTAAGTCATAATTGTCAATGCTTTAGTTGCCAAATCATGCGACTCTGTTGTTAAGACATGACAGGCCATTAGTAAATGTTTTTGTTGGAATTTTCACTTTCATAATTTTGTATGCCTTTTTTACAATAGACCTAAGGAAGCGGACCCTGCGTCCGAACGTGCATCCGGATGCGCGTCCGCGTCCGTGTCCGGGCGCGGATGTGCCAGGGGTGCGTCCAGGGGTCTGGACGCGTCCGCTTTTCTTTTTTTTTAATTTTTTTTAGAGTTATTTAGCCAAAAAAAAATCAAAAAAAATATGGACGTGCCCGACACCGCGGGGGGTCGGATGCGTCCGGGTCCGGACGCCGGACGCGGACGCGGAATGCCCACGTCCGGCCTGGACCCTCATGTCTGCAATAGACCATAGTTGAACAGAAACGCGTTTCGGGGAAAAAAACGTTTCTAGAAACGCGTTTCTGGATCCAGAACTGTTGAGAAAAAAAAACAGATATTAAAAAATTGAACCCCTTGACAGAATTAAACAGGGATTGATGCACATAAACTGGACCACATTGTACCCACCTACATAAATGTACTGCCCTTAATTAATGCTTTAATTTGATACACATATTGCCCACAAAAATTTAAAAAAAAAACACGTTTCTGAGAAACACTGCCCTAAATCAGAAACGCGTTTCATGTTTCTGGACGTGTTTCTAGAAACATGGTGCAATTATGCAATAAACCAAGATGTTGCTGATTGTTGGCTTATACAATGAACTTTCAGCTTGACCTTTTTGCTCTTCAACTGTCTCTGAAGTTTTAAACGTCTGGTTGGAATAGGTGGCCATTCCAGTGGTTCCAACAGTCAGAGTGATAGTCACGTTCACTAAGTTTGAGGAGCTTCATACATGTGAAGAATTTGGTACTCCTGTCTCAAGTCCAGCCCACTTTCAAGATGCTAAAGTGAGTGAGCATGAGCACATTCAACAGTCATCTGGTTCTTGGTTTTCATTTATGAGGGGCTATGCTACTAGTTCTGATACTCAAGAAAAACCCAATGATGAAGATCCTTTTATGATTCCCAATGATTATGTCTGGGTTGATCTTAATGAGAGAAAACGAAGACTGAAGGAAAAGAAGAGCAAGTCCAAGAAGGGCAAAAGTCTTGATCAGCCATTATCTGGGAGTCGTGGAGCTGATAGTAAAGTTTAGAACCATAGCACTGGAAACTGTGTAATGAAGTTGTATATTCCGGCGAGCAGTTAAAACATACTTTGGTTTATTCTTGTAGCCATGGTATGTATTTTATTATTAATCTAATATGATAGTTTTGGATGTGCCTGAGCTTCAGTTTGGTACAATTAGAGCTTAATCTGGTTTTCTGATGTTCTTCATTTAAGCTCAAAGATCTTATAGAATTTGAATCCAAAATGTTTGTTTGAACAAGATCAAGTTGCAATTGCCCATTCACCATAAGAAAGGTTTGCTGAGATGCTGAAAGTCCTGTAGAACCCACCACCAGGGATGCATTTAGAGCTGGTTTTAGCCAATGCTTTCAGTCTGTCAGCAAGTTAGCCTTTTTTCTTAAAGGTTAAAGTCATCATCAAATCGTATCATTCATTTAATGAGATGGTCCTTGCAGAGTTTGTCTTTTCTTGAGAACATCTGCTAAGTGTGCATTACCTTAATGGCCAACCCTACAGCCAGATCAGCACCTTCAAGTTAAGTGTGTCCTTCACCTTTTACTATTTACATTTGAGCCTTCCACCCTGCAAAAAGCAGAGGCTTCTGCTTAGAAAACAGCTCTCTGCTTTGAAAACACACAGAAAGTGAAGCACACCTTTTTTCCATGTCATTGAGGAGCAACATCAGATTCTGTTGATCTATACAGAAAGTTAACTTCCCTTGCAAAAATCTATTTTCGAGACTCCTCTCTTCGTATAGCTGCTGTATCTGCACAAGGAGATGCTGGAAAGACTTACATATTGAGCTTTTGTCTTATTTATGCTTGATTTATTATAAGCTTGTCTTTGAACAGCTTTGAGTTTGTTGCTCAATACGGCTTCGCTGTGTTGAGTTTTTTCATATCAAAAGTATCAAACTACTAACATGCATTCAGTCTGATAAAACGTTTTTCAGGAGTGAACCTTTATTGGTTGGAATTTCAGAATTTTTTATAAATAAAAACAATTTCAAGGATGCTTGAAGAGGGATGAGACAGAATTAGCATCCTTGCTTTGAACAAACTTATTAAGTGCCATGATGGCAAGACCTAGAGTTAGTAGAAGATTGATTTGTTGTTGAATTAGACCAACCCATACAAACTAACAACCTTCTTAGTTCAAGTTAGGAATTCTCTCTCGAAATTTTTTGTTGTTCCAGATTCCCCTGTACCTGAACCTATCCTCAATGATCAGTCTCAAAGACAATCTGGACTTGCCTTCATCTCATCCCAAAAAGGAAATACAGTATTGTAGAATAACTCCTCCAATACCTAGAGTCTTTGATTCAGATCAAAAGGTTGCTTTTCCACCTTAAATCTTATGTTGAGAAATTCTCAGTGTGAGGCTTACAAGAAGAAAGGAGGTAAGCTCTTTGGGCCAATTCAACTTGCTTGTTGTAATTAATTTCTCTCTCTTTTTTGGAACCCTTAAATGGCCTATTGACTATACTTCCCAATGGTTCTAAGGTCAGTTTCCTTGCAAGTTACTTTTAACTTGAGGATGTCTTTTGATTTCCAAGATTTGATGTATTTTTTGCCTTGATTTCAGATATTCCTCTAAATTTTTTTCAATCTCCAACACCTCACTATATGGCTATTTTTTTCCCTCGACCCTTAAAAAACCCTAACCTAAAAAACCAACTTCTCTTCTCACGTCTCTCTCCTCGCGCTCTTCTCTCTTCTCTCTCTCCCCTCTCACTCACACCTCGCGCTCTCCCACACCCGGCCACCCCCCCCTTCTCTTTCTCTCCCCCCTCACTCTCTCTCTCTCTCTCTCTCTCTCTCTCTCTCTCTCTCTCTCTCTCACCCACAACAGCCTATATTCTCTCTCTCCACCCTGCCCAACGATACATCCTCTCTGCTCACATACACGCACAAGCAACCAAAAGAAAAGCAGTTATTAACATTTGTATGTGCGCTTGTCCTCACAAAGATCACACATACTTCTCCTATCTGCTCCTTATAACTACAAACGCCATCTTTTCTCTTGATCTATCGATCAGGCAACAAATTATTGCAGCCACTTTGCTTTGCTCTGAATTTGCTGATGGGTTACCAACGGAAATGATCAACAAACAGGAAATTAGAAATTGTGCGATCCTGTTTTTCAGGATGTGTTGTGTGTGTTCTCTCTCCAACATCTCATTGTATCTATTTGTCGTCTCTCTCTGTCTCTCACGGGCCTTGCTATCCTCATGCCACAAGTGATCGTAACCATTGCTCCTCTCTCTCTCCACAACGCATGAACCTGTCTCCCTCTCCCTCTCCTGAACCTCTCTCACTCAGCTGAGATCTCGCTCGTTCTCTCTGTCTCTAGCTTGTGAAAATGTACATAAGCAAAACAACTTGATACCTAGACATGTTTGAGACTTGTCTGAAAGTACACATGTATGTATAAATGTACCTTGGTTGCATGTGGTTTACACAAACTTGTAAATAACTAAAGTTGCATATACATAACTTTGTAATTAAGTTTACGACTAAAGTTGCATACATAAGCTTGTAATTGCTTTATGTTGTATATTTCAAATAATGAAACTATATATTTATAAGAAGCAATTTACATTTCTCCACATTGTGCATAAAGAAATTTTCTTAAATTATAAAAAGCAACTTGTATTTCTCCACATAGTGCATAGCTATAGGCCCTATAAAGAGTGTCAATCTTGTGGCATTACTATTATAAGAAATAATGTCAACAATAAAAGTAGTTCATAGCAATTTTCTGTCCAACGATCCTTGTTCTTAATTCTCAATCATAGTGCTAAAAAGAGATTATATTTTTTCTTAGTAGTCAATCAAGTTGTCCCAACCATCTAGAGAGGGATGGTATTTGACGGAGTCTCTCTGACAAAAACCTTAACTTCATAATGTGAAAAATAAATTTATATTGATGTAGAGTACCTGCCACACGTCATGATATCCTCCTATCTTAAATGCTATTTCTCAGGCCAAATGAAGCACAATGAAAGAGGGCACATGTCTTGGTCAATTATGCAAAGTTATCTCTATCTCCTTTAGGAAACAAGAGCATTCACACAATGATCACAATAGATTACCAAATTTTCTATGATCTTCAATCACCATTGATCTTTTACCAATAGCCCAAAACACTAATTTTTTTAAAATTCTTATGTCTTCATTTTATGGAATGATTTCAATTATTCACACAACAATCACCATAGATTAATAGAGCTTCCATGACTTTCAATCACCATTGATGTTTTATTTGTAGCCCAAATATTGAAGTTTGCTTATGAAATAGTTGTCTTCATTCTATGGAATGACTTCAATTATATTGTGCTTGAGCTGGAAAATCAATTGGCCAATTTCTTGAAATAAAAAAATTGTCTACAATAATTTTCTTGAAAATGTCATTTGACGGGTAGAAACACCTGCACAATTCATTGTCTATAATGGTGGCTTTCATCGTTTGCAACCTCTTGATATATGTTCTTTTAATATTTTCTTGAAATTACTCATGTTTATTGCTCATTTTGAAAAAAAAAAAACACTTGTGTATCATTTTGAGAATTAGTCTTTTAACATAAAAGCTTTCAAAGATATTAAATGTTACCTTTTTTTTGAAATAGTTGAGAGAGAGAGAGAGAGAGAGAGAGAGAGAGAGAGAGAGAGAGAGAGAGAGAGAGAGAGAGAGAGAGAGAGAGAGAGAGAGAGAGAGAGAGAAAGACCTTTCTCTTTGAAAATACATTTGTTTATTTCAACATCTTTGGCTTTTTGGCCTATTTTGCCAATAATTTTATTGTGGCACATATCCATTTAACCTTCTTGTGCTCAAGGTGGCAACAACTTGCAAAAGTATAGTTGTTTAACTAAAGTGCCTCTCAAATTGTCTATACTCAATAATGTAGTGTGTTTTTAACGGTTCTCCCCTCGAAAAATTTTTGACTACTTTGACTTTGTCACGTCTTTCGAGTGCATTGTACTTCATAAACAAATCTAATTGATGGTCTTATACACAGATTTCTATTTCCTTCTCCAAGGCACTCTTGACTTTTAAGTTAGTTTTAAAAAGTAACTATGAATCTTGTATTCATATTTATAAAAAAAAGTGTACATTCTTGACAATGCCAATAAGATCACAGAAAACCTTAATTAGAGCTAATTCATTGGGCCATGATCAACTTATGTAACAACATAAACTAGCCAATTCTGAATCTCCAATTAGAGCTAATTCATTAGGCCATGATCAACTAACTAGCCAATTCTGAATCTCCAATGCTAGTAATGTTCGTTGTAGCAGTAATGGCACTTGTCATAGTCATACTTGTCGTGGTAGTGGTAATAATTGTACTCATCATGAAGTATGGTGGGAAGGAAATGTGTTGTGGTGGTGGTCATTGACATTATGGATTGATGATCTAAGTAGTCTACAATAACGACTTTTAGGAGCATGTATGAAAATCTTCTTCGACAAATTTTGTGTTTATATCACAAAAGATGGAACATTGTACCAAACATATAGAAAGAAGAACCAAAGCAATCATAATCTTGCATAGCCACTTCTAATCTTCACGTAAAAAAGTCTTTTGTAAGATTTTATTTCCAAAGTAGATTATCCAAACAAAGCTAAAAGTCAACTAATCAAAAGACAAAATAGCACATGTTACAAATAATCACTTGTATTATAGTAGTTTTGAGTTCAAAAAGGGCCCTTTGTCAAGGTGTTTTTTATTTTTTTTTCAGCCCTTTTAACCTTTTTTAGACCAATACATGTGTACTTTAATGTAACGTTGACAAACTGCCCAAAAAATTTGGGGCAATTTTTTTTTTTAAATCAACATTGGAAAAAGAGGAGAAGAAAAACAACATTTACAAACATTGAAAAGGGGGAGGGGGGGTGTTGATATTTGGGGCCTGACGTCCCAATGTGAGATGCGAGTTCCACAAGGGAGGGGAGCACGCACCACCACCACCCACCCACTCCCCCCTCTTAATGTTTTTCCTTCTTCAATGTTTGTAAATACTTTTTTTTTCTCCTCTCCTCTTTCTCCAACGCTGATTTCAAAAGTGAAATTTTTAGCTCAAGCATTGCTCTTGCTCACAAATGAACTTGCTAAGTTTCCTTATAAAAAAGCTAATTCAAGTAAATGAAAATTACAACTTAGCAAATATAATATGTCAAATGAAAACCCAAAAACAAGAGTGCTTGATCTTAACAGTAGCTCATATTTTATTAGCACGAATACTTTAGAAGAAAACAAAATGGACAACTGGCATATATCTTGGGAGATCACAATTAAGTTAGCAATAACCATTTTGGCCAACATTTTTAAATCTCATTTCACAAACTTTCTTTCTTAATGTATGACAATCATTGAAAATTTAAATGCAAGAGCCTAAAACATTCGGAAAAATATTCTCAATTTCAAAAACTAGCTCTTGAATTAGTACGTAAGAAATCTAATGACAAGTTAGGAAAACATGTTTGTACATTAAAATTTTAGAACTCTAGAATAGCACTTGATGAAATACAAAAGATGTGGAATGTCCAACTTTATGGAGTCCAAGCACGAAGTCCTAGCCAACGGTTCCATCGTGCATAGCACAACCAAAATGCAATGAGGTCCCTAATCACTTCATCCACACCCAAGAGTAAGTGCAAGTTACATTCACAAACATAATATTGACATTAGCTTTCAACAATTTATACAAATTTTCTTTTATTGAGTTTATGTCACTTCTCTGAAGGTGAAGGGCAAACCAGATCATGATGAAAGCTAGGACCAAAAAAGAAAGCACATCAAATGAAGTCCCTACTTTCTCATAGAATAATAACAAATTTTACAATTCATCATTTCAACATGCTCAAAATTTAAGTAGCATAGGTGGGAGGGGAAATGCATCATCAAAGATGAAAAAAATTAGTACAAATTTGTTGGCCATCAAAATGTTGAGATACATAGCACATAACATGATATTCCAATATTTTCACACATCACACGTGTAATTGTTAGTAGTAACACAATATATAGATTGATATGATAAAGTAGATAATAAAAAGGACGTTACACGTCATTCCATATCCTAGGCTATGATGTGTGACCATAATTCAAGTAAGTGCATATTGCAACTTGGACTCGAGTCAAAGTGTTCACAACAAATATCTTGAATTGCATGTGCAAAGCCTTGCTCGTGACTCCACTTGTATTTGAGAAACCAAGAATAAAAATATGCTTAGAGATGGATATGCATACAAATGAGCACTTAACTAATAGCTATCATCCTTTTAAGTGCTTATGGCAAACCACACACATATTGGTAAAAAAACTTATGATCATTATGGCACTTAGAGGTAAGGTCTACAAACATAATCATTTAGAGCTAGAAATGTTTTTGTTTGGTAAAAAAACTTCTATTATCATCATTATGGCACTTAGAGGTAAGGTCTACAAACATAATCATTTAGAGCTAGAAATGTTTTTGGCTGGATGCTAAAAACTGACAAAATAGATTGCTCTTATCAATTCGTAGTTGCAACCAAGGACATCCCATGCAAAACTTCTCTAACCAACTTTCAATATCAATGAAGTCACACAAAAGGAGTAAAATTATTCTCAATTTTCAAAATTGAGCAACTCTCCAGGGCCAATTTGCTGACTTACGATGATTAGCAACTAGCTTGATCATCTAAAAACAAGTTCTTGCTATCCTCTTGCCTAAACCACCACATTTTGTTTAGCAAGATGGTTGACCTCATTGATTGCTGAAAAAAGAAACGTATAAGAAGTAAACAAGGACTTGCTAAACTAGATTACACTTGTAAGCGATAGTAAACTAGATGTAGGTCCAATATCAATTGAATACCAAAACAAGTGCGATAGTTTTAGGATTAACATGTTCAATGTTGGGCTATATTCTCATGGCATATCACCGTCTCACAACCTTTAAATATGGCAGAGCTCCAATCACATTGTTATAGTCACTTTTATCAACGTCTGTCTGCAACCACCAACAATACAAGCTATTCAGTACAAATTTTCCAACAACTAGCATGAACTCTTATTAGGAAACCGCAAGACTATTGAGATACAACCGTAACGAACCAAGCTCATTCATTGATTAATTTCTTAACCCAAAAACCCTAAACTTTTAGGTTGAGCATTGAAAGCCACTAATTTGATTCCAATGTTCAATTACTAGGTGTCTTGCTACAACTGATTAAGTGCCTAACATTGTATTTCAAAATAATTTCCAAACGCTCTTCAAGTTTCAATCTTCTTTAGTTAAAATTTATATAACACTAAGCATCGAAGCCATTGAGCACTTAAATATGTGATTCAAAAATCAACGATCAAGACAAATCTGCATTGTACAAAGGTGTGCTTCTACCCCTGAATACTAAACCAACCCTTGTTTTTGGCTATAAAAAAGGACCATGAATAAAACCAACAAAAAAAAAACCTAGATGTCTTTGTCAATTAAAACGTACAAATTAGCGGATTCAAATTGGCCTCGGAAACTATGGCCAATATCATTAAACTGCTTTGAGCTATGATCCAAAGTTAGGGGATAATAGCATCCCATTACATTACCATCATCCCTCATCTATCGCTAGCTCTTGGTAGTAACCAACTGTCGAAACATAGAATACATGTACATTCTCCATCTTTCATCCATGAGATGGCATTGCAAAATTCTAAATTTGTACTTACAGATAGATTCTTGACAAAATGTCGACATGTGAATATCTTTCAAAGATATCCAACATGCATCAACCACACACATTGATACACAACTCCTTAATAATGCAAACCACTAAGAGTGTGCCAAAGATCACTAAGAGCATGTCAAAGATCAGGTATATTCAAGAAATCTTCAAGCGAGTATAATAGCCAAATACAACCAACTACTTAGAGCATGCCAAAGATCACTTATATTCTCTTTGATCTACTTTCCTACAGTATTTGCTTATACCACAAGTCCTGATAATCATGACTCTCTCAGTTTGTATCCAACATTGGAAAATCCCTACCAAATGAGTTTCCAATTGCCTAGATACAATTTTCCAGAATATTCATGAATATACAAGTCACGCTAGCCACACTTACTTTCATTGCTACACTATTGTAAACTAGTGGGAATAAGTTACGACCACATGGTCAACACCATGATGAAGTTTGAATCTCCATAAATTAAACTAACTATCCAATCTCTAGATATTTACTCAACAATCGCCACATGAATGAAACATATCAACTACCTATAATGTACAAAACAGTTTTTTTTAAAAAAAAAAGCGTATGGCGCACAATATCCAAAATCCAAGCATGCCAATGGAAGAACTGATCTTTGATCATAACAACCTCCCTGTTGCCAAGCTTCAACTCACCTTAATGATTTTTGGGTCTTGATTAAAATTGATGGCTATGGATCAAAGAATCACAAGGTAATAAGGGAGTGAAAAAGATCATATTGGACCTCCTTTAACTCACTTCTCAATCGACTTCGAGAAACAAATCTCAAAAATTGCTACACAAGTTTAGAATCATCATTCACACATGGAGATAATCTGCTAGCTTCAATACTTTGAGATACTGGAAAAGATTTTTACTTTCTCTTTATTACTCATGCATCATCAATATAGAACTTTCCATTGATTTTCTCATCTAACTCACTTCTCAAGTGAATCAACTTCGAGGAACAAATCTCAAAAATTGCTACACAAGTCTAGAATCATCATTTACTTCAACGAAAGCAATCTTACATAAACTAATTGCCCATGAGAATCTTTCAAGAGCTTCATGCTTTCATACATCACACACGGAGATAATTTGCTAGTTTCAATACTTTGAGATAATGGAAAAGATTTTTACTTTCTCTTTATTACTCATGCATCATCAGTATAGAACTTTCCATTGATTTTCTCTTCCCCATAGAAATGGTTTGTCAATGGTAATGCCTTGAAGGCATAGTTTCACTGAAGTAATTATTGTCATTATCAACCCCATGAGGTTGTAACACTTGGCTAAAACTTCACAAGACTCCAAAGAAACTCTTGTTTGGGCCATCAAGTGATTCTTTATTGAACATCTCCATTTTTGTATTATGTGAAATAATAAAATCACATGGAACCATATTGAATGATAGCAAACCAACAACAATTATGAAGCATAAGCACCCATCTCAGAGCTTGTGACAAAAACGTGAGTCGACTCAACGTGCTCAAAAAAATACGAGTACATTATACAATGCCAAATTAAAAAAAAATTCATCCTAGATTGAAGCTTTCTAAGCTTAAAGACAATAAACAAGAAGGCTTTTGACAAAGTCTATAAAGAAGGCTCAGAAGAGTCTATAAAGAAGGCTTATTACTAAGTCTCTAATGAAGGCTCAGAGGAGTCTATAAAGAACATGATAAGCCTAGGGTCTGATCACCCTAGTGACCTTTTCCACCATGATTGAGGATGGACAACCTCTAGAAAATAAGTGCCAATGACCTGATTGAGGATGGGCAACCTCTAGAAAAAAGGGCCCAAGAATTGATGGACATTAAGCAAAAACAAGATGAACATATATCTTGGCTCTTCCTTAAGAAGATTGCACTTGGGTGAATTCCCAAGTTGTAACCATGTAAAATCATATGTAAATAAAAGTCAAGTTTGAACCTTGTACCACCTACCTCCCACCTACTTTTCCACATGCATTCTAGGCTATTTTACACCTAGAATGGGGCGCCCTCCTACACTCTCACTTCATATGCCAAATCACCATAATAACTCTCCCAAGCTAATACACATCACCCATTCATCCTCTCTAACTAATACACCTCATCCATGCACTCCACTTCACCATAAGTCCAATTGGAGTCTTCCTCACACCTCATGCACTTGAACTTGACACCTCACTCACTTTGGAAGGGCTCTCCACTCTCTATATAAGTGGAAATGCGCCCCACTACCATGATGATTGAAGGACGTTGCATCCAAGCTCTGCCCATTTGTTGTTTGTTGTGTACAGGTGCTTTGGAGAAGAGGATTGAGGCATTACCTCAAGGAGGCTATGCTATTTTGTGGATTGCAGGATTTTTGGAGCTCAAACCCTCTCAGATTTCTATCTCTCTTTCACATCACACACACAAACACACACACACACTCTCTCTCTCTCTCACTTTCACCTTCTCCTGAAACCATGGTATGCTCTTGAAACTGTTACCCATATGTAAGAATGGTTGATCAGTACCATTGCATGTCAGGCTATCTGTGGCCTATTGTCCATGCATGTCAAATCTAGAGCTTGCATGTCAGATTTGAAGCTTGCATGTCACACCATGCATTGCCTAATGACCTTGCATGTCACTTCATCACTGTTGCATGTCAAGAATCTATGAACCCTCATGATTGCATGTTAAGAATCTAAGTTCCATTTGGATCGCATATCAAGAATCTAAGATCCAACATGATTGTTTGTCGGAAAAATTAAAACTTATGAAGAAATTTCTATGCTTTTGTTAAGCTAGATATGGAATTAAGATCATTGAATATGAACTAAGTCTATGTTAAGTTGATGTTCTTACTTTGAGACCCCTACTGGAATCCATAGTATATGTAATTGGCATTGGCCATTTGGATTTGCATAATGACAAGAAAAGAATCCTTGGGGTCCCCATCTTGACCCCTCAGTGCTTCCGCTGTTGTGTTAATGAATCTATGTGATGCAATATTTTCGAGTTTTAATTTAAAGTCTTATTTGATTTTCATTTAAGTTGATTTGAGACTAGCTTTATGTGAATGATAAGTCAATTAAATCTTTTGGCTTTTCAAAACTTAAGACAGGTCTTCACCCTCGAGTTCACACTAATAGAGTCTTTGTAGTCCAATCACAATTACAACATCGTATGTGGATGATATGATTGTGATAATAGGTCATGATTACAGCATGAGACGTCTAAGAAAAATTTGGAAAATGCCTTTGAAAGGTAAGATCTCGGGTAGCTACATCACTGCTTAGAGATTCACACTGTCATAAAAAGCAGTAAGGGATCCCTTAGATCAACCGTATTGAAGTTATGCTCCAAAACTTTTGGATGAAGCAATGTAGCCCAATGAGTACTCCACTAGATGCAAGCATGAATTTCCAAATGAGATGTGCCCAATCCATTAGAGGAACTCTTGACTCCAAAAAGACCCTTTGTGAAGATTTTTTTTTTTTACTTTCCAGCCATTCCATGGCCACATGGCCCAATAGTGTGTGTTGTTACGTGACGTGGCACGAAGCCCCATAATGTGAACATAGACTCTACTCTAGTTGCCCATCGGGTAGGTCTAGGACTACTCGGAACTAAGATAAATAAACTGATGTGCACAAATTCCCATAATGTGAAGATAGATAGTTGCCCACAACTAAATTTGGGCAACCTTGAGCATTTCTCTCTCCAAAAACTCTCTCCTAGTTGGCACTCCCTACAAGGTCTTTTTTGGATTCAAAACTCCTCTAAGATGAAGAAGAGGTAGTGTCTAGTTCTTGTTCACTACTGTATGGCATGATTCGTATCAAGCTTGATATTGCCACTACAGTAAGTGACCTACGTCAATACTTGGTAAACCTTAGTTATAATCACTAGATTGCAACTAAACATGTTCTATGCTACGGCCTTAGAGGTATCGTAGATCCTGAAACACTTCAATATTTTGGCTCAATCACAATCACAACTTTCGATAACTCGGATTGGGTTGGGGGTATAGATATTGTGAATCAAAATGCAAGTATGTGCATTAGCAATTTACCTAGGCTTTTGTGAAGCAACCATCAATTACCCTCTCCTCAACAAAAGCTAAGTACACAAGAGTATTTCATGCTTCAAAAGAGTATACGTGTCTTAAAGATCTGATGCATGAGCTTTTTATTTTGGATGCAAGCTTGATGCTTTACAATGAGCATTAAGGGCATATGTTCTTGTGCTAAATTGGAGCATTCCATAAGCATAGCAAGCACATAGCATTGCAATATTATTTTATCATATACAAGGTGTAGGCTGGGAGCTCCAACTTCATCATTGCTCCACCAACAATCTGTCGACAAACATATGACAAAGAATCTCACACAAGCTCTTCACATTTGATAAATATATATAGGTGCAATTCCATTAGCAATTACTTACACTTTGGAGTGAGCGAGAGAATGTGAATCATGACATGTGGCAATCTAAGTTTAGTTAGAACAGATCTTGTAACAACATATGTTCTTGGGTTATGCAAAGTATTAAATTGAGTAGGTAAACTATAGACACACTATTATGAATTGAAGGACCTAAGTAAAAAAAAGACATTGTTGTCACTTTCTATTCTCATCTACACAAGCTTTACTTTCTTGTATTGCATTGTCTTGTGCTTCATACTTTATTGTTGTCATATAGTCTGAGATTTTTTTTTACGTGTACTTTGGTCATAGAACTCAAAAATATACTAGTTGTCACTGCAATGAGTAGGGAACTCAACTACTCAAAATGCACATAAAGAGTTATCAACTATTTGATAGAAGAAAGCTAGTTCTTGTATGCTACTAGAATCTAGAACATCTCAAAACAAAGAGCAATAGCACAACACAACGTGCAAACAAATATCTTTGAAAACACAAACAAGAGTATGCCTACGTTTATGTAGTTGCAAAGGGGTTGCCAATTCTAGAACCTTCTTATTCACATGTTGCCACTACAAAACATGTGAAGAGTGCAATCGTATTTCCATTCAATTCCTCTCACAAAACACACGTAAAAAAAATCTCGCTATTGTCATGTGACAAAGGGGGGGGGTTGCTTTGAAGATTATGCTCTCCATTGCAAGAGAGAGAGAATCCACACAAAAAGTAAAAGTCAGAAAAGGTGGTGGGCAGAAAAGGGAGGGAGCCAATATTGTTTCCTGCTTTGCAGCTATACACAATTCGAGCACGAATACTCCATAAACCAGCCCAGCAAAGGCTCGTATACGAAGAACATCAAATTTCAATAACTTGATAGCACTTGCCTAACACCTTATACATAAAAGAAATGGAGTTGCCGATTCTAGACACTCATGGGCTTTATGAAACCAAAAATTCTATTTCAACGCATAATGGACAAGTAAAACCAAAATAATCACGAAACAAACAGGTTTTATGTCATGGAAAGTCTCGACCCTCGAAACTTTCCCAAGCTTGCTAAAATATGGAAAGCCTTGGGACTAGGGCTCTCTACTATACTAAAAAGACCAATTTTTCTATCAAAGAGAGAGAGTACTGGTCTCACATCGTTTTTGCTCAAGTCATAGTTGCATTGACAATTCACGAATCATGATCTGAATCACAGCCCGCAAATCACTCGCTTGGGGAGCAAGTTGCGATTCACAAAAAAAGAATGTAAACATATGCAACATTGGTATCAAAAGAAAGAGAAAACATACAGGATAAAGAGTAAATGGGTATTCAATAATTTCAGGTTGGGAGACGTTGATTTGCTGCCAAGGATACTCTTGAAGAGAGAGAGAGAGAGAGAGAGAGAGAGAGAGAGAGAGAGAGAGCGTGTATCTGCTCTTTTGTTTATGTTTGATGAATGCCAATAGATGGCTGTATCTGTGTATAGTGAATATCTGTTTCTGACCAGTCTGATAAAAGCAAAAAGCTTTCTTCACAACGGCTAGAGATTCGTACTTCAACTTAGAAGAGCAAGAACGTCGTGATGACTGGGATATGCTGAAATCTGCCTTCAGTGGTATCATTGAGAATTTTAGCTTGTTACTAAGTCTAACCATCAATCAAACTGTGATCGTAATCCAAATATGGTATCAGGAGGTGGAGTGAGGCCAGCAGGCATGACTACAACCTATTAGATGGAGTCTATGTGTGCGTGAGTGTGTGAGAGGCTGTTACAGAGATCTGGAATTGTTGTAGTGCAGCAGCCACAGCCACATAGAGAGTGAGAGAATGTCAGCCAGACCCAGAGAGAGAGAGAGAGAGAGAGAGAGAGAGAGAGAGAGAGAGAGAGAGAGAGAGAGAGAAATGTGTTTTTGATTGATGTGTTTGGCAGATTGACAATGGTTCGAAAGCGGGCAAATGAATCAATGGACAGGCTAATGATGAGTTTAGAATTCCTGCAGGTAGTGAGAAATTGAAGGTAAAAAAGTGTGCTGACTTCAAGCTCGTGAAGCGGTATGAGAAACCCAAAAAAGTGCACGAACTAAGTGTAACAGTGGGGATTGCTGGTTGTGATGTTGATCCACAGCTTATAGGTGTGATTGAGAAATTCTTGGGAAATGAATGCATTGTTGGTATATGTGGGCTTGAGAGAGGAGGCATGCTAATGAATCTGCATATTCAGATGATTTGTAAGTATATGCTGTTTTGGAAGATTGTCAGCACCAAACACTGCTGTTTTGGAAGACTATGCTATGCTGTTTTGGAATAGAATTTATGAGATATGAATGCAAGACTATGTACTTTTGTTTTGAAATCAAATGGAAGATGCGAAATTATGTACTTTTGGATGTGTTTTGTTCTATGAAATGCAATGTTTTGTTTAACTAAAAATTTTGGAATCTAATGGTTAGGGTTTCTATACAATTAGGGTTAGATTACATAGGGTTAGGGTTAGGGTTAGGGTTAAGTTTTTAGGGTTTCTATACCAAAAAATAGCAATAATGTGAGTTGAGAGAGAGGCATGAAGTTTTGGTTCCACCCCAGAGGGAGAGAGGCAGAAGGTTTTGAAATTAAGAAGAAGAAATGGGAAGCTGTTTTGGGCTCCCCTTTTCGAGCTAAGCTTATAAGGCATTGGCATCCTGAAAGCAGGCTACAGGATGTAGCATCGCTGTATGCCTCAACGCTAGCATGGGTCAGCATTCGGTTCTGCTACATCCCATAGCTTGCAACCTCACTACCAATACCCTAATGAATTCTGCTACATCACGTAGCCTGCAAACCCACTACCAATATCCTATTCGGAGCTGGCGAGTTACTTACCAATTAATACATTTTTGTGCAAACAAGTGCGCCTCTTTGGAACGATCTACAGAATAACCTTTGATCTGATTTAAGTCTATGTATGAAGCTACACACCCCGGATTTTGAAACAAGCCGCTACTTTACTTCAAAATGTTTACTAAAACAAGTAGCTAGAGATTGCTTAAACTGACCTTATGAGAGAGTCGGTTTCTCCTTTTGGCGTTCTTTTTCCGTAGAAGATGTTGTTTGCCTGCCTTCCTGCGTACTATTTTCCCGCTTCCAGTGACAGTAAAACGCTTAGCCGATGCCTAACACCAAAAATACATGAAATTTGATTGATCTTCTGGTGATTTTCCCAAATAGCAAAAGGATTGTCCTTGTGGTTTGTACAAGCATAGTGTGGGTGCCTGCCTAAAAAAATTGGATTATTTATTCATCCCAGAAACAGGAAATCTTTTCACACATTTTCTACGAAGCATTTAGATCGTAACAAACTTGCAAGATCTCTACATTTCCTGTCAACAGGGGACAAAAAATGGTCAAAATGAGATATCTGTAGAAAATAACTCAATATGGATTCTCAATGTCGTCTAAACTAAGAGCACGCACAAAGAAAGAACGGGAAGGTTCAGAAGAAAAGGTTACGCAAAAACTGAATAAAGAAACGGATTCCAAGCAGAAATTGCCTTCCTTATACACACTACATGAATGAATGAAGGCACAAACGGGAAAACCTTGTGCGTCTTGAGCTTGCAAACTACAATTGCTCGCTCTTGCGGTTTTCTGCAGTTCCTTGTTGTTGGTAGAAAAGGGGATGGAGCCAAATTAAGTGAAATGTTGGAAAAACCAGATGCAGGCTTGGGGATGCTCACACTCAGAGCTTTGGAACAGCAGCCAGGCTTGCTAGCGCCAGCATAAAGGGCGAACGGAGATAAGGTAGAAGAAGAGAAACAATGCGCTACTCCCATCGCCATCGCCATCGCCATCTCCCCTTTGTGCGTTGTGCGTTTATGATAAAATGATGCATTCATTCATTCATTCAAGTTAAAGATAAGGTTCGCTTGGCATCAACACTTGAGTATTTTGTTTATAGTCCAGCCATACATACATGGAGGTTTGAAACTTGAACCCATAGCCTTGGGTATTTTCTATTTAGCTTTGTTCATATCAACAAGCATTAGCCTCGGCCATTATTGATCTCATAGAATTGGATAAGTTTTCTTGATGATCTCGTAAGAGCTTGATGATCTTCTAAGAGCTTCATCCCCATGTCTCCATGGATAGGAGAAAGTCACTTTTTCCCTTCATTCGTTCGAGATTTGTGTCTTCGTGGAACCTTCTAGTAGCAGAGGCTTCAAAGGGGCCCTTTTAGAAACACACCCTCTAAATCCAATGCTGACATGAATAGCCAATCAGGTTTGGATTGGAATCTATGTTCCATGAGGACTTGCTCTAAAAGCTTAGGTGTCGCTCCAAAGCGAGTTTTTTTTGAATTGCGATCTTTGTTTTTTCATCTTCCAATGATTTGAATGCTTCCCGGGTGTACACATGTACCTCAAGCTTTTCATAATATTCCAAATCACCTTCTTAGCTTTGTTGCGATAGTGGTAAGCTATCATGATGATTTCCTAAAAGTTGAGATGTAAAGTGCCATGTGAGTTCGAGCACAAAAATGGATTTTTCCATTCCACATTCTTCTAAATTGCAATATTTGTTCTTTCATTTTTCCACAATTTGAATGCTTGTTGAGAGCACGCCTGTATGGCAAAGATTCTCATGATTTTTTCAATCACCTTGTTAACACTACATTTGTATGAAAATGTGCACAAAAGTGACTATCTTCACCACTATCTTAACAAGGTAATCGATCTTTGGAAAGCCTTGAGGTACATTTCCCACCATAGCCAAGTTGGACAACAGTGATGTCTTCAAAATTGGTGAGCAAGGCTAGAACCTTGGCTATGACGGATACCAAACATACAAGGAGTTTGCTATGAAACCTAGGCCATAATAACTAAAACTAGCTATTGTTGTCATAAAACCATGGGTGTGAGCAGCAGCGAAAGCTCGAGACTTTGAGCGCGGCGTGTAGGAACAGAAACGCAACAGTTAGCAGTAGAAATATTCAAGTAGAATGATTCATACATATTGCAACAATGAACAACGCGGTAGTGAGACAAAAATTGCACTCTGATTAATATCTATAGTGAGTACAATCTCTTGAAGTAATAACTTCAGCTTGATGAGCGTGATAACGCTAGCTACACATAACTCTGATTGAAATATAAATTCAATTAACTCTTACATAGCTTGATTCAGCTAGTAGATATATTTACAAGTGTCGAGAGAAAAATATCTTATGCCTTAACTACCATTTACTCCAGTTTTGCATCTGTACAAAGTTGGTAACCGCCCTTAGCATATTTGTTCCAGTTGTTTTAGGATTAATGATAAGTTGGCGACGTCGGTCTGCCAATGTAGCAAAAACGTGAAAAACCCAAAAAACCCAAAGATACCCTTATACTAAATGTTTGCAAATCCCGAAGGTGCCCTTAGACTTAAGGTGTGTAAATCACAAAGGCGCCCTTAGACTGAAGGCAGCAAAGAAGGCGAAAAAGGCGAAAAAGCCGAAGGTGCCTTAGACTGAAGGCAGTGAAGAAGGCGAAGGTGCCTTAGACTAAAGGCAGCGAAGAAGGCAAAGGTGCCTTAGACTAAAGGTAGAGAAAATGCTGAAGGTGCCTTAGACCAAAGGCAGCGAAGAAGGCGAAAAAGCCGAAGGTGTCTTTAAAATGGTTTCTAAGGCATTCTGGCCACTTCGTCGCATTTTTCGCGAAGGGGCGAAAAAGGCAAAGGTGCCTAAAATGATTCCAAGACATTTTGGCCACTTGGCCACTATGTCGCATTTTCGCAAAGGTGCGAAAAAGGCGAAGGTGCCTAAAAAATGGTTAATACAAAAAAATCTCAAAGGGAAAAATGTGAAGGTCCGAAAACATCTAGTCGGCCTTCGATTTTCATAATGCTCATTACTTGAACGATTTGTTTAAGGCTAAGCATAAGAAATCTAACAATTGTTGCATGTGCGCACGCGGGCGCGCGCGCGCGCGCACACACACACACACACACACACACATTTGCGATGCATGTGTATGTTTAATTTTTTAAAATAATGAATTCACATAACTGGAATGGGAGTAGGACAAGTTTCCCCCTGTGTATACAGGCCCTCCTTTATTTGCAAGCCTATAGTAGTCTCATATATGAAGCTCATTATTGTTGATCAAGAAATATAAAAATCATTCCAGTATCTTTTCCCTAGGAAAAGTTACTGGATTTTAAGAATATTTTTTAGACCGGATTCTTAACAGAAATGCGAGTTATTCAAGTTCTATATGCAACAGGGAATTAAAGTCAGAAAACATACCAAAATGATATTGATAACTATCTTCAATTCCAAAAAAAAAAACAAAAAAAAAACTTGAGATTTTCTATAAAAGTTAGCTGGAGAGATGATATATGAAAATATTAAGACCATGAAAAACCAGTAATAAGTGTCTTCCACAAAGGATTCACTCTATTACAACCAGGACTTTCCTTTTAAGAAAGCGATAGCTTTAAGAGTTTCCGATTTTGTAAATGGTGAGATACCAATTTGGGATCTAGATTAAACCTCAGAATTTCACAAAGTACCCCCATAAAATTTGACCAATGGTTATAGATCAACATCTGATAATTATCGAAGCCTACCATTGTCAATCATATTCTTATGATCCTAGAGCCTCCCCTTTGGAATTGCTGATGGCCCATACCACTATCTTTCCCTCCAAAAAGATCCTTAACCCCTTAATCTGACTTTTCTAGATATCTGTTGATCCATCTAGCTGTCCTATAATCCTTATAAGAAAATATCCTTCACTGTCAAAGACTGAAAATTCCATTTGGATGAAAGGCATGTGATTCAGATGGATAAACTAAATCCACACATGGCTTTGTGATTTAAGCAGAAAGATCAACATGGTTCATCATCACATCACCAACCCTTCCACGTTAGTGCTAAGCCTTTGAATCCCTCCTGATCTAAGAGAATTATCTCCAGGAATAAGCTTATGTCACCACTAATAGGTCTAATGTGATCCATACGTTCAATTGCCACTTCCCTCATTACAAGGTACATCCAAAATCTGTGGATAATCTCATGGTTGTGAAGACTTTTATAAATTCTACTAAGTGAATCTTATTTTGAAAATTAAAATCTCGTATAAAGCAATTATTCCCAGGGATTTTCAAAAATCCTAACTACCAAATACATTTTCAAAACACACTTACTATCCCTGATGTCCCCACTACTTTCCCCTTTAGAATTTTGAGTCCCCTAAAAATCTCACTCTACTAAAATTGTAAAGTGAATAATCGTAGAAAAAAATCTGAAAATTTCCATTTCCAAGAGCAAATTATCCTATAACTGGGTTGCATCCTCATATACACAAAAATCACCCAAAGTAAATGTCTAATAGCACTAGTCTAAACTTTTGCCTATACTCAATCATAGGATTAAACTCATGAAACTAATTCAGTTTTTCAACTTTAACCAATTCCTATCACGTAGGAGCTTTTTCAATCAAAAAAAATTGGATTGTTTTTTTTTTTATCAACCGGCTTGATATTACGCTTCAATGTCATTAAATTGTCAAAACTTAGAATATGAAATTACATGAATGGTATTACGTCCATGTCCTGTATATAGGATTCGGCATAATCCTAGACTTGGATATTTGGTACTTTAGGAAATAGAAGCCTAAGGATCCAGAATCTTAACTATTCAATCGCACAAAGCATTCTCAAAAGAAAGAGAGAGATGGCTAGAAACCCTCTTGTAGAAACTCGTGGACAGCCAAGGAGAATAGTCAGTACTGCTTACAAAAGTATCTCATACAAATGGGATGCACACATATACATAGTCCAAAATGACTATCTAACTTCATGACTATTGGCTATCCAACTTCTTGATTATTGACTATCCAACTTTCTATAAGTAACATAGCAAAGAATAAGGTACCTCCAATATGTCAAGTTGGGGTACTTAATGTCACTATTAGGCCTAGTGGACCCACGAGTCCTTGCCAAGTTAATTTCATACTAACTTTGCTAACTCTAAGTTTAGTAGGCCTAATATAATAAATGACTACACAACTCTCGACTTTTTGGTCAAAGTAACGTATGGTAATACATTATTTCCATTTATATTCCAATATCCTCCTTAGATGGAAATGCATAACATAACATGAAGTAACTTCTTGAAAGAGAAAAATGCAACTTGTTGTCTGAACTTCATGTCGCTAAATAAACTTCACACCAAAGTAGTCGAAATCTCATCCCCAATCATGTCCAACATATAAAAGGAAAAGAATGTGTAATAATGAAGCATCAAGTCGAAGGGTGAGGATTTGCATGCTCCATCCAAAGTAGGGAACCAACATGAACTTGGTAATAAGTCGAAAGATGGACTTGTAATCCATCATAGGCTCCCACATCATTCGAAAAAACTTCTTACCATAAGTACAATAAAAAAGAGTACCAAACTCTTTTGGCATCACATCCTCCCAAACCTTACCATCAATGACTTGCTCACATAGAATAGGCAATGTACCAACATCATGATGAAGAATAAGTGTAGAGCCAAAAAAATCAACAAGAGGTACTGATTTTAAAGAGGCATGTACCTTCCCTTTGTAGTACGACATTTCTTTGTTGTCCTGCAAAGTCTCCAATAGCCAACAAGGAATTGTTATGGGTTGTTCAACACTTTGCTACCCAAAGTGTTCCCAACATGGACCATGTTGTCCCTAATCTTCCGCAGGTCGTTCCTGAAGCATAATGGACTGCTCATGATGTAAAATAGGTTGTAAATGACCAAGACAAGATGACTGAACCTGCTATCCAACGTCTTCATCATAAAAATTTGGCAAACTATCAAGAGATGCATCAACGATGGCGTCATCCAAGTTGTCCCTTGAAGAGGCATGGGATTGACCTAGAAGATTTTTCAAGTAATGAAAAATTATCTCCATACAAATGCTCTCTCTTGACACTTTGAACATATGTGTACTCCCTCCTCGATTAGTAAAAATGGTTTCAAAGAGTGCTCGAATTTTTCAGCCTTTGCCAAAACATCAAATTGAAAAGGTTTCGCATGAAACTTTTCACTAATGCATTCATCACATATGCATCAACTTGCCGCGACTTGAAAAAAGAAGATTGCTTTATCTGCTCAATGTATCATTGTTGAGAGATGAAGATTCCAGTCCCATGTGGAAGATCAACAAGAACCCAAGTGTGGTTCTTCATGAGTGAGTCATACTCCTCTTGCATCGGATCCTCCCAACATTTTACTCCTTTAGCTTGCTCATAAAAAACAGGTTCTATTGCACTATCCTCAATAGAAACAAGAGCAAAATTAGAAAAATAAGCAAATTCTACTGATTTAGTAGAGGCACGAGTCTTCCCTTTATATAAATGATCCACTTTGATGTCCTACAAAGTCTGCAACAACCATCTAGGGACTGGTTTGGGCTGTCCAATAGCGTTACCTTTATCAACACTTCCCTGTCCAAAGTGTTCCGAACTTGGATCTTATTGTTCAATGTTTTCCGGACTTGGACCTTGCTGTCCAATGTCTTCAACGGGCTGCTCTTCACCATAAATAGGTTCTTCTTGATGAACTATGGGCTAGAAAATTGAAGAAGTAGTGGGTAGTCCACTAGAAGTAGATGGCAGTCCCTCCTCTTTATGATTGGATGGAAAAATCAAATCTGGAAATATTTCAACATATGCATCATGGGGGAAGTCCCCTTTCATGACATGAGTGGGCACAACATCATAGGAGGTCTTTTCGTCAAAATGAACATCACGACTCACTATAATTTTTATTAGTAACCATATTGAACAACCTATAGCCCTTGCTTTCACTACTATAGCCAACAAAGATGCACTTAACTCGTTTATCATTGAGTTTGGATCGAAGCTTATCGGGAATGAAAGAATAAGTCATGCAACCAAAGATGCAAAAGTGAGAAATGGTAGGTTTCTTACCATACCAAACTTCATACGGAGTTAATACCTTCAAGTTGTCTTCTTTGAATTCCACAACCAATCCTTAGTTCATTATTGTAGAGACCGAAAGGAAATTCTTTTTTGATTTTGGAACATAAAGTACATTACGAATGTATGTTTCCTCACCATTGGGTAAGATAATGGGAATCACTCCAATACCTTCAATAGGATAAGAGGTATTATCAACACCTTGAACTTTGCTTCCATCATGCACTCTCACAAGCTTTGTTAAGACCTCTTTGTAATAAGTCATATGGCGTGTGGTACTGCTATCAATCAATCAATCAATAAATGAAAAAACAACAACTTGTAGAGCTGAAGATGAGTTGTTTTCTACTGAAAAACCAACAAGATTTGAAGTGGTAGAAATCTCATCTTGAGGAGAGATGAGATCATTAGTGAAAAAAGCATATCATTATTGAAAGGATTATCCTCCTTTTCAAATTGTTGTTCCAAAATAATGATTGTGATAATTGTATCGTTACCTTTCTCTTTTTTCTTTGCAAGCCTCTTCCTACATTCTTTGATGTGATGCCCAAACTTCTTGCAATAGTGGCAATTACCCTTCTTCTTGGAGCCTTGATCTTGATCTTCATTAGAATATTTTATCACCTTTGGAGTGTTGCAAGAAGGCTTTCCTTTCCACTTGCCTTTGCCCTTGCCTTTGCCTTTGCCTTTTGCAAAGAAAGCTTGATCTTCTTGTTCACCAAAGTTGATCCTTGTTTGCTCTTCTTGAAAAAGTAAGCCAACAAGTTCGTCGAAGGAGATTTGTTGTCCCCTAAGAGAAATGCTCAATGATGACACAAATGGAAGGTAAGAATTGAGAAGAGAGTTGAGAGTAATAGATACAAATTGTGACTTCTGAATCACCTCGTCAATAATAAGAAGCGCCTCTCGAAGATCTTTGATCTTCGTCAAGTGGTTTGCAAGAAAATCACCTTCTTGCATCTTCAAAATAGAAAGTTGATTTCGAAGATATACCACTTTTGCCGCATTCTTTACTTGAAACATTTTGGCAAGAGTTTCCCAAACACTTTTGGAGTTCTTGCATAATCTAATATGAGGAAGGATAGATCTCTTCACTGATAATGCAATGACGGAATGTGCTTGTGCATCTCATCGATCCCACTTCTTTTGTTCATCAAAAGACACCTCCGTAGATGATGAAGTAGTTGTTCTAGATGGTGTAATAGGTGCCAAGGTAGGCGGTCTCTCTTCGTCACCATTAACTACTTCCCACAAACCTTTAGCAAATAGAAGGTTCTTTATCATGTAGCACCACAAGGAATAGTTTGTGCCATCCAGCCTATCTTCATTAAATAAAGAACCAATAGACTTCGATTCTTTAGGCATAATAGAAAAATCAACTTGTAGTAGATAGGAAATAGACTTTCCAAGACAAAATCTACTCAAAGGGCAGCAACCTCAAAGCTGAAATTATGAGCACAATAGATTGCAATACTCCACATGCAATTTGCTCAACAAGTAATGAAATAGGTGGTTGATTTCTGCACAAACAAACAGAATGCTCACAAATAGGTAGACTTCAAATGAAGCCAAAACCAAAACCAGAGATTTGCGGCTAAAAAGAGTGCACACTATGTGCATATAGAGCTGATGGTAGCGCCCAAATTTCAGCAAGAAATGTGTTCAAAACACATGTATCTTCATTTTTAGATGGGCACCCTCCTACAAAGAAGTACATTTGAAACTTTCAGCATGTAATTGAGTCTATGTCAAGTTGGGATACTTAATGTCACTATCAAGCCTAATGGACCCATGAGTGCCTATCAACACATTCAGATCCTCTTCTAAACCATCACTAAGTTAATGAATTACCCTTTCCACAGAAAGAGTCATCAAATTGCAAGGAACCTGTTCCAAACACTACTTGCAATCAGAACAATTCAAATTTTTTTCAAATTTTACTCTAAAAATTGCCAAACTTTTGACGGCCATAACTTTTGCTACAAGACTTCGATTGTCATGTACTACTAGTACATTAGTGCTTATCAACGCATTAGAATATCCATTCTAAGCTTTGTAGGCCCAAAAGGAGCTACCTTAAGAACAAGGCGGTTCCCTCTTTAGGCTCTAGAAAGTAATTAATAAAAATAGTAGGCCAATAAGGGCCCAATGTAGTTTAACTAATATTTAACAAGGGCTAACTATCCCTCAAGATAGTCATGCTTAGTTAAGTAAGAGCATTTCTATAACTAGGCAAGAGACATCAATTTTTGAATCTTTTGGCTCATTTGCAAGTGAGAGCTTCTTGCTTCCTCTTTGTAAATGTGAGCCATAGGGATCTCTATTGCTAGGTCTCATGTGCCCTATCCACATGAATTGATGCTCATGTTCATATCTTGTACTAATCTTTTCATCACTAATGTGATTCCATTGAGATCTCATTGTTTCTAGTTTTCTATGGACATGCTATCATGATTGTCTTGTTCTCTTCTTGCTTCTAGCTTTACTTCATTGTTATTGCTATTTATTTAGGGTTTGGCACATGAAATTTCTTGGTATCAAAGCATAGATCTTAAATTCATGATAAATCTATGTGAATTTTATTAGATTTGATAAGTTTATTGCATTTGTAGCTTTCTTTTTGCTAATTTTTTATTTAAAAATTTTCAAGTCTATTCAGACCCATTTTTGACATTCAATTTCATTTTTTATTTCTAATTTGACTAATACTTTTGTAGACCTTGTTTTAGCTTTCATTTGCACCAATTTTCAAGAAATTTGGGTAAGAGATGCAAAAGTTATTGCAATTCTCCCAAAAGTTGTCAAAATAGTAGGTGATTAGAAATTTTCTTTCACTTTGTTTGAATTTTTCAGATTTGGTTTGAGTTTTAATCTTAACTTCTACTATAGTTGATGTATTGGTAACAATAGTATGGTTTTCTTTGCTTCATCGGGTTTCCAAGGACATGTTCAGTCATGGTAGAACATCGTTCACGACTTTCTTCCTGAGAATTGGTTAACTTTCAAAAGAGTTTGTAGACAGATGTTCAATCGATTTGACTTCATCCAATGGTGTTCTTTGAACCAAATAACTATAGTTGTTGAGTACAATCGAGAATTCAAAAAGGTGGTCCCAATATTCGATTATGGAGAAGTACATCTTGTACAATGTTATATATATGGCTTACAACCTCAATATCGGAGCATTGTAGAAAATTATCTGCAAACTACTTTTCTCCAACTTGGGTTTCAATTAAGGGAAACTATGGAATATGTTTAAAGTATGAGCAACAAGAACAAAGGCTTAAGCTGGAAGCTGAAAGGAAAGAAGAACAATCCAGGTTGTTTGAGAAAATGAAGATGCGGATTCAGAAAGTGAGTGTATACACTAAAGCATCAGTGGATCGACAACCGCATGTGCATGAAAGGGAAGAAACTTCTGAAGATCAAGATGATCGCAAAAACGAGTCTGATGAGCAAAGTGACAACGACGAAGCGGATGAACGAAGTGAGGACAATGAGTTAGATGGGCAAAGCAACAACAAAAGTCAAGTCCCAGATTTAGATACAGTTGCAGGCAACAAAAGTCCAATTCAAGATTCGGATCAAGTTGCAACAACATATGGTGAAAATCAAGATTCAGACGAAAGTCGAGATTCAAATCAGGATGTGAAGATAATTGAACATCCCTTCGAGTTTAACTTCAACCATCAAAGTCTAGAACTTGACCTACATCGATGCATAAATCTAGTCAATGATCAAGTAACTAAGGGTCGTCAAAATGAGAAGATTGCTATTCTCAAAGAAAGTCGATCAAGGCATTCACCAGACTTTCAGAATGTAGATTATATGGCATCACTATTCTATGTATTGGAATTGAGTGGCTATTATAAGGATTCGATCTATGAACCATTTCAAATTGATTTGGGAGCTTTTGAGAATACTTTTATTTTTGACAATAGTCTAATGGAGTGAGAGGTATTCAACAAGGATATTGTTCGCAATGAAGATATCTCATTATTCCATATAAATCCAACTTGTATCAATATTGTGGATTATTGTTCAATGCCTCATAGATCCATTTTACGAGATCTTCAAATGACTTTAGTTGGAGAACCCTATTCCTATGGATTCTTAGAACTCAAAAGCCAAATTGTAGTTCACGTGCATATTCAGAATGTATGGATGTGAATAATGATTGGGAACACTCTCTCAATCAACCAACACTCTATAGGATGTTGATTTTAAAATATGCCATCAATCTATATCAGTGGTGTTCTTGAATAAGTTCTAGGATAAACGAATTTGACACCTAGACATTTCAGATTTCTGAATCATTAGTAATTGTCATTGAGTAGTTGGATTACTCATAGTTAAAAGTTAATTGGTTGAATAAGCAGTGTGAATTAGGAATTGTTTATTTTGTTCTATATTGTTTTTAAGACACATGATTAGTGAGTCATCATGATTCATCAGTAAAAATTGTGTGCCTAGAATATAGAAAATTCTTGATATGAATATTTCTCAAAAGATAAATAAACTCTAAGCTATTGACTATATCCCAAACTTGTGTTTAAAATTTTTGGTAATTTGTTTTTAAACATAAAATTTGAAAGAAATTGAGTTGCAATGTTTCAAAACTTTGCAAAGTTTTGAAACTGTTTGACTCAAAACTATAAGCTATTAAATTTTATAAGCTTGGCTTTAAACCTTGTAAAGCTTCAAAGCTTAAGGTTTAAGCCTTTTTAAATTACAATACATCACCTGCACTCTATACGATAGGTACAAGTATAGGTATGGCATGGATTTTGTTGGAATCTGACAGGTTTTTGATGCGCTTATTCTGATGATGGAAACCAATAGACAAGAGATAAGAAAACATTTGTTCAATTACAACGATCCTTATAGCGTTGTTTGGCATACCGCACAATGCGTTACCGCAAGAGAAACTCTGTCTCTTACGAAAAAGATAAGTGGCGCTTACTAGCGTACACTTCTATTTATCTCCCTATGTGTGTGTCTCTGTAGGATTGATCAACTCGTCTCATTCTCGCTTACTAGCGGACGACTTTTCATCCTCACATTCATCATCCAATCACTCAACATATCTCTATATCCTTCACTCGTTCATCCTCTATATATAGAAGCAGAGGAAGGAAGTGGTCTTTAATTTGATCAATGATTACAAGAACTGCTTAAGCTACTGCCAGCGGCTTTCATTTTGTTGTCTTCTTTGTCCGTGACTGCCTTAGCACTCGTAGATGAGGCTACCATGGTTGAGCTTCGATCTTCGTTTGTGGATCGCAAGTGTTGACTTGTGGTTTCTTTTGGTAATACTACATTGGTGGATGGATCATAAACTTTATAAGCTTTATGTTCATTAGGATAGCCAATAAAAATACATTTATTTGTCCTATGGTCCAGCTTCTTCCTAAGTTGTTTAGGATAAATGGCTGACACTAGGCTTGTGCCCATGCCAAACTTCATGAGGAGTCTTGTTGTTGACGGCTTTGGTGCTAGATCTGTTTTGCACGTAACAGGCTGTGGCAGTAGCTTCTGCCCAGAACTTCGCAAGCAGGTGTGCTTGATGTAGCATGGATCTGGCTGAGTTGAGAAGAGTTCGATTCTTCCTTTCTTCAATCTCGTTCTGTTGAGGTGAATAGGAAGTGGTGAACTGTCTTCTAATACCATGTTCAGCCATGTAGTCGGACATCTCGTTGGAGATTTATTTGCCGCCACCATCAGTTCGAAGTGCCTTCACTTTCCTAGACGTTGCCCCTTGTAGACCATTTGGAGTAATCATCTATGAAAGTGATAAAATAGACTGCATCTCCTAAGGATGGAGTTGGCATTGGACCACAAAGATCGCTATGTACAAGATCTAATACATGCTTTGTTTTTATGGAATGTGATTTTGAAAACTTGCTTCTAGAGTGCTTCCCATAGATGCATGATTCACAAAAGAAAGATTTCCTATCTAATAAAGAAAGAAAATTTAGTCCATCAACTAAATTATTACAATGCATATAAGAAAGCGATCTTGTATTCACGTGTCCAAATTGACTATGCCACAGAACAACACTGTCGTTTACATTTTCATTAGAGATACTAGCTAATGCAACTGAATTAGAGAGTACGTAAAGATTTCCGACTCTAGTGCATGTAGTCAGAGTAGTATCTTCCTCGAGTATTGTACACTACTCAGATGAGAAAGTAACAGTGTAGCTCTCATTAGTTATCTTACAGACTGATAACAGGTTCTTTGACAACTTAGGAACATGAAGGATGTTAGGAACACAAATGGACAAATCGTTGTTGAAGCTGATCTTCACTGCTCCTTTGTCTTCCACGTGTATGGTGCTAGAATCTCCGAGGTAGATAAATTGGTCTATGTTGTAAGCTATGTACTCCGTAAACCATTCCTTGCGAGAGGTCATGTGTTGGGTAGCGTCGTTGTCTAGGTACCAGCTATCACAGTGTTCGCTACTGTTGTAAGCCATTAACAAGTGTGTGTCTTGCTCCTTGAATTCGGCCGCGTTGGAGGAGTCTGGCTGCTGCTGTTGTTGCTGCTTCTTTGCCTCGTTGTAGATCCTAATGCGACACTCCTTGACGTCGTGATTAGCTCTTTTGCAATATCTGCGGAAAAGCTTCTTGCGCGATCCACCATGCTCACCTTGAGTGTGAGACTTCTGTTGTTGCTGCAGCACTTGATTCTTGCCCTTGGAATAGTCTTTTTTCTTGGTGTATAGAGCCATGGATTTGTCTTGGATGGACAGGTTGCTAGTCTTTCTCCACATTTCTTCTGAAGAAGATGACCGATCACCTTTTAAAGAATGAGGTCGGGTTGTGTGGAGATCATCACCACAAAGTGTTCATACAACTTTGGAAGCGAAGAAAGCAAGGTCATAACGGCATCATCATCTTGAATAGAACATCCTACAGTTGATAACTGATCTAAGAGGGACTTGAAGCTGTTGATGTGAGAAGTGATGGCAGTAGAATCAAACATGCTAAGAGTAAAGAACTTCCTTCTAAAATGTAATCTCGTGGTTACATCGTGAGTCTCATAAAGACTTGATAACAAGTCCAATGCTTCCTTAGAGGTTTTGCACATGGTAACGTGAGATATTTGGGAGTCGGCCAGATTGAGAGTGATACATGCTAAGGCCTTCTGATCTTTGATCCTCCAAGCCTTTGCTTGATCACCATCTTCTGGTTTCAGGTCTGCACCTTCTACTACATCCCAAAATCATTCTAAGTTTTAACTTCCAAATGTAGAAGTTAGAACCATTGAACTTGTCAATGACTCTAGCTTCACTGAGTGATGAAGATGAGGAGCTACCTATATGAGACATGATAACAGTATACAAATAGAACAAGCTTAATCTCTCGGTTTATTTGAGCTATGCTCTGATACCAATCTGATGGGACAAGGGAGATAGAAGAACGTGAACGGAGAAGAGGGCAGAAATATTGCGGAACAGCTCTCCCGTTCTAATTGGCTGCTAAACACAAAAAAAAGTCTAATAGACAGCTTATGCTAAATGTAATCACAGCTTTAAGTGTTCTGATTGCCCAACAGGATCTTAAAAATTAATTCATACTCTAAATAAGAGTACAATCCACCGAAGAGATTAGAGATGGTTTGCGTGTGGTACTACTGAAATCAAATTCAATGTGAAGTAAGTTTTGAAATAAATGGAAGAGCAGTATGATATCAAGAGTTCCTCAAGCGTCAAAGACAACCATTGTCTGATCAGAAACTGACGAGTCGTACACGTCCGTGTCTCATGGATGGAGCAACCCATAGTCTGTGCTTGGACGATCTATTTATAGATTTCATCCATGTATTAATTACATTGAATGCTTGTCACCTAATTAGGAAAGTCGTTGTACTTGGAAGTATATGACTTTTGTGACAATTATACATAGTGTACACTGTCAACCCATAGGGAAGTTGACGTGGACGAGGGCATTGTAAATTCTCTCACTTCGCTTTATAAGGGAAGCGGCTTTATCTCACTTCGCAAATTTGGGAAGTGACTAGGAACGTTCCTCGTTTAAAGTAGATGACCTTCGGCATTTTTCTCTCTCTTCGGGATATTGCGAAAAAGGCGAAGGTGCCCTTAAAAAAAGCAAAGGTGCCCTTAAAAAAGATGAAGGTGTCTTTAAAACAATTCAACATGAAAAATAGATGACCTTCGGAAATTTTCTAGCTGTTCGCGAACTTTTCGCGAACAAAGTTGAAGGTGTTAAAACTTATTTGAACTTTTGAACTGTCACAAACATTTCGTGAAAAAGTTGAGCGTTGAAAAGTAGTTGAACTTTTGGACTTTCGCGAAACTTTCACGAACATTTCACGAACCTGTCTTGAACATAGTTCATTTTTGCGGACTGTCTCGAAAAAGAATGTCCCATGCCTCTTTGGAGCTAGAACAGTTAGCTACGGGAGCTATTTGTGAATCTTTAAGATTCAGAGATACAATGGCAAGAGCTTTGCCATCCTTAGCTTCCCAGGCGGTCAGCATGTCAGGTTCAGCCGACTTGGCTATTGAACCGTTGACGTATCCCCAGAGTTCTTTTTCTGTGAGTATCATCTTCATCTTGAACATACACATGTGAAAGTCATCACCGTTGGAGAGAGAGAGAGAGAGAGAGAGAGAGAGAGAGAGAGAGATGAGCTTTGTCTGTGATTTGATGTTGCGATCAGTCAGTGAGCATTCTTCTCCCAAAATTACTTGTAGTTTTCACCCACTTATTGTGCTCAATACCACTTACAAAATAATTTTTAAATTGCCTTGCGATTAAACCCCCAACTCCTTGACCATACTCTTGTACCATATCTCAAGAAAGATCTATATTTGACAATATTCGAAGCCTCTGGTCCACTTGTGATACCTCTCTTCACCACTCCATAAATGCCATCTCCCTCAAAGTTTCTATTGAAAAAGCCTTTTTCTTTATGAATTGGGACTACCTTTTTATCTATTGTCCATCCTTTGGCATACCCCCTTATCTATTGCATATTATTATCTCTCTTTTCTCCTATTCATCCTCCCGCATCCAATTCTAGCACCTTCTTTTGCGCCCCTCCAACCACCACTGTGCTCTAAATGCATTATTGCTCAGTTTTCATTGTTGATACTTTCTCTAGTCCCTAGTTTAATGCAGATGGTCTGGTTATCTCTTCCCTTATGACCTCAACATTATTCAAAGAGATCATGTGCATCATCCGAGTCTTATGTGGTTGGTCAAGCTCCAAAATTGATTATAAGAAGTCTGGTCTCCTCCTCACTTCTATTTAGGTCACACATATAGATATCTAGGTTATTCTCTAGGTGCTTTCATCTCTCATAAAGATTTTGTAAGTGTGTCAATGGTCTTGGCCTCTTGAACCCTTTTACATCCTCCCTCACCATGTTCTACATGAGATTTATGAAATCCCTTGGATCATCCTCACCCTTGGCCTACCCTTTTTAATTCTCACTTGAGATCCTCCTTTCTTTCTACTCCCTCTTGTTTTCACTCTTAAGCAATGACTCGATCTAACTCTCCTCCAAGGTAGGACTTAACCACATCAATTTGGATTAACATCCTTAACATTCCAAAATTATTACTTTTAATGCTAAACCTTGCAAAAAGATTTCCAACTTCGGAATAGGTCTTATTCACATGAAAATTGACAACCACCATACCCATTGTACATTCCCAGGTGCTAACAAGGTCACTATTACCTATAACAAGGTCAACTAAGCTATGAAAGAGCCAAACTTTTCATTCACTTGGCTCAAGTCGAAATGGAAGACAAACACTCACTCACAGAGATGAAAAAAAGTATTCAAAACCTTTGAAAATTCCAACCAGCCAAGCATTGTTTCCATGTTACATCCCATAGAACTTGCATGGCTATAACTCTGAAAACTAACCATTTGAGGTTAAAGACCAATCAATCCAAATAGTTTCTAAGGATGGTCTCACTTTATGAAAGACGTGTGTCAAAAGTAGCATGACTCTCAATCAGAGCTACCTTTCAAAACAGCTTATCAAAGATCTAAAAGTCCAGAGAGATGAGAGTTGCAACAGAACAGCTTGGGCACTTGCAGCACATCTTAGATGGAGAGAGTCCTCCAAAAATATACAAAATCATTTTTGAGTGAATCAAGTAACTGTAGCTTCAGAGCATTCACATATTAGACCTCAATTGTGACTGGACACTGAAAACACTTCTAATAATTTCTTACAATAGTATGCCAGATCATCTCTTGAAAAGTCCACAGTCCAGTAGCATTTTGCTGTAATCTGTGAGAACAGGAGATTTCTTCACAAAATCCCATATTCGAGCAGCATTCCGCAGCCAATCACGCTCTGTCAGGGGTCTTGAAAAAGGTCGTCGGGGGACTGACAACACCTATATAACAAATAAAACATTTAATTGGAAGTTTGAAGAGGACCAAATGGCATACAATACAAAACGACGCGAATCAGCTATAGCACTTCGGCAAGACTTGTAAAATGCGTAGAGGATATGAGTAAAACAAAGATCACTTGCAACAAAGACAGCACAAGACCACAACAAAACAAATCTCAACATGCTCATAAGCTCAAAGAACATAGCACGTCTACCAACACTACCTCACACCAAAGATGACTCAATGAGACGATAAGCAAGTGCAAGGTAGAAGTGCATAAGCTGCAACCTCAAAATACCACGTAGTCTTTCATAAACTCATAAAAACATGAGATAGCAATGTGTACTTAGAAAAGGTACCTGGTCACGTAGTTGTTTCAATACTGACATGTAGCTTTCATGTTGCTTTTTTACAAGCTCATCAGGGCTTTTTAATGGCAGAACGTAGAAATTGACACCAGTTTGGAACCCTTCCTGTCCACTGTACTCTTCACTACTTGACGTGCCGTCTGCAGGTTTTGATGTCTTTGTCAATCCAGAAAATTCATGTGATAACACTTCTTCATTACCCCCATCATGCCTTTCTGCTGGAGTTTGATAAATAATAGTGGACTGGTTCTCGGCTGGGAACTGTGGTGGCGAATATCTGACAGCCCCATTTCTCCTAAAAGCTGGTGATGGAAAGTAGCTTCGTAGAGCCATTTCCAAACTTTGAATGTTGTTAAAAGAAACATCATTTTCACGCAACCTGCCAAGATGTTCAATTGTAACTTTGAAAGCAAGCATGGACATACACCCCCAATTGATTACACAACAAAGCACAGCCATAATATTTCCTACTTGTGGAATTAAAAAGCAGCATCTGTGCTGGTAACAAAACTCAAATACCTACTGAGAATACACTATTATAGCCTTGTAATTGAAGAAGGAGAGGAAAATGATGAGGAGAAACAGAAATTTAAAAGGAAAAGGTAAGGAACAAAATTGGCAAAAGCAGCAATAAATTTTCCGTAGCTCAAATTTACTGGCTAGCAACCTATTCTTCCAAGCAGCTGCCTGTTTTGCTTTCTCAGTTATCATCGTGCTTGCTCAAAAAGTACATTATCAAACGAAAGAGAACCCTCTCTTACTTCTCACACAGCTACGTGATCTTTTTGCATTCTATGTTTCATATAAAATCTGATACACTTAGAACTCTACTCATCAGAAAAGCAACCTTAAACCTTAGAATGAATATTACACAAAAAGAATCCAATGAGTCATGACTACTCCATATCTTACAGAGATAATGAAGGGACCAGACTACTAACTTTGTGTGCACAAAAACAGTATCAGCAAAAAACTCTGCAGATTCTTCTTGTGGCATTTCCAAGACTTCTTTATCAGATACAGCACTAGAGGTCACTGGCATTTGAATGTGGTGTTGGTAGCTTCCAACTGAAGGACCAACCATCGATGGATCTGGAATTCCTTGTTTGAGCATCTCCACCTGTCAATCAAACACGAGTTCAGCTACTTCTCGGTAGAATCAACAAGAAATGTAACAACGCAAACGAATACCAAATTCAAGTCATGCACCAAACGAATCAAAAAAAAAAACCATAGCACTCTCTAGGAAACTTTGTTTACCGTTTGCATCAGGCGCCAGAGACTTATGTCGTGCAAGCCTTCCGTCACCACCAAAAGTACATGACAGACTGACGAGAGAAAGACTCCCAGCTATACGTGTCCCTTACATCACCCAAAGTATCAACAGACTCAAGCTCCACATTTTAAACATGCTAAACTATCTTAATGCAAATCCAACTTCAAGCAAAACGCACTTATGAGAGAAACCATACTGAACAATCCAAGTGACTTCCCTTTGGTGGCCTTCTGGATAGAACATGTCTAAGCGAAGCAAAGACATTTTTTCTAATGCAACGAATCAACAGAGAAAATCGGGCATACTAACTTTTGATATTAGTTTGTTCAACATGGAAATTCTAGATATGCTTGGAAGAAGCTAAAGCCTTGAAGGACATGCTTTTTCGCAAGGAAGCACATAAGTTTCCTTCATGAACAACTTCGCCCTGGTTCTTGAGTCTACATCCAATTTCACATGAAAGCAACAAATAAACACATGAAATCATGAAGCAAAGGAAAAGCAACAAGTCGAAATAATCAGTACCTGTAGTGCCATTAACTCATGGGCAAGCTCAGCAGACAAGGTGTCACCCCCCAGTACCGAAACAGCAGAAGAACCATCCGGCCGCATTGCATCCGTTAGCACACTTGCACTGAACACAGGCTATAAAAGAAGACAAAACCAGAAAGCAAATCCTGGTCATATCTTCCCACTTCTAGGATCTGAGAGACTTGTTTGATAGAAATCACAAAGGCGCGAGATTTCTTAGGCTTTATTTGGCTCAACAACCAAAAGCTTTTGTTCAAAATAGTTTGCTTAAAAATTTCAAAAGAAAGGATTTTGCATTGGCTTCAGTGGTACAAAGCAATCATGTTCCAGAATGTTAATGAATTCCAATGCAACTAAAGTAGATGCATTATACATGCATGCATGGCTGCATGCATCACTCCCCAACTACATCATGTCAAGACAAGGACACAATTATGCAATATTATACAAGATGTGGATCCACCAATCATGTAGGAGGTGCCAACATGAAGGATGGTCGTTGAGCACGTTACATGGCACTTGACTTACTTTCCAACATAATACAACTATGAACTTCGCATTACATCCACGTTAAAAAATCTCTTACAAACTTCCTTGTCCTAGAGCTCAGTCTCAATCAAAGTTCATTGTACATTTGTCAGCTGGAGATCTTTGTTATAAGTATCAACCTATCTCCCACAACAATTTGCATGCGTAAACTTATATGGAAGTGGCCTCAAAGGAAACATATATCAAAGGCACTAGTCTACATCAAACAATTCTCAACCACCAGATTGGGATTCTGGAGGAAACCCAATCAGGGTTCCTTGGATTGTTGCAAAAATTATTTTTATTTTTTTGGTTTTCCATGTTTTAAATGGTTATTTTGGTTTTTAATGCTTTGTAATAGTTTCCTATTTGGTTTTTTCGTCTTTAAATGCGACTTTAGGATTAAAACTAGATGAATAAACATGTTGTCAAAAACACTAATGCAACAGTAACATTTTTTGCTACATCTATGATATGTAACCATGTATATCAACCATAGATGCACTGCATTTCTAGAAACGCGTTCAGAAACGTGTTTCTGGTTTGGGAATGCGTTTCTCAGAAACGTTTTTTTTTTAAATTTTGATTTTTGTGGGCAATATGGGTATCAAATTAATGCTTATAATTTGCGCCGGAATAGTAGGTCTTATTTGGAGGTTGCTGCATTGAGTTCCTAAGATGTATCAGTTAGGCATTCAAAGGAACGGGTCACGTGTTATATGGGACACTTTGTAAATGGGCGGCAAAGCAACTTTCGCATACTTGCCTATGTGTCAAGATCATGGCAAGTGCCAAGTGCCAACGACTGAGCTACATGTTGCACATGTCAGCTTAGGGGTTGAATGGACCTTGATGGAGTTTATGTGTGAGCCTTGGAGAAGCATTTTTCGTTCATTTCCTTTGAGCAAAAGGGTGGGAGGAGGCTTGCAACAATGTTCTATTAGGGTTTTACCATTGTATCTTGTAAAGAGATCAACAAAGTCGAAGTTTTTGCATCTATATTGTGCATATTCATAGTAGATCATTGCACCAACAGAATATTCAGGCCAACTATATAGAAACATTTACTTGCTACTAAATGCATGCCTGATATTTAATCAAGCAACTTTGTTTTCACAAACCTGTGTATCAAGTAGAATGAAGCGCTCTGCTGACACTCTTAATTCAATCCCAGTAGTACAATGACGTGCCATTACCCTTGTCTCTTCATTTTGTACTGGAAAAGGTGGAAGCACTCCTAGTTTAAAAAACACAAACACATGGTATCATAAATACAAAATGATTTGTGCAAATTCAATTAAAATTTACTACAAAATAGTTGTTTTCACTATCCTCTACTTTCATGGGCCTCAAAAGGTACACATTGCATAACTGTGAATTATTATATTTGTAAAAATTTCAAATGATATTGAAGTACAATCACCACCCAACCAACCAACAACACATTTTTACTCTCATTTTTAACTTCCAAATGTCTAAATCGACCAAAGAAGGCTAACTACAAGGCAGCAAAAATATAGCCATGGTTATCAATGTCGGAAAGTGGTGTGCAGAAGATAGGTCGAACTCGAAAAGAAACGAATGAAAATAATTCGAGCGTCTAAAAAGAAAACTTTCGTGTATGGCGGAATAAACTATCTTCCTCTTTCACAATGCATGACTACGCCTATCAATTTCAAACATAGATCCAGCGGTACCAGGATCCGCAGATCCCGGTACCGCGGATCCAGTGTGGTACCGCGGATCCATACTGATCCGCGGTACCACAATATATAATATTTTTTAATATTTAATATACTAATATTTTCTTTTTTAACCTAACCCCCCCCCCTCGCTTCATTTCTCTCCCTGCCCGTCGCCCTCCCTGCTGTCCGCGCCCTCTCTGTTGTATGCCATCGCCCTACTGTCCACGCCCTCCCGACTGTCTTCGCATTGCACTGATCGCGTCCTCCCCTACTATTGCTATTTCAGCCTTTATTGTGGTTTTTTCAAGCCTTCCGACTCCTATCGTACCCACAGAGATCTCTGCCTTCTTTCCGCAGTCCTTTCTACAGAGATGGTGCATTCCAACCTTGCCGATCTGTGGGACGAGGTGGACATTGTCAGGCGGGTTCCCGACAAGTCTAACAAGTCCGGTGCAAGGATAGTGCGCTGTAGATATTGCCTGACCGAGTTCGTTGCCACCCTCACTCGCCTTAAAGGTCACCTAGTCGGCGCACGCGCGAGAGATGGTGGCACACTGAATGCTGCCCCCTGTGCCAACATGTCCGTTCCCGTCAGGTAGCGACTTTTGGATACCTGCGGGCCACGTCTTGTGGCGGGGGAGAACACCATTTCGGAGGGTGTTCTTCAGTTTTGCACCGCTCCTTACGTGGTTGACCCCGAGTTGTTGCCTGCTTGGCTGGCACGCACGAGGAGAGGGAGTGCATCCTCGTCCAGTCCCTTTGCCCCTCGTCCCTCTCAGACAGTTCCGCCTCACGCACCCCCATCTGCACCCATTCCGGTGGATCCTGTCCCACCGCGTCCGCCAGTTGCCACTGTGGTTCCACCACCACCTACTGTTGCTCGCACTCCCCCAGTTTACGACTTTCTCATGGACTCTCCGCTTCCCGAGCAGGAGCAGGCCCCGGATGCCAGTGACGAGGCCTTCCAGGATGTTGAGGAGATCCCTTCCTCCCTCCCTTCACATCCGGATGACCTCCCTACCCAGCAGTTTTCGTATCCCATGCCAGATGTCCACCCTCCACCAGTGTACCCCACTTACGCTGCCGCACCCATCCCGGCCAGTGCATCCCACTCTCCCCATTCCACGTCTATAGCTGATGCATCCACTAGTGCCCAGCCTGTCGCGTCATCATCCATTCCCGTCACGTTTGGTGCACCGTGCTAGAGGTCCGCTACCCGTCGCCCAGCTGGGAGAGTTCTTAGGCAGCAGAGCATTCGCGGCGCGCATCAGCCGCACATGGATAGAGAGGCCACACAGGCCGTGGCCAGCCTGATTTATGAGCTGAACCTTCCATTTGCCATCACCGACTCCGAGCCCTTCAGAAGGGCCTTCCGCCTTGCACAGTCTGTCAGCCCTAGCTGGAGAGTCCCTAGTTCAGAGGTTGTCCGCACACACATGCTGAGGGATAGGGTCGAGTCACTGTCTAGAGAGATGGAGCCTCTACGTCGCCACTGGGCCACTTACGGTTGCAGCATCATGTCCGATGGCTGGACTGATGTCAGGAGGAGGCCGATCCTCAACATACTGGTCTCCAGCTGCATGGGCACACAGTTTTTAAGGGCAGTGGATTGTAGCAGGGGGGGGAGAGTCATATCTGCAGAGTTCATGTTTGATGTCATCAGGTCTTCCATCCTGTCCATAGGCCCACAGCATGTCGTCACAGTGGTGACGGACAATGCCACGAACTGCATTCAGATGGGTGTACTGCTAGAGGCCGAGTTCCCTCACATTGTTCATACCCCCTGTGTCGCGCACGGCATAGACCTTCTGATGGGGGACATAGGTGCACTTCCATGGGTTAGAGCCATCGTCCGTGAGGCCCTCTTCCTGGTGACTTTTGTCACCAGGAAGAGGCGTGTAGCCAGCCCCCACACGCTTTGCATTCGACTTGGTGGTCATCGACCGTCTGATCAGGTGCAGGGCGCAGCTTCTACAGATGGTTGCCAGTGATCTTTGGTGTGCCAGTACATTTCCGTGCACTGAGGATGGGGAGCACTTTTCTTCCACGGTGAGGGGAGACCAGTTCTGGAGGGATGCACAGACATTGTCAGGACTGCTTCGACCACTTTACATTGTGCTCCGCATGGCTGACAGCGAGGGGTCGACACTTGGACTGGTATATGAGCTCATGGACCGGATTGGACAGTTCCTGCAGCTGCCCATCTTGCAGCCAGAGAGGTAAGCGGTATAGTAATGTAATTGGCCTTTATCTTTTTAGTAATTGCTAGTTTGTTTCTCTGTCAATGTAAAGTTTTTTCGTAATGCCCTACACCACATGCCTCTCACCTGCAGGATGACCGAGCTGAAGTTCATCTGGGAGACGCGCGGTGGAACTACTTCCACAGGAGTATCCACAGCGTTGCACACATACTGCATCCCCTCTCGCTGCATTTCGTTTTGGCATGGGCACATTTGGCCACCCGGCTGCTCAGGATCCAAAGAGGAGACAGCTACCCATTACCTGGTGGACCATGTTCGGTAGCACATACCCATTTATACAGCGTCTTGCACTGTGTGTCCTTTCTCAGGTATGCATCTCATTTTATCCTCCATTGTTGTGTTTCGTTGAAGACAATGTGCTGAAGTATTTCAATGCACGCACCACAGGACTGTGCTGCCTCCGTGTGTGAGCGTAACTGGAGCACATGGGCACTCATTCACACGAGGAGAAGAAACCGGTTGTCAGTGAGTCAGTTGGAGCGGTTGGTGTTCTGTAGCACCAACGCACGTCTCGCCAGGAGACTTCCGACCATTACGAGCGCATTGCAGGTGATAAGCTAACCTTTCATAGCATGTTGGTTGACTCCTGGTATGTTGGTTTCATTTCTTGATAGAGTTGTTTCCCTGACATGCCAATTTTAAACCTTCCAGACGAAGATATCTGATTTGAAGCGCCAGGTTGACTTGCCTACGGACAACACCCATCCCATGCCTGCAGATGACCTGGGCACACAGTTGATGGCAGAGAGAGAGAGGGAGCTTGCCGAGATGAGAGAGAGAGAGAGAGCTTGGGCTTGAGCACAGAGAGCCTTGTACGAGGCAGATGATCCAGTGTCAGAGGATGATCAGGTTGAGGATGAGCCCATTCGGGTTGTGTTCGCCAGATCAGAGCGGGATGAGGCATATGATACAGGTGTTGGGCACACGCCTAGAGCAGGGGTCACAGGTGCATCACGTGGTAGAGGTGGGACACATGCCACAGATTATACCGGGAGACTGGTAGGGCACACAGGGGGGGCCAGTGGCATACCTTCTTATGTTGATATGATGGAGGAGGCTCTTGATAGGGGGCAGAGTGATTTGGGTTTACCTTCCGCAGCTGCTTGGATGCGTGCATCATAGAGCCATAGGCATTTCTATGACAGCACACCAGAGGAGTCACCAGATGACTTTGATTGTACCGATTGGGAGGCCATGCAGGGTCCACATGGTGCACAGGATGAGGCACGGGTTGTTACAGAGGATGGTGCTCATGATGAGTCCCAGAGCCCAGAGCATTTGTATTCGGATGCCCAGCTGGACGACTTGATTGCAGACTTGGATTCAGAGGCCCAGCAGATGCCGAGCGTCAGGGCGCCCCCATCCTCTCTAGCCAGCATGCCCTACACAGAGTCTCAGCCAGAGCAGCTACATGAGGTGCCTGCAGTTCCTCCAGTTCCTCAGAGGGTGTATGTGCGCCGCACAGCACCTCCAGTGCCACCGATACCGTTGAGGCCTGCAGCCCCTTCGTCACCATCCACTTTTGCAGCAGCAGGTCTCCATGGCAGGCCACCATTTGTGCCCAGATCTTCTCTTGCAGCACCCACATCTACAGACGCTCCTCCAGTGGCAGCACCCACAGCACATCCTCCTCCATTGGCAGCACCCACGGCACCGGCTACTCCTTTGGCAGCACCCACAGCACATCCTCCTCCTTTGGAAGCACCCAGGATGTACCAGTACCGTCCACCACAGCGCCCCTTTCAGTACTTATCGCCGCTGTACTTGCCTCTTGCAGGCACGGCCCCTCCACATCTAGTTCCTCCACCAGCAGCAGGCCCACGGGCACACACTCCTCGGACCTATCCTCCACTATCAGCTGCACAGGGACACCCATCTTTAGCTACTCTATCCCGGCCGGCCGCAGCTTGGGCCCAGCCTAGTCAGCAAGGTGATCTGCATGGGGGTGATGAGGCATTGACGGCTCCCCTGGTCCGCAAGAGGCCGGGAAGGCCCAAGGGTGCACCGAACAAGAAAGGCAGGGCACAGAAACTGCCAGGGAAGAGAGGACGACCTTGCAGGGCTCTAGTTGCTGGTAGAGGTGCAGTATTACAGCCAGCTGCAGCAGGTGTTGTTGGTTTAGCCTGCTTGGGGGCTGATGCGGAGGCAGATTGGGAGGATGAGGATGACGAGTCTTCCCCCTCGGATACACAGCCCATGCCAGTACCAGACAGACATAGATATCAGTTGCGAGAGTCAGCTCAGGGCCCTGAGTTGTCTCCGGAGCATTCATCTGAGTTTGAGGCAGAGCATTGATTGTAGCTCCGTCATTTTATTTTTAGCAGTTTGATATCATGTTCCATGTTTGGCGGCCAGATGGTCGAACACTGTATTCAGACCATTTTTCATATTATATTTAGTGTTGGACGTATTCTATTCACTGCACAATGTGTATTTGTCAATTTGTAATTGTGATGTTCTACTTGCAGTTTTACTTCAAATGGTGTGTGCGTGTTTTCAATTAGTTTTCACTACAAAGTTTGAGAGCATATGCAGAACACAGAAATACAACCCCCCTGATAGCATTTCATAATCACATACATCATATTGCAATACACAAGGCACGCATTGCACAAAAAACACACCGTACATTAATTCATCAGATGTATCAAAATTACAATACGTATTCCCATCGCATACGGCTGGGGCTGTTCTTTACACCATGCTAGACACTAAATACTGCCTCATCTACTGATGAACATTACATAACAACAGTCAGCCACATACGGCTAGACCCCATCTATGCTAAACATTCCTATGGATCCTCCACTGACTCCTCGCCCTCATCAGGTGCATTGTTCTGACGCTCTCGCTCTGCCTCCCGGTTAGCCCGTGTTGCCTCCTGGTCAGCCCGACGGCGGGCAGCCCTTTCCCTGACCATGATGAGCTGCCGTCGTGTGAAGTTCATTCCAATCTGCTCATCCAAATCCAGCTCGACAGCAGGGGCGGGGGCCACAGCGGGGGCGGGGATCTGCAGCTCTGGGTGTCTCTGCCGAGTCTCTCGCAGCATCTCTGCAATGTCTGCTTCTTGCTTCCGATGCCTTTCGTTGTGCCTTCGGACATCTTCCTCGAGCTTCCTCCTGGCTTCGCCCTCCGCCATCTCACGACACCCTGTTGCTCAAAATGACCCTCACAGCCTCTCAATGGCTTTCACTGGCTCTCTCACAACCCCCCTCTCACAGCCTCTCACTCGGTCTGTCACACAGCCTCTCACAATGCCTCTCTCTCACAGCCTCCCACTGGCTCTCCCTCACAGCTTCTCACAATGCCTCTCGCCCCCTCTCACTGGCTCTCTCACTGTCTCGTGAGTGCCTATTTAACCCCACAGCCTGTTTCCCAATTTGCTTTTGTTGATGATCCCATGTGCTACTATACCTGCCCCTTGTGCTGATCCCCCACGTGCTGCACTGCGATTGGGTCCATGGTCTGCTCCTCCACAGTGCCCATGTGACGGTGTACCTGTCCGGATGTATTGCTCCCCCACATGCTGCACTCCGATTGGGTCCATGGTCTGCTCCTCCACAGTGCCCATGTGCTACTATACCTGCCCCATGTGCTGATCTCCCACATGCTGCACTGCGATTGGGTCCATGGTCTGCTCCTCCACAGTGCCCATGTGACGGTGTACCTGTCCGGATGTATTGCTCCCCCACATGCTGCACTCCGATTGGGTCCATGGTCTACTCCTCCACAGTGCCCATGTGCTACTGTACCTGCCCCATGTATTGCTCCCCCACATGCCGCACTCCGATTGGGTCCGCTCTCCCACAGTGCCCCCAGTACAGTCCCCCTGTACAGTAACATCTTAGTTTTTACCTAGTTTTAGCTTGTTGAAAGGGATTTTATTTTTTTTTAATAATAAAAAATATTATTTTTGTGGTGCCGCCCTGGTACCGCTGGTCTGAGGGCGGCACCATAATGGCGGTACCACGTGCCACTATGATTTCAAACAAAACAATAATGATAGAAATCACGTTTGATCTTATAGTAACTAACTTTGGAATCATCGGTACTACAGTGATTACGTAGCCAAACAATAAAGCATCATAACAAATAATTTGTCACGAAACGCTAGACATATAATTAGTCGCGAAGAACTACAGAAAATGCATACATTCTTAGACAAAGCTGAACGCAATAAAAGATAGTATTGATTCAAAACAAAACAGAAGTAAATGAGTACAATAAGTTGCGGATCGAAGCCGCGTACTCTATGCTATCTCTAAGCGGCTAAAATGAAATTCTGAATTAATGCGCAATGCTGATAAGCAGTAGCGCAATAGCAATCTCTAAAACAACTCTAAGAAGTGAGCTAGAATGCTCAGGAGTGTTCAAGCTCGCAGGCTTGAGAGAGAGAGAGAGAGAGAGCTAACTATTCAAATGCTTGCTTCAAATAATTTTGAATTGATAATGAAAATGTATGAATATGAATAGCTATTTATAATAAGAAATTAGGTCGTCAAGTGCGATCGCCAGTTGGCTAGTGATCCATTGGCATCCATCTGGTTCCTTGTCATTGATTGCTGATAAGCGGTGAAATTGGCTGTAAACATTCTGTCTGCATAAATGAACCAAAACTGTAGCTCTGCAGAAATGAACTAAAACAGCCACAGGCGCCACTCGCAAAAAAAGCGACAGTGTCGGGATTTTGCGAAAAATGCGAAAAACCCGACAGTGCCTTAAAATCTCATTTAGGGTTGCCTCACACTTTGCCAGAGTCATTTCCTTAACATTTGAGGCTCTTTGAAAAAAAAGCGAAAAATGCGACACTATGATTTTACACGAGATTCCTGACAGGCGAAAAAAGTATCCATTCCCGTGTAATTCTACATTCGAATGTCAAAGCATCATGAAGAACATTGACGGCCTGATCACCCTCGATTTCTTCAACAATCAAGTCACTCAACACCGAAGTCTCCGAAGTCACTAAATTCTCCGACTTCTTCGACAACTTTGTTCATCAACCGAAGTGTTCGACTTCTTCGATAACTTCAGGAATGTCACTATTTCCCGACAATAACTTCTTTTACCTATTTCAAAGAATAAACTTTTTGTCGGCTCTTTCGTCTGTTTTTGCCTTTTTCACAAAATTGTGACAAAATAGTCACTTCAACAAAGGAACTGTTTTCACCACCTTCAGCTTTTTTGCAAAAAGTACGAAGTGAGAAAAGGCGACACTGCATTTTTCAACGGGATTCTTGACAGGTGAAAAAGGCGACATTGTTGTCAACTCCGTGTATTCCTGCAGACTGTGTAAAAACACTTGTAATTCTGCAGACTGTATAAAAACACGGGAAAATCCACAAAACTGGATTTAAAATGGATGAAGATTAAAACCAATTAGTCGATTAATGAGAAGGAAAATAATCCAACCCTCCCCCTTAATCTGAATCCTTGATTGCCTTGACCTTCAAACTTAGTTCTACACAGAATCTTCTGTATGCTTCCAAACTTGATGCTTTGGTAGCTGTCATATCTTGCGTTCTACAGTACTGCAATCTGACCTCTTCATCGAGAACTTTGCTTCTGACGAAATGGTACTTCAGTTCAATGTGCTTACTCCTAGAATGAAATCTAGGGTTGGCTGATAAAGCAATGGCACTTTGATTATCACAAAATAATGTAATCGAAGCATATTGAATAGACCGATACCTGAGAGTAAATTCCTCAACCAAATTGCTTCCTTTGTAGCTTGAGAGGCTGCGATATACTCTGATTCAGTGGAAGATAGAGCTATCGAAGATTGCTTGCGACTGTTCCAGGAAATTGGACCATTGTTGAGGAAGAATGTAAATCCGGAAGTGGATTTACGAGTGTCTACATCTCCTGCCTAACTTGCATCTGTGTAACCACTGCGTAAATTGACTTTGTCGTTGCCGACTGCTCCATAACAAATGCAAAAGTCTATAGTAGCTCGAAGATATCTCATGACTCTGATAAGAGCCTTCCAATGCGCTATACCAGGATTAGTCATAAACTGACTGAGAGAGCTGACTGCAAAAGCTTTGTCTGGCCTGGTACAGATCATGGCGTACATAAGAGATCCTATAATAGAATGGTAAGGATACTCACGCATCTGCTACTTCTCATGAATTGTTTGGGAACACTGGTCCTTTGACAATCTGAGACCTGGTTCCATTGGTGAGAGAGCTAACTTGCAATTCATCAGATTATATATGACTAACATGTTGTAGATGTACCTCTGTTGTGTAATGTAAACCAACTTCTGCTTTCTGTCTCTATGGATTTGTATACCAAGGCAGAAATGAGCTTCGCCCAGATCGGTCATGTCGAATTCGGAAGATCACATTGTCTTGGCCTCTTTTATCAGATCGGTACTGTTGCTGAAAAGCAATGTATCATCCACGTATAAAGTGATAATGATAAAAGACTGCTGCACTGCTTTGAAGTAAACGTTTAAATCTAAAGAGCTAGGTGTGTAGGCGTGATCAATAAGGAAAGTATTGATCCTTTGAAACCATGCTCGAGCAGATTGCTTCAAGGCATAAAGTGTCTTATGGAATTTACACATGATTGTGTTTACCCTCGATAATATAACCTTCGGGTTGCACCATGTAAATGTCTTCTTCGATAACTCCATTGAGATATGTTGTCTGTACATCCATTTGATGTATTTCCAAATCTGCTGCAGCGACAAATGATAGCAAAAAGTCGAATAGAAAAATGCTTGACTACTGGACTGAAAGTCTCAGTGTAATCGACGTTGTATACCTGAGAAAATCCTCTTGCGACAAGTCGTGCCTTTCTCCTGTTGATGCTTCCATCTGCGTTGTACTTGACTTTGAAAATCCATTTGCAATCAACTACATTTCTGCTAGCAGGTAATTCGACAATTGTCCACGTCTGGTTCTTGATAAGAGATGAATACTCTTTATCCATAGCTTCTTTCCAAAGATCTGAATCAAGCTGACTGCCTCTTGGACAAACGTCGGTTCCTAAACAACATAGGCTGCAGACACGTCGATATACCTCTCAGGTGGTCTGCTAGTCCTTGATGATCTTCTCGATAATACAAGAAGTTGATTATTTCCATCATACTGTAGTTGCTGATCTGCAACATCATCATCTTCTGATCCGTCGTTGATTTGTTGTTCGTCAAAAGTAGAAGAGCTTGGATCTTCAATGGGAATAGTCGACTGAGGAACTGGAAAATTCAATGCATTAGGAGAATCTGATAGGTCGACTACATGGGGACTGCCCTTTCCTTTGAGGTCTTGAAACTAATCTTCGATGAAGATGACATCTTGGCTAGTGAACATATTCAACTCGATGGGATCGAACAACTTGTAGGCTTGATCTGAAGTAGTGTAGACACATTTCGAGCTACTTCCTGAGATATGAGGAATCTACGGAAAAGCAATACATCCAAAAACTCATAAGTTTGATAAAGAAGGTTTGGTACCTGTCCAAACTTCGAATGGTGTTTTGTCTGAGAGACCTTTAGTAGGACATCTGTTTTAAATATAGGAGGTTGTTGAAACAGCTTCAGCCCAGAAGCACGGAAGCGTCGCATGTGATAACATGCACTTTGCCGATTCAACTAAGGTTCTGTTCTTTCTCTCAGCAAGACCATTTGACTGAGGCGAATAGGAGGTAATGTATTGTTGTTCAATGTCGTTGTTAAGGTAGTACTCCTTGAATTCGTTGGAGATGTATTCTCACCCGTTATCTGACCTCAGTGCTTTGATTCGTTTGTCAGTTTGATTCTCAGCATGCTCTTTGAATTGTCTGAATTTGATGAAAGCCTCTGATTTCTGTTTAATGAAATAAACAACTATTCTTCTGGAGAATTCGTCAATAAAGGTGATAAAATACTTTGCATCTAGCAATGAGGGAGTTTGCATAGGTCCACACATATCTGTATAAACGACATCTAACAAATCTTTTGCTGCATGCCTATGGTTTGATCTAAAAGGAATCTTAGTCTGCTTTCCAAAGATGCAACTATGACAGACAGGGAGATTGACCTTACCAGAAGGATAGTCGAGATCAAAAACCATGGATTGTCTGGACATGTTCAAAACAGATGCATAATTCAAGTGTCCTAAGCGATGATGCCATAGTAATGCTTTATTGACTAGAACAGAGGTTTTCAAGGCTTGACTAGACTCAAAATAGCAATGTGCCAATCTATATAAGTAACCCTGCCTCTTGTCAAGTGCAAGGATCTTATTACTCCTATCAACAATTTTGCATTGATCAGATTCAAATTCTACCTTATGAACTAAATCTGTAATTCTACTTATTGATAACAGATTTGTAGAGAGTTTAGGAACATATAAGACCTTTGATAGTAATTTGAATTAATCATGCTGGAACCGCAATCTTACAGTACCTTCACCTTCAATAGTATGAGTACTATTGTCACCAAGATGAACAAATTTCTTCGTGCTGTAAGGCGTGTAGGGGTTGAAAATCTCACGTTGATTGGTCATGTGTTGAGTTGCTCCAGAATCCAGAAACCATGAATCATCCAAAAATGCGCTTTGATCTTTGACCATGAATGTGCCTTCGTCCACTTCGACCTGGGGAGATGATGAAACTGTGTTTGCTTGTTGATCAGGTTGCTTGGCTGGATTCTTCGCTTGGAGAATTCGGCAATCCTTGATCTCATGGTTATGGCACTTGCATACCTGCAAAACATCTTCTTCTTCGATTGTGGATCTGATGATTGTGCTTGACTTTGAGTCTGTTTCTGATTCGTTACAGCTTTCTTGGAGCTTTTCTGCTTCTGTCACTTAGAGCCTTGGTGACATATAGAGCCTGAGAGGAGGAAGCAGACGAAGTGTCTTGACTTCTCCTATTGTCTTCTTGCAGCAACATAGTGATAACTCTAGTAAGAGTTAAATCTGAGTGTGTCGATATGATCATCACCCAGTTTTCATATGTAGTGGGCAAGCTTGAAAGCAATGTCCAAATTGCGTCTTGATCGTCTATGACTGATCCGACAGCGACCATCTGTTGCAAGAGATTCTTAAACTGGATAATGTGACTCTGAAGAGAATCACCAGTAGACATTTTGAATGTGAAGAATTTCCTTCGTAGATGTAACTTAGTAGTTACATCCCTCACGTCATATAGTGAGTTCAAGATGTCCCAAACGTCTCTTGACGTTTTAACTTCCGCTATGTGTCCTGTCTGTGTATCTGATATATTGAGATAATAAGCGCGAAAGCTTTACCGTCCTTCGATTTCCATTTTGAGTCGTCGTCTTCAAGTTTTACTTCTATACCTGTAACAACGTCCCATAATTCGTTGGCTATTAGCAAGGTCTTTTTCTTAAAATTCCACAAATGATAATTGGATCCATTCAGCTTGTCTGCAATGAGACCAGCTTTGCTTTGAGAATCCATCTGGAACTTAGTCTGTTGATTGTATCGACGATGACGCTAAGATGCAGTAATGTCAACAATAGGAAATCAATTCTCTGATACTGAAAGGTTGAAAAGGACTGAAGAGTTTGATATCAATTTGATATCACGAAAGATATCAAGTATTAGAGCTTTCGCTCTGATATCGAAATAGTATTAGGCCCTGAAGAAGAATCAACGCTTTGATATCATGTAGGTATACTATGATACCATGATATAATGCTCTGATACCATGTCGAAAAGTGGTGTGCAGAAGATAGGTCGAACTTGAAAAGAAACAAATGAAAATATTTCGAGTGTCTAGAAAGAAAAGTAACTAAGTTTGGAATCATCAGTACTACAGTGATTACTAGCCAAACAATAAAGCATCGAAAATTATCGGACAAATAATTTGTCACGAAACGCTAGACAAATAATTAGTCGCGAAGAACTACAGAAACGCATACATTCTTAGACAAAGCTGAACGCAATAAAAGATAGTATTGATTCAAAACGAAACAGAAGTAAATGAGTACAATAAGTTGCGGATCGAAGCCGCGTACTCTATGCTATCTCTGAGCGGCTAAAATGAAATTCTAAATTAATGCGCAATGCTGATAAGCAGTAGCGCAATAGCAATCTCTAAAACAACTCTAAGAAGTGAGCTAGAATGCTCAGGAGTGTTCAAGCTCGCAGGCTTGAGAGAGAGAGAGAGCTAACTATTCAAATGCTTGCTTCTGATAATTTTGATTTGATAATGAAAATGTATGAATATGAATAGCTATTTATACTAAGAAATTAGGTCGTCAATTGCGATCACCAATTGGCTGGTGATCCGCTGGCATCCATCCGATTCCTTGTCATTGATTGTTGATAAGCGATGAAATTGGCCGTAAACATTCTATCTGCATAAATGAACCAAAATTGTAGCTCTGCAGAAATGAACTAAAACAGCCACAGGCGACACTGTCGCAAAAAAAGAGAGAGTGTCGGGATTTTGCGAAAAATGCGAAAAACCCGACAGTGCCTTAAAATCTCATTTAGGGTTGCCCCACACTTTGCCATAGTCATTTCCTTAACATTTGAGGCTCGTTGGAAAAAAAGTGAAAAATGCGACATTGTGATTTTACACGAGATTCCTGACAGGCGAAAAAGGCGACACTGTTGTCAACTCCGTGTATTTCTGCAGACTTTGTAAAAACACTTGTGATTCTGCAGACTGTATCAAAACACGGAAAAATCTGCAGAACTGGATAAACAATGGATGAAGATTAAACCGATTAGTCGATTAGTGAGAAGGAGAATAATCCAACAATCAAATCACTTTGGGCCAATCCCAATCAAATTATCAATTTGAATTGATTCTTGACCCAAACAAGCTAGATTCACACTAGGAGTAGCTTGAGAATGAAGTAAACAAGAAATCAGGAAGTTTCTTTTTCCTAGAGTGTTTGTAGGTGGCCAACTTCTGTGGCAAGTAGGAATATAATAGTGGTCACACATCCTATCTGGAATTGCTCTCTACACAATTTTTTTTACTCCAACTCGAGCACCTCCACGCTCAAGTTCCGCAACTATTAAATAGAAAAATATAGGTCTTTTGCACCACATTCCAACGTTCCAAAATGATCGTTCTGGAATGTAACTGGCCAGAAACATCAGTTTGGTGCAATTATGATTCCAATGAGATTCAGGATCTTCAATGAGTATCTGTCTTGTAGGAGGGTACACTTTCTGTGTAGGGATCTGATAAAGGTGCAAATTGTAAGGATTCAAGAAGAAAGCCATGCATAATTTTTCAAATTTTAAGCAAAGATTATGGAAGCTTCCTATAGCAACTTGCCTTTGCAGGATTCTACCTGAAGATCTCGGTGGAGTGCCAAGTGGTCTTATGCAAGGGCTAGTATTGCTTGCCACATGGTGTGGCAAGGTCAAAGAAAGAAGTAGTTGGGAATTCATTGAGTGCATAATACCCTAGATGGGATAGTTCTTGGAAGCACCTCAATCCTCAAATATTTTCCATATTTACTTTGCTTGAAGATAAGCATGGCTAATCTCAGTAACAGTCTCTTGACTGAATCAATTAGGCTTCGTACAAAATTAATTTCAAAATACAAAACATTCTTGGGGATAAAGGATGTTGCGGCATCATCATAGGACAAAAGTCAACTCCTCAAATCGGAGCTTAATTTGAAGGACTACATCAAGAAAGGGCAAAAAGTACACAAGATGATCAACCATTTTGTCAAAGACAACATTATTTCACATGTCCATAATGCTAAAGGACCAGATTAGACCATGACAAATTTCAAGGCCTAGCTATGTGATATCTTAATTAATATAGAAGATCGACTATCAATTTCTTTCTTAGTTGCAACGGATCGCGATCCGCTGCAAAAACATTTCGGATCGTGCGATCCGGAACGTCAGCGATCCGCGACCCGGATCGCAATTTTCTTTTCCTTTTTTCTTTTTTTTTCTTTTTTTTTTTGTGGAAAAAGGAGTAATGGCCAATTTTATTTTTTTTTGAGTTTAAATGGTGTTCTAATTTGGTTTGCAGATCTACTGATTCCGTTTTCTGTTAGAAAACGATAGAAAGAGTTAGAAGGAGCCTTCCTTAGACTGTCGGGAATTGTATACTTCTTGTAGAATAGCTGAAACCATCTACTTATGTCCAAATTTTTGAAACCATATGAAAATGCAGCCAGTTTTCTTAAACCATTTACTGATGTCCAGTTTTCTAATGAATGTAGCCTGCAACCATCTGAAACCAACCTTTCACATGATACCCATATTGGCAACAATCCAAAAAAAAAAAAAATTCCATTCCGGGAACACCCTAATGGGAAATCCCGGATCGCGTTCCGGAACGCAGACTGTAACTTTGATTTGTTTTAGAGAGAGGGGAGTGGAACCACCAAACCCGAAATGAAAAAGCACCTAAATACATGCATGGGATGAGGTGTCACCATGAGCTTGAGCTACTTGGCCAGTTGGGCCCACTTGCACTAACTTAGTTATGTTACAGAAAGGGGAGTATAAAGCGATTTTGATACATTATCTTCATTATAATTGTAAACTTTCATTAACTAAGTATTCTCTGCTACTGGATCTACGATTCACCCATTGTGGCTTTTGATAGGCGCTAAGCAACTTGTTTTATGACGACAATACCTGCCCAGTTCTACTTCTCTGACATTTATTGTTCTTATTGGTACCTCATCACAAATCATCAAGTATCGTTCCCTCAACCCCATTCTAACGAAGTCACATGCTACCAAACTCCTTGTGTGTTGCATGCCTGTTTTTTCTTCAATCTCAAAATTTAACCAGCCATGTCTAATTATAAATGGCTTATAACTTCTACAAGATTGCTCTTAAAAACCACCCACATAGTGCTATATAGGTACCTGTCGTAGTTCCATCAAATCCATAAAGCTCATTCAATATTGTCGACTTTCCGGCACCAGGAGGTCCCAACACTCCAATGACTGTGAAATCCGTATTTTCTGAGAGTAACTGCGTACGACACCTTCTTACTCAGGCAGTATTGATAAGGAAGAAAGCCGGCCAGGAATAACACTTGGAAAGAGAACTAATCCATCGGATCAAAGGCTGGTTGAGAAATGTAACTCACTCCTCAACATATATGTATGTATGATTAGTTGAATCCGCTTATTAAAAGGTAAAGTTACCAAGAGTAGTCGATCCGAGGTGAACTCCCAAGAGTCAGAGATGAGGTTCAGTGATCCCTGGGGAAAACGAGAACGGACTGCAGCATCATCCTCCCGATCGCGCATTAGCTTCACTACACCAGTGCCCGCGTTACTACCAGGGGAGGAAGCAGAGTCAGGTCGCGATACATTACTGCTCTTTGCGAGAAGAATCTTGGGCCACCCTCCGCTGCTTGCTGCTCCGCCTGAAGATGCTCCGCTATTCGCCATAGCTCTCGCTTTCTCTCTCGCTCTCTCTCTCGCATCTCGCATGATGGATGATACATGTTCATTTGCTCCCTGATAGCCCTAAACTTTTCAACCCTAAAACTCAAACCCTAAACTCTAGACGTTGAGCCCTAGGCCCTAAAGTATGTTGATGGACCTTCGGACTAAGTATACATGGGGGAAGGCACCTGTCCTTGGGCCTTCTTGTGCCTTGGAATGTCCCGGCCTCCTGGGGCAAAAGCGGGACCTCCCAGGGTGGAAGGCCTAAGGGCAAGGGCCTTCCCCTATGTAATGGGCGTGTGAAGATTTTTTTGTTTGTTTTTTTTTTTTTGATATCTTTTTCAAGTTTTTGTGGGGGGGAAGGCCCTGCCCCCGAGGGCCTTCCGTGCTAGGAGGGCCCTTGCCCGAGGGCGTGAGCCCGACCTGCACGGAAGGCCTGAGGGGTTTGGGCCTTCCCCTGCGTAATGACATGTCTGAGATTTTAATCTTTTATAGATTCTGGACAGAATTGATGAAGCCTTTACTGCAGGATGAGAATTCCGGATCGATGCAAGCAAATTCCAACTTTGGAGGTGCATCAAAAACACAAAGAAAAATCGAAGACCTGGCATTACGTTTCCATTCTTTTTTCATTTTCTTTTGGCTAACTTTTTTTTTTAGATTGTTTTCTTTTTTACCAGGCTGTCACATAGCAAATTCCTACGGGTAAGTATCCTTTTTAGAGGTTGTTGTCACACTAATTAGTGGCTAAGGGCTTTGTGAAATATGGCCCTCAATATGCCTCATTGCCATGCGGTGGATATTTCTCATACTCTCCAACACTTCCAAGGGCTTGAAGAATATGTCCTAACTCATGCAAATGTCGTATTTTCACCCTTTAACTTGTTGTAATTTGGAGGGAAAAAATAAAACTTTTCAATAAGTTGAAATGTTTACATTTTTAGTGTTTTTTTAAAAGCCATCATATAAAAATAATATAATAATATTTAAATATAAAACAAAAAAATGCAAAAGAAATTGACCTGCCTCTATGTATGATAGTGGGTGCCCTGCATGTTACACCTATGCCTCCCCGTTCACAGGTCGGTAGGCCTATGCCCACTATAGGCCATAACTTGCAGGCGCCCGCCCTCTACGATTTACATATGTGATACTCATCAAGGCCTCGGTATAAATAATTTTATTGCATATTGCAATCCATAACTTTTCGCTTTGAATCGCATGTTAATATATGTAATAACTACATGCAAATACGAATGACATTAGTTATTTATGTTAATATGTAATAACTACATGCAAATACGGATGACATTAGTTGAAAATAACAGGCTCTACATACAAAGCAGATGATTCCCATATTCGTCCTGACAACTTGCTTAAGTAAGCTGAGAGGTGTCATTAAATTTTGGCGTCCAATTTCTTTTGTCCTATAATTGTTTCCCACAAGTTGGAGCTTGGGCCTTGAATTTCATCATTAAAACAGTAAAGGCCAAAGTGCAACGAGAGAGACGCTTTCTCTTCTAACTATGTATATAGCTAGGTACATGGGTGCCTACGAGTATCAAGATACATAGGCACATGAACAAGAAAGAGCCTTCATGAGTAGTCACAGTCATACACGGAGCCTAGGCAAAAATTATTTCACTAAAGTTTGCGCAGTCCTCATTGTGAATTGTATATTATTATGTAATAACCACTTGCAAATATGGATTACACTAGTTGAAAATAATAGGCTCCATGGCACATGCTAAATAGCCACTTGCCAAAATTTGAGAGCACCAACGACACCATCACCAAATATATCATGCATTAGAGGCATCGTTGTCCTTTATTTGTACATGAAAAATTGATCAAAGCATGAAGGCCAGTATGCCCATGAAGGTCCATGGGTTATTTACCTCATGAAGTGAGTTATAATGACATGTTCAAAATGAGGTCAAGAAAGAATTTACTACAATTTTTTATGTGGATAATGTGAAAAAAAAAATATTGTATATTGGCAAATACCAAACTGAGGCCTAAATATGAAACTTCAAACAACTGAATGCTTCCTTTCCCTCGTTCATAAGTTTCTTGAATCCTTGTCCTCCCTCTTTGAGGTCCCTTGATATCCCCCCTTTTGTCAGTGCCCCTAATAACCTGCCCCTAAATCCCAGAGGGCTTCTTCCTCTTCCGTCTGCTCCCAACCCTCTCATCAGCTTCATTGAAGCCCTTAAGAATAACCATGTTTCTTCGGCTTCTAATGCCTTAGCTAATAAATGGGCTCCATTGAAGAAGGTCCAAATTTCGGAAGAATCTTGTATTTTCTCTGACTGATGGAAAGTTTTGGAATTGACAGGCCGGATAGAGCCAACTTGACAAGAATAGCTACTGCTTCTCACTGCTGTCTGATTCTCTTCCAAACCCCAGATCGATTCTAACGATCTATTTTATTGTAAACAACAGATAATGTTGAATAAAAACAACAGCGAAAATTTTATACTGATAGCATGCATTCAAATTTTACAGATTATACACATCAACGGATAGAACATTCAGAAAATGGCTTCTATATCATAACTGAATTTACAATATAATTCTTGAGCACTGTCTGTTTCCCAGATCAGTGCGTCGACGTGAGAGAGATATTTTCTTCTCGCGAATAGTATGACTAGCTACTGCTAATCTGTAAAACTCGCTCCGGAGCTATCTCAAACGGTCTGTCTGTATTTTGTCCGTGACTGTATATGTCTTCTGCTTCTGCATCTTTTGCATCCTTCGTTGATCTCTTTATGTGATCAATCTTGAGGAGATCCATCAAGCCTCAGACAATTATAACTCAATCCAGAGTACTACAGTTACTCTAATGAATTAACAGCCCCATTTCAAGTATCATATGCAATAAATTAACAACTATTCGTATCTTAATAGATTTATTTGTCTCCTATAAATCAGGAGATATAGACTGAACTTTGTACACAAGCACTTATAAACTACAGTCTGAAAGATAAGCAAATTCCTCCTAAGTATGCAAATACTTAATGAAAATGCATGTGAGATCCACACAATCTCAAGTACGCGCTGGAGTAAAGGAATTTAGAGTTCATCCAACAAATTTAAGTCCTTGACTCACCCAATTGATCAAGAATTACTCATTATCTTAAGAATCTTCACATTTTCTTATAATCTTGTAATGACCTTTAAGTATCTATTTATGATCTGTCAATCATAAACATTTAGAATCTTATGATTCGTCAATCATAATCTACAAGATTCCAAAACCATACTTAATCATTGAAAGATACTGGAGTATATGTACAATATATAACTCAGGAAATAAAAGAATTATTCTGAAATCTTTTCCACAAGGAAAATCACTGAATTTCAAGAATTTCTTTCAGCTCGATTCTTAACTAGATTATGAGTTCCAAATTCTACAGTCAACCAAGTAATTAAAGACCATTATAACACATTTCTTTAACAAAATAAACTTTATACAATTACCTAGAATAACATCTAGAAACTACAAAGTTCTACTGAATTCCCAAAATTCAGTTTACCATTATCGGAACCATTACGATCCGGTATCCAATTGAGCTCATAGGGATACTATCACTAATGAATCAAGTTTATTTCTCAACTGAAAATACTCATCCAAAAAATCAGTATCCTATGCACACAATTCCTTAATGAATCTGAATGACTTTTAAATTATGTGTCTTACAAGCAATACACACAAAACAGACACTTTTTGGTGAATTCTCTTCACACTGTCTGTTTTACCAATTAACTTCCACAAGAGTAAATCAACTACTCAAGTTAATTGCTCATGATTTAGAAATCTTAGATGTCTAGGTGCAGATCTTATTTATACTAGTATAACACCACATTTAGATCCTTATCCAAATCACTTTTAAGTTAACTTATCAAAACATATCTATTAACTTTGCAAGTAATTGTCAAACACAATACTTGATCATATGTCTATGTTCAACAACTAGGTTAAGTGCACCAAAATACATATAAAAACTAGTAGGGACAATGCCCTAAGATGAGGATAGGAAAACACAAGAGAGACTATGGAGCAAAACCACCCAACCAAACTCAGATCCCTCCTGGAAAATCCTCTTGGATCTAGCCCCCAAGCCATGCCATGTGATAGCAAGAGGAGAAGAGCTCTACAGGTAACCTAGACCAAAGTCGTCGATGGAATAATCACTACCTCAATATATAGAGAGTACGATCTTGTGCATGACCACATGCAATTCCCATGCAAGTCAACTATAAATAGGTTACAGCTCTTCATGCATACCTCCTGCCTATATATGTCACACGTACATGCACTACTCCATATGTCTCAATTAGAGTGTCTGGGTCTCTCAAGGTCATTGGTCACCAACAGGCCTTGATGTAGAATTAAATCTAAACATGACCAATAATCCTGAATACTGGAGGGCCGGTCTACCATATTAGGACTATTCCATGTCCACAACTGAATATGGCCGTAATACTCTCCCTCTTTCTCTACTCATTCTATACATCCCCATCTCTCTCTCTCTCTCTCTCTCTCTCTCTCTCTCTCTCTCTCTCTCTCTCTCTCTCTCTCTCTCTCTCTCTCTCTCTCTCTCTCTCTCTCTCTCTCTCTCTCTCTCTCTCTCTCTCTCTCTCTCTCTCTCTCTCTCTCTCTCTCTCTCTCTCTCTCTCTCTCTCAATCATGAGGTGTGTGTGTGCTTAGTGTTAGGAAGAGTAGTGTTAGAAAAAAGTAGAAAGCATCTAAATCTAGCAACTTGACATAATTAGGTCCCAATCTTTGTGTTCAAACCCTTTTGACAGGTGGAGGGCTGCTCACCTTTGAACCTACACACCCTACAATGGCATTGTTGTCGGGACTAGCGGAGGAGGTGTGGAAGGGTAGTGGAGATCCAAAACGGCCTCTAAGGCTTGGCATCCAACCAAAAGCCTTGAAATTTTTTAAAAAATGTTCAAATTTGTTTTTGGAGAGAAAAGAGGCCAAAATCCCATCAGATTTTGTTTTTTAAAAAACCAATGGGACTAACCTTCGCATGACTGGCAGCAGCTCCTAGATATTGTCCCAGATCTGCATAAAAGCCTGCGAGGGTTACTTCCACACATATTTAGAAAAAATAGAGGAAAACCATAAAAAATTTCAAAAATCCCTTGAAAAAACAAAAACAATTTCTACAAACCAACCTTTGCAGAGCCCTCTGAAGTTCCATCTCAGTGAGACGAGAACACGGAGAAGGCTGCGAAGGTTCATTCCTAGAGAAAGTGCTCCTGCGAAGGTTCCCAAGAGAAAAAAGAGGGGAAAAGTGTTGTGAACCCTCACAGACATTAAACTTTTTAGTTCCACTGGCAGGTAACCTTCGCAAAGAATTCTGAAGTTCCATCTCAATGAGACAAGGACACATAAGAGCCTACGAGAGTTAGTTCCATCCCATTGAGCTAAAAAGTGGATATGAGTGCTTCAAAATTAACAAAATCAAAATATCAAGAGAATCCTCGTAGAACTAACCTTCACAAACCATCTCATTGTCTTCAAAATGTTATTTTACATTAGTGATGAAGTCTACGAGAGTTAGTACAAGATATTGGTGAAGATCAGAGCAAAAAGGTGTTCCTATCTTCAAGATCTGTTGGAATGGCAAAGTGGAGCCACACAGCCCACGTTTAAAGAAAATCCATAAGTAGAAGTGAGACTTTGTTTAATGTCCCTTGGTACCAGCCCCTTTGCGGGCAAGGGGGAGCACTTGGATTCGTGGGCGACTAGGCGTCAGGGGACGAGATCCCAGAACGTGGCTCACGGAAGGGGCAAAAAGCTCCATGATTTTGGTGCAATCTCTGAACCAGAAAGGTTAAGTTGCATCACGGTGCAACTTCTAAACCAGAAAGGTTAAGTTGTATCTGTTGAAGGCCCACCGAATTCCTACATGGTATCAAAGCAGACAACGTGACCTATGTCCCACTTTGAGGGGGAGTGTTGGAATGGCAAAGTGGAGCCACACAGCCCACGTTCAAAGAAATCCCATAAGTAGAAGTGGGACTTTGTTCAAAGTGGATATAAGTTGACAATTTTTAAGTGTTTAATGTCCTCTGTGTTGGAGGGTTTGCGGATCCCAAGGCAACCCTAACCCTAGTTAATACGTGAGAGGGATTTGGCTCCCTACGTGTGTAAGTCCAACCTGATGATCACATAGTTATTTGATTGATTGATTAAAAGTCAATAAAAGGACTTTAGGCCTTTTTGTGGGACTTTTAATGTCGCAGGGCCTAAATGTCAAGTTAGTGAATAAAGTTGGGTTTCCCACCAATTTTGATGGTTCCCACACTTTTTTAAATTTGAATAAAAAGAGAGATAGGACTGGACCAATAGGATTCAGAGGCCAGGGTCCTCCTCTCTACTATAAGAAGGGACCAACCCGAGTTGCTCCTCATGTTCATTTTCTCATTTCAATAAAGCAGATTGGTTCTCTTCAGAAATGGAGTGATAAATGTTATCATCATTCATCGATGATAGCCTGACTATTGACCTGGCTACACTCTCTAAAGCAAAAGGGATGTGGGATACTCTACTCACAAGATTTCAGATGAAATCACGCAGTTAGATAATGATGCTTGAAGATCAGCTGACAAACCTGCAGTGGGATGGTAAAGAGCTCACTTTCTTTATCAGGAAGATGAAAGATCTATTCCTTTCACTACACAATTCTGGAGCAAAAAATGTAGTATTGTCAGAGAAGCAGCTCACTTATATGTTGACAGCCTTATCAAGATCCTTCCAGACAACTAGAATGCTGCTAGCAAAAAATCCTACAACGACACTCGAAAAGACAATTGTCGAGATTTGAGAAGAAGTCGAGGCTCGAGAGCACCTTGATCACAAGGATGATTTTGACCAGGCTCTCTACAACAACAAGGAAAAGACAAAGAAACAATTCAAGCCTAAGAGAGAGTCATATCAAAAGCAGGATTGTGATCAGCAAGCAGAAGGAACTAGCAAAGGCATATGGAAGAACAAAGAAAGGTCGAAACAGTAGAGTGGAGACAAGAAGACATGCGTGAGATCCAAACGCGAAGGACATATTGTCGATTCATGTTAGCTAAATCCGAAAATCGAGTGCATCCATTGTCATAAAAAAGGTCATGCAACCATGGACTGTCGCCAGAACCCAAGAAACAAATCAGCTCAAAGCAGACATGAGAACAATAATAATTCATCCTATGTCGAGGAGCCAGAGAGCTCAAAGATGGGCGAAGAAAGATCGAATCACAAAAATTCGACCGCCTACATTTGTGCAAACATGTGTGCAGTATCAACACCTAACACACAGGAAGTAATCCTTGATTCAGGAGCTACCTCGCACTTCATTACATCAAGATGAATCATGTCTAATTTTTGAAGTGCAGATTCATCAAGATTCATCGTTCTTGGAGGTGGATCAAAACATTAAGTGAATGGTATTGGTTCACTATGACTCAACACAAACGGTAGAGATAGACAACTCAAAGATGTTCTGTTCGTGCCTACACTACAGCAGGACTTGCTATCAGTGGCAAGAATAGCTGATGCAGGGATGCGTGTAACATTCTCAGACGAAGCATGCAATGTTGTTGATGCAAATACCAGTACACTGATCACTCAAGGTAGAAGAAAATACAACCTATATCATTTGAAGGTGCGCTTATCTGCAGATCAAGTGCATCAGACTCATGATGATTCGCCAGATACTCTATGGCACATGAGACTATGCCATATGAATTCAATGGCACTATATCAAACAAGCCATCACGGAGCAATCATAGGGCATCTCGAATGCAACCAATTCGATGACTTGTGATGCAAGTTTGAAGGGTAAGATGTCACGTACTTTTTTTGTCAAGGACTCCTACAGAATGACCAAGATTCTGGAGTTACTGCAATCTGACATATGTGGACCTTTTAGCATGATCTCGGTAGGAGGCTCAAAATATTATATTACCTTTATGGATGATTACAATAAGTTTGCCAGAGTCTATTTTATTCACAATAAAATCAGAAGCATTTGACAAATTCACAAAGTATGTGAATTGGGCAGAAAGATGCACAGGAAGTAAGGTAAAGTAGATCATAACAGATCGAGGTGGAGAATACATCTCAAATCGATTCACTGACTTCTGCAATGATCGTGGAATCATTCACAGAAGAACTACGTCTTACACACCGCAGCACAACGGTGTTGTAGAAAGAAAGAACATGACTCTAATGAAAGTTGCTAGATGCATGATGGCCTATTTGAAGGCTCCAAGAGTGTTGTGGGATGAAGCCATAGCTGCAGCTGCTTACGTTCAGAACAGGACAGGAAAATTCGGTGTTCCACACACGACACCACACGAATTATGGCGGGGTAGAAAATCCAATATGACTCACATCCGAATCTTTGGCTGTGCAGCTTATGCACATATTCCTGATAAGCTTCGAAAGAAGCTTGATCAGAAAGCATAACAAGGATATCTAGTAGGATATGACAATAATTCATCATACTACAGAGTCTATATGCCAGAGACAAACACAATGAAGACAATTAGAGACGTCAAATTTGATGAGAGCAGAACGATGGCCAACAATGATCCTGTCAGTTATGAAGTCCTTGGAAGATAGTACTATGATCTACCAACTGTGACAAAGGGAGCAAAGGACGAACACTCATATGAAGATGTTCAAGTCGCATCTCATTCGAGTGACGAATTAGACGAAGAAAGATTCGCAAGGAAGCCTATTGCTACAATACCTGTAAGCCGAAATGGTTCCAGACCTAGCAGAGCAAATAAAGACAAGAGCATTGCAGTTCTAGGAGGATCTCCTAGAAGGTCGACAAGAGAACAAAGAGTTCCAGCAAGATTTGTGCCAAGCAGCTCAGCTTCTACGTCAGAAGAGTTTTGTGGATTCAGTGGTGAACCACAGACATTCGAGAAAGCAATTGAATATCCAGAGAAGGACAAATGGTTCCAAGCCATGTATGAGAAGATGGAATCCATATGAAAGAACCAGGTATGGACATTGCAGCCATTACCAGATAAGCGAAAGACTGTAAAATGCAAGTGGGTATACAAGTTGAAGTATGGACCAAAAAGAGATATCTCAAAGTATAAAGCAAGACTTGTAGTGAAGGAATTTTCTCAAAGATATGGTATTGACTATGCTGAGACCTTCTCTCCTGTCGTGAAACATTCATCCCTACGTTTGCTATTTGCATATGCAGCTGCTTATGATCTCAGGATTCACATCGTGGATGAGAAGACAACCTTTTTGCATGGTGAGCTAGACAAAGAAGTCTGCATGGATCAACCCCTAGGCTATATCTCGAATTCACTTCCTACTTATGCATGTAGAATGCATAGGAGTATCTACGGTCTGAAGCAGTCAGCGCGACAATGATATAAGAAGAAAGATCAAGCCCTGAAATCCTTAGGATTCAAACCACTAATGGCTGATTCCAATGTTTATCTAAGAATCACAGATGGTAAGATCATCATTGTAGCGGTGTATGTAGACGACACTCTGATATTGTGCAAGAGTGAAAAGCTTATTGCTGAGGTGAAGTATAATTTCTCGAAACATTTCGAGATTGCAGACCTGGGAGAAGCCAGACGTTATCTTGGCTTACAGAGTGACAGACACTATGAGGGAGATAAATTGTACCTTCATCAGTTCAGATATACCCAGAAAATCCTAGAAGATTTCGGAATGTTGAGTTGCAAAGGAGCAAATACTCCAATGCTTGCAGAAACAATCATGACGAATGAAGATTGTTCAGAGACTGAAGAAGAAAGAGAATCGATGCAGCTTACACCATACAGGAAGTTGATCGGATCGCTGATGTACCTTGCAGATAACACACATCCTGACATTGCTTATGTCGTGTTCAGGATGAGCCAATTCTGTATGAATCCAGGCTCGACTCATTGGAAGATTGCAAAACGAATTTTGCAATACCTTCAATTAATGAAAGATTTTGGATTGTGTTATTCTCGTGATGTAGAGTTTCAGATGCTTTCGTACAGTGATGCTAGCTGGGCATCTCTCAAGGACGACTGCAAAAGTGACTCAAGAGGATGCACCATCGTGTCAGGAGTAGCAATTCTCTAGGTCAGCAAGAAGCGGACCATTGTGGCTCAGTCATCCTGCGAAGTAGAGTACGTAGCAGCAGCAAAGATGGCTAATGAGATCATTTGGCTCATACAGTTTCTTGATGAACTAGGCGAAACGAAAAATGAACCTCTGGTCTTGCAGATGGACAACACGTCTGCAATACATCTGGTTTTGCAGACCCTATGTTTCACTCAAGGACGAAACACATTGCAATCAAGTACCACTTGAGAAGGGATCTAATCGGGAAGAAGATGTTACGGACTACTTTCATTGGAACAAAGGAGATGGTTGCTGACATTTTTACAAAGGCCTTAGACAAAGGTCTGTTCGAGAAACAGAGGAGCAGTCTTGGAGTGGTCAAGCTATCATGCTTTGAGAGGGAGTTGAAGAAACAAAATGTTTCAATTGCCAAAGCTTTGTTAGCTTTCCACCCTGATTTTGACACAGAAGACACACGAAGCAAAAAATGTTCATGAACAATTTGGTGACATACGACACGAAATTGTTTCACGACACAAAATCATTCATGCTCCACAAAAGACCAAGAAGATCAATCAAGTACCATGGGGTACAAACATTTGATCTGATATCATGACATCAACAGAAGTACTTTAGGACGTGGCTAATCTTCCACTCTTGTAATCCATGGTTAGTTATAGATGTTTAATCTTTCTGATTAGGGAAGTTACAAGACGCGACATGAAAAAGTTGACAAACTATATACTTTATGCTTGATGCATAAAACAGTAAGACGAAAATATACAAAATACATGTCCACCTGTGAGCGAGACAGTTTTGTAAGAGGATCAGCAATCCAGAAGTTCGCTAATAAGCGAGACACTATTCGTGAGAAAATTGTATTTCTCTCACGCCAATGCACTGTGTAAATCTGTCACACAGTGCTTGAACTCAGAAGATCAATAGATAATATTGTAGATATTATGCGCATATTATTCTGAATGATTGTATGATCTTGAATGAATATTTGTCTGTTACTATTTGTGTATCTCATTTACTTGTCTATTTAATTCCACACATTGGTTTGATTTTGTTGAATGCTATATTAATCTATAACGTAGATCAGCAGTGTCTGTCTACATTCTGGAGGATTGTAGAAATGATATAGCCGGCGGTGACCAGCAATCATATCTGAATTCCAGACGAACTGATTTTGTTCGCGAATCTTTTCGCTTCGCGGTCACTTGGCTTTCAGCATAAATCAATTTCAGAGTTTATTCAAGTTTCGTTTTGTTTCATTACAACGCCTGATTGATCTTGTCGCGACTTCTTCTCGTTTCGGTACAAAGCTTGATTGATCTTTTCGCGAATTCTTCTTGAGTAGAAAGTATTCGTGATCATAACAGTTTCGCGAATAATTTCGCAAATCGTTTGAGAGACTTCCATCAGTTCGTCACCAGAATTTTACTGGAATTTCAATTTTGCATTTTTCATCAAGATCAAATACAATGCCAATGGAGCAATTGATCATAGGAAGACAAGACTAGTAGCACAAGGATTCACTCAGATTCCCAATGTCTACAACGAGACTTTCAGTCCAATAGTCAAGCATTTGTCGATCCGAGCTCTCCTATCTTATGTTGTAGTTGCTGACCTCGAAGTACATTAACTTGATGTACAAACAGCTTATCTGAATATAGTTATACAAGAAGACATATACATGATCTAGCCCAAAGGATACGTTCTGGAAGGTATGAAGAATCATGTCTGTAAACTCCACAAAGCGCTTTACGGCTTGACACAGTCTGCCAGAGCTTGGTTCTAAAGGATCAACACATTCCTCAATGAACAAGGTATCTTCACAATGTTCTTAATAGATACAATCTAATGAATTGTAAGTTAGCTCACTCACCGATGGATCCAGGCCTGCGTTTATATCTCTTTTGTAGTAAGCTCACTCAGCCAATATATGGCTAATCCTAACATTACCCATTAGAAGGCTCTCATAAGAGTCATGAGGTATATTCAAGCTACCATGGACCAGTGCATCTGCTATGGAGATGTCAGCAACGACAATCTTCATCAGCTCAGTGGATACTCGGATGCAAGCTTGGGAGGAGATGTAGACAATCGTAAGTCCACATCTGGATTTATATTCTTCTTCAACAACGGTCCTATCTCATGGAACAGTCATAAGCAAACCTCTATCACACTTTTTTCTACAGAAGCAGAATACATTGCTGCTTCTCAATCTATTAAGGAAGCATTTTGGTTGAGAAATTTATTGTCAGACATTAATTTGTATCAGTACAACCCCACAATTATATTCTGTGATAATCAGAGTGCTATTGCCTTATCGGCCAACCCTAGATTTCACTCTAGGAGTAAGCACATTGAAGTCAAATATCACTACATCAGGGGAAAGGTTCTCAACAAGGAGGTGAGCTTAACGTACTGCATAACGTAGGACATGGTTGCAAATATATTCACGAAGACAGTAAGTGTTAATGCACACAACAAATTTTGTGCATTGCTTAGTCTGAAGATCAAGGCATTCACGGATCCAGATTAATGGGGGGTGTTGGATTTATCCCCTCTACTCTCCTAAATTCTATTTTAATTTGCCTCCATTCATGCTGCATTTTTACTCATCTTGTCGTTTAGTTTGCATATTTACATGTAAAATAAGACAGGCAAAAAACACTACTGTCTGCATAAATACAAGTAAATTTTCACAGGCGAAAAAGACGAAAAATGCAACACTGTGTTTTTACACGTGATTTGTGACAGGCGAAAAATGACACACTGCCTTACAAAAATGCCAAAGGTGCCCTTACAGAAAAGGGAAGGCACCCTATAAATCAAAAGTTAAGGCATTTGTCAAAGTGCCGCATTTTTTGCATCTTCACCAACGTTCATTTCAGCAAAGGCTGACGTTGCAGCCTTTTCACACTCATCCCATGCAACTATGCAAATAGATTTGACAATGACGGCAGTCACTCACACATCCACTTTGTACTTTCTTCGTCTGCACACCCGTAAAATTGTGTATATATATTGAATACCATTTGCATATGATAACATGTGAGATAACAACGTGTGTGAAAACAATAGCATCAAAAGCTTATCAGAGATAGACAAAGTAGCTGCCCTTGCGCATTGATTCTTTGTATTGACAATAATAGGTTCATTTCTTTTACAGATTGGATTAGCTTTGTAGAGCACGCGGTTTCGTCCGCTATTGTCTTGTGCTCCACAACATTATTGACATGTATATTTTGCTATACTTAATCTGATAACAACTCTGTTTTGTGGGTTCTAATTTGTGTCAATATTGCTATGCTTTTCTACATTCTGTCTGACTCTCTTATCGCTCAATATGATAATCTGTTCTTAGCGAATTATTATTAGTCTAGCTGTTCGTGACTAATATTTAGTCTTGCCTTTTGTGACTAATTCGCAATTGATTATTAGTCGAGCTCAATCTAGCTCTTCACGAATCATTCGCAACAAATACTTTGCCTAGCTATTCGCGACAAATACTTTGCCTAGCTGTTCGCGACAGATTATCCTTCTGATGTTTTGTTGCTTAATGTTTGGCTACGTAATCAGATCGACTGTGATTTCTATCACTAAAGATCTGTTCATTTCTGATAGGCGTAGTCATGCTTAGGGAAAGAGTAATATAGCTCATTCTGTTACGCACAAACACTTTCCGTTCGAGTTTTGAGTTTGTTTCTTTTCGTGTTTGTTTTCTTTTCGAGCTATTTTAGTTTCTCACACTCACACTCCCTCTTTCTCCAACAGGAGGTGAGGTCTTTACCATTCCATTTCATATTGGTCAGCTGATCTTCAAGAAGCATAATTTGGCTTTGTGACTTCGTTTGAAATCTTATCAGGAAAGTATCCCACATTTCTCTCGCATTGGAGAGTGTGGCTAGATCAAGTGTTAACTTGTCTTCGATGGAGGAAGATAGGACGGCTGCTACCTTGTCGTTTCTTTCTCTCCATTCATGTAGCTATTTGCCAGTGGTTGTGGGCATCTCTTCTATGCCATCAACCCAGGGCCATGCTAGGAAGTTTGATCCTGAGGAGTCAAGGATCATGCAGATCTTTGATTGAATGCTGCTAATGGATGCCATATCCTGAAGGAATCAGGCAAGGCTCTAATACCACTAAAGGGATCTTCCTGGAGTGAACTGGAGACGAAGGTCGGATAGAGCCGACTTGGGAAGAGTAGCTACTGCTACTAACAGCGGTCTAATTTTCTTCCAAGCCCCAAATCGTTTGTGACGATCCGTCGTAAAATTAAACTTGTAAACAACAGACAATGTTGAGTAAGGCAACAACGGAAAGTTATCTACCGCTAGTCTACTGTTAGCATGCATTCCAATATTGCAGATCATACACATTACAAAACAAAGCATTGCGAAAATCGCTTCTATTATCAGAACTGATTTTTTACAATATTTTCTTGAGTGCTGTCTGTTTCCCAGATCAGCGCGTTGGCGCAAGAGAGATATTCTCTCTCATGAATAATATGACTAGCTACTGCTAATCTGTAAACTCACTCTCGAGCTATCTCAAACTTTTACAGTTTTGTACGTGTAACAATATCAATCTGTATTTGTGATCTCCTACTTTATTGTATCCTTTGTTGATCCTTTTATGTGATCAATTCATGGAATTGATTAAGTTAAAAGATCTAATAAAAAGAAATGCATTAGGCTTAATCAAAACTGATTCTAGTTGTCTGTCACTGTCCTTCGTGCATCTTAATGGCATTTTCACAGTTATCAAGGGCATTTGGAGACAATGTCATGTTTTTCCAAAGGACAAAAAATGCGACAAACCCGAAGGTAGGCCTCAAAAGCATTTCCAAGGCATTTACAAAACAATGTCACATTTTTCCTGAAATGCAAAAAATGCGAAGTGTTACAAGTCCACACGTGAGTAAATACTTGTTAATAAACTTCTACCATGACATGTGTTTTGTAAGTCCATGGGTAGAAGCTTAAATAAATAGAAACTTAAACTTAGACTTAGAACTTAAACTAAACTTAAGAAACTTAAGTTTAGAAATAAAAGATTCTAAGTTATATTCAGTTCCAAAGTTAGAAATTCTAAAGTTCTAAGTTCTAAGTTTTAAGTTAGAAGTTGATAAGTCCTAGAATGGCAAGTTTAGAAACTAATCCCATAAGTTAGTGGAAGCTTATGGAAGGCCCTTCATGCTATAAGAAGAGAGGCATTTCCCTTGTTGTTGGCTGATTCTGACGAATCCCCAAGATACTCGGACAGAGCAACTCAAGAGCACCTCTCACCTTAGACCGAGGAGGTCTCTGAGAAGACGAGACTAACGAAGACTGAGAGCCGAGTATGAGAGCCGAGGAATACTAGTTAGTAAAGACAATCAAGAACTGTGTAAGCCTCATGGTGAATCCCGGAAGATGGAATGACCATGTAGGAACTAGTATTTCTAGGCAAATGTAATAAATACAAGTAGACCCCTCTTAAAGAAAGTAGAGTGAGCCACCTTTTGATAATGACCTCTAGTGGAGAGCATTATTCCACTTGTAATTTGTGAAATGTGGAAATTTCACTAGGATGTCTCACTGGCATATGGTAAAGTATATATTGATCCCTAAGGAGCTCTCTTGCTTATTTAAGAGGCTCCCTCTTTGTGAAGAGGAGCTTTTTGTCTATTGTATCAACTCCATGCTGAAATGAGAAGAGACTCCACGAGTTAGATGCATCCATTGAGCTCCTTGATCATGATGGTTTTCTTGAGTGATGCCCCTATGATCATGCCCTTCCATTCATTGTGTGTGGTTGTGGATTGTAGAGTGGATTAGATTTGCTGCTTTCCTAGAGTGGATTAGTTTTCTTTTCTTGTTTGTGAATTAATGTAGGAGCCAACATTCATGTAGACTAAATAGGCTAGAAATGTGGCATAAATCTTGCATACCCCCTAACATTCTAGTTCTTGATGTTCTTGGGATGTCCAAGAATTAAAAGACTAGTTGGTTTCTTGATTCTTGGACTTCTAAAATGCTATTTAGTTTGGTTTCTTGTTTCTTGACTATGCTTTTCAATCATATTTAGAGTAGTTTCTGGTTTTGCAAGTAGATTAGTTCTCTTAAATTCGGTTACAGGCTTAGGATCCTGAAAACTGAGCAACTGTGTTGCATTGCAAATCTGACTTTGTTCACGATGGCTTGCCTCGTAACGGAGTTAATTGTTCCATTGGCAAGTGCTCATTCATAAACAACAAGTGTTCGAAGCCTTGAAGTCATCCTCTGAAAGGAAGGGTGAATATAATACAATGAATACCTGTAAAACTGGCCATTGTGATCCCATGTTTAGAACAGAATTGTAGGAAAGGCCAATTTACGTTTTCTCAGGCTCAAAGGTTAGGCTGCTTGGCAGAGCATCTGAGACTGGAAAGAATCGTGCAACATCTAGCGCCCATTGCCATTGTTGTTTTATCAATAGGCACTATCTTTGTTTTTTTTCTGTTTGCTTGCCTTTCTTGCAAAACCTTTTCAAACCAGTGTCCTATTTGACCTAAGCATTCTTTCGATGCTCCTCTGCTTTGATCTGAACCGTTTTCCAATGAAACTCATCCAGAAATCAAATCACCACATGTTCTTCAAACATTCAGCACAACATGAAACTAAAAAAACTCCAAGAACGTTGAATCTCCAGTTCCACATTCCAAAACTGTAAGACAAGCCAAGAAAATCTAAACCAACGATGCTTAAAACCTTACGCCCAATGCGTTGCATGCACCCATTGAAACCATGACCATTCATTGCAACCAGAGCCCCTCTGAAGCTGCTCTGAAATCTCAACCGAAGCCCCTCTGAAGTTCTTCTGAAATAGTTAAATCTCAACCGAAGGCCTCAGTTAAATCTCAACCGAAGCCGAAGTGCTCGTTAAAATCTCAACCGGAGCCAGCGTGCTCATTCAAATCTCAACCGGAGCGCTCGTTAAAATCTCAACCGGAGCTCTTGATCAAATCTCGACCGAAGCACCGCGTTAGATCTCGACGAAGGGTGTATCCAATCTCAACCAAAGGCAGCGATCAAATCTCGACCGAAGGGATTCGATCAGATCTCAACCGAAGCAATTAGGTGAATTCTCGACCTGACCAATTAACACCCATCTCAACCAGACCAAATCCACACCAGAGCACATAACTTTTGATCAACACCTCTGATTGCCATTTCGACCGAACCACCATCTTCCCAACACCTTCGAGACTGAAAAAAGAAGAAGACATGAACACCAAATTTTTTTTTCTTTCAAAAAACAACATCCATACCAATAAAAAGCTCTTTTTATATTGAGTTTCCCCTTGACTTCCTAAAAAAAACCCAGAAATTTACAAATGCACAAAAAATCCTAAAAAAACAAAAAATATCAAAAATCCCAAAAAAACCACAAACACCAGAAACTCATACCCCAGTGTCCAATGGAGTAGCATACAGATTCTGAAATCCCAGAAGATTATCCATATGAGATCAGGTCCCCTACAGTTGAACAAATCAAACGTCATAGATTCTACCGAATGTGGTCCCAACCCTACGAGCCATCCACAAACCCATTCAAAGGACAAGACCTGATAGAGCCGAGTCCTCACGAGCCAGAACCCATGTTCATGGTGTTGAAACATCCCATGCCAGAACACACATGAATGGAGTTTCTGCTACCCACGGTGCTCATCATGAGAGACGTACACCCAAATTAGATCTACCCAAGTTTGACGGTAGTTCGGACCATCAAAAATTTTTGCAAATCTTTGAGAATGCATGTGATGTGTATGGCGAAACATCTCTCGACGCTATGGTCCAACTTTTTTCGATGACCATGATCGCTAAGGCACGTGACTGGTTTTTTAACCTCGAACGTGAAGATAAGACAAACTGGTCAATTTTGAAAGAGTCCTTTATCAAGCGTTTTAAGCCCTTTTGCTTGATCGAGAGTCCTTTTGTCAAATTGAGTAACATCAAGATGGCAAAAGATGAACGTGTACAAGACTATATCGAGCGTTTCAAATGCCTCAAAAGTCAAGTACAAGAACAACCCTCCGAACAGATGCTCATCATCTGGTTTTTAGTCGGCCTTCCAAGATGGATTAGACGCGAGCTTAAATCCAATGATGAATATATGAGCCTAAAGTTAGCTACGTCTGATTCCATCAAGGAGGAAGATGAAGGACCAGATGTTGACGAATCCAGGGAAAGATGAGCACCACGTGATCCTGTCCACGAGTCCAAGTTGATCGAGGACACCCGAGATCAGCTTTGGAAATCACAGCTGGAGTTGCTTAATAGCAACACCAACTACAGATGGAGAAACTCACCAATGAGTTTCAAACTATCCTGAAGTCTATTAAAAGCAGTATGCTCGGTCAGTCAAACCCTGCACATGTACCTTATAGATGAAAATCAATATGGTGCCCACACTGCCGGGCTACGCATCCTGCTGATGCTTGTCCTTCATATCAGCCTATCCAAGCACATACAATCCAACAATATGAAGAACAACCATTACAATCTGGAAATGCCTTGACTTATCATGAATATCCACCAGAAAGTCTAGAATCATTTTCATCTATGGTGAAACTGGCCACTTCATGGTTGATTGTCCAGTCAAGACAAAGTACTATGCGGAGTGTCCCGACCGTATCAGAAAACACAATTTCAAAGACTATCCGAAACAACCCACCAAGATCCTACCTGCCCGACACGTCAGTTATGATTCACAATGGGATCCTCACAACACAACATGAGCACCATAGCAACTAACCAGTTAAACCTGTTACTCACTCGAGAAGTTTCTTGCAAACTTCTACAATACCGCACAATACACTAGCTCCATAATGCAAAAAGACAATCTGAAATGAGTCCTTGTCGAAGGAAAGCAAACCTGATATTCTGTCATCTGCTACAATATCCAACCAAGAGCAACCTCTAGAAAGAATTGACAGTTTTTCTCCACTTCTGCAACCTCGCATCTATTTGTCTTTCCACATGCCGATAAGATTTCCAATGTGCCAATACACAATAAATCTATGATTCGGAAATCCAGATAGAGATTCGATTCTGAATCTCTTGTTCAAAGAGGTCCTTAGGACATAGTACCTCAACCAAACCTGCATCTCAAGTTATATCTTACAACACTTGCAATCAATGATATTAGATTTTAGTGTAACCAACCACTGCCTTGTTTTGACAAGGGCATGTCAGAGTAAGTGACGTTACTTTACAAACAATGGCATATTACAACTGTCGAGGTACATAAGCAATGTGATGAATGCATATTTTGTTCGACAAGTGCTATACAGTTCTCACTCTCTGTACAGTTTGTTTATTTCCTTGTTGCTCTTCATTCCTAGTGTGTGATTGATTTTTGCTTGAGAAATACCTACTGCACGAGAGTCTTCCGTAGAGCATCTCAAGAACACATTGTCGTTCATATATCCACCTTCAGATCACCTTGCACAGAGTTTACAATCTTTGAGCATACTGAAACTTTCAGAAATCTTTGTCACGTTAGAGTTGATTCCTGAATCTCATCGTCATATTCATTTTTGAGTCAACTACAGCAAGATCGAAACAAATTTAGTTAAAATTTGTTCAATCTTAAGTCCAGACTCCAGTCGCATGTTCAACATGTTTCAACTACGTGCTCCACACGCCGATCCAATCCTGAGCATGAACAGTTACAAGCAACAACATCGCACCAACAGATTTTTTTTGGGGGGGAGAGAGAGTAGATCTGTTTGGATCCACTATAGCAGTTACGCTGCCAGCAACAACATCAGCAAGATCGACAACCAAGGTCACAAGTCAAATATGAAAAAGACAAGGCTAAGGAAGGTAGATGGGTAATCCGAAGAGACTCAGTCAGAAGAAATATTCCAGTCATGATGAAGATCTTTCAGAAAAAGAAAAACACAAGCATTGGAAAATCAGTCTCCTTCTTCAACCAACCTCTTGTCATACATCTGCACCCATTCTCATCATTCACACCATCTACTGATGACACCACCTCCACCCCACTTTTCACCTGTTTGTTTATCATTATTTCACTGTTCTTCTGAGAAATCCCCGGTTTTTTATAGTCTAACCGAAGCAGTTGATAGATCATTGCAAGTATCTTGGGGAAACCAACTACCACCTACATTGGTTGATCAGCCAAACAAAGATCTAAGAAGCAGGTGAAGCAGCTAGAAGACATAAGAAATCAATCAAAGAAGTTCAGGAGGAAAGGACAAAAAATTAAGCAACAGATGAGTCAGATCAATCTTGATCGAAAGAAACTCTTTGGAGCCTATGAAGCCCAAGAGATCCAAAAGTAACGGATCGAAAGAAAGAGCCGCAGAAAAAGAAAGATGAAGACAACCGTGAACCTGCAAATAAAGTGAGCTCCTCACCCAACAAGTGGTGGTCAAAGCTCGACATTGCAAGGGTCCAAGGCTGCAACTGTAGAACTATCAGTTCCTTCAACCTACCACCAAGTCTTCACCATGTTTCCTTACCGTTACCAAACCGTCCATCCAAAACTGTTCCTACCACCAGATTTTTGATGATGAGTCCATCCCCTTGAGATTGATAATCGAAGTTTGTGCAACCTGCGGGTCGAAGGATTTCCTTAAGACTGGAACTTCAACTGAGAGAAGAACCACGAAAACGCCCAGAAGCAAATGGAGGATACAGACCTCCCAGAAGTTAGAATCTGCCTAGAAACTAGAAGTGAAATCATCCATGGTAGATGCAACGAAAGAAAGAGACACGAGGAAAGCATTCGAGCATGCAAATTGTGAAGCTGTCGGGAGCTCTCCAAATTTTGAGAATGTCAACCACCTATAGCAATAAGACATTCTGATCAAATTGTGGCAAATTACGAAAAGCAATTTTTTGATAAAGACTGGCAACAATAAGCACTCATGATTGACGTCGTTGGGCAGCAAGCTTACCAGTCTGCCATCTGACGTCCGTTCAATCAAATTCGTCATTTAACATCTCATAACTTAGGCGAGTAGCTTCGATCTAATTTATTTCACATGTAAGGTAGAAGTCATGTAGAGTATATTAACCATATCACCGAGTACATGAGACACAACTACATTCTAATAAAGCAAGTCCAATGTGTAGATTAAGAAGCCTTATAGCAAAGGTAAGAGAGGGCAGGGCACGTGGGCAGCGACGACTTTGGAATTCGATGGCCAAGTAGGACGTTAGAATTCAATGTCCCACGTGGCCATCAAATTTTTGATGTCCCATTTGGCCATCAAATTCCAACTTTCCACATGGCCATCTCAATTTGATGGCCACTTGGAACTACAATTTGTAGGCTCGAGAAAGGATGGCTTGCAACAGTCATCTCACTCTTCTTGGCTAAAATGACCAATATATGATTGTCATTTTTCCTACTTGGCTAGACTTTCACTTTCTAGCCATAATTTCCCCTTCCCTATCTGAAATGACCACTTTGTGATCGTCTCATTTGTTCCCTCTGAGGTGATAGGATGGTCTTAAGATTGTCATTTCCCTTTTTTTTGTGGCCAATACAACCACTTTCTAGCTATCATTCAACCCATTTGGATAAAGGATGGCTTGCAATTATGATTTCTCTCTCTTGGCTGAAATGACCACTTTTTTAGCTCAAATACTTATTGTCTAGCCATCATGTTTTCTCTCTAGTAGAAATGGCCATATAATAGCCATCGTTTTCTCATTAGATGAAATGACCATTTTTTTGCCATCAATTCTCTCTCCTTGGGTAAAATGGCCACTTTTTCGCTATCATTTCTCCCAAATAAAGCTTTATGATGACCTTGAGCCCATGTTTTTTTAGGAGGCCATGATTTGCCACTGCTTTGATGATGAACCAAGGAAAATTTGTGTTTTCATGTTGCCATTTAAACCATATTTTCTTGTAGAGAAATTTGTCAATGCTCCACACTCCACAAAGTTTCACTTTCTGAAGTGTTTTTTGAACTTTTCTTTTATATTTCTTGTTTTTTAGAAGCTTCATCATTCTTCCTGTGTTTAATGTATCCCTCCCTTTCTTCAAGTGATATGTCCTAGGGATTGGGACTTTTCTAATTTAAACTTGCTTAAAAGCTTCTCTAATTAGTTTAAATATTGTTGCATATGCTTTCCTGCTAGTACCTGCAAAATCACAAGCACCCTGAACTATAGTCTTATCTAAATTTTTTTGAATGTCCACCATTAAAGACTCTGTTATTTTACACTTTACATTTGAACTCCTATTGTTCATCATTATACACTCAGTGGATTTGTCTGTCAATATTGTGCCCAATGACATTCCTAGTGAAGCATTGTCTTTAATATTTCAAGGAGCTACTAATGCAGATCTGCAAAAAAAACAAATAGTTAACAGAATATCACCATAGCTTAAATTAAATCCAAATGTCATTGAAAAACTTACAAAAATCGGAATATGCTTACTTGAATACACGGATCCTTCTATTTTGATAACCTCCTTTTGAAAGCGTTTGAATATCCTTGCAACTTTGTCGCTTTCGCTTCTTACTTCCAGCCTTCTTCTTTGCCAATTCCACATTGTAAGTTTTCAATACGAATAGATTGTAAGATTGATTGCATTTGCTCTAGTTCTGATTTGATATTGATTGCTATCTTCTGTAATGATTCATTATTTTTTTCACGTTGTTCATTTTCCTCTAACGTCTTTTGGAGATGACAATCTCTATTTTGACAATAAGAGGATATTTGAATTAACTCACCTTCTAAAAAGTGAACTTTATTCATATAAATATCCTAGTAATCCACTATTCCCATTACATATCCATGTAACTAAATGAGTTATTGAGGAGAATGTGGGATGTGTCAAAGTGCTTGGATCTTGTGGATATAATGTTCCATCTATCCACAAATCCAAGTTTTTCTTTCCTTATGCCCTGTAACGAGAACGATCCTCAACAGAGATTTGAATTCCTTTGCCTCCTCTTCTCTACAAAGGTGCCAAATCAATAGGGATATCCACATGTAGATGATACAATGTCGTCATCAGAAAAAATAATAGAGTAATCAGTTGCATCAAAGTACTATGAACAGATTCTATGAAGCAAAACAAAATACTCATCTTTGATTATATTATATACTCTGTACGATCAATCCAATCTCCATGCTTGTATGCTTGATTCAAATTTGGAAATGCCGCTCATTTTTTCATTCCAATAGGTAGTTGGCGCTCATATTTCCATTCCAATGTGAAGATGGCGTTCATAATTGGAGATGACACCCATATTTTCATTCTCATGGAAGGAATGCATATGTAAACATTTTGCTATTTTTCTTTATTCGAATTTGGGAATGGCAGTCATATTTTAGATCCAGTGAAAATATTGTCCTTTTCGTAACCAATGGAGGGAATGTTTTTGAATTTAGTCAAGTTATACTGCGAACTGTTTACAGTTCTTAACTGTGACTATAGACATTGTGGTTAGATCATTGGGAGTTGGGGAAGCCTCGAGAGTGGTGGGGGCAAGCAAATAAACAATATTGTTTTTTTTTTTTATTTTGATATTTTTCTATATCCTACATGGCATTCCTTAAAGGGTCTTTTTGATATTAAGAACTCCTCTAATGTGGACAACCAACAACCCACAGTCTCCTTCACTCTTCTACCAACAAACTTGCTCTCCTCTTTTCTCCTCCGTCACTATCTCCTTATGCTATTGTAGTCCAAGACATTATTTCATTGATGCACTAAATAAATGGGTATGAGATGGAGTTCCACGTCAGTTGCAGCAAATGCAACTGAGGCATATAAGAGTAGGTGGGGCATGCCAATTAGTTAGTTGACACAAGTTTGCACCAACATAACTGGTAGCTAACTAACTTCTAAGTGGGGAAGCCCCTAAGCCATATATAAAATTTCTTGAAATTCACATTTTTTGAAGGGTGGTGTGCAATTATTAAAAGTTTTGATCTTTTTCAAATGCTTGATTTGAAATCTCAATGCTTTGTTGGTGCCCACCAATGTATTCTGGACACCATGAATAAAATGTATTACATATTTAAATTTTGGGTACTAAGAAAATTTTAATATTTTGACATAAGGATAAAACATGTATATGCTTTCCCCTAATCCAAATATTTATATGAGTATTGATTGCAACTAAACCAACCTCGCATCCTAATATCATAAAATTATACATCATTAATCTAGTTAGTTCATTAATACACAAGTTGATGCCAACATAATAGCCATATACCTGCCCACTAATTGTTGCCATCACAGTGGGTTAAAAAAGGGATGTCAAAGTTGCTCATCCTTTTAGTTACATAAGAAAGCTACATGCATTATGGCTCGGCATACGGTCCACATACATCCCATGCTCGTCACAAATTTCATGTAGGTAACTTATAAGGATATTCTACAAGGAGATTTTTAGAAATGAGATACTTGGTGGTTGCTCCAACTTCCATGGTTTGAAAAAGAGAGTGAATGTAGCTAGGAAAGTGCGCCAGGAGCAAGGTTCTACCTCGAGTTCAAATTAACCTCTACAGTCTAGACCATAGCAGTCGAGAGGAAGGCCTAGAATTTGGTGTGTCTGCGCTCGCCCATATAAAGAAATAGTGCAGATATCGATACTGTGATCAGAGCAGTACTGGCAAACAGAATACTGCCCATCCTACTACTCGGAGACAAGTATTCTAGTGGCAGCTATGGCTGATCAAGTGCATGTCATTCAATCAAGCTCGGATTGGGCAGCAAAGCTGCAGGAGGCCAGCAAGAACAAGCTGGTACGCACACATCTCTAAGTTCAGGCTTCCAGCTATTTCCTTTCCTACATCTCCTCATTTTTGTATCCCATTTATTTTTTTACTTGCTTGAATTTCTTTTGGTAGCTGAGACCGTTGGTGTTTAGAGGAGCCTCAGATTGAATGTTTTGCAAATGCATCATGCCATGATTCTCTTTCGTGAGCAGATGTTCCATGAGATGATTTAGAATGGCTTCTCATTTGATGGAGATTCTGAGCTGGAATTTGATTGCAGATTGTGGTGGATTTCACGGCTACATGGTGTGGTCCTTGCAAAGCCATAGCTCCGCACTTCGAACGGCTTTCGAAGGATTATCCTAACGTTATTTTCTTGAAGGTTGATGTAGACCGGCTTCCGGTACGTGCTCGTCACCTCTCCTGCCCATTGAGTGAAGATTCAACTCTTTTGCATGATATCTCCGCATGCGAGCGTACAACATTATTATCTTAACTCGACCGATCTGTTAGGCTAAATTACTGGCTACAAAGCATTCTGACCTGTATGTAATATGTACTTGAAATAGTCCAAATTAGTGTTTTTTTCAAGTTCGTGCTCAGAGCTAGAAGTTTCCAATTTTTCAGATGCTTGGTTGGAACCAAGTTTACGCCTCCAATCTTAAAGCTGTCGCTTGAACGCCCGGGCCTGACGTTTTTCATGTTATTTGAGAACTGGCAAGTTTGTCGCCTAGATCTCCCTTTAATTTTCAGGTCGAGAAGAAATTTTGAAGATTTCAGATCTGCAAGCAGAAAGTGCAGAGCTTTAAGCTTGTTAGCATCCATCGCAACTGACTCCAGTATAATCAGCAGTGCTGAGCGCACAGTTTTGCACTGGGATTGTTGCGTTGGAATCTGGTTAAGGCCCAACCAGATGCTTTGTATCATAAAATTTTCGAAGCAGTCTTGACGTTATCTGGAATGATTTTGAGAATTTGTAGTTTCACTTCCTGAGCTTGCAATATCGCAATTTTTGAAGCTACCCACATTAACAGATACGATGAACTCATTCACGAAGAGATCTGGTGGTCTGTTGGTTTGTCATCATTTCATATTGGAACAATTATGGGTGTTAGATGCTTACAAAAGAGTGATTATAGAAACTGCTTCACTGAAAGATTTCTGCAGCATCTGCGAGACAGTGTAGCTCTTATTGCAAACCAGTTGTAATAAAGAAGAGTATTTTTAGATTATTCTGATGTTTTGAATGAGGTGACTGTCAATCGAGTAGAATTCGCATTTATTTGCTCTTTCAAAATCGTTTGTGGCTTTTCACACGGCCGTTTCTACTGTTTTATAAGAAATTCATTATTGCATTTCTCATGGTCCTCCTTTTTCTGGGCAGGATGTAAGCAGTCAATGGAAAGTGAGAGCAATGCCTACTTTCATCTTCATCAAGGATGGGAAACAAATAGACATAATCGTGGGTGCAAACAAAGAGGAGTTGGAAGCTAAGGTTGCACGTCATTCATTGTGAGGATTATCATCAGTGATCACTTGCTCTCAAACACCATTGTACCTGGGGCACATGTTCATGAACATGGACTATATGAGTTGTAGGATTGGCTGGAGTACCTTGGTGAGAAGTTTAGGAAGGTATTGACTTACTTATGTAATATGTCACATAGCTTTTGTGTTACAAGATCATCTTTGTCCCCAAGAAGTGGCGCAAAGACCTCCTTTCTTCTCCTAGAGATTAGGATTTGTGATCCAATCCCATGCATATTAGAGAGAGATCCAAAAGGAAAAAAATTACCAAATATATTTTGTTGTAATATGCCATATGCTATGATTAAGGTGAATCCTTTATTCCACATCCCATATACAATCAAATATGTCATTTCTGATTCGAATTGTCTATGATATGAAGTTGCTTATGAAATATTCTCCAAAGTACCTCTGTCAAGGTAATAGGTTCAATTAGTGCTTGGAGGTCATGCACTTATTTTCCAACAAATGCTTTCTTTCTTCCCTCAGAATGTCTTATGAGCCCCAAACGATAGATTGGTGGATGTCATATGCATAAAAGTTCCATGCTACGCAATATCCACTCCTCAAATGTTGATGATTGTATATGATGTATATCCATGTCAATGTTGTGTTGTGTTGTGTTGTCCAAATGTGATTCCCTTCGTGATCACATGGATATGGGTATGGATAGAAGCCTATATATTATTTGGTTGGCAACATTGTAAGCTAGATGTAGTCTAGGACTTTCATGGAATTTCCAATTGCCATGTCCATATGTGGTAGTTCTAAGAGAGAGTATATGTTTCTAGCGATTCATTGTGAGAGACTATTGTCTTACAATATTTAGATAGCTTTGAGAATTCTTGACAAATTTTCATGGATACCTCACTTTTACAAAAAAGATGATGTCAATGATAACAATTCATAGAAGATGTTCCACTTTGCACACATGCAAATCTCGGTAGACATTTGGTGCTTCTGGTAGGTCTATTACTATGAAAGTAATGACGAACTGTACTCCGACAATTCTGACAGGTATATCTTCAACCGTTCCTCGCGGACGAACTGTCGTTTGATCAGCTAGCTTAATGGCAAAAGTCGCAGGTTTTATCTTTGTAAGGCCCCATTTTGCACATAGCTTTGTGGAAATCAAGTAAACTCCCGAACCGCCATCTATCACAGCTACTTCATTAGGAAATTGTCTATGTTGTATTGGCAGGGTGATATTTTTTTGTTCACTTTATCAAGTTGCTCTGACATGGAGTACTTCATTAGATTCTTCAAATCCAGCACAAAAAGGTGGCTCCTGATGAACTTCTGGTTCAGCTTGAGTTAACTTTTGTGCTAATACTTTTTTTGCTTTTGGCACCAACTTCAAGAACTCTCCCAATGAAATATTGATCTTACTAGACAAAATATTCATGAGCAGTTCTATTTGCGGTGCTTATGGTTCAGTCATCTCGAAGGGTTATTCATGATGATGCAACTGAACATTCATATTTGTTCGTGAATTTTTCGGTGGCTGCAATGGTGAAGAATGAACTTCAGTTGTTGCTCTAGCAACTTGAAGCTTCTCTTCTTCTTGTAGATGTTTAATTCACGGCCTCATATCTTGATAGCTTTTTTTTCCTGCATGAAGATTTGGATAGACTCCAGATGTTGTTGGTATATCAGTTAATGATATAGAATCAACAGGTACTGGACCTGCTACCGGTTCTTTCTGCTTGTGTGCTATGGTGACCACCATCAAGGGTACACTTGGTTTATTCTGAGCTACTAGTCTTTTCTTGATTGTTATCAAATTTATAGGAGCTGTAGCTGGTGGTGGCTTCGGTTTTGCTGGACATTCCTTATAGTAATGCCCATAACCACAGTCACGACAAATTGGTACAATTTTTTTTCTATTTGGACATTCTGCAACTCTATGATTTTCTCCACATGCAAAGCATCCAAGTGGTGCTTTGGTCCAGTTTCTAGATGTCTGTTGTTGCGCGACATCATAAATAGCATATTGGTCTGAAGATCCACCTTCTTGATCATTACCAAAGTTCCATCTGAATCTTCATCTGCCTCCCGAATTGTATCATCCATAGCATTTTGCAAAAGTGCATACTCATTATGGCGTTTCAGCTCATGTTTGATTCGCCAAACTCTCAGACTCAAAATCTGACACAGATAAAACTAGGGTAGAATTGGCGAAGGTTTCTGGCACACAAAAACACAGTTTCTATAGTTTGGCGAGGGTAAAACTAAAGATTTTCTATGATCTGGATAGGATGAACGTTCACCAAATTTAGAAATAGTAAATTACTTTAAATAGAATAATATGGAAACTCGGCGAAGGTTCTGGTGAAGAATCAAGAGTAATATTGGTATTTTTGCAAAAAAAAAAAGACTTTTTTGACAAAAATATAATAATATGGCAATTGACCCTCTGAGAAACCTTCTTTTTCTGATATAATTCTTCGTCGACTTGACAGTAGATAGATCTGAATCACACCTATGTACAATGAATCAGACGAAGGTTCTTTTTTTTGTATTTTTAGGGTTTTTGTGATTTTTTTAGTGTTTTTTGATGGTTTTTCTGATGTTTCTAGAAATCTGCTGGAAAGGATTGTTCACCATTCAAACTGAAGGTTCTGTGATCAAGACCAAAGGTGCCTGCAACTCAACGAACGTTTCTTGAAAGAGGGCAAAAAGTTATCAACTCTGATGACGATTTTTGTCTCCTTTTGACCAAAATCTGGCAGATTTGACTGATTTTTGTTGTTTTTTTCTGATATTTCAGATCTAAATGGATCTTAAGATTGGTGATCTGAATAGCTTTTCATGTTTCACAATCTGATTAGATTTCAAACAAGCAAATCCACTCAAATCAGACAAAATCACTCCCAAACTAAGTCTAAATGCAGATTTAACACTATTCATGCCACAACAAGATGTCTAATGCAAGCTAATCGTCCAACAAACATGCTGCAAACTGAAAAATTGGTGTAGCTCCCCGGCAACGGCGCCAAAATTGTAGTGGGTTTCTTTCCTTGCCTAACCTCAACCCAAGATCCAATCAATCTAGCATCGAGGAGATGATGTTAGTTGTCACGTGTAGATTCGTTCCCATGAGAGCAATAGCGTAGTTCAGATTTCAGCATGAATGGAAGGTTCACATCTAACTCTACCATCCACTAATCCTGAGCATTAATACTACATCCGTTAACACTAGATCCGCAATGAAGATAGCTTACTCTTTCTCTCTCTCCCTTTCTCTCTCATAAAAAGTATAAAAACATGCAATCCCAATAACAATCAGATCCAACAATTAGCAAAACACAATAAAAGCATGAAAGATGGAGGAAAAGTGATAGAGAGCAAGGACATTCGTAAATCCATTTCACAAGAGAACCAATTTGCTTTATTGGAATGAAGATATGTACATGTGTAGCAAACTCGAGTTGGCCCCTTTTTATAGTAGAGAGGAGGACCCTGGCCTCTGAATCCTATTGGTCCATTTCTACCTCCCTAACTATTCAAATTTAAAAAAGAGTGGGAACCATCCAAATTGGAGGGAAACCCAACTTTATTCACTAACTTGACATTTAGGCCCTGTGACATTAAAAGTCCCGCAAAAAGGCCTAAAGTCCTTTTCTTAACTTTCTAATTAATCAAATAACTATGTGATCATCGAGTTGGACTTAGACACGCAGGGTGCCAAATCCCTCTCACTTATTAACTAGGGTTAGGGTTGTCTGCTGAGAATGATAACTGCCAGCCGCCTCTTGATGACTCGTGAGGATATTTGGATAAAAATTCATTGATGTTCTCCTCCACGAATTTCGATCTTCGGAAGGACCGGCTGGCAGATATCGTTCGTGATCCGCTGGATGATGTTGTTGGACCTTGGCTAGTGGTTGCGCCTTGGCTCTGGTCGCACGTCTCAACGGTCTGTCCTTGGTCCTGGCCTTCGGACCCTTGATCTGGTTGAAATCCCCCTGCTGCCTGCTGGCTCTAGTCTTGGCTGGTACTAGCCTGTGTAGCGTCAAAATTAGGTGGCGGTGGAATTACCACGGGGGAGGGCTGGGCCTTTGTTTCCATGTATTTTTGGCATGCCTTGAGGGCTTGCTTGGCCTGGGCGAGCTCTTGCGTTGCGCTTGCCCGATACTTATTGAACTCCGCCTGGTAGCTGTTCAGGGTTTGGCTATAAATCTGCACCTGACACCGTAGAAGATTCATCTCTGATTGGGAAAGCGGCCTTGTGTCCGGTGCAGATTGGGCTAACCAGGTGAGTTTCTCATCTTGTAAGGCTTTAACCTTCGTGCCCAGGCGCGTGTTCTCTACTTCCAAAAGTGTAAGTTCCACCTAGATGGGAGCAAGCCATTGGGATTCTTCAGTTTGAAGCTCCCGCACCTTTCTGGAGGCCTCCGTCAGTGCTTTGCAAAGGCTTTGAATATATTTGTTTAGGCCCTCCTCCTTCTGCTGCAACTTGGCAACCTCCTGGTGCCCTGCTTGTTCGTGTTGTTGAGCTAGAATCAGCTCTTGTTGCAAGTTGGTGAGGTCTGCTCGCAGCTGTGTATTATTTGTTGCCAACTGTAGTACCCTGCTTTCCAGAATAGCTTTGGCTGCTACCGCATCTAGGATGTATTTTCCTAAAGTTTGGTATGTCGTCGTTAGATCCGTGGGAGCAGCTAGTACACTGGCACTGGCAGGGGCTTGTGTTGTATCGCCCCTGACGACTTGTGGAATTTCGTCGTCATTGTCCTCGATCGGGTTTTCATTTATCCTGTTGCCATCTAGGGCGGTAGGGTCAGTCCGATCTGGTGATGCTACACAAGCTGTTTGTACAAATGCGTCATCAGGTAGCGGTTGGCTGCCCTCGGCAACCTTTGGCGAAGCGGGTGGGGTGTGAGAAACAACTGTGGAAATAGGGACGAGGACAGTTCGTCCGAATGAGAGGATGAGAGGAACAGTGGGGAACTAAAGGGTCGTGTGGAATATGGAAGAAGGTGAGAATGGAGCAGAAAGTGTCTGGCGTGGGGGTGAAAAATTGATAACTTGCATCCATGCCAGAGTGTCGGGGGACAGTTGCGAATCACAAGGGTTGAATGTGAGAGGAGCAATGGTGGTGGCAGGAGTAATGGAGGATGCGATGGTGATGGATGGAGCCGCGGACACTGGAAGAGAAGTAGGAGTGGTATCAACAGAAGAAACGAGGATGGAGACAGAAACAGATGTGGATGGAATAGGAAGAGAGGTAGCGACAACAGAAATTGGAGTGGGGGGTTGCACGTAAGACGAAGTGGCAGTGGTTGATGGAGTAGTTAGTGCGGCAGTGGAGACACGTCGTCGGGTAACAGGTGGAGATGTGGATGTAGAGGCAGCACCACGCATTCGGTTGCTGGCCGTTGTGTTAATGACTGCAAGTTGGGATGAGGTAGATGCTTGAGATGGTGGGTAAAGGTTAGTATGTGGCACAAGGGTAGATAAGAGGGATGAGCATTGGAAACCGCGCACTTTCGCCTCGAGAAGTGCGCAGGCAAAGTTACACAACAGGGGGCCTGCAGCGATTCGCTCACGGTTGTCGGGTTTGATGGAGAAGGTGATTTGACTGCTATGCAAAGGTTCTGCGAGGGTTCAGGCTGTTTGTGAGGGTTCATCTCTCGCAGGAAGTGATCTCTCGCATAACTTGTTCCTGTGATTGGATTTTTAAGATCAGATCATGTAGGCAGGCTAATTTCACTGTTCTGATTCCATTTAGGCACCTTGCGAGAGTTGGTAAGTTGATCTCGATGTTCTGCGAGGGTTTTGAGAATTCTGCTTCTGGGAACTCTTGAATACACTAAAAAATGATGATTCCTCCATCAGGAACTCTCGCAGAGATTTTCATGGATGCATCTAGGTCAGATTTGGTGACTGTCAAATTTTCAAGAGCTATCTCCCAGGGGATCTCAGAAAATCATGAAAAAAGTGCTTCTTCAGAGTGTTTTTTAACGAGATCTCGAGATTTTCTGATTTTTAACTTCTGTAAACTGGTGATCAGCTTCATCTAGGCTTGGTCTGACTGTTGGTAGTGCTTTGGAAGTTTTGATGGATTCTTGGTAGTAGATCCCTCAGTCAGTCTGATGATTAGCTTCCTTTTTGACCCTATCAGGATCTAGATCCTCCTTGGATTCTGATGGATTTTTCCGATCCTACCAGATCTGGCTGAATCTTGATGGATTTAGCTTGATTTGGATGGATCTCCTTAGATCTAGCGATAATGATTGAGCAGATAAGCTTTTTGTAACGTGTCACCCCCAATCTGGATGTGTCTTACTGTGGTGGCTAGTACTTGTGCAACCGGCTGCCATTGATGGGTGTGTCGAAGGGCGTCCCATCAAGCTGTTCTAAGTTCACGGCCCCATGATTTAGAATTTCCTTGATCGTATAAGGACCTTCGCCCGTGAATTTTAACTTCCCCTTGATCACCTTGGTTTTATACATCAGGACCAGATCTCCTGAACGAAGATCCTTCTTTTGTAATCTACGATCATGCCAAGCCTTGCGTCTTTCATTTTCCACTGCCAGTGCATGCACAGCTAGTAAGCGTGTTTCACAAAGTTTATGCAGAGCTTCGTGGCGTAGCTATAGAGATTTGGACTCATTAAGACGTTGCGCGATGGCAATCCTTAATGATGGAGCTAAAAACTCTACTGACATCACAGCATCCTGACCACATTGGAAGGGTGTTTGATCGGGGCTCCCTTTATATGTTGTCCTGAATGCCCACAGTGCAGCATGCAACTTGTGTTCCCAATCTGATCTGCTAGCTTCAGCTGTTTTCGTGAGCACGCTACACAGGATCTTATTGGATGATCCTGCTTGTCCATTACCACGAGGATAATAAGACGTACTGATTCTGTGGATCATGAAGAATTCCTCCAACAGGACCTTGATGGTCTCGTTGATGAAATGGCTTCCGCGATCACTGACTAGTTCCACCGGGCACCCGAAGCGCACAATGATATTTTCATAAAGGAACTTGGCAGTGGTCCTAGCATCTACTACTCGTACTGCCTTGGCTTCGACCCATTTGGTGAGGTAGTCTGTGGCTACAATTATGTATCGAGTCTGGGAACTCCTTGTTGCAGGGTGAATTGAACTAATATAATCCAATCCCCATTTTTCGAACGATGCTTGGGCTAAGACTGGGTGCAATAGATCATAGTTCAATCTCGTTGGTCTCCTTGCCCTTTGGCACACATCACACTTTTTCAAGTATTCCTCTGTGTCTTTATGAATCATTGGCCACCAACATCCTGATTGCAGGGTCTTGCGAATTGTAATGTCAGATGCAAAATGACCTCCACCCATGCCTTCATGTGAAAGCGAAATGATCTGGGTGGTCTCATGAGGAAGAATACACCGCCGAAGAATTCCGTCTGGACCTCTTCGGTCCAGCAATCAGCTGATAAGGTCTAGCTTTCAAGATCAATTTCCACTGTTCCGCCTTTGGTAGTGATTTGTCTGGTTGGCCCCGCATTATATACTCAACAATGTCGGCAGCCCATTCTGGTACCGTATCTACATAAAATAAGACAGCATCTGCCAGCTCATTGTCGGGTTGGGTTGCAATCTCCTTTCCCTTGATTCGTGACACATGCCATGTAGTGTTGTTTTCCCTTGCGAACTACTATCCGAAAATCAAATTTCAACAACAACAAGAGCCATCTGGTGATTCTCTCGGTGTTGCAAGTTTTATTAATGAGATATAGCAAGGGTTGATGGTCCGTATAAAAAGCAAAATGTGTGGCCATCAAATAGTGTCAAAACTTCTTAACCGCATGGATCATTGCCAGTGTTTCTCGCTCTATGGTTGAATAATTCATTTCGGTATCACTGAGCTGTCGGCTTGCAAATCGGATTGGAAAATCCTTTTTGTGTTCACCTGGCTGGGTTAAGACTGCTCCAACTGCATACTTTGATGCCTCCGTATGCACGTGGAACTCAATGGACCAATTGGGTGGTCGTAGGATTGGTGCCGAGACCAATGCATCCTTAATCTTCTGGAAAGCCTTTAGAGCTTCCTCATTCCAATGTGGATCCGTTGTGAGCTTGTAAATTGGTCTGGCTAATTCCGCAAAATCAAGAATGAAGATCCTATAATAGTTAGCATGACCCATGAAAATGTAGACCTCGCGGATCGTCCCTGGTGGTGGTAGATTAACAATGATCCTGATCTTTGATAAATCTGTGGCGATCCCATGTCTTGACACTATATGGCCGAGTATCAAGTCATGTGTCACCCAGAATTGACATTTTTCTGGATTCAGGGAGATCTGTTATTCGCGACATTTTTGTAGCACCTTTTCCAAATTGGATAAGTGTTCTGAATCTGGTCCATGCATGCACAGATCGTCCAAGAAAATTTCTAGAAATTTTTGCAAATAATCTTTGAATGTCGCCTGCATGACTCGTTGGAAAGTGCTTGGGGCATTGCAAAGTCCGAATGGCATCACTTTATAGGCATAACTTCCCCATTCCGTGGCGAATGCTGTTTTGTGCTGGTCCTGGGGGGCTATTTTCACCTGGTCGTAGCTGCTGAAGCCGTCTAGAAAACTGTAGGCTTCGTCACTAGCTACTCTACCGAGGACACTTTCCGTAAATGGTAAAGGAAAATGGTCCTTCTTGGTGACTGCATTAAGTGCCTTCAGATTCAAACAGATACACATTTTGCCATTCTTCTTGGGTACTATAACTATCGGCGATACCCATTCTGTGTGCTCGATTTCGTAAATGAAATCTGCATCCATAAGTTTCTACAACTCTTGCTTGATCAGTTCTGTATAATTCAGGTTGCAGCATTAGTAACGGCTTATCTTGGGGACTGCTCTGTCCACCAAAGGTATGGTGTGTTGGACTACTGTTGGCGGAATGCCCTTTAGATTAGGCAACAGTCTTTATATTCCACCAACAAGGACCGTAGTCTCTTGAACTGCGTGGGTGTTAATTGCTCTCCCACATGCACTATCCTTTCTTCTTCTCCTGGTTCCGCAAAATTCATTGGCTGTGTTTGCGCAGGTCCCTCGAAGACTTGTTCCGCTGGTGCCTGACTTTGATCAGGTTCTCGTTGGACTTGCGGCATCATGATTACCACGTTGTCCAATGTATAATTCTTGATAGTATCAGGCATCTCATGAACTGGAGCTCGTCGAGATTTCTCTTTCAGCATATTGATCTTGGCCCGACTGGTCATTTTTTTATTTTCTGTCACCTGTGTAGAAGATGACGCTGTATCTGAGTCCAACTTGATTGACTTCAAGGAATCCAACACCTTCTTATTGCTCTTTTTTGTCATTTTGATGGGTTCATCCTTGTTGTCTTTCTTTGGGACTACTGTGGCATGCAAGGGTGCAACAAGTATAGGTTGGCCCATTGGATCCATTGGTGCTGGTTCCGGTTCTGCCTCTTGTTGCACAGCTGCTAATCTGGGAAGGTGTGGTATCTAATTTGCTATCCTCCGTGCTATTGATCGTCCCGATCTCATATTCATCTGATGGTGGGTTCCAAAGTGATTGGATCTCGCTTATACAATAGGATGCAGTTTGGATCTTCAAGGATCTGATCGATCTGATCGGCCAAAATGAATTTTAGGCCTTTTGCAATGGTTTTTTCTTGATAACTTTTTTCTCCTTGCACTAATTGACCTGATATTTTGACAGTAGCTGGATCTGATGCAGATCTTTCCACTGATATGGTCTGCGAGGGTTGGCTGTGCAAGGGTTCTTTAGCTGTTTTTGCAGGTAAAAAATTTGATGTCTTTCAGATCTCTGGGAAGTAACTCTCGCAAGCCTCACAGTAGCTGGATTTGGGTCAGATCTCACTATAGAATTCTCTGCGAGAGTTTTCTCTCGCAAGAAGTGAAAATTTCACTGTCTGCGAGGGTTCAAAATCACTTTTTGTGCTTGATCTTCACCAGATCTTCATACTAAGTCTCGCAGCCTTCATCACTGATGTAATTTGACATTCTGAATCGATTGAGAGGGTCTCCGAGAGTTCTTACTGGAAGGATTTGCTGGATCTTCACTTTTTAGTGATTTTTTTGCACTTAAATTCAATTTTCTGCTCACTGGAATCAAACTAACTCTCACAAGCTCTTCTGTGTCTTGGTCTCACTGAGATGGAACTTCAAAATCCTCTACAAGAGTTCTTGATCATTGAAATTAAAAATTTCACTATCTGCGAGAGTTCACTGGTACGTTCCCATCTTTTTTTCACTGGGAACTCTCACACAGACACTTAATCATCGAACTAACTCTCGCAAGCTTCTATGTATCCTAGTCTCACTGAGATGGAACTTCAGAGGGCTCTGCGAGAGTTCTTATGAAGATTTGAATTTTTTTTGGATTTTTTCAAGGGTTTTTTGAGTTTTTTTTATGATTTTTCTCTGATTTTTACAATTTGCTTGGAACTAACTCTCGCAGTCTTCTATGCAGGTCTAGGACAGTGTCCTGGAGCTGCTGCCAGTCATGCAAGGGTTAATTCCCACTGATTCTGGAGATATAAAAATCTGATGAGTTGTTTTGGCTCTTTTTCCCTCCAAAATGCAGATTGGTGTGTTTTTTGAGTTTTTTGGATGATTGGTTTGGATTTCAAGCCCTTAGAGGTTGTTCAAGGCCTCCTCTACCCTCTCACACCTTCTCCACTAGCTGTGAACAGTCCAAACATAAAAAAATACAGAAAACTAGCTCTAAACTCCCAAAACTCTACCTAAACTACTCTAAAAAACAAGAAAATAGCTAAAATGCAACTAAACTAGTTAGTGGAAACCTATCCCCAACAACGGCGCCATTGTGGGGTCGAAGATCTCTCGTAGTATAGCCCTTCCGCCTGTCAACAAAGCTTAGATCATTGGATAGGTGCTTAACTATGCATAGATGCTACTTTTAGTTAAATTCCTACTTTCTCCCTTAACTCTACTCACCACTATGCTACTCCTCTTTAACTCTACTCCTCTACACTAACATTCATCATAGTTGGGTGAAGGGAAGGGATAGAAAAGAAGAGGTTGAGAAGAGAAGAGAGAAAGAGAGAGAGATAGAGAGTGAAGGTGGGGGTTAGCTCAAATGCTCCTTATGCTTGCTAATGGAAAAACATTCACTATGGCAAACAATAAACATGGAAATAGAAAGCAATGGAAAACACAATCAAGAGCATTAGCAAGTAGTGAATAGCAAATGAGGATGCTTCTCTTCCAAAAATGGTAGAGTTTCCTCCTTCTCATTAAGCATGGAAATAGTGTACAAATGGTGTTTTTTTATAAAATGGGGAAGGCCCTTGCCCCTCAATCTTATTGGCTAATATTCACAATGATCCTAACCATTCATCTTGGACCCAACTTGATCCAAGGGTCCACAAAAAGTACATTAGAAATCACAAGATTCATGTGAGTCCCAATTTGGACCCAAAAGTGATCTCTAAGTTTAAAAATGACATTGGGCCTCTAGTTTTATCTTAATTACAAGGCCCAAGTCAAGTTTATTTTATTTACAACTTCAATTGCGTGCTCATTGGGCCATGGACTTATACACGCAGGATGCCATGCCCTCGCAACACATTTTATTGGAGGATTTTATTTATTTACACTTTGTTGGGAATACCCCCAACATCGCCTCAGGGTTGCGAATATCAACGTCTACTGTAGCTATTGCCTCTTCGGGTAGGTCACTCCATCGGATCGCCTAGTTGTAGCGTTGCTTCAACTGATTCTTCTTATTCGCAGGTGCCTTGGGTGGTTTGATCCTTGAGACTTTCGCCATAGCAGACCTTTCAGGTGGTTGAGCTGGTACCTTCTTGGTTCCGTAACGATATGGGTCCATGTGGTGTAGGACTTGTTCATCAGTCAGCTCAATCTCCTTATTATAAGTTAGAGCATGTTGCCAAGGGACTAGATCATCGTCCACTGGGTTCTCAATTGGCTCCGCTGACAGCCATGCTATGTTTATCATATTCACTCCAAATGTGATTGGTGTGTCCATAGTGTAACATTTGGGTGAAGATGTACTCGGTTCTGGATCTGATTCATATTGACATGCCTGGCAGTCAATAGTTGCTAATGCATCCATCAATCTCATGACATCCGTCTCTGAATGATAGTGACCTCCCTTGGCTGGCCTTGGGCAGTCAATCGTATGATCTGTCGTGGATGATCCATCATCAGCTTTGGATGCAATAGGTTTTACCGCCCATGTGGTTGGATCTACCTTTACAGCCTGTTCTCTGTTCTGGAAGGTGAGTTTCCCTGTATCCCAGTTGTGTACTACTTGCGCAGCCCTCAACCATGGTCTTCCTAGTAAAATACGGTATGCAGATGGAGATTCAGGTATATCCATGACCACAAAAGTAATCACATACTGCATGACTGCTATCCTTACGGGAATATCAGCAACTACACCTTTTGGCTTCACACATGATTGATCTGCTAACTTGATGGCGAATCTGGCTGGTTTCAATCCTTGTAATCCTCATTTTTTGTACAAAGTAGTGGAGATCAGATTGACACCCGATCCTCCATCTACCATTGCCGCCTCGTCCTCATATCTCTTGTGTTTAATTGACAAAGTGATGTGGTGTTCCTCACTTTTCCATGCTGCTCCAATGTGGAGGACGTTACTTGTTTCATCATAGCCCGCACAATATATGGGCTCAAGCGCTACTGGCTCCTCATCCACCTTGGCCCATTCAGCTAAAAGGCTTTTCGCTTGTGGTGCAATCTGCAGTAGTTCTCCGAGGGGTAAACTAACATGGCTTGACAACAAGAGTGTGAGCCTTTCAGTGTGTGGTTCCTCAGGCTCCACATGTGAAAAGGTGGTTCATGTTGGTGCAACTGATTATTCTGATCAGTGCGCAGTGGTGAGCCCATTTGCGGATCCCGTTCGACGCCAACTGGAGGTTCTGTGGGATTGTTTTGTTCTTGCTCTTTTTCCTCCTCTTGTGCTTTTTGTACCCAGTGTCTTATTTTCTGGTACTGTCTTCTCTCTTTTCTCACATTTGGATATGGCACTGAAGTTGAGGGTTGGTCATCAGTGACTGATGGTGGTGGTGAGGGAGCCACTTCCTTCCTCTTCTATGCTCGCGTAACAGCTAACATATGAGCATAGTCGTGTTGACCTTTCGATGGCATCCCTGTTGGAACTGTTGATTGCTATATGACAATGAGGTTAAGAGGTGCACTGGTTCCAGGTTTAAATGGACAATTCTTAAAACAATGTCCATATCCGCAATCCCAGCAGGAGGTTGTACATTGTCCTTTGTAGGGACATTCTGCAATTCTGTGTCCCTCGCCGCAGCCGTAGCAGCCGTAATTTCTTCCACCTTGATGTTGAGTTTGAGCTACATAGGCCGAAACATATTCATTTATGACAGGATCCATAAATGGTTCATATGGTTCGTACCACTGCTGCTGCTCAGGTTGAGGTGACATTTGCAATTCTTGTTCTGCTGTTGTCAGGTTTACATGGGCCACTTGTTGATTGTCTGGCCCTGATGGAGCAGGTAAGGCCATGAGTTGTGGTTGATTGGGTGCGCTGTACCTTGGTGCCGCGTTAGGTTCCCCTTGATGATAAGGATAAAAAGTCTGTTAAGGACCTCTCTTCTGTTGAACAACCCTGGGGTTAAACGGGCAAAATGTCGTATCGTGCGATGTTGCATTGCACAGATGGCAGAATCTGTGTGTCAGTCTCAGATTTTGCTTTAGAACTGGACACTCGTTCACTGTATGGTTTTGCGTGCATACTGAACACCATACATTTTCTCGTCGAGGATACTGCAGCTGGGTTGGTTCCGGTTGATGTAAAGTTACTGTTACAGCTTCTTGCAAGGCCTTCAGTTTCTGGTCAAACTGCGCCATAAGTTGTTCCATCTGCTGGTTGTGTAATTTTGTCATTTGCTCCAACAACAGTTCTGTGGATAGAGCGGATGCGTTTGATGATGATGATGCGATCGAGGGAGTAGGAGTGTGGGTGGAAGGATATTCGTCATCAGATCCCTCATCCTCTTTTCTGATGGCATCTTCCAGAGCTTCTTGCAGAGTAGCGTATTGCTCCCATCTTTTCAGTTCTCTTCTGATGCTTCGTGGTAATCCGGCTAGGAACCACATGATCACCGCATGATCGGGAGTCAGGGCTGCACTGCAATCGGATCGTAGATATTTGACCTGTTCAATATAGTCCCGGACCCTTTCCCATTTTCCCATCTTGACTTTGCTTAGCAGGAGAAATGGGTCTTCCAGGAACTTTCTTGGTTTGAAACGCATAATGAGAGCCGCTTTAACCGCTTCCCAAGTGGATTTATCTTCCTCTAACAAGTTGAAAAACCAATCCTGAGGCACTGCAAGTAAGGACATAGGGAATAGCATCAACTTCTCTGCAGGTGTCCGTTCGCCGTAGATTTCACAAGCTTGCTAGTAGATCTGGAGAAATCGGATGGGATCTGAGGATCCGTCGTATTTTGGTATCTCCATCCGTGGTGCTCTCTGAACTGCATGCAAGGGTGTGACAGGTACGGGTTGGCCCATTGGATCCATTGGTGCTGGTTCCGGTTCCTCTTGTTGCACAGCTGCTAATCTGGGAAGGTGTGGTGTCTGATTTGCTATCCTTCATGCTATTGATCGTCCCGATTTCAGATTCATCCGATGGTGGGTTCCAAAGTGGTTGGATCTTGCTTATACAATAGGATGCAGTCTGGATCTTCAAGGATCTGATTGATCTGATCGGCCGGAATGAATTTTAGGCCTTTTGCGGTGGTTTTTCCTTGATAACTTTTTACTCCTTACACTGATTCACCTGAGATTTTGACAATAGCTGGATCTGATGCAGATCTTTCCACTGATTTGGTCTACGAGGGTTATCTTGTGCGAGGGTTGGTTGTGCCAGGGTTTTTTACTTATTTTGCAGGTAAAAAATTTGATATCTTTCAGATCTTTGGGAAGTAACTCTCGCAAGCTTCACAGTAGCTGGATCTGGGTCAGATCTCACTATAGAATTCTTTGCGAGGGTTAACTCTTGCAAGAAGTGAAAATTTCACTGTCTGCGAGGGTTCAAAATCACTTTTTGTGCTTGATCTTCACTAGATCTTCATACTAACTCTCGCAGGCTTCATCACTGATGTAAATTGACATTCTGAATCGATTGAGAGGGTCTACGAGAGTTCTTATTGGAAGGATTTGCTAAATCTTCACTTTTTAGTGAGTTTTTTGCACTTAAATCCAATTTTCTGCTCACTAGAATCAAACTAACTCTCGCAAGCTCTTCTGTGTCCTGGTCTCACTGAGATGGAATTTCAGAATCCTCTGCGAGAGTTCTTGACCACTAGAACTGAAAATTTCACTGCCTGCGAGGGTTCATTGGTACTTTCCTGTCTTTTTTTCACTGGGAACACTCGCACAGGCACTTAATCATCAAACTAACTCTCACAAGCTTCTCTGTGTCCTGGTCCCACTGAGATGGAACTTCAGAGGGCTCTGCGAGAGTTCTTATAAAGATTTTAATTTCAAGAATTTTTTGAATTTTTTTATGATTTTTCTCTGATTTTTACAATCTGCTTGGAACTAACTCTCGCAGGCTTCTATGCAGGTCTGGGATAGTACCCTGGAGTTGCTGCCAGTTATGCAAGGGTTAATTCCCACTGATTCTGGAGATATAAAAATCTGATGAGTTTTTTTTGGCTCTTTTCCCCTCCAAAATGCAGATTGGTGTGTTTTTTGAGTTTTTTGGATGATTGGTTTGGGTTTCAAGCCCTTAGAGGTTGTTCAGGGCCTCCTCTACCCTCTCACACCTTCTCTGCTACTGTGAACAGTCCAAACACAAAAATATATAGAGAAAACTACTCAACTCTAAACTCCCAAAAATCTACCTAAACTACTCTAAAAAACAAGAAAATAACTAAAATGCAACCTATCCCCAGCAACAGTGCCACTGTAGTGTCGAGGATCTTTTGTAGTATAGCCCTTCCGCCTATCAACAAAGGTTAGATCACTAGATAGGTGCCTAACTATGCATAGATGCTACTTTTAGTTAATTTTCTACTTTCTCCCTTAACTCTACTCACCACTATACTACTCCTTTTTAACTCTACTCCTCTACACTAACATTCATCATAGTTTTGGTTGAAGGGAAGGGATGGATAAGAAGATATTGAGAAGATAAGAGAAAGAGAGAGAAAGAGAGTGAGGGTGGGGGTTAGCTCAAATGCTCCTTATGCTTGCTAATGGAAAAACATTCACTATGGCAAACAATAAAACATGGAAATAGAAAACAATAGAAAACACAACCAAGAGCAATAGCAAGTAGTGAATAGCAAATGAGGATGCTTCTCTTCCAAAAATGGTAGAGTTTCCTCCTTCTCATTAAGCATGGAAATAGTATACAAATGGTGCATTTTTAAAAAATGGGGAAGGCCCTTGCCCCTCAATGTAATTGGCTAATATTCACAATGATCCTAACCATTCATCTTGGACCCAACTTGATCCAAGGGTCCACAAAAAGTACATTAGAAATCACAAGATTCATGTGAGTCCCAATTTGGACCCAACTCTAAAAAGTGATCTCTAAGTTTAAAAATGACATTGGGCCTCTAGTTTTATTTTAATTACAAGGCCCAAGTCAAGTTTATTTTATTTACAACTTCAATTGTGTGCTCATTGGGCCATGGGCTTATACACGCGATGCCATGCCCTCGCAACACATTTTATTGGAGGATTTTAATTATTTACACTTTGTTGGGAATACCTCCAACACTGTTTGAGCCATATGATTTCGTTGGCCATCTTCGCGGCTGCAATGTATTCAGCTTCGTAGGATTACTGAGCTATAATGGTCTGTTTCTTGCTGGCCCAGAGAAATGCCATGCTCGTTGCAATGGTGCACCCTCCCGAGATACATTACTGGCCAAGTCCGGAATGACGAGGCATAACTAATAACACATGGAAAAACCGGCTATCCATGTTAGGAATTATTTCAAATCCCACATACTGGACATGGACGTAACATTCTTCCTCCCTTAAACAAGTTTTTGATTCTCTCCATTCTAGTAACGTCACCTTCATGTAACCTCAATTTACATGAATCATTGGGTGAAATGTCACCATACATTGGAAATCAATGTTCAAAAGTAAAAAAAACAAACAATAATACTGCAAGACTATCTCCAATTACTTGGAGACCTGTCATAAATGCTTCTTGGTACAAATACACTTAGATTTAAAGAAATTAAGGTATTCCAATACATCCTACCAAAATCTCTTAGGAGATCCATCAAGATAGAAATGATTTTAACTCAGCTCTGAGTATCCCAAATACTCTCTTGAGTTAAGTGCTCTATTCCTAGCATCACATGCAAGAAAATAGCAACCATATAATCTTGATAGGTATACCTCTCTCCTAATTAACTGGAGATTTAGGCTGAAAACAATACACAAGCGTTCATTGACTACAATCTATAGTAGAATTTTATCCACTAAGGTAAGCAAATTCCTCATGAGTAACAAAATACTTATAATGAAAATGCTTGTGAGATCCACACAATCTCAAGTATGCACTGGAACAAAGGAATTTAGATTTCAAAGAATTGATCTAAATCCTTGACTCCCCCAATTGATCAAAAATTACTCATTATCTTAAGAATCAACACATTTCCTTATAATCTTCTAATGTCCATCAAGTATCAATTTATGATCCATCAATCATAAACGTTTACAATCTTATAACTCGTCAGTCATAATTTACAGAATTCCGAACCCATATTTATCATTGAAAGATACTGGAGTATATGTACAACATACCACTCATGAAATATAAGAATCATTCTGAAATTTTTTCCCCAAGGAGAATTATTGGATTCCAAGATTATTCTTCCAACCCGATTCTTAACCAGATTATGAGTTCCAAATTCTACAATCAACCAAGTAATTAAAGACCATTTTAACACTTGTCTTTAATAACATAAACTTTATACAATCACCTACAACAACTTCTAAAGTTTACAAAGTTTTGCTGAATTCCAACTAAATTCAGTGGTTATCCTTGATATTAGTTAAACTCTGTCATCCAATATGAGCTCACTGGGATATAGTCAATAACTTGAGATATATTTCTCATTCAAGAAATATTCTATATCAAGAATCTCCTATATTCCATGCACACAACTCTCATAGATGAATCTTGATGACTCACAAATCATGTGTTTTATAAGCAATATATCAAAATAAACAGTTCCTAGTGAATTCTCTTCACACTGCTTATCTAGCCAGTTAACTTTTAATCAGGAGTAATCCAATCACTCAAGTTCCAAATTATTCAAAGCAATCCCTAAAGAGTTCCTCTCTTTCAACTGGATAGTTTAACCTTTGCACACATACTGGATTTTTTTACAAACGCACCCCGTAAATCTACCCCTAAGGCTATGCGTAAGAGTGACACACTTTTTGCATCATCATCACCAACAGTCACCTCAGCACTGACTGACATCGCACCCTTTTCACACTTACCCCATGCAGCTACGCTGACGGATTGGACAACTACTGCAGCCACCCACGATCTCTTACAGGCAATACATTCACTCTGTACTTTTCACATCTGCACACTTGTAATATAATGTATATACTCTGGATACCATTCGTGTATTTAGGTTAATGGGTGAATAAGTTGATGAGTGAAGAGACAGATATAGAAGTAGACGAAGTAGATGCCCTGAGCATTGATTCTTCATTCTTGTCAAAATTAAGGTTTCATCCCTTTTTACAGATTGAAATAAGTTCCGTAGGGCACGCGGTTTCGTCCACTGTTATCTTGTGCTCTACCGCATTATTGACATGTATACATGATATACTTAATCTGATACAGCTCTTTGTTCAGCATTCAGATCCGTGTTAATATTGCTATGCTTATTCTTCATTCTCTCTGATCTTTCTAGTTATTCTTTATGGTAATAGACAACTAACATTTAGTCTTGTCTTTCATGAATCATTCGCGACTAATTATCATTCGAGCACAGTCTAGCTCTTCGCGAATCATTTGCGACATATAATTTGTCTTGCTATTCGCGACAAATTATTCTTCTGATGCTTCATCTATTAATGCTTGGCTGCATAATCTAGAATGACCATGATTTTTATCATTAAAGTTTTGTTCATTCTGATAGGCGTAGTCATGCTTACGGAGAGAGTCGTATAGCTCGTTCCGCTATGCACGAACATTTTATGTTCAAGTTCGTTTCTCATTCGTTTCTTGTTCGAATTCGTGTCTCGTTCGTGTTCGTCTTACCTCTTTGAGCTTATTTTTCGTTTCTAACATACAACACCTGTTCTCAACTCGTTCATCTCCCTCTCTCCCAACATGGTATCAGAGCTATTTTCATAGCTTGATAAACTTCCACAGTACAAGACTCTACTAGCCGATAGAGTAATTGTTTTATTTTTCTGTATTTTTCGGTATCAGATTTTCATACTTAAGTCACTGATAGTTTCTCCTATCACTTAGACTAACTCTTCCACATGGGTTCCCAAGGGAAAGCCATTCCTATCATGGACAAGCTTGATGGAGCCAATTACCATCTGTGGAAATTTAAGATGAAAACTGTGCTAATGGCAAAAGAATTGTGCGACATTGTTACAGGTGTAGAAGGAAAACCCGAAGTGGACGATGTGGCAATCACCAAATGGAACCTGAAGGATGGAAAGGCTTTCGCGCTGATCATCCTCAACATCACGGATACCCAGATCGGCCATGTATTCGAGGCTTAGACATCGAAAGAAGTCTGGGACATCTTGAGCACACTATACGAAGTGCGAGATATAGCTTCCAAACTACATCTCAGGAAGAAATTCTACTCCCTCAAGATGAGGAATGGTGATTCTCTGTAGAATCACATTAATCAATTCAAGAACTTGCTAAGACAAATGGCCGCTGTTGGATTTGTCATAGACGATCAAGACGCAGTGATGCAACTGTTTACAAGCTTGTCAAGTTCTTACGACAGTTGGGTGATGATCATCACGACTCATCTAGAATTGACTCTTTCGAGAGTCATTACTATTTTGCAGGAAGACACGTGAAGAAACAAAGCCTCGAGTTCCTCAGCTGATTCTCACAACTTGTACACCAACAAGAGCACGACAAAGTAGAAGAAGAAGAAAGGCCCAAAGCAATCAAAGCCATACCAGAAACTAGCTCAGCACAAGGAACAGTCGAATCCGCAAACAAAGAAGAAGTTGTTCTGTAGATAGTGCAAACGAAACAACCACGAAATACAAGACTGTTGCATACTTCAAGCGAAGAACAACAGCAAAGGGCAGTCGAATCAAGTGGCAAATGCAGCTACAGAAGCTTCACAACCTATTCAAGAAATGAATCATGATGTCTTCATGACCAACCATCAAGGAGCATCTGGCGACAGTTCTTGGTTCCTGGATTTCGGAGCCACTCAGCACATGACTAGTCTCATTGGCTGTTTTGAGTCCTATACACCTTACAGTACCCAAAAATTCGTTCACCTTGGCGATAATAACACACAAGCTATTAAAGGTGAAGGCACTGTAAGATTATGCTTTGCAAATGATCAGTCTAAGCTACTCTCTAAAGTCCTGTATATACCAAAGTTATCTACAAATCTGCTCTCTGTAAGCAAAATCACACATCTAGGACACAGAGTAGAATTCGAATGTGATCAGTGTAAAGTAGTTGATAGGACATGCAAGATCCTAGCACTCGAAAAGAGACATGGATACTTGTATAAATTGAGTCATTGCTTTTCTGCCTCTAGTCAGGCTCTCAGTACTTCAATTCATTTAAATAAAGGTTTACTTTGGCATTATAGACTTGGTCATTTAAATCATGCTACTGTACAACGAATGTCTAGACAATCTATTGTTCTTGATCTCGACTATCCTCGAGAAAAAGTCGAGTTACCTATCTGTCAAGATTGTCTAGTTGGTAAATAGACAAGGAAACCATTTAAGTCAAGCCATCAGCATGTTGCTAGAGGATTGCTAGATGTTGTACATTCAGATATTTGTGGCCCGATGAAAAATCCTTCGCTGAAGGATGCCAAGTATTTTATAACCTTTATTGACGAATTCTCCATAAGGACGATGGTGTATTTCATAAAGAAGAAATCAAAAGCCTTCAACTGCTTCAGAATCTTCAAGGAGCGTGCTGAAAAGGAGACTGGAAGGATGATCAAGGCCCTAAGGTCAAACAACGGTGGAGAATATATCTCTGTCGAATTTAAGGAGTACTGCCAAAGCCAAGGCATTGAGCAGCAATTCATCACTCCTTACTGTGAAGAATTGAAAAAGATTATCTATGTTAGGTATAGGGGTCTTATGTTTTTTACATCAAGCATCTAGGTGTAGGATGTTGATAGGAATAAATTTGGCATAGATGGCAAATTATGCATTTCCGCTTGTAATGCCACTATTGAGCCAAAATAGAGTAAGAGGCTAAACACGTGCCAATTAGAGTGTAGACAAGTGTAAAGCTTTTGTTTGATGAATTCCAAGAGGTCCAATAGGATTTAGAGGTGGAACCTTGTGAGGTCCAATAGGAAATTGAGGTGTGCTTGAATATAGTCCAATAGAATTAAGAGGTGCATGGATCAATGGTCCAATAGGATCAAGAGGTGACAAAGTATGGTCCAATCATAGTTAAGCACATTGGTAGCTCGTGGATCTACTAGTATTATTGTACTCCTCATTTTGGATCTAATTGATTTGGTGATTTTATGGATTTTGTGAGTTATTGGATTTCTAGCTTCCTCTCTCTACCCGAGAGCTCATGATGCTTTTTCTCTCTCTATTCGAGGAGAGCAGCTTGTTTTTACTTAGATTATTTTTTGAATACTTCCCACACGTGTGAGTGAGAGTTGGAAGTGATTGAATGCATGAAGTAGTGTGTTTTTGCCATAGGATCTAAGATTGATCTTGAATCTCAATCTAGTCTTGATCTTGGTGCATCTACACACCTTAGGAGATCACAAGTACATGTTGTGGACAATCCACACGTGTGAATTCAACATGGTATCAGAGCCTACCTAAGGTTACCATGCATTTTGATCCATCTAAGTGAAATTTTTTTCATCAATCTTGAGCTAGAAGTTGTCAAGGCCCATTTTCTTAGCTATCTTGTTCAATCTTGGATCAAGAGAGATCAAAAGGACATTGACTGGGTCTGACCTGGTACTGTACAAAATCAGGTGCTCAGACAAGTGTGAGGAACACCCAATTTCAGTTTGGAAGTTCTCTCTCATGCTTGATCCATTTATCTTGCTTGATAGCTTGTTTTGAAACTATTTTTGTCTAGTTTCTGATGCAATCAGTTTCATTCCATTTGGTTGAGCCAATCAGAAGCTATAAGCTTTTGAAAAGGGTTAGGTAGGGCACCTAGACCTGGGTGGACACATTTGGTTTGGTCAAGAGATTGCTTGGTTGATCCAAAGTCACAGTTGTATGCTTGTCAATCTCATCTATATGTGATCTAGGCACTGTTTTGAGATCTTAGCCATTTTGTTTCATGCAATATCATTGTATTTGAGTCAAATTTGGTTTCTTAGAGTATTTCACACGTGCTAAGAGTGTTTGATCCTAACTTTGCCTATACTCCATCATTTGATGTGAAATAGATCTTGTTTTAGAGAGATTTGTGTAGCTAGTGAGAATCAATTCACAAATAGTTGCAAGATCTTTCATAGGAGGAGATAGTATTTTATTATTGGATCCTATTGAGAGTGTGTAGCAACATTTATTGTTCATCATTTGAGTTTTCTTCACTTCAAATGTCTTCAATGGGTTCATCCTTGTTGGAACCAAGTGAAAGATTGACCACTTCAAATTATTCAATTTGAAAAATGAGGATGGAGTCCATCTTGATCTTTCAAGATGTGATGGACATAGTTCTTGGCCTTGAAGAAGAACCACAAGTTCTTCAAGAGGTTCAAAAATACAAAAAGAGAGCTAGGATGGCTCTCCACTACATTAAGATGAATGTCTCTAATGAGATATTGAGGGAGATAGGTGCTTGTACAACAGCCAAAGAAGCGTGGGATTGTCTCAAGACTATCTATGAGGCTAAGAATACCTCTAGGCTTCTCACTCTTAGGAATCAAATCTTTCAAAGTAGCCAAAAGAGTGATGAGAGTGCATCTAGTTATGTTTTGAGAGTAAAAGATATTCATAGAGAACTTGCTTGTATTGGTGATTCCATCAATCAAAATGAGCTAGTTCAAGTCATTCTCAATGGCTTGAGAAGTGAATTTGATAACCTTGTCCAATCCTATGCCATTAAGGAGGAGCTACCAAGTTTGGAGGCTCTCCAAAGTGTGCTAATTTCAGAAGAATCAAGACAAGAGTACAAGCTCTTGAGGATGGACAAGCTTTCTCTCACTCATAATGATGGCAAAGCTCTCTTTGCCAAGGATAAGCACAAAGGGAGGAGCAAGAACCAACATCAACAATCCTCGAGCAAGGACAAAGTCAAATCCAAAGACAAAGATGAGGAGGAAGATGATTCCTCTAATGCTTCATCATCCAAGCTCAAGAAGAAGAAGATCAAGTGCTTTTATTGTGGCAAGAAAGGTTATTATGCCACCAATTGCTTCAAGAAGAAGAATCAACTCAAGCAAGCCAACATTACCAATGAGAAGGAAGACTCTATTGCAAGTGATGGAGAGGGATCTCTTATGGTCTCTACTTTCTCATCTACTCCTTTCAAGAAGGACGGCCTATGGTATATTGATGGTGGAGCCTCTTCACATATGTGTAGCTCCAAGGACTCTTTCTCTTCTATTGCACCTTATGATGGAGTCAAGAAATCAATATACACTGCAAATGATTTTGAATGTCCTATTGAAGGCATAGGGAACATTCCCTTGAAGCTTGCATCCTCTAAAGTTCTTTTTCTCTCTAGAGTTCTTTATGTACCTAAGCTTACCAAGAATCTTATTAGTGTTGGCCAATTGCTTGATAATGGCCTTGATGTAAAATTCAATGTTGATACTTGCACTATCAAGAAGAATGATGAGATACTTGCATTAGGATCTAGATTTGGTGGCATCTATAAACTAGATCCAAATGAGTATGTGAATGCTTGTAATGTTGCTCTTGTGAACAAGCTCTCTATGGAGGAATTATGGCATAGGAGGTTGGGACATCCCAACTACAAATCCATGCTCTCTATGATCAAAGAAGCCAAAGCTATTGGCTTGCCAAAGTCACTCTCCAAGAAGATCAAGCCTTGTGAGGCTTGTGCTATTGCTAAATCTCACAAAAAGCCATTTACAAGATCTTCTATCAAAAGCAAGCATCCTTTGGAGTTAATCCACTTGGATGTGCATTTCTCATCAACTACAAGCAAGGGAGGAGCCACTTGTTTTGTTACTTTCATTGATGATTACACAAGATTCACTTGGATATATCTTCTTGCTTCTAAGTCTATGGTGTTTGATCATTTCCTTATTTTCAAAGCTTATGTAGAGAAGCAATTCTCATTCAAGATTAAAGCTCTTAGAAGTGATGGAGGTGGTGAATATATCTCCAATAAATTTCAAGATTTTTGTGAGCTTGAAGGCATTAAAAGAGAGTTCTCTTGTGCCTACTCTCCATCTCAAAATGGAGTGGCCGAGAGAAAGAATAGATCTCTATGTGAATGTGCAAAATCTATGAGAATTGAGGCATCTTTGCCCAAATATTTTTGGGGAGAAGCCATTAATTGTGCAAATTATCTTTGCAATAGGCTCCCACATATAGCTCTTGGAGGAAAGTCACCATATGAAATTTTATTTTTGAAGAAGCCTAAGGTTGATCACCTTAGAGTTTTTGGATGCTTATGCTTTGTCCATATTCCCTTGGAAACAAGGAAGAAGGAAGATCCTAGTGCATGCAAAGGGATCGTGGTTGGATACTCATCCACCAAGAAGGCCTATAGAGTCTTTATATTCTCTACTTCTCAAGTTATTGAAAGTAGAGATGTTGTCTTTCATGAAGATCAACACTCATCTTTTGAAGAGGCCGAGATCAAGAAATCTATGGATGCATCATCAATTATTGATTTTGAAGACAATTATGATGTGATGGGGTCGAGATTTGAAGAAGACTCTCCTCGGATTTTTTCACCAAGAAGATCCATGAGAGATAGATCCGAGCCTAAGAGGCTCTCATATGTTGACAAAGGCAAACAAGTGGATCTTGATTCCACTAATTATGTTTTTGATGTCTCTCATGAAGAGCCAAAGAATGTACAAGAGGCACTCAATACCAAGGAGTGGTATGATGCCATGAAGCAAGAGTATGATGCATTGATCACCAACAATACTTGGGAGCTTGTGGATCCTCCATCCAACAAACATGTGATTGGTTGCAAGTGGGTATTTCGGATCAAGTTCAATCATGATGGCACCATCAACAAGCATAAAGCAAGATTATGTGCCAAAGAATTTGCTCAAATCCATGGTCTTGATTATGAGGAGACCTTTGCACCCGTTGCAAAGATGGTGACAATAAGAATTCTTATTTCTCTTGCTTGTTTTTTCAAGTGGAAGGTGTTCCAATTAGATGTATCCAATGCTTTTCTAAATGATTATCTTGAGGAGGAGATCTATATGGAACAACCTCAAGCATTCATCAAGGATGAGTCCAAAGTGTGCTTGCTCTTCAAAAGTCTTTATGGACTCAAGCAAGCACCAAGATCATGGTATTCAAGACTTAATTCTTTTTTTATCTCACTAGGATTTACTCTTAGTGACTATGATCCTTCCATGTATCTAAAGTTTGTTGATAGCAATATTGTCATTCTTCTAATTTATGTTGATGACCTTATTCTTTGTGAAAGTTGTGTCAAGCTAGTTGATGAAACCAAGCTAGCACTTGGATGTGAGTTTAAAATGCAAGATCTAGGAGAGATGCATTACATCCTAGGCCTAGAAATTGATTTTTATGAAAATCATGTCTTTATATGCCAATCTAGATATGCTCACTCTATGTTGAAAAAATTCCATATGGAAAATTCTAAGAGCATAGATACTCCAATGGAGCAAATTGTAAAAGATCCTAATAAAGGTGATGAAAGATCCTTTGAGGACATCACACTGTTTAGGAGTCTTGTAGGCTCCTTGATTTGGCTTACCATTACTAGCCGATCTAAGTTTTTGTGTGCACAAATTGAGTCAATTTATGCAAGATCCTAAGATCCATCATTGGAAGATGGCCAAGAGGATTCTAACATATGTATCGTCATCTTGTGATTATGGTCTACTCTATAAAAGTGAAGATCTATCCATCATTGGCTACTTGGATTCGGACTTTGCAAGTGACAAGATGGATCGAAAGTCTATTAGTGCATACACTATCTTTCTTGGAAGCAATCTAATATCTTGGCTTTCCAAAAAGCAAGATACTATACCTCTCTCTTCATGTGAGGCCGAGTACAAAGCACTCACTACAACTACCAAAGAAGTGCTTTGGAACAAGAGGTTATTAATGGAGCTAAAGTGGATCAAGGAGGATGATCTACCAATGATCAAGTGTGATAACATCTCGGCCCAAGCTCTTGCCAATAATCCCATATTTCATGCAAGAAGCAAGCACATAGAAGTGGCACACCATTTTGTGAGAGAAAAGCTTATTGGAGGAGAAATCTATTTGGAGCATGTCAACTCGTCCTCTTGTATTGCCGATCTACTCACCAAGCCTTTGAGAAAAAGTTCTTTCATCAAGCATAGATCTAATCTTGGAGTTATATCAAGATCAATGCTCAAATCTTCATAGATAATTTTTTAGGAGGAGTGTGAAGGATTGAAAAAGATTATCTATGTCAGATATAGGGGTCTTATGTTTTTTACATCAAGCATCTAGGTGTAGGATGTTGATAGGAATAATTTTGGCATAGATGGCAAATTATGCATTTCCGCTTGCAATGCCACTATTGAGCCAAAATAGAGTAAGAGGCTAAACACGTGCCAATTAGAGTGTAGACAAGTGTAAAGCTTTTGTTTGATGAATTCCAAGAGGTCCAATAGGATTTAGAGGTGGAACCTTGTGAGGTCCAATAGGAAATTGAGGTGTGCTTGAATATAGTCCAATAGAATTAAGAGGTGCATGGATCAATGGTCCAATAGGATCAAGAGGTGACAAAGTATGGTCCAATCATAGTTAAGCATAGTGGTAACTCGTGGATCTACTAGTATTATTGTACTCCTCATTTTGGATCTAATTGATTTGGTGATTTTATGGATTTTGTGAGTTATTGGATTTCTAGCTTTCTCTCTCTACCCGAGAGCTCATGATGTTTTTTCTCTCTCTATCCGAGGAGAGCAGCTTGTTTTTACTTAGATTATTTTTTGAATACTTCCCACACGTGTGAGTGAGAGTTGGAAGTGATTGAATACATGTAGTAGTGTGTTTTTGCCATAGGATCTAAGATTGATCTCGAATCTCAATCTAGTCTTGATCTTGGTGCATACACACCTTAGGAGATCACAAGTACATGTTGTGGACAATCCACATGTGTGAATTCAACACTTACAGTCCTCATTCAAATGGCTTAGCTGAGAGGAAGAACCGTACTCTGGTCGAATCTGCTAAGTGTATGCTATCGCATGCATCGTTGCCCAAGAGATTCTGGGCTGAAGCTATCTCCATTGCAGCTTACGTCCAGAACATATGTTCGACCAAGGCCCTCTCAGACAAGACACCCCACGAGGTGTGGACAGGCTCTAAACCTTCTTTGAAGAACCTAAGAGTATTTGGGTGCATTGCCTACGTGCAAATCCCAAAGAACACAAGGAAGAAATTGGACTTCCAAGGTCTCAAGACCATCATGATCGGATATACTTTGTCTGATAACACTTACGAGCTGTATGATCCTGATACCCATCAAATCTTGTATAGTCGGGATACAACCTTTATCGAGGATCAGTTCGTCGACCTCAAAGGCAAGGATGTTGCTCAAGAAGAACCTTCATCACCTGCCATTGACACGACAATCCGAGCTTCTGGCTCAGGCGTGTTTATTGTCGACCCACCTCGAGACAACGAATCAGACGAAGATGTTGCTGCTACCTAGCAACAAGTCCCAGAAGCAGTTTATCAATTGAATCTTCCCAGAAGATCAAGCCGAGTGCGCACACAGCCCACAAGGTATACTCTTGAGTATGTTTGTCTCTTGATGCAGGAACCGACGATAGTCGAAGAGGCACTTAGCCAACCAGACTCTGATCTCTGGAGAGAAGACATGGACAAAGAGTATTCCTCTCTGATCAAGAATCAGACATGGTCATTAGTCGAAGCTCCTATTGGCTGCAATATCATTGATTGCAAATGGATCTATAAGATCAAATATAATGCCAACAGAGCAATTGATCGAAGGAAGGCCAGACTGGTAGCACGAGGGTTCACCTAGATCCCGAATGTCGACTACAGTGAGACTTTTAGTTCAGTCATCAAACATTCGTCGATCCGAATGCTCCTATCTTATGCTGTAGTTGCCGACCTCGAAGTACATCAACTTGATGTACAAATATCCTATCGGAATGGAGTTATACAAGAAGATATGTATATGATCTAGCCCGAAGGATACGTTCTGGAAGGCATGAAGAATCATGTCTGTAAACTCCACAAAGCATTGTACGGCTTGAAACTCTAAAGAAAAATGGAGTGGCCACTTGCACACAATGTGTATTGGATGAACCATTTCAATAGGCCTCCAATTTCGGAATTGCAATCTCAGTCCAACATATGCATCGTCCTTGGTTCACTTTTTACATGTGCCTTAACTCCTATCGTTAGCAAGACTTCTTATGTCACAACTTACATGTGCCAAAGACAAATTTTTTGATGTGTTCTATAAGATTTTATCTTTAGTTAAGACTGATGTTGTCACATCTAAAAACTACTTATTTTTACATCTAAGGAAAGGGTACAAATTGGATGTTCATATTTAAACCTCACTGATTGCTTATAATGCATGTAATGCCAAGTGCTCAGCCTTCCTTTGTATTCGAAGGTACCTCCAAAAGCATGATGTTCATTTAAATTTAGAACCGAGTTTTTTATGTGAGCCTTTATGACAATTCTCAAGTGAACAACTAATCAAAAGTTGACACATAACACATGAGAATTTTAATAGAATATGCATGTGGACAGTCAATGACATGGCTACCACATAACGAAATGTGCATATGATATATGGCAATCCATCATTGCCTGTCCACATGCACATTATGTAAATGTAATGCCAAGCACAATGCTCACATAAATTTGGAACCAAATTTTTTTACAAGCATTTTTGTCATAATTTTCAAGTGGACAGAGTTATGATGAAATGTGCATGTGGATAGCCAATAATGGGCTACCATATAGCAACATGCACATTACGCGTGGAATGTGCATACTGCTATGTGGTTGCCCATCATTTGCTATCCACATGCATGTTCCATAAAAAAATATTGAATTATTTTTTTATTGTGTGAAAAATGGGAAGTGCGCAGAATGTGCATGCTACTATGTGGCAGCTCGTCATTGGGTCTTGTCCACATTGCACATTCCATCAAATAGATCATTGCATGTCCACATGCACATTATGTAAATGTAATGCCAAGCACAATGCTCACATAAATTTGGAACCAAATTTTTTTTTACCACATAGCACATTGCGCGTGGAATGTGCTATGTGGTTGCCCATCATTTGCTGTCCACATGCATGTTCCATCAAAAAATATTGAATTCTTTTTTTATTTTGTGTGAAAAATGGGAAGTGTGCAGAATGTGCATGCTACTATGTGGCAGCCCGTCATTGGGTCATGTCCACATTGCACATTCCATCAAATTCATCATTGCCTGTCCACATGCACATTATGTAAATGTAATGCCAAGCACAATTGGCTCACATAAATTTGGAACCAAAATTTTTTACGAGCATTTTTGTCATAATTTTCAAATGGACAGAGTTATGATGAAATGTGCATGTGGATAGCCAATGATGGGCCATCACATAGCATCATGCACATTACGCGTGGAATGTCCATACTGCTATGTGGTTGCCCATCATTTGCTGTCCACATGCATGTTCCATAAAAAAATATTGAATTCTTTTTTTATTTTGTGTGAAAAATGGGAAGTGCGCAGAATGTGCATGCTACTATTTGGTAGCTTGTCATTGGGTCCTGTCCACATTGCATGTTCCATCAAAATTTTTTTGAGTATTTTGTGCAAAAAATGGGAAGTCTAAAAAATTTTGAAAAAGAAACTCAGAACAAAAACTTTGATTTTTTTTTTTGCAAGAAACAAATCCAAAAAAAAAAAAAACGCAAAACAAAAATGAGAAAAAAAACCTAAAAAAGAAAATCTTCACACTTACCATTACATAGGGGATGGCCCTATTTTTGCGCCCTTGGGCACAAGCCCTGAGGCAGTGTGCTCTCTCAAGGCATAAGGCCCTTAGGGAGAAAGGAACTTCCCCCACAAAAAAGATAATTTTTTTTTTAAGCACAAAATGCAAAAATAAAAGAACTTCATGAAGAAAAAGAGAAGTTAATACATGACAGCTTTCCCACGTCCAACTTTGGCTAACGAGAAAGTGATCACATCTTCTTCTGACCACGCAAGCAATGAGAGAGAGAGAGAGAGAGAGAGAGAGAGAGAGAGAGAGAGAGAGAGAGAGAGACAGAAAATGTTTGAAGCTGCTGCCATAGCTGGCGGGCTAGAGAGAGCTTCTGTTGTCATCCCCTTCCTTTCACAACACACAACTGCTGCTTCATCTTCTCAACGTCTTCTTCTTCCTTCACACAAGCTTACGTTTTCAACAACAAGAAAGAATTCTGCTATCTGTATGCATCTCCAACTTTGCACTCACGTTGTTTATATTTTCCACAAGCTCATGGAAAATGAAGGAAAGGCTGTCAGTTCCAGCTAGATTCCGCCAGCCTGCTTAGCTCAATCTTTTATAATTTCAGATTATATTCTTCTTATAGTTTGGCATAAGCTTTTAGTTCTCATGTGATTATCTAGCATAGATGCAGATGCCTGAAAAATCTACGGTGTCTTCTTTCAAAGATTGATCAGCCCTCTTCAGTTAGTCTTCCTTGATTCTGTGACAGTGGCGATCAGAGGTGCTCGTTTTGTGCGGGAGGCTGCTACGGCACAGCAATCTGCAATCATTCGAAGCTATGGAAATGACGAAGCTTCAGAGAGGCAGCGTTTGTTCAACCGCATTGCTCCCATTTACGATAACGTATATCAAAAATCTCAAAAGTAGATAGCTGCATCATATGTCATCATTAAGAAAGATGATATAAGTTTGGTTTGAAAATGTGAAGTTTTCAAAAAGCTAAGGACGTCTCAAATGGCACATATTGGCATAAAAGACATGTAAAAATATAAAAACACAGATAATGACATGCACTTGCTGCATTAACATATCAAAAGGAACAATGTATAAAGAGAAGAGAACCACTGTTACTTCCTAATTTCTCTGCTCTTAGCGTCGTACTCTATTCTTCTGCTCATTTTCTGTCTTGCAACTTGCAGCTCTCACTTCTATGCTAACTTTTCTGTTTACGATTTTTACTAGACTCTCAATTTGAAGCTATCCTATAAAATTCTCCCGTCTTCCGTCGCAGCCGCCTTCCTGTGCTCTTGTTTAGCAATGACTAAAATTTTGCAGATATAATGTGGACTATTCCAACGTATATTCTATCAATCCTACTTACAAAACATCAAATCTGCAACCGATTTTAATCCCGTCATAGTTTTGAACTTATGGAACTTCTCTGTCATTGATGACTTGGTACATGTATCGGCCATCATTTCTCATGTTTTGCAGAATATCAAGTTGATTTCTCTGCTGTATCCTTTTCTCTTACAAAGTGATATTGGACTTAGACGTGCATACTACGGGCATGATGAAATTTTGTATGTGCTTGGTATGGCATAAGTGGATCTTCCTTTTGTTTGTTGTAACAACAATAGATAATCACTTGCTAGTGTGGTATCATCCGTACTAAAAGGCATCTAAGCTCTCCCTATTGCTTGACGCAGACACCGTTATCAGCAATAGTACTATCAAAGCCTTTCCAGATAACAAAATTATATGTATATACTGGTACCATGCACGAGAGGATGTCTTAGGCCACACGGTTCCATATATTCCATACCCCACTGATTTACCCTCTAAGCCATGTATACCTCTCCAGCAACTTGCTTATATAATTTACAACCTTTAGATCCATTTGGTGGATTCCTATGTCTTTAAGTGCTTCTAGTCCTATTGATGTGAGCGATACTACATGCACACAATACCTCCAATTTCTGAGTATCCCTTCCCAACTATTGTGTTAGAGGTTGGACAAACTATCCAGTTTCAGGTTCGACTACCCATTTACATTCTATCGCCTTCCTACCTTTTGTAAGTGCTGTCAACTCTCATGTACCATTGCTAATTAAAGAGTTGTACCTATTGTCGAGGCTACTTTCCACTTTTCAACATGCTCCCCATCTATTGCTTTTGTACTGTACCTGGATCCTCTATAGATATAAAGAGACCTAATTGTATCATTTGTATTGAGAGTCTTGCCTATTATCTTCTTCTTGAGGATAATTGCCCTAATCCTGCTAACCAATTCTCTCATTTTCTAGCTGTGAGTGTAGTTGCTCATGTGGAAATTCATCATGGCCTTTTTTATGATAGCACTCTCTTTGTCTTCAAAGAGGTGTCCTCCTATCCTGGTTATGATTGTTCCTTCGAAGAGCCGTCTTTCTATCCTGGTTATGATCTCAAATGCTTACATCGTCAATTTTAATGGCATGAGAAAGAAAGCCCACAGATTCATCAAAAGATCATGTCTCTATTAATAACATTTTGAATTGTTAGGATTGTATGGCTTGTATCCTTTCACTTCCATGCTATACTTGATGAATAGTGTTGTCTAGCTTCCTTCTCACTTGATTGAGGACATATGCATATGTGATGCATGAAATACCAATAAGATGCTGTATGTTGACCCCAAATTTCTCAGGGGTCTTTCCTATTATAGCCTTAGTAAGTATCCTAGTCTGAATATAGACGACCGTGGCTAAGGCTGTAATGTAAAAAGCGGGCCATCCAGTACCTTTCATCATAGGTTGGGCATTCTTCACTAAGGTTTCCCACCTTTGCAAAATCAAAAGAATCGGTGGTTCAGGCGGTTCAGAAGCGGGGTCTCTCACAAAAAATTGGAAGACTTGGCCTATTCTAAAAAATGCCAAATAAAAAAGAAAATGTCAAAAAAAACTAGAAAATAGTAGGGGCTTGCATTTCACATTATTTACTTCTTAGTAAAACTTAAATAGTCACTACAATGGCCGGGCAGCAAGTGCTGACTCCTGAGTGCACGCAATAATCGACTACATTAGTTAGGATTCAAACTCAAATATAGCCATGATCTATTTAATATTTCTCTCTATTCTATTCTTCTCTCTCTCTCTCTCTCTCTCTCTCTCTCTCTCTCTCTCTCGCCCAGAATCGCGATTCTGGGAAAAAATGTTCCCAGAAACGCGATTCTCAGAATCGTGATTCTGGGCACAGAATCGTTGATTACAAATGAAACAGATTATGTATATTTTTTTGCCCTAAACTGGACGTAAACAGGGATTGGTGCACCTAAACTGGACTATATTGTAACCGAAACATTCTGCAACTTACATAAATGTACTGCCCTTGATTAGAGCTTTAATCTGATACCCATATTGCCCACAAAAAAAAAAACAAACCCGATGTTTCTGAGAAATGCTAGACCAAACCAGAAATGCGGTTCAGAAACGCGTTTCTGAACGCATTTCTGGAAGCGTCGTGCAACTATGATATATATTATATATATATATATATATATATATATATATATATATATATATATATGGTGCACTCTTCTCTCCTTTTTTCAAATGGGTTGTTTTTGACATGATGCACTTGCAGACTAGGGTGGAAAAAGGCCCCTTGGGGCTGATCGGGCCCATCTGGGAAGGGCTCACTTCTTTCATGTGTGAATCAAGCCCTTTCTTGTATATGAAATGAGATTCTTTGAAGAATGGATCACCGTTTAGTGAAGCCTCCACCGATGCTTGATTTCTCCTCTCAACCATAGATGCAGCGAATCGTGATTTGCTGGCCAGAAAAAAAAAATGAGGCCACGGGCCAGCAGATCCGCCCATGCTGGCCGTGCTCAATCTATGAGCTTTTGACTAAGCATCATAAAAGAGAACTTTTTCTTAGTATTTGGTTTTGGAAGGGGCTGTTTTGAACTTAACGTTTCTTAGATGAAGGGTGAAGGTTATGTAGTGCTGATGCCATCTTGCTGGAGTTTCTGCGATCACTTGATATTCGTTCAGTGCTTAGACTCTAAACTGTAAAGTGAACATGTTGCAGTCAGCTGCCTGATTTATTTGAGGCATTCTTGTCAGCTCTTATAGACTGTGCCTGTAAGACTTCTCTTGAATGAAAAGTGAAGTAGATCAAAGCAAGTCTACTTAACAACAATAAATGACCCTAGAGATGCATGGCATTCAGGATAATGGCCAATGAAAAATCTCATCTGGATGTTTCTAATGGTGCTTCCTTTCTTTATTCCATCAGCCTTTATTCAAATCTATGGTATGAGCTAAAGACTCTGTCCTCACTGCCTTAGACTACCTCTTTGATGCTTAAATATAAAAAAAAATACCAGCGAATCGTGAATCGTGACCCCAGCGAATCTGGGGTCGGGATTTGGATTGCTGTCCGAATTGCGGCCGATTCGCAGCTGCAGCTTTGCTCTCAAGTTTCAACTGTGTTAGCAGTTTGACTATTTTTCTTTCTAAGATCCTCTTGCAATACCATTCCAATCACTAGTATAGAGACTATGAAGTTCTCATGGAGTCTAGAAGGCTGCCAGTGATGGCAATGAACTACCTTCTTCTGACATTGGGCACCCACTGAAGGCAACTTGTCTGGTAATTCATTGAAATTGTTGATGTGCATTCTTATATCTTCCGCTTCTTTCATTTTTATCTTCTAGAACTTCTCATAAACAATTTCATACTCGCTGTTTGACCTTCATACAGGGCCAATAATACAACTCATGCATCCTTGCATGTTTCAGCACTACGAACCTGTAGCACCAAAGTGTCCTTTAGGTTGAGCACAGTTGTGGCTAGTGCTCTCCAGTCTTTGCCTTCGACAAAGCAATGGCATCAGCTCCAACCATGTTTGTTCCATCAAGCACACTCTAGAGATCCTTTCAATCAATAGCTCCTTACAATTTGAGATTCCACAGACAGAATCCATTTCCATTCAACTAGTCAATCAAATGTTAATTTGACATAGAAGCTATGGATGACGTACATACACACTCTCAATCAACAATGTCAGTCCTCTAGGCCTTCGAGGCACAAAACACAGCAGTTAATAATTCTAAGTGGGGGCTTCTAAATAAATGTCACTCTTTCTATCTATCATGTTACAGTCACCATTTAATGTGTGAAAACATGTACAGGTGGATCTGATTCGTAGAAGAAAAGAATTGTAATTATTAATCCAATGAATGGGCAGATGCATATTTAAAAAGAAAAAGCAGTTGCTGTATTAGCTTATCAGGAACCCTGCAAAACGAAAAAAAAAATGACTACTATCTTTTATTCTCTCTGCTCTCTGCTCTCTTGCTTCTTCTTATTGTCCACATTGTAGCTCTCCCTTAACTCTTTTGCCTATACTTCTTGTTAGATTGTTAATTAGAATCCTGCCTTTCTCATGCAGTCATCATAGGTGCCTTTGTACTCTTGTCTACTTAATCCTAGTTTATTTAGTGCGAATCATGATTAACAATACTTAGATGTACTTTGCAGATTCTATTTAGACAATTCTTATGTAGATTAGTATCAAAGAAGAGCTCGACACATTCCAGAATTGGCACGGACAGAGCCTACCTAGTTAGGTCAACTAGCTTTATGCTGACAAGCGCAGTATTATCCCATGTATTGAGTATTGAGAAGGCTTTGTATGATGCATGTAATAGTAAATGTTTCCGTTGCTTTTTCTTTTCTAACACAATTCTTTGAGTTGTACATCCATGCTATGACTTCAACCAGACCCTGGTGTTTGTTGCAGTTAAATGATTTGTTAAGCTTTGGCATGCACAAGGTGTGGAAGCGAATGTGCGTTGCATGGAGCAGGTAGTTACTTGCTCATTGGCCTTTCTAGTTTATATTGTTTGTTGTCTTATTAGATAGGTTTCACAGGAATGCAGCTTTTCTAGTTATTTAAGATCTATCCAGGTTGGGTGTGTCAACTTCTAAGATAAAGCCGACTACATTTCAGTTTTGCTTCTGATATTTTCCGATTAGGAAAGAGACGAGCATTTGAACTAGAATCTAGAAACAAAACATTTGGTGCCTCTCAATTGGAATGCCTCCTCCTTTAAGTGACAATTATAATGCTCATATGATTTTAGTCACAAGTGGCTGGTTTTAGATTAAAAACAGAAAATGCTGCAGCAAAGGAGGTCTTAATGTAAACAAAACTTTTCTTCTCAAACAGAAAGTGTGGTCAAATTGGGCTGTTATTTTCTCCCTCATATTAGTGTCACAACTGAGTTTGGAGAGTTATCATTATTTTCCTGGCCACAGGCATATTTCAAAAGCTTTGTTGGTATTGGTCATAGTACCCACGGTTCTCAGAATCGTGGGGTGAACCGTACCACGGTTCATGAACCGTGGTACGGTTCATCATAAATAAATAAATAATTAATTAATTAATGGTTGATAAAAAATGAACTAAAAAAAATAAAAAAATAATTAACTAATTAATAACTACACAGTTCACCACGGTTCTGGCCAAAAAAATTTGAGAACCATACGGTTCTCAGAACCGTGGTGAACCGCCCACGGTTCATTAATTCTATGGTATTGGTATAGCTGGGAGTTGGTGCCATGTTCATTTCCTTATTCATTGGTTGTTCGTACTTCTATCCAGCTTCTTGGTACTCAGTTTCCTTTCTTAGATAATGGCATAAAAATATGTGAGTATGCAAACATCAATTTGATCCAAACTTGGTGCAGAGCTGCAGAAGGTGATACTGTACTTGATGTTTGTTGTGGGAGTGGAGATATAGCACTTCTTTTGGCACACCGAGTGGGTGTGAATGGAAAGGTAGTACTTTTACAATATCCAAGTCAATCTTGGCTAAAGATTTTACCCACCTCTCTCTTTTCTCATCCATGAGTGTGATGTAAACTTGAAGACAAGCTCAATTATTCCTTTATCAAAGAGTTTACACATCTTTGCAAATGTCTACGTTAGGCTCACGGTGTTTCCGGTAGTATTAAATAACCATTTCTTTTACAGGTGTCTGACCTACTTATTGGGAGACATACTTTTCAAGTATTGCGTGCTTCTTTTGTAATATGAAAGCAGCTAATATTATCCCACAATTATGCCATAAAGTGCATGGCCTTGTCTGATAATCTTATGAGATCCAACTATATCTTGTCTTGATATGGATTCAGCTTTTAGAGCGATGATATGCTCTACATTGTGAAGTATAATTTTGATCTGTTATAGCTCTAGTCATTTTCAGGTAGAAATAGTATCAAGGATTGAGTTGAGTAACTAACATTTATTGTCATCAAGAGTTTTCTCTCTACTTGCAAACAAGAAATACACACCGTTCAACATGTGAAGCTTTGTTAGTGTGAGCCTCCAGCAATCCAACTCTTGCTAGAATCCAAAATCTCTCAAATCTTCATTGGCTACTAACATATGACAATCTCCCAAGATGGCAAGACCAAGCAAAAACTAGAATAGCAGCAATACAACATCTTCACATAAGAATAACTTTCTCAACCCTCTCCTGTCTTGATATCTTTCTTTTCATTCACCCTTCCAAGTCTCCCAGTCATTTGTTATTCTCAATACGTTAATTTGTTGCTCCCAATTTTTTATCTGTGTGTATTGCAACCAGTTGACAGCTAGTTGTTGGAAGGCTAATTCAGAATTTTTTCTGGACAGTGGACACTAGAAAAATTGTCCCTATTTTAGGGTAGGCAACTTCTTGTCATATACCTGAGAATTCCTATCTATGGCTCTATCAAGTTACTTGTAATTAGGACATTTTTATTCATTATAAGGGCCTTATTAATTTGGACCCTTGAAAAATATTATCAATTATATAATTCCTAATTCAGCTGGGCCCTTGGGCATCACTTAGGAACTCTTGCAATTACTATGTATAACCTCGTCTTATCACCTCATTAGGCACCTTTGAGGAAGGAATCGTAGACATGTCTCGATAACACTATAAACTTGGTGAATTGATATCATTCAATAGTTAATTGTTAGTTCTTTGTAAGAGAATCAGCTTGCAACTTCCTTTGGAGGAGGGACTTGCATTTGACTTGACGATTAATTGATGAGTGGATGCCGATCTTTGGAGGTTGTTATGTGGTATTTAGTTTGCTATCGCTGTTGTCCCATGAAATACTTTTTTGCATATTGTGTTATCAGAAGCTGTTTCTAGGACATGTCTCGCATGGAAGGCATTTTTTCTAGTGTGTTTCACACATTTTTGGCTCATCAGCTTCCGCTCATTCCCACTGATTTTCGACAGAAGTGTGTTTGGTAAATCTCAGTTGAATGCGGGAAGGTGGGAGGGAGCTCCAAGTCTGCTGCATATATCGACGAAATAAATAGCCTCGGATATATGAATGCGTACCACGAGGAAGATCCATGATAGAGATGCCCAGATGTCGTAAGAGATCAGACGCCTGCTTGGCATGGGATTCAGCTAGGACATGTGAAGAGGTAACCGCAAGAATTATGTATCTATCCGGGTGAGATGCGCGAATCTCCTGAATCCGTTGAAGAAAAAGAATAAGGCGGAAAAAGCCCTCAAGGATGATCGGAGGAGTAGCAAACGCAGCATAGGATATCATGAGGGGTGGTAGTCTTGGCACGTATCATGCAACCCAACATAGTGGCCTGAATGCGGGAAATGCCTGCCTAGTCCCGGGGGGGGAGAGAGAGAGAGAGAGAGAGAGAGAGAGAGAGAGAGAGAGAGAGAGAGAGAAGAAGAAGAAGAAGAAGAAGAAGAAAGAAAGAAAGCTTTATTAATGTCTTTTCCATGCCAAAAGGCATATAAGACTAATGAAGTACATGTCATGTATGTGGTAACCATGGGAGCGTATAAAAACGTCTCCAAACTGTAATAAAGAAAACATCTAGTGCAACCTAAAATAGACACGTATGCGAGAATGCGCATAATAATAATCATCTGTGTCTCGGGTAAGATGTCAAGGCTGTGCTGCATCTGCTGTGCTGCTGCTGTAGAAGAGAGAGAGAGAGAGAGAGAGAGAGAGAGAGAGAGAGAGAGAGAGAGAGAGAGAGAGAGAGAGAGAGAGAGAGAGAGAGAGAGAGAGAGAGAGAGAGAGAGAGAGAGAGAGAGAGAGAGAGAGAGAGAGAGAGAGAGAGAGAGAGAGAGATTTTATTAATGTCCTTGAATACCCTAAGGTACATAGGACTAAGAAAAGGTACATGTCAAGTGTGCACATAGGAGCTTAAAGCTCAATCATCTATAAAACTAAATAACTGCAAATACAATGCATAAAGACAGCTGGCCCAGTCAGGATCCAATAGCCTGGAATCATATATCACGATGCCCATCAGCATGAAAGAAATGGTGGATGGTATGCTGTGAAGGTGTGATTAGATGTGCCCTGGACCTCTGTTGCCGGATAGGCCGTCGGATAGGCCAGAGAGAGAGAGAGAGAGAGAGAGAGAGAGAGAGAGAGAGAGAGAGAGAGAGAGAGAGAGAGAGAGAGAGAGAGAGAGAGAGAGAGAGAGAGAGAGAATAGAATATTAATATTAACGTCTTTTGGTACCCAAAGGTACATAAGACAAAAGAGAGTACAAACGTGAGGAGCATTGTCCGCATATGGACTTATTTACTAATGAAAAGAAAAGAACTAGTATATCTATCTCTCTGTCTCTAAGAAGAAGTATAAAGCTTGACCACCAGCTTGTGAGGGTACAACGCAAGAGCTTAACCACTTGCTCTGCGGAGGAGACTAGCTACAAGCAAGTTGAAAGTAATGAGTGATGGTAGTAGTGGAGCGTGATGTCGGCTGGCGGGAAGCACGTGAAGACCTGGTAATACTGGATCTAGCAGAAGCATGTGAGACTCTCTGTGTCTTCGATCTTCGAATGGGGACTTCAGAATCCTCAACTGAAATATCCTCTCTGTCTCGCTTATGGAAGAACTGGGTAACATGAGCCGGACTGTGATCCATACGTGGGAGCGTAGGTAGAAGTGAAGCTCGTACAGTATGCATCTCTCTCAATAGAAGACCTACACATCTGGGGTCTGGATACTCGAGGAAGGATCTCAGCGTGAGAGGAGTATCTCTGTATAAACAATGGTATCTCCCTTTTATCTCATAATATATTGGACAACGAAAGATGAAATAAAACTCATCCTCCACCTTCTGAAGAGAGCAAAGCTGACATATCCTTGACAGTCTGGGAGTGTCCGTGTATCCTCGGCAGCTTGGGAGTGTCCGTGTATCTACCCATCTCGATAGCAAGTTGGTGAGAAGAGACTCGAAGCTGTCCCATACGGTATCTTAGATTAAAAGATAGTGGCTGTGTAAGATATGCTGGAAGGATAGGAATGCCCGTAGCATCCAGCCGTAATAGATGTGTGCCGTAGAAATGTATCTTGATCCTATCAGGATCAGGCTGTGACCATATAGTGCGTATGTAGCTTCGATAAATCTGCTGTCTGATATAAGCATGGGTCCCACTCGGAAGATCAAGTACAGATAACCCCCAAGTCTGAAGAAGGGCCGAGACACTGCCATACCAAGAATGCTTGGCTCCTTGTCCAGCAATGGTATGGGATGAAGTGAGAGCAGCAACAACGTATCTGGAATTATCTAAATATGATATTTGTGAAGAAAGGTAATGATCTGGAACATAGCACCGGTAACCAAGGGAGGGGAAGCAAACTCCGCTAGTATGATATCATGTGGCACCGAGGGCTTAGCCCGAATTATCCTGCTGAGCATGAGAATCTCGATACTAGTAAGATCCCTCCATGTATCGTGTGATAAATCAAGGCACCAAGTCTCAACAGAGTATAAAACAACTGGGGAGACAGTAGCAAAAAATAGTAAGCATATGGTAGCAGGTCTTGCACATAATATGTGGAACAGAATCTCTCCATATAAACAAGAGTGGTATGCCCCTTACGGAGCCTCGTGAGGGCTGCTGGTCGAAATGTGAGTAGCGGACTAGAGGAAAGTACTCCCAAATTGGTGTAAGAGGTCACGATCTCAATCGACAGCCAGTCATAGTAGAATACTGCATCTCTCATATGCTGTCTATTGGTGTTGAGCACCATAATCTTGGTCTTCTTAGTGTTAACCGTCAATCCCCAAAGTTGACAAAAGCGATGTAAAGCAGAAAGGTGTCCCTATAAACCAGCTTCGGAGGATGAGATAAGAACCAATCAACGTATAGGAGAATGGGGATAATAATGTCCGCTAAGGGACAGCCCTCTCCACCTTCCTCACGAATAATCTGCTCGAGATCAATATATAGTGCAAAGAGAGTGGGTGATAAGGGACAGCCCTGAACACTCCAATGTGTATCAGCGGGGACCAGCCACTACCATCTCTGAAACGCGCCAAAACTCACTCATATAAAGTAATAATCGCAGCAATAGTCTCCTTTGTAAAGCCAAGTGAAGATAACCTCTGGAAAAGGAGATGTCTTGGAACAGAGTCAAAAGCTTTGCGAAAGTCCACAAAGCAGCAGTAAACTCTCTGTCTCTGATGTCGTGCCTCCTCAATAATGCATCTCAAAATGAAGATCTGATCTGAGGTAGAGTATCCTGGTCTGAACCCAGCCTGACCATCACATAGCGTGTAAAGTCTCAACAAAAGATCCAGTAACCGTCTGTAATATAGAACCATAAATCTTAGCCAGAGTGTGACCAATCATGATGGTGTGGTAGTTTTCTACATTCATGGGATCACTTGCCTTGAGGATCGGATGAAGGATATTAGTACACCATGCCGTGGGAAAACCAAAAGTCACAACAGTGTTAAAGGCGTGAGCAATGTAGGGAGAGATAAGGTGTGCTACAGGCTTTAGGAAGTCCACGTTTAAAGAGTCATAATCAATGGCTTTATGAAGTTTGGCATGTTTAATGGTGTTTTCAACCATGTGTGGAGTAAAAAGCGAGCAGTGGGCAGGTCGTGGCGAGAGTAAGGTAGGAGGAGAGTCCATGGTATATAGTTTCATGGCATATTCGATCCAGGATTCGGTGGCTATGGGGGCTAATGCCGAAGAGTGTCTGGTGAAGTGCTTCCAGAAAAAGGAGGAAGGGGAATCTAAAGAGTCGATCAACCTTTGGCAAAGTGATCTTAGGTACGTTATCTTCTTTGTTCTGGTGGTTCTATGATATTCTTTCTGGCGTTGTTTGAGTATTGCAGGGGAGTGTAACCTGGCATAGACCACATGTTTGTGAAGAGAGCGGCATTTTGCATCATACCATCGGTTGTGAACATGTCTATGAGATGCCATTGCAATTCCAGAAGCCAAGTCTCAAAGTGGTAGGGGATCTCGGGCAGCTCCTATACCCGGGAGCCCCGAGTTCCTATTGTAAAAGGAGGTCGAAAATATCTCTGTTTGCCGTCGATAAAAACAACCCTTTGTCCTTTTTCTTTTGCTTCGTGAATAATCTTTTTTCTTGCCAACCATTGAGTGTTTGTCAAATCATCATCCATATAAATGAAGGTGCCTTTAGCTTTGCCCTAAGCCGGAGGGCTGCATTGCGTTATTGAAGAGAATGAAATTTGATAAATAAAATGTTGTCATCAAACTTACTACGCCATGCCGTATCGAAACCATCAGCAACATGAGATAACTTGGAAACGAGTAAATCCGTAGCTTCTTCTATTGGTTTTCCTCCGTTGGCAATGCCTCTTACTCTAATGTTGAAAGATTTTTTGGCCCTTCTAGCTTGCTCATCCAAAATTGTCTCCAAACTATTATCTATCGTAGAGGTTGAGATATGAGGGTGATTACCTTGCTTGAGGATCGATGTCGTTTCTTCAACCTGTTTTGCAAGCGATGAGACTTTGCTGCCCATATCGTCCGGTTTGAAGAGTGCTACCCATGTCTTTGTCTCTTCGACTTGTTTTTCCAAGCAAGTTATTTTAATTGATTCACTAATTTTTTTCTGTTTCACAGCACCAGCTAAGCATTGCAAAGAAAGAGAACCGCCGATACATGTCAACATGAAGGTTTTTTGAAGTTTAACAATTCTTTAGCATCAAAGATTCGAATCTCCTATTTCATATTCAGAAAAGTAGAAATAGGTACTATGTGGATGGTTTGTGTACAAAAGACTATGCAATTCAAGTTCCAGGTATTTGTTATGTTAACTCCTTTGGGTCTATCAAAAAGTTCAAGGAAAAGTAAGATCTGATATATGCAAAAACTACCTTGGCATAGTAATTGCTCATTATCGATGTAGTGATTTGACAGGAAATGGAACACATTTCCATAGAAAACTTTTAACCTTGATAGAATCCAATAGGCATTGTTGGCCCCAAATTGGACCACATTGTACCCGAGACATTCGACAACCTACATAAATGAACTGCCCTTCATAAATGCTTTAATTTGATACCTATATTGCCCACCAAAAAAAGAACAAATCGTTTCTGAGAAACGCTCCCACATTTCAGAAACGCGATTCAGAAACGTGTGTGGTGCAACTATGTTTTAAACCATCTAGCTCAAGGAAGAAAGAATTGATGACCAAACAATACAATAAGCTTAGAACCATGATAATATGCTTGCAAACATTCAAGACATGGAGTACAGCAAAAATTTCTTCCTCAAAAGTAGAACATATTATTGGGGCACTACGAAGCTTTCCATTTTGAAAAGCAAAAGGTCCACCTTCTTAGAATAAAGTTGCACCAAAAGCTTCTTCACTTATGTCAACAACATATAGGTTCGGATTCGTATTAACATAACTGTCAAATTCTCCTCGAATTGCTCCTAATGGATGGTATTTATGAAAGATCTTTATTGATGAAATTCTTAGCACCATCAAGTAATCTTTTATTGATTATCCATCATGGGTAGATGAAATTGTTCTTCCATATCAAGCTTTTTGAACTTTTTGGTGAAGGGAGAGGTTTCTTGAGGGCCTACTTTCTGTATTGGGATGTGTTTGTATTGCACAAATTTTTAGATTGGAAAATGTAGATACTATGGCAGTCGTGTGCAATTTTTACAATATAGGCTTCCTCATTGCTTCAAAATAAATTCTTGAGCTTGTAGTCCAAGTTTAGAGCCTTGGGAGTCTAAGAAGTTCACGATTGGAATGTTTCAAGCTATATTGCTTTACATATAAGACCTTTCGAGATGCATTCAAACCTGTCTAGACGCAATGGAAAATATCATGATTTAGAGTGGCCATTTAAGATACGAAAGGGTATGATGATAGATTGAAAGTAGAGGGAAAATCACCTTTAGCCTTATGTTATCATGCGAAGCATTTGATCAATATTTTTTTGTGAAATATGTATATTTTGACCTTGTCATTTGTATTTTGATGTCTAAAAGGCTATAGAAGGCTTACATACGAGGTTGTAGCTTGTGGCTATGCTAGGTTAGATGGGTTTTCACGTGATCTTGACACGTTGCTTGCTTACATATGGTATGCATGTTCTTGATGCTTACCTACTTCATGGTCTTGGCATTTTGAAAACATTTGAAGTCATCAAAAGCCTTGACTTACAATTTGATATGTCTAGGGTTTCACAATGTAATGCTTCAAAATTTAGAACCTTTAAGTTTGTCCACACAATGTTGCTGATTGTATGTCTTTTCCCCATTTGATTTGAGGGTATTCAGACTTTTCACTCTATTCAGACTTGGTCTTGTTTTGTTATTATGTAAGAAAGTCTATATTGCCTACTTAAATTTTAAATTTGTATTTTTTCTCTTATATGACTACAAGAATAATATTTATCTACATTAAGATTGGTTCGTGTTCTAGCATTTTTCTAGAATCGATGGCATGATATAATGGAAGTGAAAAGGGAAGTAGGTATGTTAGACACACTAAGTTTTTGCTAATAGTGTTCCATCGAGCTGTTTTATGGACAAGTACTGTTGTTTCTTATTACTACAATTTTTAATCATGGCATGGTGTTTTTTAACGAGTTACGAATACCAGGTTGTGGGCCTTGATTTTTCTAAGGATCAACTACAGTTGGCAATGATACGACAACATGAGTCTCCTCTTACTTCAAGCCTTAACATGGAGTACGTGATGAGCTCTGATTCATTTCTAGTAATTTTTGCACCCTAGTGTTGAAGATTTGAACCCCTTATGCATGATTGCAGATGCTTATAAAGTAATTAAAGATTGCTAATTAACATTTCTTTGTGAGGTACTAGCACGTATCAAATGTTGCAACAATCAATCCTGTGGACAAAAATTTGTTGTGGTTCTGAAGTAATCATGGAAGTTTGTTTCATTCCATCTTCTCTTTCCTGGGTGTGCTCCTTTTTCTAACTTTCCTTTTGATCAACCAAATATCCAAAAAATGTCCCTTTTGTAGGTTTTTATAGTTTACAACTTTCTTTGTCTTTAATGATGCAAAGGACGTTAGATCCTGTGACTTAACTGGTTCCTCCTTAGTGATTGAGCTGTCCTTTGTTAGGAACAACATAACCACAAGGAACGCAAAGCTAGTCTGATCCACCCAGCCTATGCACTCTCTTATAGAATGCCCCTCCTAGCCCAGTGTGGGTTTGCATTTGGTAGGTGGCAGTTGGTATTGGCACTCACCGATCATGCTGCATGCATGGAGTTACCAATGCATGAGGAGTCCCAGTCCACTGTTGAAGGACTGCATGGCTCCCAACTGTCATGTATGTGCTTGCATGGGCATTACTGGCCCTGATGCCTACTGCATGGTATGCATGCATGCCACTGACTCATATTGTCCTCTGCCTTCGGTGGTTAGCTGCACCTAGAAGTACTGTTGGGTCGATATTGTTATGGTCTCATAACACCTTTCTCCTAAGTTGTTCCTTTGAACGAGTAATATGGAATCTAAGATATATTCTCACTCTTGAAAGAAGATATTAAGCAATTTTCTTACAACCTTAAATGGATCACTATATCTTGGAAGTGATGTCTCGTACTTCCTTGTTCCATGCACTTACATTTTTTCGGAATTTCTAAGTACATCCGATTTGTGATCTCAATTTCCTTGGGCGAGCTTAAGTAGCATACTATTTGCTTTATCCTAAGTACTTTAAATGTTATGCTTTTCAATTTGCAATATTTCTTGCATATCCTGCAAGAAGTTTGTTGCAGCTTGCATCTTGAAACCTTTGAGTCCTATAGATGTCTTGCGAAAGTGGTTGGAAAACATAAAAGGACTAGTAGATCAAGGGGTTGAATGCTTCGCACTATCATGTATGTCATGCCCACAACTGATCTCGGATTGATTATCCCGCTAGAGGTCAATAGGCCTACCTCGACCCGTAAGTTAATTATGATTATGAGGGGTTTGGGGCCAGGGGGCCCTCATGTGCATATGGTCATAATCAATGGTTGGAGGCCTAAACTCACGATGATGGATTTTTATGGGTCTTTCAGTGAGTCATAGGGGAACTGGATGATGTGGCCTAGATAGGCTGCAAAGGTGTCCAATGAGATGTCACAGTGCACTACTTGTGGTGCATGAGCCTTGGAGGGTATAAGTATACCCATTGGGCTCTCACTAGTGTATGCTTGATTGTGTGATTAGTAGCTACATGCTACTAGTGTGATTCCTCTTTCCCTTGTGATAGATCGATCCATAGCTTGGGGGCTAGAACCGTATGATCTAGGTTTGGTTGGGTTGGTTTGTCCACCATCCAATTCCCTTGTGTTGCTTTGTTGCGGCTTGCTTGGTGGTGAGGGACTTTATAGTGGTATCAGAGCCAAAGCTAAGCGGTTTTGCCATTGCGGAAGTGCTCAAGAGGTGGCCAAGAATTTGAAGATGGATCTTCATGGTGGGATCTTGATTCTTGGACTTTGTGGAGCCAAAGTATTGTGCAGAAGCTTGGTGGGTGATTCACGTCTCTCTTTTCAAATCATGGGTTTTCAAGAGGATATCAATTGTTTGGTAGATGCACTACCAAAGGTAGCAATCGGTTTGATAAAACATGCTCTTGAATGGTGATTTTGGAGAGATTTTGATTCACTAGGAACATTAAGTTTTATGCAATTACTTTTGCTATTTGCTTTTATGTTAAGCCAAAAATTTAGCTTCTTGAAAACTGAAATTTTGTGCTTTCAAAAAGCCGGATTTGTTAAGTACTTGTTAGCAAAACGATCCAATTTTTTTGGCTATGGTAGAGGAATGGAATGCTGGTTTATTTGGAATAAGCTTCATGTAGTTCACTTTCGGAATCATTAACATAAAGATGGTTTCCAAGTTGTTAGTGGATGTGCTTTTCCATCGTTATGGAATGATTGTGTTCCATGTGTTATGACCATTAAAGAAGCTCTTTTTATTGGCATAACAAAGAACATTTCCAGCATGGTTTTGTTTCAAACTTCTGGTGTAATCAGTAGCTTTTAAATTCCAGTTTAAATCACTGCTTTTTGTGAGGCCGTAAGGTGATTTTAAAAAAAGCTGAGAGCATAAAGCTTTGATAGAGGATGAGATTGAAACACTATGAGAATATAGCTTTCATTCTTAAGGCTGTAAAACCACATATTAGCGGTTTATTATGATAAACTGTTAATGTTTTCGGCATAAAAGCTAAGCTACATTCTTCGGGGCCACAGTCTCCATTCTTTCTTCCACAGGCTTAGTAACTTGCATCTACACAAGCATATTTTTCTGCAGTGTTTGAAGATAAATCCATAAGAGAAACAAGTAAAAAGCTGCAAGTAATTTTCAGAGACCTGCAGAAATAGTTAAAGGCCGGGTATTGCTTTTATTCAAGCACGTTTATGCTTGGCAATACCGTTAAAAACTTGTTTAAGGAAATTATGGATGAGCAACCTGTAGAAAACTGTGTAGATGACTTGGTATGCAGGAAAGACACGTGTTTGCTTTTCAACACTCTGCAGATCTGTTAAAGCCTCAACTTGTCCTGAGTCCTGAGTCCTAACTCTTGGGACCTGAGTCCTTCCTTGGTATTTTGAAACTTTATTTTGGAGGTTAAACTTTGACGTGTCACATTGGTGAAATCTTGAAATTCAAATTGATCATTGACGAACCATGAATCTTTGGTTGAAACTTGAAACTTGAGCTTTCAACCAACAATGGCACGTCATTCAAATGTTACAGGCTTGAGGAGATCCAGCGCCTCTGGCAAAGTAGATGAAAGTGGTTACATCACCCCTTGCATGCCATGGCCCACATACTCCATCCATTGTGGAGGACTGATGTCACATGTACATTGAATCCCTTGCCCAATGTAAATTGTAAATTGTAAATGGATAAGTCACCGGCCTGTGGAGACAATTGTAAATACCCTGTTTTTGGAATCAGAATCGATCTGTTTTTGATTGTATGGGAATCTTCTAAGGATTGTGTTTAAAATTTAGTTAGAAGATGTAAGGGAAGAGAAATTAGAAAACACTCTTGTAGTAGAAAAGTTGCTGATTACAAGTCCGATCGATTTGTATCAGAACTACTATTACAAGAAAGTGGTTTGTTGAAACTAGTTCCTTGTAGGTTGTGATCAGTTTGATCCTAGTGTGAATTAAGATCCGTGAGTTAATGCAAGGAATGAAATTCACTCTAACAATATATTCTTTTGAGATAATCTCCGTTGAGATTTTGATATGAAATAGCACTCTTTGAGAAATACTCTCTTAGAGTTCACTGGGTTACATGATTCTTAGTTAAAAAAGTGTTGTTTACAAATCATGTGAAATCTGTAGAGATATGCTATGTAGGGAATCTTTGTGAGATCAAAAAATTCTTTTGTACAAACTTTAATTCTTGTGGATCTACAAAGTATTCCATTGATTGACTTTATTTGCGTGCATAAACTAGTCAGTAGAACATAAGCATATTGATGAAAATTGTTGGAAGACAATTGCTCGTAGGTTAATAGTAATTTCTCAACGAGAATTGCTTATTAATCTAGAAGGGATTTGGAATCTGATTGAATGTGGCGTTAAATTTGGATCCACACCTAAACATTCAAATACTTCTAAATTAGAAACAACTAACCAGATCAGGAGCGTTACTTCTGAGTTAGTTGGTTTACATAATATTATCACTTAATGATACTGTAATTTATTTGTATTGCATATTAGTCACAACCTTTATGAGTCATTTTTGGATTCATTTAAAGGGTTTTTATGCATAGGATACACAAGAACTTTGGGTTTAAATCTTTTCCTGATTGGAAAAGGATGGAATGCTATCTCGGAAACTCAAGTGGAGTTGGATAGTTGATGTAAGCCAAAAGTTAGAACTTCTCGTAAAGGAGTTCCGATTAATATTAAGTTATTCTAGATTAGAACTTAAGAGTAATAAAATCTAGACGTATTCTAGATTGAATCCTAACTTTGGAATGACACTTGGTGCCATGTCTAGAGTAAGGAAGTTTTGAAGATTACAATTCTTAGATAAGCAACGTAATGAGAGTAATTGAAGTCCGGAACTTTCCTCATGGAAAGGACTTTTTTAAAGCAACTCATATGTCTTCTAAGAATAGTAATATTTAAATTCTCTTATTGCCAAGTATGGAATATAGATACAATGAGTTATGATTGATGAATCATAATTCTGATTCTAGTTTATACTTGATCATTAGGAGAGGGCAAAGTTCGTGGTGTGGTTACTCCGGAGGAATAAACAGAATAGCGCAATCTTGGTAGTGATTGGCCAAATTGGCTATGTTTATTTAGGTAAATACCTCCGCGAAAGCATCTGATCTAGCTCAGATACTTGTAGAGCGTCTATTTTGGCTTTACGGATTACCAAGTGACATTGTGAACGATTACGATCCAAGGTTCACCTGTCACTTTTGGTCGGCCAGAGTGCCTAGGATAGGGATCGACATTATGCTGATCGCCTCGAGACTTTCAAGTGGGGGATTGGGTGTATGTACGAATCCCGAAGGATTCTAGTGTGATGCGTATCGGCAAACATTACAAATTTGTCTGCTAGATAGAGGGGACTATATCCAATCTTGAAAAAGATTGGATCCTTGGCTTACCGATTGGATCTCCCGAAAGGAATGCAAGTGCACCCGGTGTTAGACTTAAGAAAAATCTGCGTGTAGGGGAACATCTTGGTTCTGGAGACTAATTGGACCTGTTGGATGAATCATCGGGTGTGACTCGACTTGAATTCGAAAGGATCTTGGATACAAGAACTAAACGATTGAGGAATTGTATAGTTATCGAGCATTTAGTTCGATGGAAGGGTCGCACAGACGATGATGATTCCTGAGAATATGAAGGTAGCTTGAAAAGGAACTTCACTAGCTTTAAGTTCTGAGGTCAGAACTTGATTAAGGGGGGAAGAATGTCATGCCCACGACTGATCTTGGATTGATTATCCCGCTAGAGGTCAGTGGGCCTACCTCGACCCGTAAGTTAATTATGATTATGAGGGGTTTGGGTCCCTCATGTGCATATGGTCATAATCAATGGCTGGAGGCCTAAACTCATGATGGTTTTTTTTTGTGGGTCTATTAGTGAGTCATAGGGAAACTGGATGATGTGGCCCAAATAGGCTGCAGAGGTGTCCGACGAGGTGTCACAGTGCACTACTAATGGTGCATAAGCCTTGGAGGGTTTAAGTATACCCATTGGGCTCTCACTATATATGCTTCATTGTGTGATTAGTAGCTACATGTTGTTGGTGTGATTCCTCCTTCCCTTGTGATAGATTGATCCATAGCTTGGGGGCTAGAACCGTATGATCTAGGTTTGGTTGGGTTGGTTTGTCTACCATCCGATTCCCTTGTGTTGCTTTCTTGCAGCTTGCTTGGCTAGAGTATCCTTGGTGAGGGACTTTATACGTGAGCTCAATCATGTGGAAGTTACTTCTCGAATCAATGTATCTCCAAAAACCATACGCTTTCAACATATCGTTCATAGACTAGCTGACATGTCTGACCTATCCAGAAATTCTAGCTTATTGGATGAACTAGAACTTAAGTTTGTTTCCAATCCCTTGAAAAGTGCTTTCCACAACTGCCAAGTGAGTTTAGAAATCAGAATCTTCATCACTATCAATATCATTTGGGAAGCCATATGGCCAAAACTTCTCGATGAAGGTTATGCTGGCTCATACTCTTTGACAACACTTTTGGTAGGGACTGATGTAGATGGATAACAGAGAGTCTAGATACTCTTATGCAGCCCTTACATCATCATAGTTAGTCCATAGCCAGGGATCTCACCTCTCATGGTATTCTCAGGCAGGACGGCTATTGGACTCCATCGGTATTTCTTTATCATCACTTTCGGAGGGCATACATCACCATACCCGTCAGTTTATATACAAATATACATAGGGTTTGGGATGGGTAGCTTGGAGTGAAGCCCCTTTACTACAAATCCATCTTTATGGTGACCGATTGTATGGGTTGTCCTATTCGCCCTAGATATCTATTTGTGGGTTTGTCACATGGATTGAGATTTGTTTTGGGACAGTTTAGGGTCTCATTACATCAGCTATATGTTGAGATGGCAGCTTTCATAGCACACCCAGGGAGGCCCGAGTATGTAAGATATGCTCACTTGCAGAGATTGAGGATGAGGATCATTTAATTTTCGGATGTCCCGTTTATTATGAGATAAGAGGACGATATTACTGCTTATATCGGGATGGAACTTAGCCAGAGACTAGATCAGTATGGATCCCCAGACTAATATCACGAATTTCTTTTCCAGACGCAGACAGAGACCCACAGGTGATACAAATGCCAGATCAGAGGATGAGATAGATATACCAGTTAGAGACAGACATCGAGCTAGGCGTCAGTGAATCAGATTGAGTCATACTTTCAGCAGACCGAGACATGGCAGGAGACATATTGCCCACAGGTCCAGGCAGCGGCAGCATCACTCGTCATGCTCAGAGCACCCCACGAGTTTGATTACGTCCTACTTTACAGAGCACTGGCCGAGACCTGAGCTTCGTGATATTTGGGTTCCTTTTCCATTTTTAGTACGATGACATCTATCATATATATTCTTGTTTGTTTTCTTTTACGGAGACGTTTTTACATGCTCCCATAGTATCGTACACACTTGAGATGTACATATTCGGTCTTTTGTACCCTCAGGTACCTACAAGACATTAATAAAGCTTTCTTTCTCTCTCTCTCTCTCTCAATGACAATTTACAGCTTTTAGTTAGGATGTTATGGTAATTAGGGGTGCTTGCCAGTGTACGAGTGTTCACGGTAGGAGACGACGACATCCTCTAGCAGCACCTACAATAACTAGACTGAATCTACGTATTACAATTCAGGGTTTAGGGTAATTTACAATGGTTTGCATAATCATGAAAAAGACAAAGTGAAAAAATCCTAGAAGGATGGACTTGTGATCTCCATCACTTCTAGATGTCAGATTATTGAATTTTAAATGCAGTAGGAGTGATTCACTTTAGGGAAACTACAAAACAGCAGTTTAACTAGCAGATGCAAAATCTGACGAAAAAGGTGAAGTGGCAAAAAGACGAAAAAGTGGATCTACAAAATTGTTAATACTTAAGGCACTACTCTTAATTTGAAAGGCGATAAAGTTGACGATGAGGGCTCATGTAACATGCTATTTACATAACATATGATGTGCCTTGAGAATGGAAGCTTTAAAACTCATCTATGAGCATGTTAATGACATTAATATGTACGAATCTAATGATCTTGTGCACAACGTTACCTAAGGTTTGTTCTTAAAATATGTAGAATTTACTTGCTAAGAACACGTGAATCAGATTATGCGATTATCTCCGATGAACTGGGAAGAACTGTGACGAATTGAGTACTCATAGTAATGAACCAAGGCTGTGCTATCCTTATTGAATTTTGGAGTATTACCTTGGAGCTTATCATTGCTTGGGAAGAATAAAATGGGTCCCATGAAACAAGAATGCATTGTTTTGGTTAATTCTTGGACCATTATCTTGATGTCTATTCATGTGTAGCGAGGCAAAATCTTCTCTGATGAGTTTGAATTTGACCTTGGGATGATGTGCATGGAAGGGATAGCTAGAAAGATGCCTTGTTGGAAAGCTTTCGCTTGCACTCAACTCCTGGACTTGGGAGCCCATTCACAAGGGACCCGAGCTGGCTAGAGCCCTTGTGGCCAGAGCCGCATAAGGAAAACCCAACAAGGCTAGAGTCCTTATGCAAGAGAGATGCTCCCTATGGTGGAGACCAAAGATGGCCACTTGGTCAACAAAATGGGTCTTGAAGAGTAATGCAAAAGAACAAGAATGGATGCAGCAATGCAAATGGCATGTTATATGCCTATAGCATGAAGACGAAAGAGTCATAGAAGCCGATCAGATGAGGAGAGTAAGGTGACATAACCTTCTTCACACATGGAAAGTTGCTGCCTTTCTTAATTTTCATAACTACTGTTTGCAGCAATAAGAGTAGGGCACTATCAATTTTGAAACATTCAGTAGTGCTCTTTGTATATTCTAGTGTGCTCAATCAATTATTTTCTAAGTATACTGTGGCTGTGTTACAATGGGGTCCCGTTAATTTTCTCACAAATGTTTCTGTTTTCCCATTCTGGGCTGCTTCCATAGCTTATGGTGGAAAGTGTGGCTTATAATGCTGAATTCTTATCAGCTTTGATCTTTTGTTTGTTTATCCACATCTATTTAAACTTCATAACTCTTATAACAGGTGGATGTTTGGAGATGCATTGAACTTGCCTTTTGAAGAAGGAACTTTTGATGCTGTTACAGTTGGTTATGGACTCCGGAATGTAGCTGATATTCCACGGTCTCTGAAGGAGATATATCGTGTTCTTAAACCAGGTAAAAGGAGGTCCTCTATGAATCTTTAGGCTTGTGAGATGGAAGGATACCTACCATAAGTTTAAATGTTTTAGCAAGCACATCGTAACAGAAGTCAAATTCTGCATTCACCCTAGGAATTTTCATGTGTTTTAGCAGGCTCCAGGACATCGGTTTTGGATTTTAATCGTAGTACAAGTCCTCCTACAAGAGCTCTACAAGTAAATACCACCCATTTCTAGTTTCATGATCTTTTATGATATAATACAGGATTGGATTATGAAACTTGTACATTCATTACATTAACAAGACTTTGCCATCTGTTTCTAGTTTATTTGTAATGTCTACATTATGGTAACTCTGGTTTGCAGTTCAAGGTCGTGAGTAATGATTTAAGTTTCGTATGTTTTTGGTATTTGTTCTTATCTTTCACTCGTGTCTTTCTGGTTGTCATTTACTTCTTAGTCAACTTTGCGTCTTGCCCAAGCAATTTCGATTCTCTCAAAACATATATGCTCCTCGTGTATGAGTACCGATGAATCTATAAATCTTGTAGACTAGTTTCTACTCTTTTCTTATATTGCACCTCCGCTCAACTACATGAACGATTTGTCTGAACTATATCTTAGCATTTAGCTATATCTCTCAAAGCAATATGTACACAATACATTTCAAGCTATCAGAAAGCCTAGCACTGAATCATAGCATATCCTTTTGTGTCCAGTCTGCTGATAGTTTGAGTGATAGATGAGATTAGTTCAGTCTTATTAGTAGAGATATGTTCTTTTTCATTATCTGATATGGGTAGCCTTGATCTGGAAGAGAGCAGCATGGTGCTAAATACTGAAAACGTTTCCAGTGTAAGCATGATACCAATGTACTGACATGGCTGCGCACCTGTGAACCGAGTTGTTGCAAGTGGTTGAGGCACTTTTGCAATCATTTCATGTTTTGTGTTCACAGGAATGGATTCTTGACAATGTAGTTGTTCCTGTAGCAAGACAAGTTGGTGCAGAAGAAGAATATGCATATTTGAAGGGATCAATTTCAAAATTTCCTACAGGTATCAGCTTCGCAGAGCTCAAATAAGTCTTAGTACTTACCAAGAGATCTTTCATCTTTGAACTGCTCTTGCGTGATGATCCCCACCCATGAATGTCTAAATCCAAAATACTTATAGACAGTTCTGAATTCCTGATGTGGTTTAGCAGTTGGAATGTGGGAGAAATGTTTGGAAATTTAGTTGAATTTCTGCTGAAGGAAGGTGTTGTACTGTTAATGTTTTGGGTTTGAGGAAAACCTGATGGAATTTAATTTGGCACTTGGGTTTTTGCACAATAAATTTCGGCTTAGGGGATGGTTTCATTGGATATATTTTTCACTTGGGGAAAACATGAGAGGACCTTGTTCGAATTTTAAATATCGTTGTGCTCATTTTAGAAAATTATAGTCATGCCATCCAATTGTTTAATTTTGTCATTTTAAGGTATGTCTCCAGAAATATCAGGAACAAAATACCTAATTGTCAGTATGCTTATGACTGTATGGGGAAAATGTGTTACATGCTTTTGAATTCCTGTAAGTCCTATAAGTTGATCCTACATAACTTCTGGTGGCCTAAACTTAAAAAAGATGTTTGTCATTATGTGACATGTTGTTTTTAGTGCCAAATTGATAGAGTTGAAAGGATTGAAGTGCATGTATCTTTGCAACCCTTACCTGTACCTGAAGGTAGGTGGAGAGCATTTCCATGGACTTAGTTACACATTTACCATGTGCGTAGCAACAACATAATGCTATCTTAGTTTGTTGACAAACTCATAAAAGTAGCTCACTTCATCCCTACAAAAATAGCTTGTTGTAGTTGAATGGTTTAACCAACATGTTTTTAGACTTCACGGATTATATAGATTCATTATGTTTGATAGAGGTTCATGATTAATAGGTGAATTCTAGATTGTTGCGTATAATAACTTAGAGATATAGTTGGGAATCAGTACTGCTGATCATCTTGAAACAAATGGACAAATTTAGAGAGTCAACCAAACAATAAAAGATATACTTAGGGCCTTTGTTGGTAGTAAGCAAGCACAATGGGAGTGCTACTTGCCATTGTTGGATTGTGCTTATAATGATCAAAAGAATGTATCTAGAAGAATGAGTCCTTTTGAGATTAATTATGGTTTTAGGTTTGCTTGGTAAGCATGGCTCAAAAAGTTCCTAGTGTTTGTCGAATTTCTAATTCAAATAAGTTACACGCTTGAGTTGACTAAGGTAAATGTTAGGTAGGCGATGGCGATGGATTGGGATGAAACCTATGTAGATCAAATTGTACTTTGAGTGATCTTAAGGAGCTTCTCCAAATTATGAAGAGTTCAACTTCTCTAGTAACAAGGAAGTGTTCTAAGCTATTTTTGAAATTTTGTGGACATTGGAGATTTGTTAAAAGGATAAATGAAGTAGCAGATAAGCTAGCTTTACTTGAGGATTGTAAAGTTCATCTTGTTTCTCATGTTTCATGTTTAAAAAGGGTTTTACATGATGGAGATAACTTACCGACTGTATACAGGTCATGTTTTGTTGTGGGAGCATGGGGAGGTGATGCATGTACGAGTGAGGGCATTAGACTGAAGCTAGAGGGACTATAGAATCGTTTGCTCCGTGAGTACATGGTTGTGGCATGAAAGACCTCTTAGTGATGCTATCTAAGAGATCGAGCACATATTGCATGCACAATACCCATAGCTCGCCATCGATGACGATGGTCCTTGAGGGGGGAATGGATGTTACATGCTTTTGAATTCTTGTCCCATTTTAAGAAGTACATTTGTAAACCTTGTAAAATTTGGTGACCACTTGTAAATTGAAAAATAAAAAGGGTCATTGTTTGGACGTGACAAGCTTGTAATTGACATAGGGGTATTGGGTCTCATTGAGAGTCTGCTAGACTAACTTTCTAAGGTGTAGGAGTTGACTGGTCAAAGCACACTTGTCATATGCTAATTGAGATGCATGGCCCAATGCATATGGCTTGTCTATATCTTCCAGCCAATTTGAGGTAGTGGACATGGTTGACCACATACGGTCTAATTGAAGACGTGGCTCAGACTTCAGATCTGTATGTTCTAATAGGATTAATTCCAAGTAAATCTGAAAAGTTGATTGTTCTCCAATCCCAAGGAATGTTATTAGTGGATGTCTAAGTGTGAGAATCCCAAAAGCATGTAAGTGCTAGAACTTTGTGGCAGGTGCATCACATTGTGAGATTGGCAGCAACTTGTAATAAGCTACTTTGAGAGACTTTAAAGTTTCCAATAAAAAAAGTTGCTATTATTCTAGACGCTTATAGATAAGAGAAAGGAGAAAGTATGGATATAGAACGAGATTATTGCCTAACAGAATCTGCCTGACGTCTTCCAAATATGAAGTATTTTATGCATGCTTTAAAATTATTGAACTATTAAATAATCCAATAAACTCCATTTGACTTTCTTGGTCATTGTTTGGTGGTGGATATATGCCTGCTTTACCAACTCCAGTCAATGTTGTATTTTTTCAAAATGAAAGAGTAAAGAGCTTTGCCTACTTTGTAGAACAAAGATACCTTTGCTCATTGCTATTTTTCGGTATACAAACCCTAAAGATCTCAATCTAACCCTAGCCCTACAACATCTGAGAAGTTGATAGAATCTGATTCCAAAACAACATTACATCATCTGAGAAGTCTACAAAACCAGCATAGAATCTTACAACATCTGATTCCAAAATCCGCATTGAATTTGATTCCAAAACAACATTACATCGTTTGAGAAGTTTATATAACCAGCATAGAACTTACATCTGATTCCAAAACAACTTTACATCAATTCATGTTATATTGAATCTGATTTAAAACAGCAGTCGCATTACATCATCTGAGAAGTTTATAAACCTAGCATAGAATCTTACAACATTTGATTCCAAAACAACATTACATAGAATCTGATTCCAAAACAACAAAAACATACCCAGACTGTCCATCATTCGCACCAACTCCATTAAACTCCGAAATAGGTTCATAGGATTTTAGTCCACTAGCTTGGTTTATGCACTCTTCCTGCATCTTCAAACTGTACAAGTTATCAAAATATCAACAACCTGCATCTTTCAGGAAAAAGTTGCCATCACATCATCCAAAGTCACAAGGGTCGGTGCTTTTATGGCCTTCCAAACTGCAGCAGCCCTCGCCATATCCATGCCTTTTCCCTGAAATGGCACCACCCAATGTAGCTGTTGGATAATACTTACCAGTCCTTAGCATAGCCAACAAAACCTATGTTGGCTGATTCTAATGAATCCCCAAGATACTCGTCCAGAGCTACCCAAGAGCACCTCTCACCTTAGACCGAGGAGGTCTCTGCGAGATGAACGAAGACTGAGAGCCGAGGAATACTAGTTAAGCATGATAGACAGAAATTGTGTAAGCCTCATGGTGAATCCCGAAAGATGGAATGACTATGTAGGAACTAGTATTTCTAGGAAAATGTAATAAATGCAAGTAGACCCCTCTTACAAAAGTAGAGTGAGTTGCCTTTTGATGGTGACCTCTAGTGGAGGAGATAATTCCACTTGTAATTTGTGTAATTTGGAATTGCCACTAGCATGCCACCTAAGGAGCTCTCTTGCTTATTTAAGAGACTCCCCCTTTGTAGAGGGGAGCTTTTTGTGTATTGTATCTATTCCATGCTTTAATGAGAAATAGCTTCCATGAGTTTGACGCATCCTTGAGCTCCTTGATCATTCTTGTTTCTTGAGTGATGTATTAATGATCTTGCCCCTCCATCTCCTTTGTGTGTGGTTGTGGATCTAGGGAGGACTAGCTTTCTGGCTTTTTAGATTAATTTAGGATTCAGCATTGTGGTAATTCGTCATGAGTTGGTTTGTGGTGTAAGTCTTGCAAATCCATTTGCATTCCATTTCTTGATGTTCTTGAAATCCAAGAATCAAGAAATGTGTGTTTCTTGATCCTTGGAATTTCAAAATGCTGCTAGTATAGTTCTTGTTTTTTGTTTTGTAGATTGATGTACGTGCAGATTAGTTGTAATTAGTTTAGGATCTGATTCAGTTCGTGTTGCAGCAACGTAGAAGTAGAATCATGAAGGTTCAACGGATCTGCATGCTGATTTTATAGTTGAACGTTTTGATTACATGTTGGTTTGATTGCATGTGTGATACAGTTCAAGAGAGACCTCCCTGGATTGTCCTCTGACAGGCAGGACATTTTCTACAATGAAGATCAGTCCCTCTCTGCCTGATTTAAGCCTTAAACAAAAATGTTAACATCCAAGAAATGCCCAACGTAGCCTGGTGACAAGCAGAACAAGAAACATAACCTGCAACCAGAGAAGTAGGTAAGAGTTATAACCAGTTAACAGATCCTCTAGAGCAGGGGATCTGTCAACAACCTACTACCAGTCCTTAGCATAGCCAACAGAACCTGCGGAATGGTTGAATTGATCCTACTTTCATATGATAAACTGAAAATCTAAATGCTCGCTGCAACAAATTAACAGCATTTATCGAGGTTCACTTTTTGGTATCAAAACAAGCCGAGGCTTCAAATTTCAGTGACGACCAACAAAGGAAAGGTAATGGCTTCGAAAGTTAGGGGATGGATGCAGACATTTGCCCAGCACATCACAAACTCGTATAATATCTTTAGAGTCCAGAAGGGAACTATCTAGATTCATTTTTTAGAGAGTTTCCTTTACAGGTTTCTACTTGTTCAAAACCAATTAGGCTATCAAAGAGAAAATTACATTTGAGGTCAAAATTAGGCTTACACCAAGTAAATCGATGATTCCAGTTTGTCGAAGCATGTTCGTAGTCAACCTGCTTTTGGCTACTCTTTTTGTTATCACACTTCATGTACTCGAACTGGTCCAACATTATTGCACTTTCACAAGTACTAAACGCATGTATGTCATCGACCCTTTGCTTTGAATCAATGACTGCTAGCACTGTCACTATTGATTCTTGTCCTAAAGTTACATTTTATCAACTTGGTAACAAGAAAGGATGTCAGACTTGCATTACAATTTGCTTTTAGAGCTAATGATTGGTGATTGTTTATTTTTGCTGTAGGAAAGGAGCAAGAAACACATGCAATTGAAGGAGGTTTTTCTTCAGCTCTACATTATGAGATAGCAGGAGGTTTGATGGGGGTGCTTGTGGCAACGAAATGAATCAAAAGGTTTGTGATGGTTAAGTTGTCTCAGCCAATTGTGAGAGTTTGCTAGGCAGAGGATGAGCGTTCAAACTATTTTTCAATTGATTTTCCAGAGTGAATCAGGGCTGAATTTTTTTGCAGATTGTCTTCTTTTTGGCTTTATCTATTTGATCTCCTTTTTGAAGTAACCATGTGAAAAGACTTTATACAGCCTTAAATTCTCAATAATTTGAGAACAATGGGGAAAATCATGTTGATAATCCCCAGTTTTGATGAAAACATTGGCTCATAAGAATGATGTGCTGAACTTCATCATATGGCCACGTTGGCCCTGCTGTTGCAAATGGGAGCTCTTGTTTATTTGGCAAAGTTTGGCGGCTCGATTCCTTCGCTTGATATCCATTGGGCTCTTTTAGCATCTGGAATCCGTTAGAAGAATGGTATATGTTACTCTGATAAAAAATGAACGAGAAAGTTGGCCTTTGTATTGTACAAAAGGTCTACTATTTTCAAATGAAAAGGTATGATTTCTTATGTGCTGAAGTAGAACACTAATTGCTTGTCATGACTCTCTTGTTACAACACTCCTAAAGTGCCAATGGAAGATATTGTTTGATGGAAAACATAGTTTGGGAGGGAGAGGGTGCTCAACCACTTGAACTCAAATGGCCACACATTAGTACTTGGAAGGTTGAAATAAAGTATAATATGCCTAGATAGATATTGAGGCTTGGTGTATATAAAAATAGCATAGGTTTCCTTTGCACAAAGGTAATACTGATAAATTTTTGATGGATTGCTTGCAAATTTTGATTGAAGCATAACAATTATTTTTAGATCATATCACTCACTATCAAGACAATGTTCTCTCTCTCTCTCTCTCTCTCTCTCTCTCTCTCTCTCTCTCTCTCTCTCTCTCTCTCTCTCTCTCTCTCTCTCTCTCTCCACACACACACACACACACACACACACCCCAACACCTTACTATATTACTATTTTTCATCTCAAAACCTTGAAAAAATTGACATTCACTTTCTTTCTACTGCGTTCGTCTACTATAAGATAAGACAATTTCGTTAGAAGAGAAGGTCTAGATTGGCATCCTATGCAAGCTTATTATAAATAAACTTAGTCTTGAGAAGGCCAAGAGCACAAAGTCTACAAACTACAGAAGGTCTTTTATGGGTTAAAGCAAGCTCCAGAGCTTGGTTCGAAAGGCAGCATCAGTTTACTTCCAGTTCTGCAGATTCAAACGTGTATCTACTGTACAGCTGCTCAAGCTATGTTATAATAGCATTATATGTCGATGATTCGTTAATCATCAACAATTCGAATCAGCTATTGCATGAGACCAAAGCTCTATTATCAAAAGAATTCGAAATGACTGATTTGGGCCACATTATACACTGGTACGACGAACACACTAAAATCAAAACTTCGCAAAAAGGTCATTACTATGAAAAGTTTTTACACTTGGTGTGTGTGGTTGGGTTAGGGATTGAACCTAGGACCTCTCCCATTCCGGTACTTGGTTTATGCACTTATTAGCATGGCGTAAGGCCTGATACGATAATATTAGGGCTTGGCCTATCGCTAAGTAACTACACGCTGTTTGGGAAGATTGGACTATGATTTATAAACGTTATTTGTGTTGTTAAGTAGTATAGCTTCTTTTGGACATAGATAACAATTGATGCTCAACTATGACACCTGTCTTCCCCGTTGTACTAACTCTTGCAGTTTTGTGTTGTGGGATGGTGGCATGTATCAGCTGGACGTCTTGAAAGTGCTTACGCTTTATGGTGCTTTTTTAGTACTGTATTTACTTTTCAGCTTTATGTAACCTTGTTGAAATATGAATAAAGGCTTCAGTCTTGCTTTGTCAAGAGGAACTGTGTGATACTTCGTTATATATATATATATATATATATATGCAATGCTTTACTTGAAGGCCACTCATTGTAAATGCCATGCTAATGTATAGTTTATAGGATCTTGTTTGTTTTTGCAGCCATCTCCTAGGCTCTCCGTTGGATCGGATCTGACTTGCCCACGTACTACACATGACACCCAAGCTACTTCTTCTCGGAGGAAAACGGTTTAAACATTGGAAAGCTCTGCAAAAAGTGTTGAGATACATACAAGCCACAAAGTACTATACTTTGTGTTATGATGGAAATTCAGAGGAGACCATTAATTCTGAAAGCCTATTCTGACTCAGATTGGTCTGGAGACGTGGATACAAGAAAATCCACTTTTTGCTACCTATGTTTTTTTGCAGGAGGACCCATTTCATAGAACAGCCGAACGTAGAGATGCATTTCTTTGTCCTCTACCGAGTCCTAATATTTTTCAACCACCTCCACTGTCAAGGAAATTATTTGGCCCAGAAGACTAATCCAGGATCTAAAATTTCAACAGATCAAACCAACAATACTTTATTGCAACAATCAAAGTTGCATAGCACTTTTTATGAATCCACGAACTCACTTTAAAACTAAATATATTGAAGTTCAATTTCATTTTCTAAGAGAGAAGGTTCAAAATAAGGAAGTCGAATTAATTTATTGTCATACCAATAATATGTTGGTTGATGTATTTGTTGGGTTTGTACTATTCTGATACCAGCTTGTTGGGTTTCTATTGTTCTGATACCAGCTTGTTGGGTTTCTATGTATGGATGCGGAATGATTAGAGAGAACTCAACATGCAAATTATAATAGGATCTTAACCAAACTATAGATTCAGACTATAACTTAGATCGACATGAGGAATATCTTGTAGGTGTCGAAGACAACCATGAAGAGAGCGAAACAGTTAGGCGTCTAAGACATCCATGCTTTCTTCGAGATTAGATATTCTGAGTGGAGCGAGTATCAGTGAGTGAGAGAGAAATTATAAAAAAACATTCACAATGGAACACACTGAAGAAAATAGAGAATCTGAATTAAGCTGTTGTGAATACAACTATCATATCACGATCCTGTACTCGAGAATAGTTCACAGTAATAGCGCACTGTGTGCTGTGATCTTACTATGCTAGTTACAGATTGAATGCTGTCTCTACTTCTTGAATTACTTTCACTCTCAATAAGATCTCTGATCCTATGGAATTAGATAATTATGATACAATGGAGTTCACGGAGGAACTCTGAATCACGCTTACATCAACTCTTATTCTAACTCCTCCTTTTAATCGTGTGTTGCCGTTATGTTTATTACATGCAACGGTTATGACAATTGTGTGGGCAACGAGCGTGAACTAGTGCAGTTACTGCATAGTACTAAAATGAACTGTGACATAGTTTGCGTTGGACAGGGTAGAGGAAGAGCTCCATTTTGAATGGTGACAGTCGACGATCGTCGAAGACTTTGAGCAAGTCGAGTAGATTGGCTTGCTCTTGAGAAGATGTTGATGTCGATGACTTCTATATGGAGTTTGATGTCAGGATGTCGACGAAGTCGAGTCGGTGAAGTCGATGACGTGGACTTCGATGAAGTCGATCCTGCGTCTGTTTCAAGTCGATATATTGCACAAACGTTCGACTTATGCGAATAAGGCTGCATGTCGTTGTAGAGAGATATAATATATTTACATAGTATACTGGTGCTCAGGAATCGAATTCGGGTAGCTGACAGAGGCTTAGTCAAGATATCAGCCAACATACTGTCAGTCGCACAGTAACTTAATTTGACAAACTTGTTCAGAACTTTCTCTCTAAGAAAATGAGATTGAAATTGATGGGTTTAGTTCTAGAGTGAGTTCGTGGGTTCAGAGATAGAGCAATACAGCTCTGATTGTCGCAATGGAGTATAGTTGGACTGAATTTGAAGCAATCTTTTGAGCTAAATGATTTCCTTCACTGCAGAGGTGGTTGTGACATATTCGAACTCTGTGAAAGACAAAGAAATGCATTTATGCTTTTGACTATTCCATGAAATGGGTTCTCCTACTAGAAAGCAAAGATAGCCAGATGTGGACTTTCTTGTGTCCACATTACCAGGCCATTTAGAGTCGCAGAATAAGTAAGAAATGTCAAGGCATCCTCTATATTTCCATTATAACACAAAGCATAGTGCTTAGTGGCTTGAATGTATCTTAGTGCTCTAAGTAGAGCCTTCCTATAAGGGAAGCTCCTAAAGATCTTGCTTACAAGACAAACACAATGGATAACACACTATGGAGAAACCACCCAACCAAGTAGAAGCATCCAATTAAACTCTAGAAGCTTCACCCCCAAGCCAAGGATTAGGAAGCATGAAAATAGAGTGAGAGCTTGATAATGAATCAATCACAAATGTGTGGAGTAGGACGAGTCCTCTTCTTATAGAGCCATGAACCACTTGTGCACATACATGCAAGGTCCTAACTCTCCTATACTTAGATTCCTCCATAATAGAGTCTCAATGCTTAGATCCTCTATTCATAGAATTGCTATTGATGACTCTACACATGCACATGTCCTAGACCTTGTACTAACTCCATTTAGTGTGTTCTGGGCCTCACAAGGATATTAGTTACTTTCGGGTCATGTCCAGTATGACGTGAAATAACTAATAACTTGTTTCACTAGAGTATCGTCTATCCAAGACTAGGAGTATACTGAATTCTATGTACTGGTCATGGACATGTCGGAAAGTGGTAATGCAGAAGATAGGTCTAGTTTAAAAAGAAAAATCTTTCGTGCATGGCGGAATAAACTATCTTCACGACTACGCCTATCAATTTCAAACAAGACAATAGTGATGGAAATCACGTTTGAACTTATAGTAACTAACTTTGAAATCGTCAGTACTACAGTGATTACGTAGCCAAACAATAAGGCATTGCCAGACAAATAATTAGTCGCGAAGAAATACAGAAACACATATAGTCTGAGATGAAATTGAATGCAATAAAGAATAGTATTGATTCAAAACGAAACAGAAGTAAATGAGTACAATAAGTTGCGGATTGAAGCCGTGTACTCTATGCTGTCTTTGAGCGGCTAAAAATGAAAGTTTGAATTAATGCGCAATACTGATGAGCAGTAGCGCAATAGCAATCTTTAAAATAACTCTAAGAAGTGAGCTAGAATGCTTAGGAGTGTTCAAGCTCGCAAGCTTGAGAGAGAGAGCTAACTATTCAAATGCTTCTGATAATTCTGATTTTCAATGAATTAATCTGTATGAAAATGAACAACTATTTATACTAAGAAATTAGGTCGTCAATTGCGATCGCCAATTGGCTGGTGATCCGCTGACATCCATCCGATCCTTGTCATTGATTGCTGATAAGCAGTGAAATTGGCTGTAAACGTTCTGTCTGCATAAATGGACCAACACTAGCTCTGCAGAAATGAACTAAAACAGCCACAAGCGACACTGTCGGGTTTTTTTTTTTCGCAAAATAGCGAAAAAGCCGAAGGTGCCTTTAAATCTCATTTAGGGTTGTCCCACACTTTGTTAGAGTCATTCCCTTAACATTTGAGGCTCTTTTGAAAAAGCGAAAAATGCGACACTGCATATTTGCACGAGATTCCTAACAGGCGAAAAATGCGAAAAAGGCGACACTTTTTACACGAGATTTCTGTCAGGCGAAAAATGTGACACTGTTGTTAAATAGATTTGACGTTGTAGAAGGGAAAAAAGCTGTCAATTCCCTGTGGAGGTTGCTGGTGGTTGGACATTGTAGCAGATGTCAGAATATCGGTTTTGCGTTCCTCCTACAAGGACTCATGTCATATTAGTATCTTTTTGCATTATGGAGCTGGTGAATTGCGTGGTAATGTAGAAGTTTGCAAGAAACTTTTCGAGTGAGCAGTAGGTTGAGCGGTTGGGTGCTATGGTGCTCGTGTTGTGTTGTTGTGAGGATCCTATCGGGAGTCATAACTAACGTGTCGGGCATGTAGGATCTTGTTGGGTTGTTTTAAATAGCCTTTGAAACTGCGTTTTCTGACATAGTCGAGACACTCGACATGGTACTTGGTCTTGACTGGGCAATCGACTATGAAATGGCCGGTTTCACCATAGATGAAACATCTGTTGTTCAATGGCCGTTGTATAACGACATAGCCATCTTGTATGGTGAATGGTTCTGGACTTTCAGGTGGATATTCATGATAAGTCAAAGAATCTCCAGACTGTGACGATTGTTCTTCATATTGTTGGACTGTATGTGCTTGGATACGCTGATATAAGGACAAGCATTAGCAGGATGCGTAGCCCGACAGTGACTGTTATGTCATATAAATTACTACTTGTGTAAATAGACTTAGAATTCAGATACATTCTAAGGTCAAAGTGTTTCAATTTTTTAAATCTAGAATATCTCTTTGTGCATAAATGGATTTCGATGGAATGGTAGTTTATGTTACTCGGGTTGAAAATATTTGAAGGAAAACTCATGTTTGTAATAGAGTAAATCCTTTTATGGAATGCACTTATTATTGACTTTTCATTAATTTGGATGTTTTCATATATCATCTTTCTAGTTAACTTTTATTGAAATTGATAATTTCTTTAAAAGGAGGGGTGAAGTGATGGGATAAAAATCTATTTGGGAATCTGTGGGTTGCATAGTTTTCGAAAGAAAACCAGCTGTGGTATAGAAATGAGATTGTTCTGAAAGTAATTTAGGATAGATTCAAAGTAAGATACCTAATTGGAACTTTTTGAATAAGAGAAATTCTCTAGGGATTGTGTGGACAATCTGGAACTAGAACAGGTTTGAAATTTGAATCATTATTTATAAGTAGTACAGTGAAAGGTCAAAGATTACTAATTGCATTTTGATTGGAATAGGAGTAAGTTTGATCAGAATTAGTCTGAGAGTTTTGTATTGGATCAACCTAATCTTAGTTTAGTACTAATCTCGGAGAGGGGTTGATTGAGTGGAAGAAATTATGTAATTAGAGATAAGTTGAATTGGAAAACTGTTGAGAGTGAATGTTATTCATCTCAGAGATTTCTCGGATATGTTATTCACTCATGAGAAATAGAAATTTTTTTAGTAGCTGAGTTTCAAGATTCTCGGTGAAATATGTGAGTAACATATGTGGGTTTTGGAGGAATCTGCTAGATAAGAATGTTTTTATATACTGGGTCATAGTGAGATTATTCACATATGTGCACAATTAATCTTGTATGAATCTATTGTGTATTCCTAATTACTAAGGTTATTTAGTGCACTTAACCTAGTCGGTGAACACAAGCATATGATCAAGTATTGTTTTGACAAATACTTGCAGAGTTAACAAATCTTTGTAAGGAAGATATATGGATTAACTTATGTATGATTTGGATAAGGATCAAAATGTGGTATCATACTAGTATAATTGAATTCTTCACCTAGACATTTGAGATTTCTGAATCATTGGCAATTAACTTGAGTAGTTGATTACTCCAGGATGAAGTTATTTAGTAAAACAATCAGTGTGATGTGGATTCATCAGGCACTGATGGATTTTGTATTATATTGTTTGTAAGACGCATGATTAGTAAATCATTTGGGTTCATCGGTTAATTATGTGCATTGGATATACAATATTCTTGGGATAGAGTATTCATGAGTTAAGGAATAGACTCAGCTCATTAGTGATTATATCCTAGAGCGCTCAATTGGATAATGAATCATAATGAATCCGAGAATAATAACTGAATTGATATTCAGCAGGACTTTGGGTATCTAGATTTTATTCTAGACGATAATCTAAAGATTTTTGTAGTGAAGATGATTGTCATTATCATTTTGGTATGCTTTCTGTCTTTAACTACTAGTGGTTTATAGAACTTGAATATGTCACACTTCAGTCAAAGAATCTTGTTTGGAGAGTATTTCTAAAATCCAGTATTTTCCTATTGGAAAAGATTTTATTTCTTCTCGAGTTATGTTGAACATATACTCCAATATTATGTAACTGATTAAGCATGATTTTGGATTCCGAAAAAGTATGATTGACGAATCATACGAATCTGAATATTTATGGTTGACGGATCATAAATAGTTGCTTAATTGTTGTTAGTGGATTATACGGAATTGTGATAATACTTAAGTGTGACGATTAAGTCTTGATCTATTAATTGAGTAAGAATTTAGATCTGTATTTTGAATCTCTTTACTCTAATATTTTAATTGAGAACCCATGGATCTCACAGTCATTCTCACAAGAAGTATTTTATTTGTGGAGAATTTAATTTATCTAGTGGATGCTATTCGGCTACAGTTTACGGTCTGCAGATGCTTGAGTACAGTATTTCTTTTGATCGAATCTCCAGATATCATAGGAGACAAACAAATCTATTAAGATGAATGAGTGCTATTTTCTTGTATTTGATGCTAGAAACAGTAGCATTAACTCAAAAGAGTATTTAGGATACTTAGAGTTGAGTTTTAATCAATTTATATCTTAATGATTCTCCTAAAGATTATAGTTGAATGAATTATCATATCTTAGGGATAGTTGTATTTGGAAGCTTTTTATGAATTGTCTGCCAAAGTTTGTGGATAATTTCAGACTTTAATTATTATTTTTTCTTTAACTTTAATCTCCTAAGTTAGGAAATATTTCACTTAGTGGTTCATGTAAGGGTTTTACATGAAGGTGATCTTACTAACTTGTGGTGAGTGTAACCCAATTGAGAAATTTATCACTTAGTGTAACTTTCAAACTTGAGTTGTACTCCAGAACAAAGATTAACGATTGAAAATAGGTTTATCTCTGAGTACTTGTTTGATATGAGAGTCAGACTAAGGATAATGATTTTCTAGGTTAATATTGAAGGTTAAAAGAATTTTCCTGTAATTATTTTTTGTTTTGAGGAGCTTCTAATGATAGAAGCAATTTAAGGAGGGAAGAATGTTATGGCCATATTCGGTTAAGGACATGGAATAGTCCTAATATGGTGGACCGGCCCATCCGGTACTCGAGATTGTTGGTCACGTCGTGATTTAATTCCATGGCAAGGCCAGTTTGTGACTAATAACCTTGAGAGGACCCAGACACTCTAATGGAGACATATGGATGTGACCTATTTATAGTTGACCTGCATGGGGATTGCATGGATTCATACACAAGAAAAATATGAATCAGACTCCCATCTTGGAAGAATTTGGAACATTGGTCAGACCGGAAGAAATGTTGACAGTGTTGAGTCAGAAACACAAGGGACTCAACTAACTAAGAAAGATAAGAAGATTGTGGAACAGTTTACCATTCGAGATGGATTGCTATTTCGGAATGGAAAAATTTGTGTACTTGGGGATGATGAGCTCAAACGCGAGATTTTGTTTGAATGTCAGGATATACTCTGTGTAGGACATCCCGGTATGCACAAGACTCTAGACTTGGTTAAGAGGAAATTTTATTGGCTAAAGCTCAAGCCATATGTCGAGTCATATGTTGTTAAATGCAATCAACTAGCAAAGGCTGAACGCCATAAGACTGGTGGTTCCCTGATAAGAGATGGGAAAGCATATCTATGGATTTTGTAGTTGGACTTCCGAAGATCCAACGACAAAATGATTCTATTTGGGTTGTAGTGGATCGGTTAACTAAGTTAGCTACTGTTGGCTGATTTTGACGAATCCCCAAGATACTCGGACAGAGCAACTCAAGAGCACCTCTCACCTTAGACCAAGGGAGGTCTCTGAGAAGACGAGACTAACGAAGACTAAGAGCCGAGTATGAGAGCCGAGAAATGCTAGTTAGGACTGACAAGCAAGAACTGTGTAAGCCTCATGGTGAATCCCGAAAGATGGAATGACCATGTAGAAACTAGTATTTCTAGGCAAAGTAATAAATGCAAGTAGACCCCTCTTAAAGAAAGTAGAGTGAGCCACCTTTTGATGGTGACCTCTAGTGGAGAGCATTATTCCACTTGTAATTTGTGTAATGTGAAAATGCCCCTAGGATGCCACCTAAGGAGCTCTCTTGCTTATTTAAGAGACTCCCTCTTTGTGAAGAGGAGCTTTTTGTGTATTGTATCAACTCCATGCTGAAATGAGAAGAGCCTCCACGAGTTAGATGCATCCATTGAGCTCCTTAATCATGATGGTTTTCTTGAGTGATGCCCCTATGATCATGCCCTTCCATTCATATTGTGTGTGGTTGTGGACTTAGAGTGGATTAGTTTTCTTGCTTTCCTAGTTGTGGATTAGTTTTCATTTCTTGTTTGTGGATTAATGTAGGAATCAACATTCAAGTAAACTAAATAGGCTAGAAATGTGGTATAAATCTTGCATATCCTCCAACATTCTAGTTCTTGATGTTCTTGGAGTGTCCAAGAATCAAGAAATGTGTGTTTCTTGATTCTTGGACTCTCAAATTGCTGTCTAGTTTTGTTTCTTGTTTCTTGTTTTTTGTATTTAGGTAGAATGTATGCTTAGTTTAGTTTTTAGTTGTAAGGATCTGTTCATTTTGTTTTTGTAGCATTAGAAGTAGGAATCCATCGTTGTTCAACTGAGTAGCAACGTAGATCATTTGTTGAACGCATTGGCTTGCATTTTGGTTGATTATGCATGTGCATTCAGTTCAAGAGAGATCCGGATGCATGTGCATTCAGTTCAAGAGAGACCCATCCGGATGTCCTCTGACAGGAAGGACATTGCTACAACGATTATCAGCCCCTTCTGCCTAATTTGGGCCTTAAAACAAGCAAGATAATGATCATGAAAGGTCCGCAGTCTCTGATGATAGGCAGAACACAAGTGTAAGGCTGTAACAAGAAAAGAAGTAAAGAAACAGAGAACCTTGTAGATAGCCAGAGATTCTATCTACATTTGACGCCAGTTGCCACTTGAACACATGCACATCTTGACTCCATCCCTGTTCCAATGTTCTTTCATGATCAGCTCCATAAACAACATCATACATATCTGGATCTGCCATCATTTGCAGTCTGACACTTATAGTCTGCCACGTTCTTGAACAACATCATTACAGGGCCGTTCTTGGACAGTATCATCATACCTCTACGATTGTGTATTAACTACTCTGATCCAACTCAATCAGCAACACACCATTCTAGTTTGGCATCAACCGTTGTTTTGCAACCAGACAGTTCCTCCCCAGTCTCATCACCGGACAGTTTTTTTCATAGAATAATGTGTTGCAGGGTTCTGATATTCTTTGTAGTTAGCCTCATTGTGTAGCATACACCGCTGCTCTACAACCGAGCCACATACTTCACTGGCTTACTGACCCACATACTTCACTGGCTTACTGACGTCGACACCTATTCATCATTTGAGTCCTGACCAAGCCACATATCCGCCCACACACCTCCTCATCTGACTGGACTGAGCCAACGAACTCCTCTTGCATCCACACGCCTCTTCCTCAGAATTGAACCGAACGACCTAACAGCTCCATTCTGACAAAGCCAATACGCATTCTCCTTTCGTTAGCCCGAGCCCACACGCAGTCTCCATCACTATTTGCACAACCCCTACCTCACACTAATCTCCCTAACCGCTCCTACCACAACGACCTTCACGCTCCATTCCCTTCAAATCTCGACTGACGCCCCTTGTGAAATCTCAACCGGAGCCCTGTCTCAAATCTCAACCGAAGCCCTGACTCGAATCTCAACCGGAGCCTTGTCTCAAATCTCAACTGACTCAAATCTCAACCTGAGCCCTGTCTCAAATCTTAACCGGAGCCCTGACTCAAATCTCAACCGAAGCCCTGACTCAAATCTCAACCGGAGCCCTGTCTCAAATCTCAACCGAAGCCCCTATGTGAAATCTCAACCGGAGCCGTGTCTCAAATCTCAATCGGAGCCCCTTGTGAAATCTCAACCGAAGCCCGGTCTCAAATCTCAACCGGAGCCTTGACCGAAATCTCAACCGAAGCCTTGACTCAAATCTCAACCAAAGCCATGTCTCCAATCTCAACCGAAGCTTTGACTCAAATATCAACCGGAGCCCTGTCTCAAATCTCAACCGAAGCGTTTTCGCTGAAATCTCGACCGAAGCGTCGCGTCAGATCTCGACTGAAGTGTCACGTCAGATCTCGACCGAAGTGTTTCTATCAAATCTCGACCGACGGGATTCTATCAAATCTCGACCGAAGGGTTTCTATCAAATCTTGACCGAAGGAAGCGATCACATCTCGACCGGAGGTTCTAATTCCAATCTCGACCAAAAGAGTTGCTCCCCGTCTTAACCGGACCAAATCCACGCCAGACCACAGAATTTTCAAACGAAACCTCTGATTGCCATTTCGACCGAACCACCATCTCCCCAAAGCCTTAGAGTCAGAAAAAAAAAAAGGCATAAACACCAAAAATTTCAAAAAATAAAACTAATACCAATAGAAAGCCCTTTTCATACTGAGTCTCCTCCTTCACTTTCTTTAACACCCTAAAAAATCCAAAAAATCCAAAAAAAAACACCAAAAATTCAAAAACACCAAAAACCCAAAAAAAAATCAAAAACACCAGAAACTCATACCCAACACCAAAAAGACACAACAGTACCCAATGGACCAATATACAGATCCTGAAATCCCAGAAGATTATCCATACGAGATCAGGTCCCCTATAGCTGAAGAAATCAAACGTCGTAGGTTCTCCCGAATGCGGGCCCAAATACACGAGCCATCCACAAACCCATTCGAGGGACAAGATTTTGATAGAGCCAGGTCTTCACGAGCACGACCCCATTTTTATGGTGCTGAACCCTCTAAGGCCAGAACTAACCTTAATGGTGCTTCTGCTACCCACGGTACTCATCTTGAGAGACGTACACCCAAGCTAGATCTACCAAAGTTTGACGGTAGTTCGGACCCTCAAAGATTTTTGCAAATCTTTGAGAATGCATGTGATGTGTATGGCAAAACATCTCCCACTGCTATGGTCCAACTGTTTTCGATGACCATGATCGCTAAAGCACGTGACTGGTTTTTCAACCTTGATCGTGAAGATAAGACAGACTGGTCAATTTTGAAAGAGTTCTTTATCAAGCGTTTTAAGCCCTTTCGCTTGATCGAGAGTCCTTTTGTCAAATTGAGTAGCATCAAGATGGCAAAAGATGAACGTGTACGAGACTATATCGAGCGTTTCAAACGTCTCAAAAGTCAAGTACAAGAACAACCCTCTAAACAGATGCTCATCATCTGGTTTTTAGTCGGCCTTCCAAGATGTATTAGACGCGAGCTTAAATCCAATGATGAATATATGAGCTTAAAGTTAGCTATGTTTGATGTCATCAAAGAAGAAGACGAGAGATGTTGACGAATCCAGAGAAAGGAGAACACCACGTGCTCCTGTCCATGAGTCAAAGCCGATCGAGGATACCCAAGATTAGCTTTGGAAATCCCAGTTGGAGTTGCTTAATAAGCAACTCCAACTACAGATGGAGAAACTCACCAATGAGTTTCAAACTATCCTAAAGTCTATCCAAAGCAGTATGTCTGGTCAGCCAAACCTTGCACATGTACCTTATAGACGAAAACCAATCTGGTGCCCACACTTCAGAAGAATAACTTCATATTGGAAAGAATCATATAAACCAGTCTGATGTCTTATATTCGAGAAATTACTAAGAAGTAAATGATTAATTAAGAAAGCAAAAAATAGATTTGAGGGCCTCTGATTTTGTAAATAATGAGATACCACATTGGGATCTAGATTAAACCTTAAATTTTTTCAAAATACCCCACATTTGATCAATGGTTTTCTTTTTTCCACATCACAATTAGGTACTAAAATACACCCTTAATGATCAGATCTTTACAGTCCTAGAATTTCCTTTCCAAAATTACTAATGTCCCATACCACCAGCTTTTCCTTCTAGAAAATCCTTAACCGCCTTTATCCATTGATCATCTAGCTGTCCTATATTCCATACAAGATATTATTTCTTGTTCCCATAAACTGGAGAATCCATTTATTTGGATGACTGGCATGCCTATCAGATGGATACCACAAATCCACACCTGATCCAATGATCTAAACAGAAGAATTAACATGGTTCACTATTACATTTTGATCCTTTCTGGTTAATGATAAGCTTCGAAACCCTACTGATGCATCAAATCTAGGGACAAGCTTATGTCAACTAACAGATCCAATGTAATTCACGTATCAGATTCCACTTCTACATCACAACTGACATCCAAAACTGTGGATAACTCAATGGTTACAAAGATATCAGTTATGAATTCAGTTAAATGAATTTAATCCAAGAAATTAATATCCAGTATTAAGCAATTATTTACTGGGATTACCAAAATCCTAATTGTGAAATATATTTTCCGATCACACTTACTACCTTTGATGTCCACTATTCTTCCCCCCTTAAAATTTTCAGTCCCCTGAAAAGCTATTTCAGCTAAGGTACTAAGAAGACGTAACGACATTAGTAAATGTTTAAAATTAACTACTGTAGAAAAAAGTCTGAAATAATTTCATTTCTATCCTATACATGGGCTGAATAACTGATATGTATACCAAAAATCATCTATGAAAAACACTACTAGTTTGATCTTTTGAATATAATTCACCATAGGATTTAACTAGAAATGAAATTAGTTTTTTAATTCCTATTATTACGATTTTTCCAATAAAATTGGACTGTTTTTTTTTTTTATTGACTGGTCTAACATTACTCTATCAATGTTGACCTAAACTATCCAAACTTTGAATATGAAATTACATGAATGGAAATCCTAGCAATAGGATTTCAGTAACTCTTTTGTTACCCCTCATTGTCTGGTTATTTCATATTGTTTGATGGTTTTTAATTCAAATTTGACGAGTATCTTATTTTCTTTAACCAGGTACCATTTCGGAAAGGTAATCCATGAGGAACGAATATCTTGGTGTCAATCCTAAATCTATGAACCGAATTCATAGATGGCCTGTTAAGATAGCAAAATTTATTGTTACCTCCAATGGTTATGGCTTAGAGAATCAATAATCCATTTTCCCCCATCAATCCAGTCAAATTTACTAAAATCAGATATAGGTTTTCCTTATCGTAATCCATAGTTAGACTTAACTGTTTCCCATGCCTTTACTGGAAAAGTAACCGACGAATGAGAAACCCATTACCAAACATAGACTCTCTCTATATGCCAAAAAAACAATTCAAATCAATGATAACCAAAATGAAACTCCCAAATGCAGAGTTTTTTTTTTCCAACTATGCAAAAATCCATAACCCATATCCATATGGCGCCCCCTAAAAGCAGCCACCTTGCATGCTAATGCTTCCCATGGCGGCCCCTCATCGAGAGAGAGACAGAAGCAGGGTTTTGGGACGAGCAGGATCTCGAGAGGAAGGTTCGCGTTCACCCAAAATGAGGCTACCGTTCACAACAACTCCCTTCTACAACAGGAATAAGGCAGCTTGCTCCTCTTCCAGCGATGGCAACGAAGGTACAGATCAATCCTGATCAAAGTAACGACCTACAAGCAAAAAAAATTTCTGGAAGAATGACAGGAACGCTAAAAAACGGCCTTTCCCATTTACTGCTCTGATCAACAGGTTCAACAAAAGAGAAATGGCATGCATAGAATGGTCTGCTAGGATTTCTTCCTAGATGCATCCACACCTCCATTGATCACAACAGAGGAGTGTCCTCTGTTTTACAATCTGATTGCAGGGAAACATCCATCCACAAGGGTCGCTGGCTCTGCTCCTGAGTTCCCCACCCAGGAAGCCAATACTCATTGCTGTGAATCAGCCTCAGATTCATTCCATCTGCATCGACGTCCCAACCACACACTTATAAGCGATCTATAGGGATTCATCAGCTAAATACTAGCTGTTATCTGGAATCCCTGAGCTCATTCTTTCCCCTACACAGAGGGACATACTTCCGACCAAAGGTATTCTAAGCTGGCCAGAATCTGAGAATCTGTATTCACGACTCCTAGTATGTGTGGTTCTTACACAGGTGAATCAAGGTAGAATTGGTAAGCACCACCAATTGGTGAGTACGACCGACGTGGATGCGCCTCTAGCTTATACTATTCTGCTACTATATTATTTTACAAAGTTTGAACGACATCAAATCCAATTATTCCATATAAACATGCAGGTTAACTTGAGGAATTTGAGGATCTTCCATTCCGCACATGCAAGTTCTAGAATCCATAATACATTAACTTTATGTTCAAAACAGCTTGATAAATTGATTCACAATCCGTTTACCAAGGAACCAAAGTTACTTAACAGGATTCAGGACAATTGGCATATGCAATCCATTCTACTTCTTAGCCAAGTAGAGTGTAGCTAGGAAACACGCAACATAATCTTCAAAAACAAATTATTCCAAAGCAAAAGTGTAGAAGAGCACTCTACCACCATATTTGACAAGCATGCTAACCTAAAACTAGTGAATCCAACACCAAACTCCCTTGAGGAAACAACACTTCAAACATCCACTTCATGAAGGCTTTAAGGGACTTTCTAAAAATTTCTCACATTAGTTAGTTAGCCTTCTTAATCATTAGAATGTTGGGATGCTTGGTAGCTTTGTAGTAAGGCTTGTGTCAGAGACATAAAAATTTGTTGGACTCACTAACAATTAAAGGTAATCTAAGACAACTTGTTATTAGAATTTGAAGATCTGACTTGGTTTGATTATTTGGTCTCATGTACCATTGTAGTGTTCTTGGATATTAAGAAAGGTAATCTAATCTCTCTTTCTCTTCAATACATTGAAATCGTACATGCAACAACATGCCTTCACTAGACGGCCAACGATTGGAGATAATTTCATTTTGTACTTACTTGGGAGTAGAATTTTATGGTCCTACTTTTAGCATAAGAGAAGTAGTTACGATGAAAAAATATATATTGCCATCATCTCTGAATTTAGTAGCTCGCATGCAAAAGACAAAGAGTGGTTACCATTACAATTCTAAAACCATAGCTATAGGGGGTGTGGATTGGGAATTCTGGGTGCTCCCTGTGAAAATTCACACGTGTGGGAATGCCCTAATGTGTGATAATAATCTCATAAGCTTTGTGTTTGCACTTTAGATCAACTATGGATTGAGAATCAAGATCTACGTCAAAAACTAAGGCAAAATTACATTCCAACGTGCATACAAACTCAAAACAAGTACCTTCACACGTGTGGAAGTGATACTTGAAAAAAACTAAGTATGAAAATTGCTTGCTCTCGGGTAGAGAGAGAAAGGGCCAATCAAAGCCTCGGGGAGAGAGAGAGAGAGAGAGAGAGAGAGAGAGAGAGTCACAAATTGCCAAATCTCCATTAACTCTCAAAAACTCAATACAAAACTGAAGTGAATCAATGTACATGTAGTATCTCGAGGTAGTCCATGCTCAATTCCTATTGGACCCCTTTTCTAGCACCTTTTACATCCTATTGGATGAGTGATTAAACATCCCTACTATTTAATTGGACCCTTCTAATGAAACTCTCACTTATGATTGGACCCTTGACTTTTTTCCAGCACATAGGAAGTGTCACTCATCAAATATAAACTAGACACTTGTAGAGAACCTAACTAGCTCGAGCTACATCATAGTTTACTTTTGGCCTAATAATTGAAAAACATGTGTACTTGACAATTTACCCTCTAAAGCCAAAAATGGCCCTATCAACAACTTACACCAAGATGCTTGACTCAAAAACTTTATCACACCCCTAAAGTCAACGTAGATGACTTTTTATATTTTTCACACTCTTAAAAATATATCTATTATAGAAAAACATGTATTTTGGAATCAATCCAACATTAGATCTATGTTTGATGAAGGAACTCTTGAGTAGTGGTTGGTGAGTAGATCGGTAATACATGAAGATGAGTTGGGTTTTAATCATTCTATATCTTAATGATTCTCCTAAAGATTCTAGTTAAATGAATTATCATATCTTAGAATTGGATTCTAAGGATAGTTGTACTTGGAAGCTTTTTATTGAATTGTCTGCCAGAGTTTGTGGATAATTTTAGACTGTAATTATTATTACTTTTCTTTAATGTTAATCTCCTGAGTTAGGGAATATTTCACTCAGTGGTTCATGTCAGTGCTTTACATGAAGATGATGTTACTAACTTGTGTTGAGTGTAACCTAGTTGAGAAATTTAGTGCTTAGTATACTTTTCACACTTGAGTCGTACTCCAGAACAAAGATTAACGATTGGAAATAGGTTTATCTCTAAGTACTTGTTTGATATGGAAGTCAGACTAAGAATAATGATTTCCTCGGTTAATATTGAAAGTTAAAGGAGCTGTTCCTGTAATTCTTTCTTGTCTTGAGGAGCTTCTAAGGATAGAAGCAGTTTAAGGAGGGAAGAATGTTATGGCCATATTCGGTTAAAGACCTGGAATAGTCCTAATATAGTAGACCGGCCCTCTAGTGTTCGAGATTATTGGTCACGCGGATCACGCCATGATTTAATTCCATGTCAAGGCCAGTTTGTGACTAATCACCTTGAGAGGACCCATACACTCTAATTGAGATATATGGAGCATTGCATGTCTGTGTGATGGATATAGGCAGGAGGACTGCATGAAGAGACGAGACCTATTTATAGTTGACCTGCATGGGGGTTGCATGGTTCCATGCACATGACTCTACTCTCTATATTAGATTTGTATGATTCGACAATCATAATTTTCTAGAATCCAAAATCATACTTAATCATTTAAAAGATACTAGAGTAAGAATCATTCCAAAATTTTTCCACTAAGAAAATACTGGATTTAGAAATATTCTTCAAACATGATTCTTTAACTGAAGTGCAATATTCAAGGTCTATAAACCACTAGTAATTAAAGATTGAACACATACCAAAATGACAATCATCTTCAACTACAAAAAATTTTAGATTCCAATCTAGAATCAAATCTAGATACCCAAAGTCCTGATGAATATCAATTTAGATATTATTCTCAGATTCATTATGATTCGTTATCTACTTGAGCTCTCTGGGATACAATCACTAATGAGCTGAGTCTATTCCTTAACTAAGGAATTCTCTATCCCAAGAATACCGTATATCCAATGCACATAATTTTAACTCTTGAACCCAAATGATTCACTAATCATGCGTCTTACAAGCAATATAAATCAAAACCATCAATTTTTTATGAATCCACATCACACTGATCATTTTACCAATTAACTTCATCCAAGAGTAATCAAGTACTCATGTTAATTGCCAATGATTCAGAAATCTCAAATGTCTAGGTGAAGAATTCAATTATACTAATATGTCACCACATTTAGATCCTTACCCATATCATTTATAAGTTAATCCATAAATCTTCTATACAAATATCTGTTAACTCTGCAAGTATCTGTCAAAACAATACTTGATCATATGTCTATGTTTACCGACTAGGTTACGTGCACCAAATAACTCTAGTAACCAGGAATACACAGTAGATTCATACAAGATTAATCGTGCACATATGTGAATAATCTCACTATGACCCAGTACATAAACACATTTTTATCTGGCAAATTCCTCCAGAACCCACATATGTTACTCACATATCTCACTGAGATCTTGTAACTCAGCTACAAAAGATTTCTATTTCTCATGAGTAAATAACATATCTGAAAAATCCTCTGAGATGAATAACATTCACCTTCAGCAGTTTTCCAATCCAACTTACCTCTAATTACATAATTTTTTTCCCTCAATCAACCCCTCTCTGATCCTAGTACTCAAACTAAGATTAGGTTGATCCAATAACTCTCAGACTTAAATTCTGATCAACTTACTCCTATTCCAATTCAGAATGGAATTAGTAACAAAATTCCCTTACAAGTACAATTTTGAGAAATATATTTTTCAAATATTGTTACTCAAAGCTAATAAACTGGTAATTTGACCATTCGAATTGGAAAAAATGTTCAACTGGACCATCCATAGGTTTCACAGTTAAGTTACTAACCATTCCGAGATAGTACCATACTAGACCCATTGCCATGCAAAACTTGGACAACTCCAAATCATCATGACATCCCCAAATCTTCATGCAAACAACCAACAGTCACACTTGCAAAAAAAGTCAATTACTTATATAGCTTGAGCTACCCTGTCATAGCCTCACCATGTGATTTTTTTCTTTAAAAGTCCACACATGGGGTTTTTTTTTATATATATAACATTAGGGGAAATGAGGATGGCCCGCCCCTAAAACCCTAAACTCTCTCAAACAAGAGAGGAAAAAAACCATATTCACTAGCGGCTACAGCCGCAATGGATGTTCAGCCTCTTCCCTGCCCACAGCGCCTCCCCTACCAGAAATGCATGATGCTGCATTTGCTCCACCTCTCCATACGATTCTACTCCATCGCGATAACTTCTCCTTCTGTGAGGAACGTTACAGATCTCGTGGTTGCTCTCATGGCTGCACTGCTATGCACATCCATCGACCACAGAATCTGTGCAACTACTGGTTCCACCCACAGATCGACTCATTCCCTTCTGTTGACAGTCAGAATATCATGGAGAGGGATCAATACAGCTGGGGTCAAATCAGCGACCACCATCTGCCTTCCTGATTTTCAAACGGCCTACCAAAAAAAGTCCGCTACAGATGTTTTCAACAACTATCAACTACAGTCGGATCACCGGAAGAGTCACCCATCAAACTAGCGATCTCTGCACTTAAGTGCATCTCAGCTGTTCGATGGCCAGAAGTCTTATAATGAAGGTCAAAACATAGGAGAGCGCTGCTGAGTTTTCCTAGCGTCATTCTATTCCCATCCACAGGAACACAGAACTTCAGAGATTACAAGAAAGAACGTGTTGCATGCTCAGTCCAGCGGTTCCCCCAATCCAAGCTGTTCTTCTACTGGGTTTTTCCAACCAAGAACATTTCATGCTTTCACAAAACGACATAAAAATTGTTTTGCAGGAAACATTATCTCCTGGAAGATCCTGCTTTTCACACTGTTAAACCTCTGTGATCGAAGAAATGAGTAGGAAAGGATTGCTCTATGTACTCTGAAAGAGGTTAACTTCCCTCAACAAAGGTTTCAATCCACTTAACACAAAGAAGGCTTCGGAAGGACATTCATGCTGCATGCATTAACTAATCCAAAGAACTATGATTCCTTTCCTACTTCGAAACCAAAGCAAAGCAAGATAGACAGCATCATAATTACTTCTTCCGGGAGTAATTAATTTCCATGACAGGCAGAACGACACCCTATTGTCCTTGTACTAGAGAATGAACAGAATTACTTATCCAATCCAGGCTTTCAGTTTGCTTGCTTAACAGGAGGATTATTCCTGAACCCTCAGCATGCATACTAAAATACAAATTCAAGACCCTCCGGTTTCAATAGTTTACCACGGACAGATCGTTTCCCAAAACATTCCGAAACTAGTCATGAATCTAATTGCCAATATCAATCAGGATTTTATGGAAATTGTTCAAATCTCAAACAAGCAGTTTAGACAACAACCATCAAGTGGATTTACACATGCAGAACCTTCTACATCAAATGAATTCTTCCACAAGGCACAAGAAATTTTAGGAAGGAATTCATTACTAACTCATAGCATCTATATCAAAAAATTTACAAGTGGAAGAGCACTCTACCACCAAATTTGACAAGTATGCTTTAAACCGGAATTAGCGAATCCACTCCAACTTCCCTTGTGAAATCAACACTCCAATCCGATGTAGAGTTTGCGTCCAATCCCATCCAAGACCGCATCTTAGCCGTGCTCTAATACCAATATAATAACCTTAAAGGATAACCCCTAAGATGAGGATAGGAGAACACAATAAGAAAGACAATGGAGCCAAACCGCCCAACTAATCCTAGATCAAACCTAGATCTAGCCCCCAAGCCATGCCATGTAAAGCAAGAGGAGAAGAGAGAAACTGGTAACCTGAACCCAATATGTCGACGGAAGAATCCCTACCTCATTATATAGAGAGTAGAGTCATGTGCATGGAACCATGCAACTCCCATGCAGGTCAACTATAGATAGGTCTCTTCTCTTCATGCAGTCCTCCTGCCTATATCTGTCACACAGACATGCAATGCTCCATATATCTCAATTAGAGTGTCTGAGTCCTCTCAAGGTAATTAGTCACAAACTGGCCTTGACATGAAATTAAATCATGGCGTGACCAATAATTTCGAACACTGGAGGGCCGGTCTACCATATTAGGACTATTCCAGGTCCTTAACCGAATATGGCCATAACAAATGGTACATCCTTCTTGATGCACTTTAGCTCCAATAATCCTTTTGTTGTTGTAGTGAGTGCTTTATACTCGGTCTCACATGAAGAAAGAAGATAGTATCTTGCTTTTTGGAAAGCCAAGATATGAAATTTTCTCCAAAAATATATAGTATATGCACTTGTGGATTTTCGATCCACCTTGTCACTAGCAAAATCTGAATCCGAGTAGCCAATAATGGATGGATCTTCACTTTTATAAAGCAAACCATAATCATGAGATGATCGGATATGTACCTTAGCACTCTCTTGGCCATCTTCCAATGATCGATCTTTGGATCTTGCATAGATTGACTCAACTTGTGCACACAATAGCTCAAGTTGGGTCTAGTTATAGTAAGCCATATCAAGGAGCCAATAAAGTTAAAATAGCAATGATCGACTTATATAATGCTTTCTTATTTCGACGACATCACGTGTGCTTAGTTCTAGAGTTATCGGGCCATCTTTATTTTACGAGCCCTTTGAGTGCTTTTAAGCAACTTATCTTTATACTTACTTATCAGTTGAATATACAGTTTGAGGTGAGCTATTCGGTTGTCTTGTCATGTTGCACTTGACGTTGTGCTGTGGTGATTAATCTGATCAGGTGTTTAAACTGTGTTTTCTTAACTTGGTATCAGAGCCCCTTGGTGGCTTGAATCACCGGACAAGAACAGAGAGCTGCGAATTCATGACGGTTTGTTGGCTAGGAAGCACAAAACCGAGTCTGTGGAGATTCGTGGAATAGCTCAAAATTGTAAGAAGATTCAGAGGTAGGGGTTTGTCAGTTAAATTAGAGGGCAAGCAAAAAGTGAAGCTGGAAATCCTTCTGAAAGGCTGCTTGGCGTTTGTGATTGGTTTGAATCCAATCGAACACCGTTTGAAGAGCGGTTTGGAGCAGAATATTGCTTGCTGTAGGATGACCTCAGAGGGATAGGTAGCTACTCAGATAGACTCTCAAAAAGATTAGATAAAACCCAAAACCATCTTCTTCTTTGACAACTAGGATTTCAAGAAAAAAAAAAAGTAGTTCTCTCTCAACACAAATTCATTTTTAAAGCTGTGAAGAGTTAGGAGTGGGCGCCCTGCTACTGTTGCAGATGTGTGGAGAGGCCGTGGGCAGCCGTGGATCAGCTAGCGAGCTGGAGTGAAGCAAAAGAATTTCCAAAGCTTGTGTGTGAGGGCGTGGGGATGTCATCGCTGGTAGAGAAGAGAGAGAGAGAGAGAGAGGACCGTCGCGTGCGGTGAGGAGAAGAGGCCCATAGTGGATTGAAGGGACCCGCGGACCCAGGGCTCAAGATCAGCGCTCTAGATCTCTGACAGCCGTCCGATCAATGAAGAGGTGAATCCACGGTGAAGATTGTGAGCAATGTGGGCCACAAGATCCTAAAGAACCATTAGATGAACTTTGAAAGGGTCCTGAAGAATTGAAAGGCAAAATAGGCCTTCTTTTCATTAAAAATTTTTAAACTGAAAATTTTTTTGGGTCCCAAGTTTTGTGAAAGGTGAAGTTTCTTCACACTGAAGAAACAGTTCAAAAACCCAAAATTTTCACCTCCTTTAGCTTATTTTGGCCAAACGAAAGGCTATAGCCTCCAAATGAAGGGCACCCTGACTGTACCTGCAAGTATACACTAAAACAGAGTGATTGCCGCGGAGAAAGTGTTCGGAGCGCGCCAGAAGTGATTTCACCATTCCACTGGACAGGTAGCTAGGAGTTGGTGACGAGAAGCATTTCGGAAAGCGACGCCAGTTTGGCTTTTAATTTGGCGAAAGAGCGGCGGATGGCCTGGTAAGCCAAAAATTGCAGGTCATTATTTTTTATTTCTGACATCACGGTTGGCTTCGGCATACACTTTATAGCCTACAGGTGGAGTTTCAAGCAGTTTGGAGATGGCAAACATCAATGAGGCAATTTTGGGCGATGCAAGCAAACTTGATGGGGCTTCTAACTATAACATCTGGAAATTCAAAATGAAGAGCATTTTGATGGAGAAAGAGTTATGGGAGATTGTGGCAGGTATTGGAATCCGACCAAATACCACTTCAGGTGATATGAGGGCTTTTGATAAAAAGGCGCAGAGAGCATTGTTCTTAATCAATCTTTCAATGAAAGACCATGTAATCACTCATATAAGTGATGCTACAACGGCTAGGGGAGCTTGGGAAGCTCTTAGAATGCAATTTCAAACTTGCAATCCAGCTTGGGCCATATTCTTGAAATCGAGATTGAACGCAGTAAGGATGGAAGAAAGTGAATCAGTGGGATCTTTCTTCACAAGGACAAAGGAGCTAAGAGATCAACTTGTGGCAATTGGAGAACCAATTAGGGACGTTGAATTGGTACATACCACAATGAGTGGTGTCTCGGAAGGGCTACAGATGTTTGTGAGCGGCATTGCTTCGAGGGAGAGATTGCTTACTTTTGAAGACTTCCACGGAATCATGTTGCAAGAAGAGCAGCATCGTGAAGTGGTGAAGTCAAGGCATACCCCACAGGAGGATCAAGCCTTGCTTGCTAAAGACAAGCAGAAAGGATGGAAAAGGATTCCTAAGAAATCCAAGGATGATGATGACGAGGGAGAGTCGTCATCAAAAGAGAAAAAGAAAAAGAAAGGCAAATGTTACTATTGTCACAAACCGGGTCATTGGGCACGCGAGTGTTACAAGAAGAAAGCGGACATAAAGACGAGAAAAGTATCTCAACAAGGCAACATTGTCGAAGATGATGGAGAAGATGACGAGACAAGTGTCTTCTCATCGGCATTGGCATCCCAAGTTGATGATGGTGCCAGATGGTTCATAGATTCAGGCGCCACAAGGCATATGACTGGGAAACGTGATTGCTTTGAAAAATTCTCACCAATCCATGATGGGGATAAGGTCACTCAAGCCAATGGAGAGGAATGCCAAATACAAGGTGTGGGCAATGTACCTGTGCAGTTTCCTGATGGTAAAATCAAGAGCAAACCTAATGTGCTTTATGTTCCTGGACTCAAAAAGAGTTTGCTTTCTGTTGGTGTAATGGCAAATCAACATCTTAAGGTTGAATTTGTCAAGGATGGATGCCTTATGAGGGATATGAACCACAACCATAAAGTGATGGCAAAGGGTTATAGAGATAGTAACTATGGCCTTTATAAATTGGATGTTGCAAAACCAGAAGAATATGGTTTGGCTATCTCAACAGCATCTCAATCTGAGTTGTGGCACAAAAGACTTGGTCATTTGAACTATGGAAGCTTGAGATTGATGGCGAAGCTGAAGATGGTAATAGGGCTACCGGCATTGCAAGATGCGTCATGGGAAAGCATCACAGGGAGACATTCAAGAAAGATGGAGCTGCAAGAGCTAAGAAACCGCTGGAACTCATTCACAGCGAACTGTGTGGCCCAATGAAGACCATGTCATTGGGGAAAGCATATTATTTTATGACTTTCATAGATGATTACTCTAGGAGGACATGGATTTATTTCTTGAAGAAGAAATCCGATGCTTTTGCTCGCTTCAAGGAGTTGAAGACTTTGGTAGAGAACCAACTGGATGCACGCATCAAAGTGCTAAGATCTGATAGAGGGAGCGAATACAAATCTGATGATTTTGAGGACTTTTGCAAGGAACACGGCATCAAAAGACAATTCACACAGTCACACACGCCGCATAGTAATGGTGTAGCTGAAAGGAAAAACAGGACTATTATGGAGAGTGCACAAATGGGCTTGACCGATTCACTTTGGTCGGAAGCGTGCAGTGCGGCAACGTTCTTGCAAAACAGGAGCCCTACAGTTGCGGTTCCAAATGTGACTCCCGAAGAAGCATTTACTGGAATAAAGCCAAAAATCTACAAGTTTCGTGTCATTGGATGCAAGGCCTATGTACACGTGCCAAAGGAGGAGCGGAAGAGACTTGATGCCAAAGCAATCAAGTGTATCTTCGTCGGTTATGACGAGAGGACGAAAGCTTACAGATGTTTTGATCCTGTAATGAACAAAATTCACATTAGCAAAGATGTGATCTTTGATGAAACGCATAGGTATGAAGATGAAGACCATGCAAGTGGTGAAAGCATCAAAAGACTTCCCACAATTTTGGAGGAAGAAGATGCTCCACAAGATGACGCACGTGAAGACGAGAGTCAAGAGGGCGAGTATGAAAGGACACCACCTATTCAAGAGCCTAGGGGGAGGTACTTGCCAATAGGGGCAACAAAGGAGAAACCGGTTGGAAGTAAGAGACATTACTTAGACACTCCTTGAGATACATACTCTCCACGTAGTGTATCACCTGAATCTAAGATACCAAAATGGTATGAAAAGATCATGAAGGACGCAAAGCTAAATCAACTAGGATCTAGCACACAATGTGAACACGAAAAAAGAAGTCTCCCGATCGTTATCATGTGAACTATGCCCTACTGACTGACATTTTGAAGTGTCGAGAGCCATCAACCTTTGATGAGGCAAAAGATCACAAAGAGTGGCAAAGGGCAATGGAAGAGGAGATAGAATCCATCCACAGGCATGATACATGGGAGTTGCCTGATCTACCACTTGGAAAGAAACCCATTGACAACAAATGGGTGTTTAGAACAAAGTTTCATGCAGATGGCACAATAGCAAAGTATAAGGCACGCCTAGTAGTGAAGGGTTATAAGCAAAGCAAAGGAATTGACTATGAAGAGACATTTGCTCCAGTGGCTAAGTGGACTACGCTACGCCTTATCATTGCCTTAGCATCTCATTTTGGGTGGAAGATCCATCAAATGGATGTGAAGTCCGCATTTTTGAATGGTGACTTAGAGGAAGAAGTTTACGTGGTCCAACTGCAGGGCTTCATGGCAAAAGAGCAAGAATAAAAGGTATGTAAACTACACAAAGCACTTTATGGCCTTAAGCAAGCGCCACGCGCATGATATGGATGCATAGACAGTTAGTTTCTTTCTCATGGGTTTGTAAGAACAAATTCAAATCCAAACCTTTATGTTCTTATAAATGATGACAACATTGCGTTGATTGTACTTTACGTTGATGATATCATTATCACGGGCAATGATGAGAACCTCACTCATTCTATCAAAGCCAACTTATGCAAGCAGTTTGAGATGATTGATTTAGATCTTATGCACTATTGCTTGGATGTCGAAGTATGGCAAACTGGCAGTGATATCAGGTTATGTCAAAACAAGTATGTGGGCGAGATATTGGAGAGATTTTACATGACAGAGTGCAAACCTTCCATCACCCCTTGCGAGGCTGGTAAGAAATTATCTCATATTGATGATAGTGCACATGTTGACGCTACTCTATTTCGTCAACTAGTTGGGAGTTTGATATATCTTACGACTACATGTCCTGATATCTGCTATGCTATATGTTTGATTAGCCAATTCATGTCATCACTCACTATGGACCATTGGAAAGCTGCAAAAAGGATTTTGAGGTATGTGAAAGGTACACCTAACCTTGGCCTAATCTACAAAAGACAAAGTGTTTTACCTAAGTTGTAGAGTTATGTTGATGCTGATTGGGCAGGAAATATAGATGATAGAAAGTCAACAATAGGTTATGCCTTCAATTTTGGTAGCAGTTGTTTTTCATGGTCTAGCAAGAAGCAAGATACTATTTCTCTTTCTTCTACAGAAGCCGAATATAAAGCGTTGAGTTCTGCTACCCAGAAAGCTGTTTGGCTACGTAAGTTGTTATGTGAGATTGGCATGAAGCAGGTAAATCCTACATTTTCTGTGCTTTCTTATTTTGACGACACCACGCGTGGTTAGTTCTAGAGTTATCGGGCCATCTTTCTTTTATGAGCCCTTTGAGTGCTTTTAAGCAACTTATCTTTGTACATACTTATCAGTTGAATATACAATTTGAGGTGAGCTATTCGGTTGCCTTGTCCTGTTGCACTTGACGTTGTGCTGTGGTGATTAATCCGGTCGGGTGTTTAAACTGTGTTTTCTTAACTAATAAGACTCCTAAAAAGGGTGATGTCCTCGAAGGATCTTTCATCTCCCTTATTAGGATCTTTTACAATGTGCTCCATTGGTGTATCAATGCTTTTACAACTTTCCATATGAAAAATTTTCAACATAGAAAGAGCATACCTAGATTGACATATAAAAGCATAATCATCATGAAAGTCAATCTATAGGTCTAAGATATAGTGGATCTCTCCTAGATCTTGCATTTTAAACTCACTTCATGTTGGTTGAGTGCTTTTGCTCCACAGGTGTCCTTTTGTTTGCATGCAACAAGATCTAGTAGGCGATCTTTACAATGGTATCAAAGCAAGACTTTGCATCAATCAGAAGGTGGAGTTGCTTTTTGCTTTTTCTCAGCTTTTTGGTATTACCTCCTTGTTTTTACTTCCATATGGGTAAGTGGCTTCTCTAAATTTGGTTTGATTTAGTCTGTTGATCATGATTATGGATTTTCTCCACTTAAAAAGGACCACAATACGTAGGTGCCAACTTCGTACACTTAATAGTTTTCAAGCCCCTAGAGTGACTAGGAACCCTCAAAAACACCCAGTCGTTGACCACCATTTTTTGTGATTTTTCACCTAGAATTCAAGATTTTTGCATAGAATTTATCAAGGCTACTAATCTAGTACATTTTCCAGATTGTACTTGTTGTTTTATAGTCATTATTGATTGGAAGTTACAGCTTGCACATGTGAAGCCTAGGTGGCAAGGTGACATGGCAAGTGTCTTTTAGATCTTCTCTCCCTCCGTATTGTGGTTTACAACGACCAATTTGGTGTCCTACAGAGAAAGTTATGGCTATCAGAAGTTTGACAATTTTTGAACTAAAATTGATTTTTTTTTTGAATTGTTCTGATGCATGCATGCATGTAACTCAGTTTAGTGCTTTTATGTTGTTGAAAATGTATGGATAGACCTGTATGCATGATTGGATGCATGGTACACGGGTGTTCAGTAGATTGATCAGAGAAATTTCTTGCATGAAGCTATTTTTAGCAATTCTAGTTCAAAAAGCTGATTTCCCAGTTAATAGGCAATTTACGTAAAAAATTGATTTCTTTTAGAAATCACTGCATGTCATGTCTGATGATGATGATGCATGCCGGATGTTTTAGAATCTTTTCGAAATGTGATGGTAACTATGAAACTGCCTAGTCGACGTTTAAGATCGATTTTCACAGTTTTGGTCCATATCGAACGAAATTTGAAAATCCTAGTTACGTAAATTTTTAAAATAACCATGGATGTTTTGGATTGATTGAAACTCCTTGGTTATTGATTAAATAGAAATTGCTTATAAAGTGAATGACCTTACTAAATTGAGTTTAGTCAGTTTTATAAGGTCACTGTACCTTTCACTTTTGGTTGAAGATTTTCAAATCTGTCAATTAATAGGAGTATTTCTCGTTTTATGTGATCAATAAAGACCAAGAGTAATGCAAATCTTGTTGGAACGGTTTTTATGCCGATCTATGGGTAGATTTGCCAATGGTTGAGTACGACACTTAACTAATGAACAATCAAAACTGTCTGGTTGATTAGTAGTTAAAAGTACTATTGATTACAAATTAGTCCTTTTCCTAGCCAAATTTGGGGCTTTCAGCCTGAACCACATTTGGGATGGGAGGAAAAGAGGTGAAGCCTGAGGTGTAGTGATTGGTTGACCAAGTGATTCAATTATTTTAAATTATTTTCAATTCATGAAGTACAAGTGAGAATACAATTGGGAATCAATTTTTAAAACAACCTTTGGGAATTTGAATTCCTTTTCCCCAATGTTAAATTAGAATTTCGAGAAATCGAAGATTCTAAGAGAAAAGTGATTGGCAGCTAGATAATCCATTTATAAAACATTTTTGTTTTACAATTGGATTTAGATCAAATCCCAGAAAATTGCTAGAAAGCATATGGAATGTGTTCCATATAAGAATCTAGTAATTTGGACTCTTTTTGTGATATTATAGAGTGTTTCTTTATAATGACTGAGACAACCAAGAGAATTTCTAATCTGTAAAAGAATTAAGTTTTTTTTTACCGATTCTAAAATAGATATTGGATATCTATGTCAATATGGTTTTTGGTTAGATTGTGATTCTAAATGTTCCTTTTGGTTCATTGAACATTCATGAGGAGTATTGTACGAACTATCGTTCACTGGGTGTTATGTGGATTGGTATTCTTTGTAACGCTTAAGAGGCATGAGAGAATTCAATGGCAAGAAGTATCTTGTAAAATTGGTTGTCATTTTGATCCTATATTTGGTATAGGATAACCAAAAAGTCTTTTTGACTTTTTGGGAAACAGATCTAGAAGCAGAAAATTCTTGGAGGAAAAGCTAGTGGTATGGGACATCGGTGATTCCAAAGAAAATTTCTTGTGCTAGAGTGATATGTAGACCGATGGTTAGTGATTATTGTAATGGTAATACTAACAGAGAAGTCCATTGGTTTTGTTTAGGGTATTTTGGAAAATTATGAGATATAGACCTAGATCCCGAATGGTATCTCATTATTTACAAAATCTGGAGGCCCTTAAATCTAATTCTCTTTTATTTTAAACCTCTACTTTTTAGAAATATCGAGACAATTGGATTGAGATTCATATAATTCTTCCCAGTGTAGAACTATGTTCTAAAGGACTGTTTATTGTTATATGAAGTTGTACTTCCATACAATTGTGAATATGGCTCAGAATAACATCAATTGATTCAGTGGAATTTAGACTTCCTAGACCCAAATGATTATCTCTATTTGATAGTTGATTAATGAAATGTAATATTTCTATCGCTCAGGATAAGATATTTTATGATTTGGAGAAAGTATGGTTTGTAATAGTATTGGGAATTCATTACTGCTTTTTCGGATCTTTGATATCTTATACGTTGTCTCCTACGAACTTTTTAATTGAAATTATGAAATTTCTTTTAAAATGGGGGAGAAGAAAAGATAGGAATAAGACTTTCGATGAATCATAGAATGCAGGATTAAAAAGTCTTCAATGATCTTCCATTATCATATCGAAAAGCAAATGCTCAGTCTCACATTTAGCTATCACAGATACAAGAAAATTGAAGGTACATGGCTACCACTGGATCACAAACCGAATGGAAATAAGCATTATCTACAATGAAGAATATCTTACTATGGTTGAGGTGGAAGAGCATTGGAAGCTTGATTTTATCAGAACACAGCTCATGCTATTACAAACCAATCTACCAACATATTTCAGATTTATCATCAACGGAAGACTCGTAAGTACTTTATGTTTATTGCCATTTCAAAATAGTACAAAATCATTGAAAATGACATAATTTACAATTGCACATTCACTAATATTTGTCATGTCACAGATGCGAAAAAGACAGGAGCTGATAACGTGCTGGAAAAATCTAACTACAACAATCACCATTATGGAAGAACAATAGCCTCAAATAAAGTTTAGTAAAAATCTGTGTATAGACTTTTTCATTCAATAAATCCCAAGTTGGACATCAATACATGTATTTTGTGCTCCCAAATTCATAAAATGGAGTAGCATATGATATACCAATGTATATTTCTCTATGAATTTTATACATGTGCAATCTATTTTTGTCCTATGCTATCTGTGTTGTTCTGATCTTTATTTAGTATAATTGCATCATCCTTTGCACCATCACCAACAACGGGAGGCTGAAGCCTTGCCTTGGCCAGTATGCTTAGGATATTTTCTTGTCTAAATCTGTACAGCTGGCTTGATGTGTACTCAGGAAGTGTAAACTGCAAGATAGAACATCCATGTATTAGTAATGGCTAAAAATATCAACAAAATAGAAAACTAATCACGATTCCAAAAATAAGAATAAACAAAATTAATTACCTTAGAAATATCAACATCTTCTTGAAGGATGAACCACTCAAAAAATAACTTTGCATTATATAATGTGTACCACCCACAGCTGAATGAATCATTTTGTTGGGGTGACTGCAAAAAATTTTAGCACACAAGAAATCAATTAAGAAACAGTTCATCTTGACACAAAATCCTTTAACGGTATTATCTACAGATCTCTTAATAGAGATCAGGTTTAAACTCCAGTGGTCACTACAAAATAAGATAGAAAGTCCATTAGCTGTAATTCTGAGAACTATTTTCATTGATAAAGCATTAAACAACAAGAAGCATTTAATATATCTTACTTGGTATGATAAGGCACGAGCAGGTATTTTGTTGCTGGTGTGAATCCACTAGTCAGACATTGTGACAATGTGTTGTTATTCTCTTTGAAGGCCTGAAGCAAGAAGTTACTGAGCACCAGCAATTCATTGGATGTATCTCTTGCAATGTTATATTGCAAAAGTGTAATCCTAGACTCTATCACAGGATCACAGATAGAAGCTTGTCTCTTTTTTAGATCCAAACAATGAACAACTCTATAATCTATACTAAAGTCAAATTCCTCTATTCTAAAACAAAATGGAATACCAATTCTATCTACAGCATCGGCTATGTCCTTCTCAACTTTAAGATAATCATCGGAATCTATATATGTATAAAGATTTGAACAAGGAGGAGGTGGCTGAGCAGTATCTACAGGAATTACAAGAGTATCCAAAATCGATGTAGCTATATTTACAATCTTATCTAGGGCAGCATTATCTAAATTTGCATCCAGGTTAGGCTGCATAGAATCGGTGGTATGTACTCTCCTTACTTTCTTTGGGGCTCTCTTGGGGGCTGCCTGCTTCCTAGGGTGCTTGGTAGGAAGATCAGTCCTATTTAGAGGAACAGGTCTGGGAGCAGCAGACTGAGACATGTGTAACTTGCAAAATCTCTCCCTCATTCTCATCAGTAACTAAAAGTCCTTAGGCATAATGGTGACTCTCTTAGAATAAATACCAAGCAAAAATGAATCTTAAAAAAAAAGGCTCATATAATCCTAAGCAGCTTCTTGAAGGCACTGGAGAGCAGAGGGTCTGAATCTAACAAGCTAACTGAGATCATTTCTAGTTATGTGGCGGATGGCACGGTAGAATGGAACTCTGAGAATCAACAAAGCGGTTGATCTTTGATACTTACAAATATCAGAAAGCCACCTGTTGTGGTTGCACCTTCTAGATCTAGCCGGAGGTGTAATGGCAATCGTAGGGGCTAAGGATAAGCCAACAGAGAAGAAATCCCTCCTCGTCTGCTTTCTCCTATCCATAGAAGTATGCTGAGGGATATCACACTTGTGCGTGACGACTAGGATAAGAAGGGGAGGATTCTAAAGCATTCATAGAGGAGCGATATGTACAAAAAGAACATACGGTATATCGGACTTGTGCGAGTCAAATATCAGAGAGATCCTTGAATATAGAAGAGAGGCGCACAAGTCCGATATGAGGAGACACGTAAGCGGAAAGATCGAACTTGTGCACGTGAAATGCAGTAGGTAGAATATCGATTACGAAGGTGGCACACAAGTACGATATGCGGAGGAAAAAAAAAGCGAAAAAATTCATCGGAGTTTTATATTGCAGTTCGCACATGCGAAAAAACGTCTTGTCGCATGTGCGAACTGTCAAGTCATCAGAAAGTGACACGTGGTGACAAGTCAACGAATGATCATTCGACACATGTCAGGTTGTCATTTCACACATGTGAGATTGTATGGCGTAATGAGAGAATGACACGTGTTGTCCATCCGACTAATGAACATGAGACACGTGTCCTTGTGTCATTTCACATGTGTCCAGATGTCACCTCACACGTGCCAGCGCTTGCAAACCAATCGGGAATGAGCACGTGTCCGTTGACCGTTGACCACACGTGTGAAAATTCACTATATAAGACACGAAGCCCGATTAATTTTTTGTTTTTTTCTTTCTCGAATTTCATGGCATATCGCTCTTGTGTGCGCACTTTGTTGTACGTTTTATTCCTCGATCCCTACTTGCGCACAAGTGCGATATTCAGGTGCTACTTGCCGTATGCCTCTATCTTCATAGGTAAGCCTCCTAGGCTCGGATCTTTCTCTTTGAGATCTCCTTGGTGTGCGCGATCTTTACAGTTAGTTTTTTTTTTTTTTCGTTTTGTCTCCCTCGTGCACAGGTGCGATATATGTCGTAGTGCCATGGCCTCTTCCTCAGGATCTACATGAGATTCGGGCCTAAGTTCATTTTTTACTGAATTTGGGATTACTGAAAATCTAGACTAATTCCACAGCCTATTTAGGCCATATTTACATGTTTTTAAGACTGCACAACCCAATTCTGACGTATTTTATGAACATTATGTTAGATTCAGGAATATACTCAGTAAGCCTGTTATCTCCATAGGCTCACTCTCGTACATGCATTATAATGATCTTGTTCATTTCTTCTCAGCTTTCAAGTAGAGACTAGATAGAATGTTCTCCAAATTGTTTAATCTTTTTAAAAGAAGTTCAATGTGTCCTTAGTGCAACAAAAAATGTCGATTGGTTGAATACCAAAGTGGTTTCATACTTATCCTGTTAGTTCAGATCCCGAATGATGAGAAAGTTTTTGCTGCTGATCCTCATATTGTGGTATCATCTTCTGTTCAGTCATCTATTAAGGATATTAGTCACTTCCTAATCGACACCACTGATAAGGATAGTGACTTTATTGATGTAAATACTGATGTGCTCTTGGATTCTTTTATTGGTCAGAATACATCTGCTGATGAATCGATCCCTATAGATGAGTCTAAATGTCTTTTCGATTTGCCAGTATATTATATAAATGACGATGTATATTTTACTATAGCTGATTTTGTTGGATTATTCTCCTTCTTACCAATTGTTTAATCGGTTTTAATCTTCATCCATTGTAAATCTAGTTTTGCGGATTTTTTCGTGTTTTTATACAGTTTGTAGAATTACAAGTGTTTTTACACAGTCAGCAAAATTACACGGAATTTACGACAATGTCTCCTTTTTTGCCTGTCAGGAATCTCGTTGAAAAATACAGTGTCTCCTTTTTCGTATTTTTCGCCTAACAAAAATCTCGTGTAAAATCACAATGTCGCATTTTTCACTTTTTCCAAAGAAGCTCAAATGTTAAGGAAATGACTCTGGCAAATTGTGGGGCAATCCTAAATGAGATTTAAGAGCACCTTCTCTTTTTTCGTCTTTTTCGTGAAAAATCCAACAGTGTCGCTCGTGGCTGTTTTAGTTCATTTCTACGGAGCTACAGTTTTGGTTCATTTATGCAAACAGAACGTTTACGGCCAATTTCACTGCTTATCAGCAATCAATGACAAGGACCGGATGGATGCCAGCGGATCACCAGCCAACTGGCGATTGCATTTGACGACCTAATTTCTTAGTATAAATAGATGTGCATATTCATACAGTTTTATCATCATCAGAAGAAGTTATGATCAAGCATTTGAATAGTTAGCTCTCTCTCTCTCTCTCTCTCTCTCTCTCTCTCTCTCTCTCTCTCTCTCTCTCTCTCTCAAGCCTACGAGCTTGAACACTCCTGAGCATTCTAGCTCACTTCTTATAGTTGTTTTAGAGATTGTTATTGCGCTACTACTTATCAACATTGCGCTTAATTTAGACTTTCATTTTAGCCGCTTAGAGATAGCATAGAGTATGCTGCTTCGATCCACAACTTATTGTACTCATTTACTTCTGTTACGTTTTCATACTGAATCAATACTATCCTTTATTGCGTTCAGTTTTTGTCTCAGAATGTATGCGTTTCTGTATCTCTTCGCGACTAATTCGCGAACAAGTCGTGACTAATTATTTGTCTGATAATTTTTTATGCTTAATTGTTTGGCTACGTAATCACTGTAGTATTGACGATTTCAAAGTTAGTTACTATAAGTTCAACCGTGATTTCTTTGCTATTGTTTTGTTTGAAATTGATAGGTGTAGTCATGCATTGGAAAGATAAATATTTAAGATGAAGACCTTGCTAATTGCCAGCGAATTATGGGATGTTGTTACAGATACATAAGTAAAACCTGAAGATGACAACTCAAAGTGAAAATCAAAGGACAGTAAAGCTTTCGCGCTTATTATCCTCAATATATTAGATACACATATTGGACACATAGCTGAAGCTAAAACGTCAAGAGACGTTTGGGAAATTTTGAACTCACTATATGATGTGAGAAACGTAACTACTAAGTTACATCTACGAAGGAAATTCTTCACATTCAAAATGTCTATTGGTGATTCTCTTAAGAGTTACATTAACCAGTTTAAGAATCTCTTGCAACAAATGGCCGCTGTCGGATCAGTCATAGACGATCAAGACACAATTTTGACATTGCTTTCAAGCTTGTCCTCTACATATAAGAACTGGGTGATGATCATATCGACACACTCAGATTTAACTCTTACTAGAGTTATCACTATGTTGCTACAAGAAGACAATAAAAGAAGTCAAGACACTTCTTCTACTTCCTCCTCTCAGGCTCTATATATCAACACAGACTCGAAGCGACAAAAGCAAAAAAGCTCCAAGAAGGCTGCAACGAATTAGAAGCTGCCTAAAGGTCAAGAACAATCATCGAATCCACAATCGAAGAAGAAGATGTCTTGTAGGTATTGCAAGCTCAATAACCATGAAAACAAGGATTGCCGAATTCTCCAAGCAAAGAATGCAACCAAGCAACCTGATCAACAAGCAAACGTAGTCTCATCATCTCCCCAGGTCGAAGTGGACGAAGGCGCATTCATGGTCAAAGATCAAAGCGCATTTTTGGATGATTCATGGTTTCTGGATTCAAGAGCAACTCAATATATGACCAATCAACGTGAGATCTTCAACTTCTACACTCCTTACATCATGAAGAAATTTGTTCATCTTGGTGACAATAGTACTCACACTATTGAAGTTGAAGGTACTATAAGATTGCGGTTCTAGAATGATCAATTCAAATTACTATCAAAGGTCTTATATGTTCCTAAACTCTCTACAAATCTGTTACAAGTGAGTAGAATTACATATAGGTCATAAGGTAGAATTTGAATTTGATCGATGCAAAATTGTCGATAGGAGTAGTAAGATCCTTGTAGTTGGTGAGAGGCATGGTTACTTATATAGATTGGCACATTGCTATTGAGTCTAGTCAGGCCTTGAAAACCTCTGTTCTAGGCAATAAAGCATTACTATGGCATCATCACTTAGGACACTTGAATCGTGCATCTGTTATGAACATGTCCAGACAATCCATGGTTCTTGATCTCAACTATCCTTCTGGTAAGGTCGATCTCCCTGTCTGTCATAGCTGCATCTTTGGAAAGCAGGCTAGGATTCCTTTTAGATCAAACCATATGCATGCAGCAAAAGATCTGTTAGATGTTGTTCATACAGATATATGTGGACCTATGCAAACTCCTTCATTGCTAGATGCAAAGTACTTCATTACCTTTATTGACGAATTCTCCAGAAGAACAATTGTTTATTTAATTAAACAGAAATCAGAGGCTTTCATCAAATTCAGACAATTCAAAGAGCATGCTGAGAATCAAACTGGCAAACGAATCAAAGCACTGAGGTCAGATAACGGGTGAGAATACATCTCCAACGAATTCAAGGAGTACTACCTTAACAACGACATTGAACAACAATACATCACTTCCTGTTCGCCTCAGTCAAATGGTCTTGCTGAGAGAAAGAACAGAACCTTAGCTGAATTGGCATTAAAGTGCATGTTATCACATGCGACACTTCCAAACTCCTCCTGGGTTGAAGTTGTTTCAAGAGCAACCTATATTCAGAACATATGTTCCACTAAAGGCCTCTCAGACATTTGGACAAGTACCAAACCTTCTTTATCAAACTTACGAGTTTTTGGATGTACTTCTTTTGTGCAAATACCTCATGATCTCAAGAAGAAGCTCGACTTCCAGAGTATCAAGTGTGTTTTCATCAGCTACACTACTTCAGATCAAGCCTACAAGTTGTTCGATCCCATCGAGTCGAAGATATTCATAGCCGGGATCATCTTCATCGAAGATTTGTCATGTGCCAAATCCCAAACTAATAGCAATAGCAATGAAATAAAGCTAGAAGCAAGAAGATAACAAGACATTTATGATATCATATCAATAGAAAGCTAGAAACAATGAGATCACAACGGAATTGCATTATCAATGAAAGAAAGAGTACAATCAATGGAAATGGAGCATTGATTTATGTGCATAGGGCACATGCGACCTAGCAATGAAGATCCCTATGGCTTGCATTCACAAGGAAGCTAGAAGCTCTCACTTGCAAATGAGCCAAAAGATTCACAAAATGATGTCTCTTGCCTAGTTATAGACAATGCTCTTACTTAACTTAACTTAACTATCTTGAGGGATAGTTAGCCCTTATTAAGTATTATTCAAACGACATTGGGCCCTTGTTGGCCTATTATCCTTATTAATTACTTTGGAGGGCCTAAAGAGGGAACTGCCTTGTTATTAAGGCTAATAGCTCCTTTTGGGCCTACAAAGCTTACAATGGATATTATATTGTCTTGAAAAACACTGATGTACTAAAAGTACATGACAAGATCAGTTTCAAGACCTCAAAGGAAAGGGCAGTCCCCATGTAGCCGACCTATCAGATTATCCTGACGCTTTGAATTTTTCAGTTCCTCAGTCGACTACTCCTATTGAAGGTCCAAGCTCCTCTACTCTTGATGAACAACAAATCAATGACGAATCAGAAGATGATGATGTTGCAGATCAGCAACTACAGTATGACGAAAATAATCAGCTTCCTATATTACCCAGAAGATCTTCAAGGACTAGTAGATCATCTAACCGGTATATCGACGAGTTTGCAGCCTATATTGTTCAGGAACCGACGTCTGTCCAAGAGGCACTCAGTCAACCTGATTCAGATCTCTGGAAAGAAGCTATGGATAAAGAGTATTCATCTCTTATCAAGAACCAGACGTGGGCGATTGTCGAATTACCTGCCAGCAGAAACGTAGTTGATTGCAAATGGATTTTCAAAGTCAAGTACAACACAGATGGAAGCATGAACAGAAGAAAGGCACGACTTGTAGCCAAGGGATTTTCTCAGGTATAAAACGTCGATTACACTGCTATCATTTGCCGCTGCAGCAGATTTGGAAATACATTAAATAAATGTACAGACAACATATCTCAATGGAGTTATCGAAGAAGACATTTTCATGGTGCAACCCAAAGGTTATATTATCGAGGGTAAGCACCATCATGTTTGTAAACTCCATAAGACACTTTATGGCTTGAAGAAATCAGCTTGAGCATGGTTTCAAAGGATCAATACTTTCCTTATTGATCACGGTTATACACCTAGCTCTTCAGATTCAAACATTTACTTCAAAGCAGTGCAACAGTCTTTTATCATTATCACTTTGTATGTGGATGATATGTTGCTTTTCAGTACCGATCTGATAAAAGAAGCTAAGACAATGCTATCTTCCGAATTTGACATGACCGATCTGGGTGAAGCTCATTTCTGCCTTGGTATACAAATCCATAGAGACAGAAAATAGAAGTTGGTCTACATTACACAACAGAGGTACAACTACAACATGTTAGTCAGATATAATCTAATGAATAGCAAGTTAGCTTTCTCACCAATGGAACCAGAATTCAAATTGTCAAAAGACCAGTGTCCCTAACACTTCATGAGAAGCAGCATATGTGTGAGTATCCTTACCATTCTATTATAGGATCTCTTACGTACGCCATGATCTGTACCAGGCCAAACATAGCTTTTGCAGTCAACTCTCTCAGTCAGTTTATGACTAATCCTGGTATAATACATTGGAAGGCTCTTATCAAAGTCATGAGATATCTTCGAGCTACTATGGATTTTTGCATTTGTTATGGAGCAGTCAGCAACGACAAACTCAATTTACTCAATGGTTACACAGATGCAAGTTGGACAGGAGATGTAGACACTCGTAAATCTACTTCCAAATTTACATTCTTCCTCAACAATGGTCCAATTTCCTAGAACAGTCGCAAGCAATCTTCGATAGCTCTATCTTCCACTGAATCAGAGTATATCGCAGCCTCTCAAGCTACAAAGGAAGCAATTTGGTTGAGGAATTTACTCTCAAATATCGGTCTGAATCAATATGCTCTGACAACATTATTTTGTGATAATCAAAGTGCCATCGCTTTATCAGCCAACCCTAGATTTCATGTTAAAAATTCACAATTCTAGCTTGACTAGTTTTGGTCATATGACTTGTAAATAGTTAGATGGTCATGATGTGGCTTGTCACACGTGCCAAATAGCATAGGATTCCATTCATAAGGATGTTCTCAAGTAGACCTAAGTGTTAGAACCTTTGGAATGAGTCCAAATTATGCTTAGATACAAGGGAGAAAAAATAGGAGCTATTTTTGGTAATTTTTGCATTGTTGAGGGATCTCCAAGATTCCAACCCTAACTTGGTAGGGATGAAAGATCCACCAAAATTAGCATTAGGGATAGGTTTAGGGATACTCATACCTGTCCAAAACCGTGATGGATCATGTATATATAGGTGATGATATCTCACCAAAATCAATCAAGCAATTTCATGTTTTTTCTCTCATAATGGTGCAATTGCTCTCTATGTTCATAATTGTTTGAGTACTTGTGATTACTAATGATTACAGGATTGAATGTAGGTCTGGTGTACAGTACTCAAACTGTGGGAGGCCGTACTTTCACACGTGTGAAGCCTTCTTCAAGGATTTGGGCCATTTAGTGAGGTTCAAGCATAGATTTTTGATGGATTTTGATGGTTCAACTTGTGCTAATCTTATGAAATCATAATCTATTGTTTCCCTCATCATTTCAAGTGTTTTAGGATCCTTATTTGCTGTAATTTTTACATGGTATCAGAGCCTAAAGGCTGAAATGAGCTAAATCCTTGGTTTGCATTCAATTTGATCACAATTTTTGATCTAAATCTTGTGTAGATTGGATCTTAGCATCTAGTATTGATTCTAGAACTCAAAGTGAGTCAAATACATTGGAGATTGGTGTTGTGTGACTTCATTTGCAGGTGTTTAGGTGTCTAAAACCAGAGGCAAAGTTGAATTCAATTCACATTACCAAGATAGCAAGTTTTGCTTGCTCCAAGCATTGATTTCTAAGCGAGTTTTGGAGGTGATTTCATAGAGAAGGATTTCTAGCATTCAAGGAGAGGGAAGATCAGAGTTTTGGGGACTCTTCAAGGCTGTTCTAAGGTGTAGTAGTCACCTCCTAAAGTGATTTAGGTTCAGTCCAACCATTGCTTGACTTATGCACCAAATTAGATCAATTTTTCATCAATTTTGATCATTTTTTGCTTGTGATTGGATAGTAGATTGTGTTGCATCCTCATTAAGTTCCATTTAAATCTTTTACAAGTGATTTTGGAAGTATATTAGGTTGCTGAAATTCACTCTTGATCAGATCATTTGGAAGCTTTAATGTTCTTTATAGAAAGAGGGGCAATTCTACTAGTATTGTCTACTTCAATCAAGCAAGTGCATTGTTTCTAGTATTCTATGATTTGATTTTGTTAGAGATCATTCTTAGATCTTTATAGGAAGTCTATTACTGATCTTTTCAGGTCCCTAAGAAGTGGGATAAGGTAGACCTTCAATCAAATCAATAGAAGTAACCTTCATTTGTGTCAAGTCCTTGATTAGGAGACTAGATGGCATCTATAAATGCATATCTTTTGGATACTAATGAAAGGCTCAACAAAACTAACTATTCCATATGGAAAGTTACAATGGAATCTATCATGATCATGCAAGATCTGATGGAAATTGTAAATGGTAAGGAGGGTGAACCTATTCATCCTCAAGAAAAAGCCAAATACATCAAGAGGTGCAATGTTGCACTACATTGCATAAAAATGAATGTTGCAAATGAACTCTTAAGAGAGGTAGGAGATTGCACTTCAGTTCAAGATGCTTGGGAGACTTTGCAAAAGGTCTATGAATCCAAGAACCAAACTAGAATGTTAGCTTTGAAGAATCAAATCTATAGAAGCTATCAAAAGAAAGGAGAGAGTGCACATACTTTTGTCCTAAGAGTAAAGGAATTGAACAAAGAGCTAGCCTTTATAGGTGACCCTATCAAGGATGAAGAGCTTGTTCAACTCATATTGAATGGACTAAGCTTTGAATTTGACAATTTGGTTCAGGGATATGCAATTATGGGTAAGCTACCCATACTTGAAGAACTCCAAGGCACGCTCATGGCCGAGGAATCAAGAAGGAGCCAAATGCAAGAGAGGATGTATAGGCTTTCCATCCAAGGTGGAGATGACCAAGCTCTCTTCACCAAAGGCAAAGGCAAGTCCAAAGGCAAAGGATCAACATTCAAGAAGTCTACAAAGCTTGAGGATCAAGAAGGACCCCCAAAGACATCTCCATCAACCACCAAAGTCAAGAAAGACAAATCAAAGGTGAAGTGCTACTATTGTAGCAAGATGGGGCATTATGCCTCGGAATGCTTCAAGAGGAAGCAAGATCAAAGCCAAACCAACATGAGCAAAGAGGAGGAGGAGGAGAGTTTACATGAGGACTCTCTCATGATGTCCATATTTTCTTCAACAAGCTTCAAAGGAGAAGATCCTTGGTGGATTGGCTCGGGTGCTAGTTCACACATGACTAGTAAAAGAGAGTTTTTCTCTTCTCTCTTATCTTATGATGGACCTATAAAGTCTATCTATACAGCAAATGATGAAGCTTGTAAGATTGAAGGAGTTGGTAGCATTCCCCTTTGCTTAGGATCTTCTAAAAAGATCAACATAGAAGGTGTTTTGTACATTCCTACAATAACAAAGAATCTACTAAGTGTTGGCCAAATGGTAGACAATGGTTTCAATGTTGACTTTGCTTCAAATGAATGTTTCATCAAGAAGAAGGGTAAGATAGTGGCTAAGGGCACTAGACTTGGCAAACTTTATAAGCTGGATGCATTTGTGGATACTAATGTTGTCATGTTGGCCGAGAAGAGCAAGATATCTACCTTTACTTTATGGCACAAAAGACTTGGACATGTCAACTCGGGTTCCATGGAGGCTATGGGCAAGGAGGAGTATGCTTTAGGCCTACCAAGGTCTATTGGGAAGGAAGACAAGGTTTGTGAAGCTTGTGCCTTATCCAAGGCACATAAGAAGGTGTTTCCTAACTCCATCACAAAGTCATCTCATCCTCTTGAACTCATACACGGATGTGCACATTGCTAGCACCAAATCTAATGGAGGTTCATCCATGTTTTTAACCTTCATTGATGACTACTCAAGATATTGTTGGGTGTTCTTACTTTCCTTCAAGTCTCAAGTATTTGATACTTTTGTAAAGTTCAAGTTGTTTGTGGAAAAGCATCATAATCATAGCATCAAGATTCTTAGAAGTGACAATGGTGGAGAATTCATCTCCAATGAGTTCAAGGCCTTTTGTGAGGAGGAAAGGATCAAGAAAGAGACTTCTTGTCCTTACACTCCTCAACAAAATGGAGTTGCTGAAAGAAGGAATAGAACATTATGTGAATGTTCTAAGGCTTTAAGATTAGATGCTTGTTTGCCCAAATCCTTTTGGGGTGAGTCTCTTGTATGTGCAAACTACTTGATGAATAGGGTGTCTTGCAAAGCAATTGAAGGCAAAACTCCTTATGAGATGTTGTATGGAAAGAAACCCAATCTTAATCACTTGAAAGTTTTTGGGTGTATATGTTATGTGCATGTGCCATTAGAAACAAGAACCAAGGAGGATCCATCTTCCACAAGAGGGATCATGCTTGGATATGCAAGCTCAAGCAAGGGCTACAAAGTCTATCTCCCATCCTTGAACAAATTTGTTGTTTCAAGGGATGTCATCTTTGATGAACATCATATGCATATGCTTGAAGAAGGCTCAAGTGCTCCAACAATCAAGAAGAAGATGGCTGAGGAGCAAGATCTTGGTTTTGAGGAGGAGCTCATGGAGGAGCAAGCACCAAACCCACCTATCACACCAAGGAGATCTTCAAGGGAAAAAGTGGAGCCATCAAGGCTCACATATCAAGGCAAAGGACAGCAAGTTGAGGGTATCTCATCCACTTCTTATGCTTTATCTAGTTTTGAAGAACCGTCTAATGTTGAAGATGCATTGAACTCCAAAGAATGGTATAAAGCTATGTTGGATGAGTATGATGCCTTGATTGAGAATGAAACTTGGCTGCTTGTTGAGAGACCTCAAAGGAATGTAATAGGATGCAAGTGGGTCTTCAAGCTTAAGTTGAATGCAAATGGGAGTGTTAACAAACATAAAGCAAGATTAGTTGCAAAAGGTTATGCTCAAGAGAGAGGGATAGACTATGAGGAAACTTTTGCACCCGTGGCCAAGATGGTCACAATAAGACTAATCATTGCACTTGCATCACATTTTGGATGGATTCTATGTCAAATGGATGTCTCTAATGCTTTCTTGAATGGTTTTTTGGAAGAGGATATCTATATGGAGCAGCCACAAGGGTTCATCAAGCATGGAATGGAGAACAAAGTATGCCATCTCCAAAGAAGCATCTATGGCTTGAAGCAAGCCTCAAGATCTTGGAATTCAAGACTACATTGCTATCTTATTTCACTTTCTTTTGTTCAAAGTGAATATGATCCCACTCTTTACATTAAGTTTGATGATGTTGGTATTGTACTTTTACTCATTTATGTAGATGACATCATCATTAGTGAAAATAGTGTTGATGGTATTGAAAAAATCAAGATAGATCTATCCTTAGAGTTCAAGATGGTAGATCTAGGGTGTCTTCACTTCATCTTAGGCATAGAAGTACTTAGAGGGTCTGATTTTATCTTTATAAGTCAAGTAAACTATGCTCAAAGTCTTTTGAAGAAGTTTAAGATGGAAGTATGCAAAAGTGTTGACACACCAATGGAGCAAGATGTAAAAGTGCCAAATGAAGATGATGAAAGATCCTTCATGGACATCACTTTGTTTAGGCAACTTATAGGTTCCTTAATGTGGATCACTATAACTAGACCAGATCTTAGCTTTAGTGTATGTAGGTTGAGCCAATCCATGCAAAAGCCATTGAATATCCATTGGAAAAAGGCTAAGAGGATTCTAAGATACATCTCGGGTACATTGGATTTTGGGATTCTATATAGAGGAGATGTGATTAACCTTCATGCATTTAGTGATTCAGATTTTGCAGAGGACAAGAGGGATAGGAAATCAACAAGTGCCTATTCAACTTTCATAGGAGAAGGTGTGGTTTCATGGCTTTCAAAAAAGCAAGAAACTATATCTCTATCTTCAACCGAGGCCGAGTACAAAGCTTTGACAACCACTACAAAGGAGGTACTTTGGATCAAGAGATTATTGGTGGAACTAAAGATCATGGATTCAGAGGAGGCACCAATCATCTACAATGACAATATATCAGCCCAACACCTTGCATCTAACCCAATCTTCCATGCAAGATCTAAGCACATTGAGATATGCCATCACTTTGTGAGAGAAATGGTGCAAGCCAAGGAGATTGCTTTGGAGCATGTTCCAAGCAATGAATGTGTAGCTGATCTACTTACTAAACCACTTCAAAAGACACCTTTTATGAAGTTCAGATCATCACTTGGAGTGATTAGTAAAGCAATGATTGAACCAAGCTAGATAGTGAGGAGGAGTGTTAAAAATTCACAATTCTAGCTTGACTAGTTTTGGTCATATGACTTGTAAATAGTTAGATGGTCATGATGTGGCTTGTCACACGTGCCAAATAGCATAGGATTCCATTCATAAGGATGTTCTCAAGTAGACCTAAGTGTTAGAACCTTTGGAATGAGTCCAAATTATGCTTAGATACAAGGGAGAAAAAATAGGAGCTATTTTTGGTAATTTTTGCATTGTTGAGGGATCTCCAAGATTCCAACCCTAACTTGGTAGGGATGAAAGATCCACCAAAATTAGCATTAGGGATAGGTTTAGGGCTACTCATACCTGCCCAAAACCGTGATGGATCATGTATATATAGGTGATGATATCTCACCAAAATCAATCAAGCAATTTCATGTTTTTTCTCTCATAATGGTGCAATTGCTCTCTATGTTCATAATTGTTTGAGTACTTGTGATTACTAATGATTATAGGATTGAATGTAGGTCTGGTGTACAGTACTCAGACTGTGGGAGGCCACTTTCACACGTGTGAAGCCTTCTTCAAGGATTTGGGTCATTTAGTGAGGTTCAAGCATAGATTTTTGATGGATTTTGATGGTTCAACTTGTGCTAATCTTATGAAATCATAATCTATTGTTTCCCTCATCATTTCAAGTGTTTTAGAATCCTTATTTGCTGTAATTTTTACATTTCATTCTAGGAGTAAGCATATTGAACTGAAGTATCATTTTGTCAGAAGCAAAGTTCTCAACGAAGAGTTCAGATTGTAGTACTATAGAACGCAAGATATGACAGCTGATGTTTTTACAAAAAACATTAAGTTTGGAGTCACACAAAAGATTTTGTGTAGAGCCAAATTTGAAGGTCAAGGCATTCAAGGATTCAGATTAAAAGGGAGTTTTGGATTATTCTCCTTCTTACCAATCGTCTAATTGATTTTAATCTTCATCCATTGTAAATCCAGTTCTGCGAATTTTTCCGTGTTTTTATACAGTATGTGGATTTACAAGTGTTTTTACACAGTCTGCAGAATTACACGGAGTTTACAACAGTGTCTCATTTTTCGCCTGTCAATAATCCCGTTCTTTTTCACATTTTTCGTCTAACAGAAATCTCGTGTAAAATCACAGTGTCACATTTTTTGCTTTTTCCAAAGAACCTCAAATGTTAAGGAAATGACTCTGGCAAAGTGTGGGACAACCCTAAATGACATTGAAGGGCACCTTCTCCTTTTTCGTCTTTTCGCTAAAACAACTCTAAGAAGTGAGCTAGAATGCTCAGGAGTGTTCAAGCTCACAGGCTTGAGAGAGAGAGAGCTAACTAATCAAATGCTTGATCATAACTTCAACTTCTGATGATGATAAAACTGTATGAATATGAACAGCTATTTATACTAAGAAATTAGGTCGTCAAATGCGATCGCCAGTTGGCTGGTGATCCGTTGGCATCCATTCGATCCTTGTCATTGATTGCTGATAAGCGGTGAAATTGGCCATAAGCATTCTGTCTGCATAAATGAACCAAAACTGTAGCTTTGCAGAAATGAACTAAAACAGCCACAGGCGACAATGTCAGATTTTTCTGAGATCCCCTGGTAGATAGCTCTTGAAAATTGGACAGTCACCAGATCTGACCTAGATGCATCCATGAAAATATCTGCGAGAGTTCCCGATGGAGGAATCATCATTTTTTAGTGTATGCAAGGGTTCCCAGAAGCAAAATTTTCAGAACCCTCGTAGAGCATCAAGATCAACTTACCAACTCTCGCAAGGTGCCTAAATGAAATCAGAGCAGTGAAATTAGCCTGCCTACATGGTCTGATCTTGAAAATCCAATCACAGGAACAAGTTGTACGAGAGATCACTTCTTGCGAGAGTTGAACCCTAGCAGACAGCCTGAACCCTCGCAGAACCTTCGCATAGCAGTCAAATCACCTTCTGAACTCTCGTAGACTTCCCTGAGATCTTAGAATTTTGTGAGGAAGGTGCCTGCCAAAATTTGGATGGAACTGAACAAGGGAAAGTGAATTTCATCTAATACGCACTCTAAATTCCGCTATATAAGAGCTGAATTCGAGTCATTTGTCAACTTTGCTAGCGAAGCTTTGCCGAAATTTCCACTGAAAATATCAAGTTTTCTGTTTTCAACCAAACTCCCTACCAGCTGTCATCTTCTCATATCAAACACCAATCTACGCTCTGAACTACAATCATTGTCATCCAACACTCATTATTCTTAGTTTTCTACTGTTTCCTTCCATTTTCCACCGTTTTTCTACTTTTTCGACTTTTTTGACCACTAATCATCATTGCTAACATGGCCTCCTCATCCTCTGAAGACTCTGGCCTCAAACAGGTGATCCAGCATGACATCCCCGAGGCCACGCAAATTTGGCCTCTACCCTCTGACACTTTGATCCAACCATAGCTGCAGACAGTCGGGCCCCTCCTTGAAGCAATGGGTTTTTACTCGGCGCTCTTCCATTCTGAGATTAACATGGGCCTCGCCCTTCACGCTTACGCCACCTGGGACGAGGAAAAGGCTCATTTTCACTTCCTGTACCAAGGTACCACGTACAAGGTCAGGATCAACGCCGACTCGATGATCATCGTTGGCATTATGTTCGGTGATCGTCAACCCATCTCCCATCGCCACACCAAAGCTCTTATCAAACCATTCGTCACCCAAACCACACCAGAAATTCCCATCCAGACTAACAATGGTTACCTGATAGAAGCTATCACGGAACCCGTCATCCAGGCAGTTGCGCATATGTTGAATAACTTTCTGGTTATTTCAATATTTCGCAAGGACAGAATCCAGTCTACGCTGTTGAGTCAGATAGTGGAATCCTTTCTGGAATTCTCTAACCCCTCCATTGTGCCATACGACTGGCATAGCTTTCTTATTCGAGAACTAACAAACTCCATCAAACCCAACAACCATGAGCGAATCAGAACAGGCCCCTTGTTGTGTAACTTTGCCTGCGCACTTCTCGAGGAAAAAGTGCACGATTTCCAACGCTCATCCCTCATGTCTACCCTTGTGCCACATAATAACCTTTACCCACCATCTCAAGCATCTACCTCATCCCAACCTGCAGTCATTAACACAACGGCCAGCAAACGAATGCGTGGCGCTGGATCTACATCCACATCTCTACCTATTACCCGATGACGTGTCTCCACTGTCGCACTAACTACTCCATCAACCACCGCCACTTCTTCTTCCATGCAACCCCCCACTCCAATTAATGTTGTCGTTACCTCTCTTTCTATTCCATCCACATCTGTTTCTGTCTCCATCCCCGTTCCTTCTGTTGATACCACTCCTACTTCTCTTCCAGTGTCCGCTGCTCCATCCATCACCATCGCATCCTCCATTACTCCTGCCACCACCGTTGCTCCTCTCACATTCAACCCTTGTGATTCGCAACTGTCCCCCGACACTCTGGCATGGATGCAAGTTATCAATTTTTCACCCCCACGCCAGACACTTTCTGCTCCATCCTCACCTTCTTCCATACTCCACACCACCCTTCAGTTCCCCACTGTTCCTCCCATCCTCTCATTCGGACGAACTGTCCTCGTCCCTGTTTCCACAGTTGTTTCTCACACCCCACCCGCTTCGCCAAAGGTTGCCGAGGGCAGCCAACCGCTGCCTGATGACGCATTTGTACAAATAGTTTTTGTAGCATCACCAGATCGGGCTGACCCTACCGCCCCACATGGCATCAGGATAAATGAAAACCTGATCAAAGACAGTGACGACGGAATTCCACAAGTCGTCGGGGCCGATACAACACAAGCCCCTGCCAGTGCCAGTGTACCAGCTGCTCCCACGGATTTAACGACGACGTACCAAATCCTAAAAAAATAAATCCTGGATGCGGTAGCAACCAAAGCTATTCTGGAAGGCAGGGTACTACTGTTGGCAACAAGTAATACACAGTTGCGAGCAGACCTCACCAAGCTACAGCAAGAGCTGATTCTGGCTCAGCAACACAAACAAGCAGGGCACCAGGAGATTGCCAAGTTGCAGCATAAGGAGGAGGGCCTAAACAAATATATTCAAAGCCTCTCCAAAGCGCTGACGGAGGCCTCCACAAAGGTGCGGGAGCTTCAAACTGAAGCATCCCAACGGCTTGCCCCCATCCAAATGCAACTTACACTTTTGGAAGCAGAGAACACACGCTTGGGAATGGAGGTTAAAGTCTTACAAGATGAGAAGCTCGTTTTGTTAGCTCAATCTGCACCGGACACAAGGCTGTCCCAGAGATGAATTTTCTATGGCGTCAGGTGCAGATTTATAGCCAAACCTTGAATAGCTACCAGGCGGAGTTCAATAAGTATCGGGCAAGCGCAACGCAAGAGCTCGCCCAGGCCTCAAGGCATGCCAGAAATACATGGAAACGAAGGCCCAGCCCTCCCTCATGGTAATTCCACCGCCACCTAATTTTGACACTGCACAAGCTAGTACCAGCCAAGATCAGAGCCAGCATGCAACATGGGAATTTCTACTAGATCAAGGGTCCGAAGGCCAGGACCAAGGGTAGACAGATACGACCGTTGAGACGCGCGACCAGAGCCAAGGTGCAACCACCAGCCAGGGCCCAACAACATCATCCAGAGAGTCACGAACGATATCTGCCAACTGGCCCTTTCGAAGACCGAAATTTGTGGAGGAGAACATCAATGAATTTTTATCCAAATCCCCACGAGTCATCAAGAGGCTGCTGGCAGTTATCCTTCTCAGCTAAGACCATCAAGGGAAAAGAACTGCAAGCCTTACCTACCCTCCAACCACAACCGAAGTGGCGACAACAGTTATTTGAGAGAGACCATGTGGCCATCAGGGCTTACGTGACGACTCCGCAACAATTACGGGTGAACGCGCATTTCCTGCCATGTCCAAGAAAGATCCAAATGGGCGGAATGCGACACTCCTCTAGACTAGATCACACTCAACAATTTCAACCGGCCAATCATCAAATCCGAATATGGGTGGACAACGGATGTAAACGCTAGAAGGGCTCTCTTCGCATTCGCCAGCCACTACATCGATTGTCCTGATCCCATAGTTCGTGCGACAACCACTTACGCCCGGGACTTGGAATATTTAATGGGCATTGAAACAAAATGGGTTGATTTCCTTCCCTCCATATTTTTTGATCCAAATAAGGCGCTCGCTTCCGACAAAGTCGAAGACCAGCTGCCAGTCCCTCGCGTATATTACCGAGCTGCATTCCTTGGCGATCCCTGGACGAAACGATTCCAAGCATGGGTGGATCAAGAATGGTTGACAGGAGTTCACAAGTCCTTCCACACGCCAAAGGACTTGAAGAAACTGGACCGTCTCCACTTCATGGAAGACGTTACGGGATATCTCATCCACCAGAGGCGGTCTAAGAGAACGCTCTACTAAACTGGCAGAGTGCCGAGGGACCGGCACTACTTCAGGTCGTGGGTCCTGTTGGGGGTATTCCCAACAAAGTGTAAATAAATAAAATCCTGCAATAAAATGTGTTGCGAGGGCATGACATCATGCGTGTATAAGCCCGTGGCCCAATGAGCACGCAATTGAAGTTGTAAATAAAATAAACTTGACTTGGGCCTTGTAATTAAAATAAAACTAGAGGCCCAATGTCATTTTTAAACTTAGAGATCACTTTTTAGAGTTGGGTCCAAATTGGGACTCACATGAATCTTGTGATTTCTAATGTACTTTTTGTGGACCCTTGGATCAAGTTGGGTCCAAGATCAATGGCTAAGATCATTGTGAATATTAGCCAATAAGATTGAGGGGCAAGGGCCTTCCCCATTCTATAAAAAGGCACCATTTGTATACTATTTCCATGCTTAATGAGAAGGGGGAAACTCTACCATTTTTGGAAGAAAAGCATCCTCATTTGCTATTCACTACTTGCTATTGCTTTTGGTTGTGTTTTCTATTGTTTTCTATTGCTTTCTATTTCCATGTTTTATTGTTTGCCATAGTGAATGTTTTTCCATTAGCAAGCATAAGGAGCATTTGAGCTAACCTCCACCCTCACTCTCTTTCTCTCTCTTTCTTTTCTCTTCTCAATCTCTTCTTCTCCATCCCTTCGCTTCAACCAAAACTATGATGAATGTTAGTGTAGAGGAATAGAGTTAAAGAGGAGTAGTATAGTGGTGAGTAGAGTTAAGGGAGAAAGTAAGAAATTAACTAAAAGTAGCATCTATGCATAGTTAGGCACCTATCTAGTGATCTAACCTTTGTTGATAGGGGGAAGGGCTATACTACGAAAGATCCTCGACACTACAAACGGTTCCTTGACGGACTAGATGAGAACACTAGAGAGTCTCTGATTTTGCATATGGATAACACTTTTGCAATACACCTGACGAAGGATCCCGTGTTTCACTCAAGGACGAAACACATTGCAATCAAGTACCATTTGATAAGGGACCTAGTCACCAGAAACAAATTGAAGACCAACTTCATTGGAACGAAGCAAATGTAATAGACATCTTCACCAAGGCCTTAGACAAAGGTTTGTTTGAGAGGCAGAGGAAGAGTCTAGGAGTCATAAAGCTACCATGCTTTCAGAGGGAGTTGAAGAAACAATTTGTTTCAAGTCGCAAAACTTTGCTAGCTTTAGAGCTCAAGTATGCAGAAACACATGGGAGTTGCTAGGACGCAAAGACCAAAGCTTCGAGGAGTGAAGACCCAAGGATGACGATCAAATGTTTGTTGACTAAAGGATACCTGAACATAAAGGAAAAATGTTCGTGGACCCAGAAAGGCTCAATGGCGAGGACCAAGGCAGAAGAAGACACGAAGACCGAAAGGTGGTGGATCTTCATGCCTCAAAGTACAAAGGAGATCCGAAAGTACAAGGAGGATGTCACTCCTCCACGGACCATTTGGGTACCATTAGAACGTGCTTAACCAGCCGTTCTTGTAACTCCTGATCAGCCTAGAACGTGTTCTCTCTATCCATCTATAAACAGACTGAGAACGAGGGAACAGGTTGAACATCAATTTGGTTGAATGCCAATGTAAGCTAAGCACAATGTTGCTAGCCGATGTCCAGAAGTCCGCTAGTAAGCGAGACGACTATACAGTTCATGATAGTTAGTGCCTCTCATGCCGATGCGCTGCATGGACATGTCACACAGTGCTCAAGAAATTCACTGTTAATACAGTAGATGTTATGCTGAAGATTTTCTTATCTTAAATTCTACTACTTTCACGAAGTCGATTAAAGTCAAGTTTACATGAAGATGACCATTTGGAAGATTTATCGCTTAGTGTACCTTTGGAATCAGAAAGAGTACTTTGAAACCAGAGATAAACAATTGAGAAATTGTCTATCTCTGAGTGCTTGATTAGGTGGAAAGGCCGGACTGAGGATGATGATTCATGGGAAAGAGTTGAAAGCATAAAGAAGAACTTCTCTAGTTTCTACTTTTGAGGACATAAGTAAATCAAGGGAGGAAGAATGTTACGTCCATATCCTACATGAAGGACTCGGAATAGTCCTTGACATGAGTATCCAATACTCTAGTGTACGAGATTATTAGTTACACCACGTCATTCCGGACTAGGCCAGCAATGTCATTAATAACCTTGTGAAGGCCCAAGTGCTCTAATTGGACCTATGGAGCTAGTGCATGTTGACACCCTTGACAACTTATTATGCAATAATAGGAGATCTAGTTGAACAAGGAGATACTAAAGACAAGAATGTCATCAAAGTATATACTAACACAGTCACCCAACAAGGAATGAAAAAATTTGTTCATAACATTCTGAAAAGTTAGTGGGCCATTGGCGAAAGCAATGGGAAGAACTTTGAGTTTTTTAAAGGCCAGAGTGTGTATAAAAAGTAATCTTGTATTCATTGGCAAGGTGCATGCAAATTTGGTGGTGCCCTAAGCACAATCAAGCTTGGAAGAGATTTGGGATTTGCCTAGTTGATCAAAAAGATCATTCATAAGTGGGATAAGAAACTGGTTATGAATGATGAATGTAATGCCCTTTTTTTAATCAACAAGGAGAATACAAGCACCAAAAGGGTTGTGACTTTAAATGATAAGACCTTGTTCTAAGAGGTACTTGGCATCACCTTGGCTTACTCAAAGATAGACATGTGATAAGGAGCACAAGACGAAGCATGAATAACCGAGAATTATATCACTATGGCAGTTCTCATCTTTTGATGGTGGAAATGAAGTAGGCTCTGCAAAAAGAGATGAAAACTCATGTAAAAGATTAGAGATCACCTAAGGAACTAGTGTAGCAATTGTCTCAAGCTGGAGCTTCTAGATGCAATGAAGAGCTGCACAATGTGTTTTCACTAGGTTGCATATGAATTGCTTACCAAAGATAAGCTGGTAATTTTGTGAGGAATCAATGCTTGTCAAGGTATGAGACGTGCCATCATGTGAAAGGGATAGAGTTTGTTGTTGTAGATCCAAAGTCGAAGCAAACCAATCTGCACCAAGGATAATGTCACACCAATCAATGGGAATATTGTAGATATGTGCTTGACCTGGACATCTCCTAATCTAATAAAGTCCTACTGTTAGTAGTAGTTGAGTTCTCAGAAACATATGGGATCTAGCTACCTCCACATGTAAAGTTTGAGGTGAGGTGCCAATACAGGAGTGACATGTAGCCTAGGAAGCACGTGAGAGCTGATAAAGAATGTGTGCTGATAGTATCCACTAAAACCATAAATTCTCTCCCTAAGAGATGTTCTTGTCAGTTGATCTATAGGCTTACTTGCGCATGTAGCATAAGCCAGTTACACAAGTCACTATGTAGGAGTAGGATTTGGTGTAGGATATGGATCCTCTAAAATATGAATGTAAGATTAGGGGTCCTCATAATTTTCCACGTCATAGAAATGTATAGCAGTGGGTACTAGTAAGGCCGATAAGGGCAAGCACACACAAAATGATCAAGGCTCTTACAATATTAAAAGCATAGGTGCTTATCGCACACCTTAACAAACTTAGCATGAGAAACTCGAGTGATAAAAGTAGGTAGAGAAGATGAAAAACCTTGACCACTTGAGGGACTGGAGGTCCATAGAAGATGCAACAATAGGTCTAGTCATCGATAGTCTAGGAGGGCGACCGATTTGAGAAGAAAACTCAAGTTACTGATGCTGCAACATAGAAGCAAATGGTATAGTGTTCTACCATGATTCTGTCGCTCATAGAAGTAAGTATATAGGGTCCAATTACCATTGATTAAGTCCAATGGCTAGTCACTCCAATAGGCACCTGCCAATCTTATAGAATGCATCATAGTTGTTGAAGTAGAGTAGAGCCTATAGGTGCATGCCACAAGTATTTGTAGCGATGCGTCACTATTGTGACACTGACAGAGCCCACCTGCGTAGCAATGTGTAACCGTTGTGCCACTGATAGAGCCCACTTGTGGTTATACGGGCCAGGGATAGCGTTAGTCTTAGTCAGTTGGAGTGGACAGTCATTTCACTACTAGGCGTGACCGTGCAAGGGGGGAATAACCGATGATAGACCCACGCAAATACTATTCAACAGTTCAGGTACCTACGGGTCCAAGGTGGCTTCACCAACCATGCATGGCCACCCCATGCTATGGAACTAGAATAGCATGGACGTGCTACAAGAGGTTATTTATGGATGGGAGGAGACTCATTCTACATAGATTTCGGTGATTTGACGAGCTTAGAGCATAGGAGTGTAACAATTGATATCATCCATCATACATCGTAGTGGGGTGTATGGGTAGAGTTTTTGAATGCGACTAGCAAGGTCATGGTTGAAAACCCACCGGAGTACAAAGGAATGCATGTAGAAAGTGTAAAGGCCATAAGGCGAATTGAGATATTGTACATCAACTATAACAATGCAACAATCTCACAAGGTAGCTATAAAAAGACTACTACTTGATGTAAGTCACCAGCTAAGATAGTTGGAAGTTTAGGTAGTGTAGGAAGCTCTGAAGTTGCCGTTCCTACAACTACGACACGTCGAAGTATTGCAAGTGCCTGAGTACGTTGTAAAGTGGTAGAAACACATTGACGAAAATAAGATGTAATGATAAATAAAGGTGAGGCACCAAGTCCTTGGAGTTTCGCTGCAAAACCTGCACAAGATGATAGAAAATCGTCGAATTTCTTATGCATGCACCCATAAGTTTCCAAGGCAAAAGAAATAAAGTCTTTTCCAAGAGTGCGATGTGAGTAATGTCGCTCTTTATCTTGAGCCGCATGAGAAGCAACAACATCTTGGGTAGTTGAAGCATGGTGAAGGAGGTTTGGCCCCGAAGGATCAAAGCAACAACAACATCCCCAAGCGTGCGAATCCCCTCGCGCGAAAGAACGAGTTCACTCGACGACGAGACGATTGTGAATCAGACACATGCAAGATGTGAGTTTTCTCCCGGACAACATGAAAGCCGCACTCATGTGCAAAAGATGCCAATACGTCACTAATGGAATCATGAGTCAAGGGCAACGCCAGAAGGGCAACACATGAGATGAGTGCCAATAGAATCAAGAGGGTGACCACATGAACATTTTGTCAAACCCGCCATCACTAGATGAGGGAGACCCAATCTCTCGAAGAGCAGGTGACAAACAACTCTGAAAAAAGATGCAAGAATGGAACAACATGGCGTGCAACAAGCAAAGCAACAGCACCAGGGCCTGTACAAGACAGAAGGCGAGCCCGAGTCTCATCGGAAGGTAAACCACTGAGAAGCTAAGTGAAAGCATGTGAGTGGAACTGCTCCAAAAGATACTTTTGAAAATGAGCACGCTGATGGCTAAGCAAAGTCTCAAAGAGAGGCAAAGAAGCTCGCACAGGTGGAGGGAGGAGATCCTTGGCCGCACGAAGATGTTGCTGGAAAGGAAGAATGCATGTTTCCACATGAGCTACTGAATCCGCTTAACGAACTGATCATCAGGAATATGAAAGGTTTCTGAACCCATTAAGCGACCCAGAATATCTGATAAAGTATTATCGAAATCCTGTAGCAAAGCCAAAACATCACCATAGAAAATAACTTGGCCGCTGAGCGAAGCATTGAGTGAGAATCCCTAGAGCAAGATGCGCACCCAAAATGTCTCGCAAAGAGGAAGCCACAAAGTCAGAGAAACCTATAGGAATACCAAGCGCTTGAATCCCATCAACCGGAGCATCTTATTCTTATCTTAAATAAGAAACTAGCAACATGTTGATTACACACACGGCCCCCGACCTTCGCACAAGCGGTTTGCAACGGACCTGGTTTGTGGAGCGAGTAAACAGAGTCTCGGTTGATTTCCTTTCCTTTAGCCAAGGAAAGAAAGCGGCCATGCTGTTGCTAACTTCTTTTTAAACATTTAAAAAAAATATTGGATACTCCTTGAGTATTGTAAGAAGGGTGTAGTGACATCTTAGAGCTTGCTCCTCACTTGGCGTTGGTTGCGAGGATGTATAATGTTGTGTATAAATTACCAGTAGTTGTGTAATTCTACCCAAAAAAAAACAAACAAATATATCATAGCCTACTTTTACAGAGAGAATAATAGCCTGTCCTAGAGAAAGAAAATTAAAAATATCATTTCTTGGGGGGATTTTGTTGGAAAAAGGGGTGCCAATCTATTTCCATAAAGAACCTATATTCATCATCAACTAGGTGGATATAAAACCTGATTTTCATTTATGTGCAGCAGTAGAGAGAGAAAACACTTGTTTTAGCCATTTTGAGCAGTGAAGCAGCCGTAGAAATTTGGTTTTTTGGAGGGAGAAAGCATTGTCAAACATTTTGAAATTTTAGGAGCTGATTCCCATTATTAGGGCGACCCAGTACAGCCATATTTCATCTGATTTTGATGAGCGAGTGAAAAGTTATAGCTAAAAACAGGTCAAGGCAGATGCTTGGGCAGCCAGTCGCTCAGAAAACCAGTTTTGTGAGGTAGAAATACTTTTTAGAAATTTTTGAGAATTTAGGAGCTCATTCCCAGCATTAGGCGACCTGATACAGCCAGGTTTCATCTGATTTGGATGAGCGAGCGCAAAGTTATAGCCAAAAACAAGTCTGGGCAGATTGTAAGGCAACCAGTCGCTGGCTGGAAGTTGTTGAAAACTCTTTTTTCTCAAGAGCAACTAGCAGGGGCCTTGCTGGCCAACAAGTAAGCTTCAGGCAAATTTTGGACTCTATAGACGGTGTTTCTGGAAGTTTCGAGCCCCTAGCTTTGCTGAAACTTCTGAATTTTTACATGATGCTGCACCCCATTGTTTTCACAAGTTTCGAGCTATTCGGAGGCAAATTATATACAAAGTGTACCAGTGGGACAGTGCGCTATCATTTCTGGAGCTGATTGATACATATAGTTGGCGTTTTATTTACCTCTTTTCCAGCCCATTACATCTCTAAATTATTGGCTGCATTTCCTCTATTTTTGTCGTCATTTTTCTTTGCCAGGGAGCCTCTTTACCCTCCTTTTTGTATTCGCATTTCTGGTTTGTTTTCCTGTTAGATAGCCATTTCTATTGTTGAATTTGTAATTCGTAGTACACACTGCATTTTACTAGCTGTATTCCTATAGTAATCGTTTCAATTTATTCCCTTGTTGAATATTTAACTGTCTTTTGTAAATATGGAAAATCAAGAGAATCTTGTTCATATTCCTTCTTCTTCTTCTGTGACTTCTCTTCCTTCCTTGCCTGTTAGTCCAACTCACAAGGGTCTACCAGCTACGGCAGAAACGGTCATTGATACCTCACAATCAAACATGGAAAATCGTTTGAAGTCGATGGAAGATTCTTTGACCAGCGTCCAAAGCATGCTGCGGATCTTCGTGGGTGGCATCCCTACTCCTTCCAATTTCCCTTCTTATGCACGGTCTCACTACACGCATCCCTCTTCGACACATGTTTCTTTGCTTGCTTACCCTTTTCAATTTCAAGATTATCAATCACACAAAGACAAGGATATCAAGCGGCCTTGTTATGCTGGCACCTCCCAGCAATGCACTACTGATTTTGTCGACCATTGGTTTAGCAAGTGGGAGAGTTATTTTGAGCTACAGCATGTATCAACTGATGAGTTGTGGCGTATTAAACTTGCTACTTACCATTTGACAGACGTTGCAGGCAGTTGGTGGCACATACCAAGGATTGCCCAGAGACTTGGGCCGATTTTCGACGTGTCTTCCATGCACATGCACACAGTTTATTCCGCCCCATGAGCATGTGTGGGCAATGGATGCATGGCACTTGTACTGTCAGAATTCGCTTTCCGTGCAGGTGTATGCAGATGGTTACCAGGAGATTCTTATGAACATTCCCGAGGATCTACCAGAGTGGATGCAGATGCAGGTCCACAAGTTTATTTTTGGCCTGCGACAAGACTTACCCTTGACAATGCCATTGCAAAGGCCTTAATTTATGAAGGCGGGTCAAAGGGCAAAACTCAAGCGGAATCGACAACCCAACGCCGAGGTTTTAGGAAGCCTAGCCTAGCAAGTGGCAAGGGTGTTTCTTTGAGACAGGCGGAGGTACAGGTGCACCAAGGGGAGAAACGCAAGGCAAAAAGATTGCGTCGTGCCTTTGGTGGTTCTACCCTCAGTCCACATGATAAGGAGAAGGCCAAGATCGAAGGATTATGCTATTATTGTCTCAGTAAGCATCTCTGTTAAACACAAGAGGCTGCATGTAGTGCAAGCACGAGGCTCTACTTCAGCGGACTTGGAGGAGGACAAGTTAAGCAGTGAATACTAGTATGAGATTACTTGCAAGAAGGTAATGGTTATGTTTGTACATAAACTAGTTCCTGATGACCTGTTTGCCTTCTTTTTGTTAAAGCTCAAACTGGTTATTGTTTTGATGATACAATACTGATCAGGATGAGGGAATGATGGTTGGTCGTGAGATTGTTGTCTCCTTCAACATGGGCTCATCCCAAAATATTATCAACTCCAAGTTTGTCAAGAACTGAAGATCACGATACCTTTAGCCTATCAATATATAGTCGAGATGCCAAATAGGAAGGCTACAGAGATTTGGGATTGTCAAATTGTACATATGCCCATTATTATATAGGGACTGGCATGTTTTGATATGGTGTTAGGGAGGTGTTGGCATGCAACAATGGGATCCACTATAGATTTTACTACTCATGTATATAAATTCAAGCATGAGGGTTTGTCTCATGTTTTGAGAGGTGAGGGTAAGTTGCGAGTTGCCCCACTCATCTTAGCTACACAAATAAAGAAAGCACCTTTACAATGTATGTATTGTTATTATGTGATGGATGTGAATGATTGTAGTGATTGATTGGTTAATCCAGTGATGGTAGATAGACATGATATTAGTCTTCTACAACAATCTATAATAAAGATCTCTAACAACGTCTTGTGAATGTTCTCTGCCAAAGAACAAACCTGAATATCATAAGATGTTTGAGGCTGAGAGAGAGAGAGAGAGAGAGAGAGAGAGAGAGAGAGAGAGAGAGAGACATCAAATTTGTCAGGTTAGGAGCATTGCTCAAGAGCAATACTAAGTTGTCGTAAGAGGGAGAAAGACTGGACATAAGAGACATGTTAGCATCTTTGTTCGATATTGGCGAACCTATTGCAACTAACTGATTGAGTAGTTGTTTGAATTCATTTAGATGATCAGTGACTAAGATTCCTTCATTCATCTTGAGCGACATGAGCTTCTTTCTCAGGAAGAGACGAGTCGATACATCTATTGTTTCATATAGACCAGTAATAATGTCCCATGCCTCTTTGGAGCTGGAACAATTAGCTACATGAGATGTTTGTGAATCTTTAAGATTCAGAGATACAATGACAAGAGCTTTGCCATCCTTAGCTTCCCAGGTGGTCAACATGTCATGTTCAACCGACTTGGCTATTGAACCGTTGACGTATTTCCAGAGTTCTTTTTTAGTGAATATCATCTTCATCTTGAACTTCCACATATGGAAGTCATCACTGTTGAACTTATTGATCAAGCGAATTTTTGAAGATGTACCTTCCATGATGAATGTCTAAGAAATTATAAAATAGTCTTGAATACTAATAATAGTTTGGAACGATGGCTCTGATACCACTGTGTTGGGTTGCTACTGTTCTGATATCAGCTTGTTGGGTTTCTATGTATGGATGCGGATTAGAGAGAACTCAACATGCAAATTATAATAGGATTTTTATCAAACTATAGATTCAGACCATAACTTAGATTGACAGGAGGAATATCTTGTAGGTGTCGAAGAAAACCATGAAGGAAGCGAAATAGTTAGGCGTCTAAGACAACCATGCTTCCTTTGAGATTAGATATTCCGAGTGGAGCGAGTATCAGTGAGTGAGAGAGAAATTATCAGAAAGCATTCACAATGGAACACACATAAGAATCTGAATTAAGCTGTTGTGAATACAACTATCAAATCACGATCTTGTGCCCGAGAATGGTTCACAGTAATAGCGCACTGTGTGTTGTGATCTTACTACGCTAGTTACAGATTGAATGTTATTTCTATTTCTTGAATTACTTTCACTTTTTCTAAGATCTCTGATCCTATGGAATCATATAATTATGATACCATGGAGTTCACGGAGGAACTCTGAATCATGCTTACATCAACTCTTATTCTAACTCCTTTGAATCGTGTGTTGCCATTATGTTTATATACATGCAACAGTTATGACAACTATGTGGGAAACGAGTGTAAAGTAGTGCAGCTATTGCATAGTACTAAAATAAACTGTGACGTAGTCTGCGTTGGACAAGGCAGAGGAAGAGCTCCATTTTGAATGTTGACAGTCGATGATCGTCGGGCAAGTCGAGTCGATTGGCTTGCTCTTGAGAAGATGTCGATGTCAATGAAGTTTGATGTCAGGATGCCGACGAAGTAGAGTCGGTGAAGTCGATAACGTGGACTTCGACGAAGTCGATCCCACTTTTGCTTCAAGTCGATATATTGCACAGATGCTCGACTGATGTGAGTAAGGCTGCATGTCGTTGTAGAGAGAGATGGTATATTTACATGTATACTGGTGCTCAAGAATCGAAGTCAGGTGAGTCGGAGTGAAGATTTACTCCAACAGTATTGACAAAAGAAAAGCATGCTACCTTAGTTAGTATGTTAAATTTTTATTTGGGTTCCTAGCAGTAAGCTTAAGGGGGAGTGTTGGAGTTTAATCTTACTCCTACTCACCTAATTATATGAACTCTTGTACATACTCGCTCTTTTTATCGTCTGTAGAAATGAACTGTTATTCGATAGTCTACATTTTTACTCGCACATTCGAATAGTCTGCAGGAATACATGAATATTTGAAGCAGAGCAAAGGTTGACTCGATTCCGACAATATTCGAGTTTGAGTCACATGACTCAACTCGACATCGACTCAACACTATCGACTGTTGATGCTTTTGACTATCGAATGGTACCACTCAAAATGGAACATTTCCTCCGCCGAATCCAATGCAAATTATGTCACTATTCAATCATGTCGTTGTATGCAGTTATTTATCAATGTCCGCTTATTGAGTGCAGTTCATAATACTGTTCCAATAGTTTAGTCTCTTCTTGTAAACACATAGCGTTAAACACATCGTTTACAAGAACTGATTAGACGATAAGTCTAAACTCTGTTACTCTATATAATAGAGACAGAGTGATATCGACAATAGTAATATCACAATGCTTAGTGCACAACTAGTGTGAAAACTATTGTGAACCTTTTTGGTCACAAGATTCCTTTTGTGGTCAAATTGTTGTATTACAACAACTACAATTCCCAGATTCTCTATTATCTATGTGCGTTGTTCATGTTCAAATGCTCTTGTTTCTTTTTCTCTCTTTTTTTATATGATACTTACGTCCATAGATTAAAGCCGTATATCTATCAAAGAAAAGTTGAGTCGTGTGACTTGAACTCGAATATTTGAGTCGAGTTGAGTCATGTGACTTGAACTCAAATATTTGATTTGGAATCTTTGCTTTACTTCGAATATTCATGTATTTATGTAGATTGTTCGATTGTGTGTGTGAAAATGCAGACTGTCTCGAATAACAGTTCATTTTTTAAGATTGTAATAAGAGCAAGTATGTACATGATTTGTGTATTTATGTAGATTGTTCGAATGTGTGTGTAAAAATGCAAACTGTATCGAATAACAATTCATTTTTTAAGATTGTAATAAGAGCGAGTATGTATATGAGTTCTCAAAAGATAGAATTAGGTGAGTAGGAGTAAGATTAAGACCTGGGGGCCATTATTTTGGCACCAATGTTTTTCAGACGATAGTGGGACCACCATCATGGTCACCATGACCATGAGGAGTTTGAAGATGCATTGAGGGCGATGGTAGAGGGTTGCGGAGAGGAACTCAATTATCTTTCAAAGGTTGGGATTTTTGATGTATGCGATTAGATATCTATCATTGGTTTTAGTCTTAATGTCGACATGGTCAAGTAGAAAAAAGTGAGAGACATCATATTTAGTGAGCCTTGGGAAGGAAATCTGATAGGAAGAGATTGAATGTCGTGGCCACAAGCTTGGGCTCAACTAGGATCTCATAGTCTTGTGCATCATGAGTTACTACAAAATTATCCATGGCGAAAGTTTGCTAGATTAGGGGGATGTCTTGGGATAGGGAAATCTAAATGGAAGTGACCAATGGTGGTAAGGATTGCAACAACCATCAATCCATAAAGCTAGGATCTCTTGCTCAATATAAAGGGGCTTTCCTCACATTGGATGGATTTGAAAGTAGATTGGGAGGAAGTAGTAGATTGATTTGAGATGAAGGTGAATGTGGTGGTTGTCTGCTTAGTGGATGTTTTGGATGGGGAGCTAGGGTTTGTCGGTGGCTATAGTTGGTTCCATAGTGTGAGAGTATTGTACTTTAGGACCATAAATGGATCTACAAAAGATTCACAAGCCTTGATTGGATGCTTGCTTAACAATCTATCAAAAAACTAGAGACAAAAAAGTTGATCTAGATTGGCAATTTGACAAACGACAAGTAAGAACAATTAATAGCATTGATCAATCACCAAAACCAACTTCACACGTGTGTACGACAAGCTGTAGTACGGCTTGCAAGCTGAGAAACAATAGAAATTGATTTGGTTGCATTTGGATCACAAAAACTCAATGTAATAGTGGAGTAGCTCGAGATTGCCAATGAGCTCCAAAATAATCTATCTTCTCACTATGAGAGCTTGGAATACATAGCAAAGTGACTTCCTTTGTGAAGTTAGGTGGATTTCCAGCATGTATTAAGGAAGTTAACTTGGATCTCCTGCCCTAATTTGCAACCCTAGCCTAATTCCTATGGTTATGCCTAGTAGGTGACTAGTTGGTCAATTTTTCACCTTAGGTGTATCTCCTATAATCTAGGAATCACTACCAAAATGACATGACCAACCCTTTAGACTTGATATAACCTATAATAGGGTAGGTTTCCCACGTGGCTTTATGGCCTCACACGTGTGGGACCCACTTATGTACATTTTACATGATTCTACATGGTTTTTGATCAAGCTAGATTTGCCAATTTTTGGCAATTCTTCACACTCCTCAAATTTAGCTTGATCTATTTACATTAACTCTCTTGCTAGGTGAATGAATGCTCTTAGAAGTGTCTAAAAAATCCAGCTACAAACAAGGAACTTAGGAGACTCCAATAGAGAATGATGTCCATGAAAGATCTTTCACCACCTCTTAAATTATCCCTTACAAGATGTTCCACAAATGTGTCTATATACATGTAGCACACTTCAAACACTATACATCATGCCAAGCCATGAATTCCAAGGCATTTTTTGCACTTGAAGATACATCAATTAAACTATTAAGTGCATACATAATGTTGCTAAAGACAACTTGCCTTGCTTGATCCATATGATTGAGCCTTGATGGCTCCATCTTGATACTCATGGTTCTTCTTGGAGTCCTCGGGTCTTGAGCTTGCTCCTCCACTTGACTTGACTCCAAACCATCAATGAATTGAATAAGGTGTTGATCCAAAGGTGCTTCTTCAAGTTTACACATCTTCCACTTTTGAAAGATCACATTTCCACCATTAACAACTTCTTTGGTGGAAAACATGTAGATTCTTCAATCTCTACTTGAAGAGCAAAACATTACCATTATTCCTATCATTGAAGATAATCTTTGGTCCTTACATTGGAATGATCATGCACAAAGCATGTGGACACAAAGATTTCCAAAACAAATGATGTTTCAGAGGCTCATCCTCTTCTTCTAAGACAACATCAAAGAGGTCTTACTCCTAGCCCTCTCAATGGACTTCTAGCCACAATTCTTACACACTTTCTCACAAAGATGAAATAAAGATTAGATGATAATCTATCAAAGACTTATCAAATCCTACCAATTTTCACCATTTTTGGACAAAAACATGACTAAATCTCACTCACACCTCTTTGATGGTTTTACAAGACCTATATATCACTTTAAGAGGACCCGTTCTCAGCCTAGATTAATTAGTTTCCATGACACTAAGTCAAATCTAATCAATGGCACTTGATCTTGGTAGCTTTTCCTAGGATTAGCACCAAAAAACACCATCAAGATTCAATAGAATCCAAATTTATGGATCTAACTAAAATTGAGCATTAAATGCAGGTGTAGAGGTGCCACACATGTGGACAATACGAATTTTGGTCCCTACCAAGTTTGGGATCAAATCCCCTCACCAAAGTATAGTTTCAACCCGAACGGCTACACGAAGTAGAGAATCAAATTCTATGTGTATTCTCAGCTGAATTTATTTTTACACATAGAAAATTTGATATTCCTTCTTTATTTATTTTCACAGAAAGAATGTTCAGGCTCCAATGCCGGCTGAAACAATCAAAACAAAATTAAAATCAATGTCGAAAAGAATATAAACATCAAAATAAAAGACATTAAAGCTAAACTAGAAAAACTTACTTTTCATATGGAATCAAACAAATTTTGGCCACTAGACTGCACTCAATGAAATAAATAGCCGCATTAAAATTGGCCTCCTTTGCCTTCACTAGAGTCATGAAGAAAGGACTAACAACAAAAACGTATCCTATGAAATCGAGACTGATATTATGCTGCAAAAAGTTTTGGCCGGGTTCAACAATAGCATCTGATATCTCGGGAGTTTTATTCTTTAACTCTTCAGAAAATTTAGGACATAATCTAAAGCTTCTATTTTTATATGGAATAAAAAAGTCAAAATAATTGTCGAGCATATCAATTTTATTGGCTAAATAAGATTCATATTCATTATAATGATCGGAATAAAAATAGATCTGTCGAGAATCGTATGGGATTCTTACAAAAGGATTATGTACAAGGTTCTGAACGGATGTGAAAACAATATTTACAGATTTTTTTGTTATCTTATCAAGCTCCTCTTGGGTTATCTTGACCTTCGGAGAAGAAACCTTGCAAGGAGGTTGATTAGTAACAGGAGGGGAAGCAAATCCTGAGTCTGATTCAGAGTTCGAAGACGCTAAACTAGTGGTCAGGACGATGCGAGGCCGCTTTGCAGGGATGGCTTTTGGGGAAGGGAAGAAGCTGGCCTACGAGATCTGGATTTTAAACTACTTCCTCTTCAGAGGGCATGGGCAGAACGAAGAGGAGCAGTTAGCGCGCTTGAGAGTGATATTGGAATGAAAGCGTCAATTTTTTGCGAGAAAAAATGAGTTATGTCCGCATAGTAGATATAAAAAAATTTCGCACATGCAAAAGTCCTCAGACGTTGACACGTGGCAGCATTTCAGAGGTCCACGTGTTCGTCTGTACAAGTAATTATGACCTATTTATTAGGGGCACATGGGGGCTCACACGTGGACGAGTTAGATATCGACATGTGTCATTCCACATGTGTCAACTGTTGCATCAATCATTTCATGTAAGCAAATGGTCGGCTTGTCTCTTAAGCACATAGAGCTGTGAGCCTTGGTTACACTATAGAAGACAAGGATGTCACGATTTTTTCGAGAAAGTTCTTTTTGAGTTTATAAGCTATGAATTCTACCCAAAACAGAAAAAAATGATAAGAATATATATAATCAAAATCAAAATTTTCGTCATGATTTACCAACTTTAAAAGACCTCAAGTTTCACCTTCTTATCAAGTTGATTATGACACTTTTAGCATTTTCTCACTTCATTTGGATCGCTACAACATTCTTGACAAAGATTTGTTTGTAGGTCGAGGATTCATTGCAAGTTTGGGACATGAAATTTTATGATTGGCAAAGATTACAACCACAACATGAAAATAAAAGATTTAGTCAATCTCATTTATTGCAAAAAATCAGCCACGTAGCAACAAAGCTTCAAGTTAATGTGATACTTTTGCTTGTTCTTGGTTCTCAAAATATGTGTGCTATAAATGAATAACTTGTGTGTGTGTGTGTGTGTGTGTGTGACCCTGACAAATCAAATTTCTTACAAAAAATATAGATAACGATACAATTCATAATCAAATGGTAACAGTGAGAAATTGGCCCACTTCATTAATTGTGAATCTTTACAACATAATGATAAAGTTACATTCCAACATTTTGCCACACTAATTCAAGTCAAAGAGAGCATATTTACCTACATCTGTCATGAAAAAGAAAACCTTGCTACAACAAGGACTTTAGTGTGGGAACTACATGTGTCAAGCAGATATTCTCAATTGTTATCCATGTCACAACTTGTTAAAGTTGCAATGTAAGCTAAAGGGACATGTCATTAGATTGTAGTCAATTGAATGTACAACTATTTAGCCTACCACATAGCATGTTTCTTACTAGGTCATAAATTCTTTTAATGATCATGGCCCCAAGGATAAGGGCCAATTCATAAAAATTAGTCAATCAGTATAAGGAAAAATCTCAAGTTATGATTAGTTTTTATCTTATTGTCTAATAGAATGTAGTTACACATATGACACAACCATTGAATAGAAGCAAAAAGTTATACCATGTAAACATGATAGCACGATGGAGAAGAACCATCGTATAGGCAATGAGTACATGACCACTTGAAATTGATGGAAGTTAAATCATAACAAGGGCTTCTTTGGAAATCAAAGCATAACATCACAAAGAAACTCTTTATTGTCATGAAAATCCCAAAGCTAAGAAAACTAGCTCAACTGAACAAAAACCAAAGCATCACAACCTTATAAAAACCTTTGAAAAGTGAACACAATGTAAATACCTCCAATCTGAACTTCTTTTGACACAACCAAAGATTAGTCGAAACATGTTAAAAATTGCATGCATTTTTTCTCAAACGATTGAACATGGCCATACAAATCTCTAGAGCAAAAAAAGGAAATATAATTACTTGAAAACAACCAAACAAAAGAATAGACAACAAAGTTAACCACCAACAAAATACAACTAAAAACCTACTTGAAAATAACCACAACCCAACGACCAAAGGATCAAGATCTTAATAGGAAAACACGTCTACATTGCATAAACCAAAGCACCACAACGCTCTCCAACAAATATAGAAAAAACAAAAAGCAAGTAGCAGGGTTGGAAAGTGAGAGAACAATGATTGAAGAGTAGAATTAGCAAATGAAATCACAACAACCAATGTATAATTTGGTGGAAAGCCTACTCTCAAGTTGTAAAAGAAGGAGAAAGGCTTATAGTTCATATGTTCCTGCTCATATTCCACATCATACTTTGGAACAATTCTAGGACATCTCTATCACATTTTAAGACATAGCCTTTTCAATTGTATCCACATTATGGTAGCATAGAATTGTAGCCTCCAAGGATACTTCAGTGTCTTGTGGTACCATACAAAAGGTATAAATCTACGACTTGTACATAACACAGAATAAGTTGAAAACTCTCCTATAAGTTTATATACACAAGATTTTCTTCCATAGATGTCTAGAAACTTTCACTTTTGTGCAGTTGCGGGTGTGCTAAACATACATGGATCCATTGATTTTGTATTATTGTTCTGCTTTTAGGGCCCATACACGATTTTTTTTCCATTGACAAACCACATTGAGCACAATAATTGAAATTTAAACAAATGAATAGTGAAAAAAATTAGGGCTTTAAGTTGCCAACTTTTTTCAAATTGCATGAAAGTCACGATAAATAGTGGATCACTAGAAAGCAACATGCATTTGTTATAAAAGCATAAATATGCCAATTGGATGAACTAAAATCCTACACTCTCTCCTTTGAATGTAGTGTACATATGTGCTCAAGCTGCTCCACCCGCTGTGATGTAGAAAGGGCAGGATCAGCAATGTAGAGAGGGCAGCAAGGATCGATCAATCATGATCTGCTTCACCTTGCTTCTTGTGCATCTTTCTGCCTAGTTCACATATTCTATGAACTTGTCGAGTGCATGTGATTTGTTGTGAATGAAGTAGACTCGTGCGAACTTGTTGTAGTCATCAATGAAGGTGATGTAGTACTTTGAGTCTCCTACTGAGATCACATTGAAAGGTCCACAGATGTCTGAATGTACCAGCTCCAGAATCTTTGTTGTTCTGTAGGAGTCTCTGGTGAATGGAGTTCGAGACATCTTCCCTTTCATGCACGCATCACAAGTTGTCGAATTGGTTGCATTCTTGATGCTTATCCCTGTGATAGCTCCATGCTGGCTTGCTTGATACAATGTCATTGGGTTCGTGCGGCATAGTCTCTTGTGCCACAGAACATCTTCAGATTCGTGAGCGTGGTGTGCTTGATCTGTCGGTAGGCGTGTAGGCGTACCCTCAAATGATACAGGTTGCCCTTTAGTCTACCTTGCGTGATCAGCGTACTGGTGCTGGCATCAACAACATTGCATGTTTCGTTCAAAAACATTACACGCATCCCAGCGTCTGCTATTCTTGTGACTAATAGCAAGTCTTGTTGCAGTGTGGGTATGAATAGAACATCTTCTAGTTGTATGTCTCTGCCGTTTGTGTTGAGCCACAATGAACCAATACCATTCACTTGATGTTTCGATCCATCTCCAGGAACTATAAATCTTGATAAATCTACACTCCGAAAGTCATACATTATCTGTCTTGATGTGACGAAGTGTGAGGTAGCTCCTTTATCAAGTATTACCTCTCTTGTGTTAGATGTCGATGCTGCACACACGTCTGTACACAGATAGGCTGTCGAATTTCCATTGTTCGACCTTGCCCATCTTCGAGCTTTCTGACTCTTTGATGTAGGATGAACTGTTATTGTTCTCTTGTTTGCCTTGAGGCTGCTTGTTCCTTGGGTTTTGATAGCAGTCAACTGTTGCATGACCCTTCTTGTGGCAATGGATACACTCTATCTTTGGATTTAGCCAATACAAATCGAGAGTGTGTCCTTCGCGTTTGCATCTCACGCATACTTTCTTGTCGCCATTCTGTTGTCTCAGCTTTTTTTTGTTCTTCCATCTGCCTTTGATGGCTCTCTCTGTTTGCTGATCTTGATCCCGCCTTCGATCTTACTCCCTCTTAGGCTTGAACTACTACTTTGGCTTCTCTTTGTTGCAGTAGACAGCTTGGTTAGAAGCATCCTTGTGATCAAGGTGCTCACGAGCTTCCACTTCTTCTCGAATATCGATCACTGTCTTTTCGAGTGTCATAGCTGGATCCTTTGCTAGCAACGTTCGAGTTGTCTGGAAAGATCTTGGTAAAGCTAGTAATAGGTAAGTGAGTTGCTTCTCCGCTGATACTGCATTCTTTGTTCCGACGTTGTGTAATGAAAGGAACAGATTTCTCATCTTTCTGATAAAGAAGGTGAGGTCTATGCCATCCCATCGCAAGTTTGTTAGCTGATGCTCGCAAATCTTGATAGGCAAAAAATGCGACATTGTAATTTTACTCGCAAATCCTGACAAGCAAAAAATACGAAAAAGACGACACTGCATTTTTCCACGAGATTCCTGACAGGCAATAGTGTCACTAAAATGCAAAAAATACGACACTGTAATCTTACTCGTAATTCTTGACAGGCGAAAAATGCGACACTGTTGTCAAACTCCGTGTATTTCTACAGACTGTGTAAAAACACTTGTAATTCTGCAGACTGTATAAAAACACGGGAAAAACCGTAGAACTGGATAAACAATGGATGAAGATTAAAACCGATTAGTCGATTAGTAAGAAGGAGACTAATCCAACATAGACTTCTTCTTATCCTTGACTTTGCCTTGTTTTTGGCATGTTGCAAGTGCTTGATCATCAGTATTTTGACGTCTAGCTTTCACCATCTCTCGCCGTTGCTCCTCCTGCATCAAGATTCCTATGAGCTCGTCAAAGGTTGGTAATCTTTCTCTTGATGCTATCCCACTTACAAACATCTGATAAGGTTCTGTAATGCCACACAATGCATCGTGTACCGGTCAACATCACGTATGCGCTCACCAATTGAATGCAGTTCATCCATCATTGTCTTGATTCTGGTCATATAAGTCTGAATGTGCTCTCCTTGTTCCATTCGGACACTATTCAGTTTTGACTTCAGAAACATAATCCTTGATGAATTTGATGTCTCGAACTGCTCCTTTAGCACATCTCATGCCTGTCTAGGTGTAATGGCATCACTTTTGTAGGTAATGATGTGGTCTTTCACTGATAAATTGATGAAGGTCAAAGCTCTCCTCGCCTTCATATCGAACACTTTAATGTCCGCTTCATTTGGCAGTCTTCTCTCATCACCTGTGACGACATCCCATAGTTCCTTCTCTATCCGTATTTTCATTTTGAATTTCCACACTACATAGTTGAAAATCCCATCCAATTTGCTATTTTCACTCGAAATGGACTCTCCCATGTTTGTCATCCCAAAAATGCCTAAAACTACAACCGTAGGCTAAAAGAAGTGTTTTGAGTACAATGGCGACATTAATAACTTATTTTGATGACCTGCTAAAATTTCACACCAGGGCGTCCCGTCGCTTAGGTGGCGTTTTGCAAGCCAAGTCACTTTCCAAACATGAAATGCCTTTTACCTCACACTCTTGACTACCCGTTTCCTGAAAGGGGCAAAAGAGATTTGGCATTCACTTAGCACGTTCTCCATTGCAATCACTCTGTTTTGCGATACCGTACTTGCAGGTACAATCCAGGTGCCCTTCGTTTGGAGTCCCTAGTCCTTCGGTTGGCCAAAATAGGCTAAAGGAGGTGAAATGAAGCGCTTTTTGCACTTTTGAACTGTTTCTTCACCTTGAAACACTTCAAGGCTTCAAAAACTTGAGACCCAACTTGATTTTCAAGCTGAAAATTTTTAAAGAAGTTGAATGGTGATTTACTCTTCAAGCCCCTTCCATTGAAGTTCAAGTGGTGACTCAACAGATCCAATGGTTATCATCAATTCGACGACCTGGATTAATTCGATGACCTGGACCCTAAATCAAATTTGGTCACCATCCATGGATCATGTGTGCCGAATCGGGTCCTACAGGCCGCTATCCACTTCAGTACACAGGGCACACACTCGGATTGGATGCGCGCACTGGCCACACTGCCTCCTCCTTTTTTTGCCTTGTTTTCTCTCCACAAGCTTCTATTCTTGCAAGCTTCAAAGCTATGGCTGCCCTCATGAATTCCAATCCAGCACCCTAGCTAATCCACGATGCTCCACGACCTACTAGCAGTAGATTATCTTCACCAAGGTGCCCACTTCAATGCATTTACAGCTCTAAAAAACTCTTTCTATGAAGAAAGATCCACACTTTTCTCTCTGAAAACCCCAACCAAAGAAGAGGGATGACTTCTTGGCCATTTTTCCACATTAGAGATGCAATGGATTGGTATCTCAATTCTGGTGCTTCTCAGCACATGACAGCATGTAATTCCCTATTTGAAGACCTCACACCAGCAGATTCAAAGTATGTCTACTTCAGTGACTCAAGTGCACTACAAATTGGAGGCAAAGGATCTATACGTCTCTATCTTTCTAATGGTAAGTTGACCTTGCTCAAGGATGTACTATACGTACCCAAACTGACCAATTGATCGCAACTTCGAAGTTGCTTCTATGCAATTGATTCCATAGCCATGCACCAAAATAATAATGATTTGAGTTCAGCTTTGCGAAAGCGTTATTTTAGGTTCAATGATTAGAGAAGAAATCGAACAGTGCTATCAATCATATAAAATAATTAAATCTCCAAAACAATTAATCTGCAAGCATGAATCAATCTGAATATGCAATCAACATACACGATCTAAATTGTTGGAACAATGATGGATTAGTTGTGCAGAAATACTAGGTGATTTTGCAGTATAGAGGCACGTTCTTCCTGATACAATACTTTGTAATAACAGAGAGGAAGGACAATACAATTGCGCTCCAATTCGACTATTGATGCATTAAATCGATTAAGTTGAACATTTGACAAGTTCCTAAATATATACACATGGCTAACTGATTAAAAGAATAGTTAACATATACTTTACATTTGGGATTAAGGCACTATGTGTTGTTGTCTGCTATTGCTTTCGGTCGATATCTGATTCAGTTAGAGATATCAATCACGTCGATGACGTCGAGCAAGTTGATGATGTTGGACAAGTCGGAGATCGTGGACAAGTTGCAAAAGTCTTGGACAAGTTGGAGACGTCGGAGATGTCGATGACTTCGAATAAGTGGAAGAACTCTGTAATCAACTTGTAATTTTGCAGACTGTTAAGAAATGAGTGTATTTCTGCAGATGTCGCGACTATACAAATATTTATAACAGCTAATAAATGGATCTAGATTAGGATATGGATGGAGAGGATAGAAATCCAACAATTTCAACATAGAGTGGCATTTGGCTAGAGATTTAAAGACCTTGAAAAGTATGTTTAATGTTTCTCATGGTGATAACAAAAGAACACTTGTTTGTATTGCATGAAGACAACAAAGGACATGACAAGGAGTACAAATATATAAAGAGATAAAGAAGATGCAAACTGGAAACTAGTGCTACCGATTCTAATTCATAATGTTCATATTCGTACACTCCATACAAAGGTGCATATAGTAGAAAAATAATATATCTCCATATATTGTTTGCGTGGAATACCAAACCAAAGTCATCTTCAAAGCAAGCCATTTCCATATTAGAAGAAGTTTTATCTAAAGCAAGCTTACATAAAAAGGCCATGTTAAAATCAAGAAAGACGAAGAACGCGGTTCTACCCAATTACTGAAAGCAGAAGTTTGGAAAAGCTTGACAACATGGTCAAATGTCTAAGGAAAAAGTCTCAAATATTGATGTGCAAATGATATAGAAAATAATGAAGTTTAGAGTGCATGGGGAGCAGATCACATAACACATTACATGTTTGTTTGTCATATTAATCTAGAAAAATTGTTCTACTTATGTATATGTTTGTGCTACTAATCTACATTTTGGTGACACTCATATACATTCTTACATTGTATTATTTGGGTAAAGAGAAAGGAGCAGCGAGGAAGTTGATCCTCTTACTGTGTTTGATAAAAAACATGTCATGTATTTGACAATGTCCTTTGATGATGCTAGTATGAACATTGTTATTCATCCTATATCTTATGATGATGAAATAGTGATCATTACTACTTTGATTGGAGTTTCAAAGATGTATTCAAAGGAATCATCTTGTGATCCATTCACTCTTGAATTTCCAAGGAATGAAGACCTTCATTGGAAGGATGCCAAGTTGGAGTTCATTGTTTTGGTGGATAAAGTCAAGATGGTGATATCTCAAGCTTTGGTTGTATGTGCTTCATACGAAAGTTGGATCTTATGGAAAGCTGCTGTTTTTCATGTTTAGTTTGAGGAGGAGACTCACACTTTGCAGCCCAAGGTGATCATTCAACAACCTACCAAAGACAGAACTTGGATATTTAAGACAACCTTTATGGAGCTCTCACTACATTTGACAACTTGGAGCTCAAATTATGTTCTTATTGTAATGAGTGATCATACTCACTATATACATCAAGAACCTGTTAATTATGTTGTTTTTATGCACGTAATTATTATTGATCCAAGATAGCCTCATCAAGCTAAATTGTGAGGAGTGTTGAAATTTCACAATTCTAGCTTGACCAATTTTGGTCACATGCATTGTAATTGGCAAGATGGCCATGTAAATAGATGCCACACATTCCAAATATCATAGGATGCTTTCCCAAAACTTCATTCATATTACATTGTGATAACATCTTTGAAATGAGGACAAAGAGTGTTTAGATAGGCTAGAGAAATTCAAGGAGCTAAAAATAGCATGTTTTACATTGTTTTTGGATCTTGAGATCTTGACCCCAAGTTAGGGTGGATCCAATAACCTATTAGGTTGGATGTTAGGGTTAGGGTATGATAAGTTCAGAGATGCCCTAAAATGCTCAGATCCAAGCTTGAAATGCATAAATATGTGATGGGATTTCAGCTTTTTCACTTCCATCAACATTGTCGTTAAGTGGTGAGGTAAAGCTATTGTATGTGAGTGATTTTACATAATTTGGAAGGTATTGAAGTTGATTACAGGTCTAGTATGCTTGCTGAACTTTACTTTTGTGTATTTGATCAAATCTATGTGCCTTTTGTGGAGTTAAATGCCAAATTAGCTAGTTTTGGTAACTAGTCTTGATTCTAGCTCATAGTTTGGATCTAGATCTTTGATTTGTGCATCCTCCATCACTTTTAAGATTGATTGGGATTGAATTTGCTGTCATATATCTCTCTCTCTCTCTCTCTCTCTCTCTCTCTCTCTCTCTCTCTCTCTCTCTCTCTCTCTCTCTCTCTCTCTCTCTCTCTCTCTCTCTCTCTCTCTCTCTCTCTCTCTCTCTCTCTCTCTCTCTCTCTCTCTCTCTCGATGGCAGAAGACATTTGGACTAGTACGGATAGAAAAAATAGAAAATGGAAAAAAGAAATTCCTTGGTACCTTATGACTTGTGCTTTCAAATTGCTAGGTTGATTCAATTATGTAGTAAGTGGTATATAGTTTTTTTTGGTGTGTGCCATGTAGACAATGGCTAATAACTAGTAAAAGTGCAAAAATTTTTTTTGCTCAAGCTACTACAATTTAGAAATGGCTCAAAGAGAAAAAGGTGAAGCAATTCGAAAAATTAAAAGTGAGGCTCAACAAATATTGGCCTAAAGAATGGGAAAGGTCAGGCATATATCCATATCCATAATTGTGTGTATCTTTGAAATTTGTGTTTTTTTTTTGTACCATGAAATTATGTTGCATTGCATATCTTGTTTTATGGCAAGCACTTTGTGCATTACAATAAACTAGTTGATAATCTTTATTATTATTGCATATGCATTACATAATGTTTCTATGTGCCACATTATGTTTCTTGTGCTTTTTTGAGATCGTTTGTTGTAAATCCTTTGTTGGATTTTGGGTTGAAAACTACCCTTTGGAATACCCCTCTTGAGGGCAAAAACAACATGCACTCTAGAAAAATTATGCACCATCTATAATGTTTCCACATTAAAAAGGTTGTGGAGCTTGAAAAAAAAGGTGATAAATACATTATTGAGTGATTAGCAAAGGAGATTTACATGGACTAGCTAATCATGAAAGGCATATTCATCTCAATTGTGTTTTGTGTGCATTTAGTTCGTTGTATCATTTTCTAGCGAGATTAATTCTCCTCCGAAAACCAAAAAAAATGACAAATTCTTCAATGTACATATCTTCAAGTGTTGTTGTGAGGATGAGAAATGCTCGTCAACACACGATTATGTCATGTTGAGTTTTTTTTTTTTTGGATCTTATTGTGACAGGATTGGCCATGAAATAGATGAAAACGCCTAGAGAGGGCAACTACATTATCAATCTAGTTTGGGCTTGCATGATTATATGATTTTTGAGCTCGAATGGGTCCTTGGCTAGTCGATTTCCTTTATATTGGTTTACCTACCAAAGCTACCATTGATGGTGGATTGATCCCACTATGGAACCATGGATCACGTGCAATGCTCTATTGACATTCGTTTTTAACAATCTTGGATGATAGAGAATCAACAGTTGCCATTTTTTCCTATATTTGTTGTGAGCTTATTATAAAGATTTGTAACATCTACGAGTCTCGTGGAGGATGTCGAACTTGCATTGAATATGAGTCTATGCAAGGAACACCACATTGATTGCACATGTAATAAGCTGTCAATCTTCCTTTGAAATAATTGTATTCTTATATCCAATTTATAGTTTGTGAAAATATAGTTGGGGTAGATCTCAATGCACATATATTTACTATTTTTTTTGCAATTTGAAATTTGTATTTTGTAAATCACAAGTGAGCATTCGGCCCTTTTGGCACCAAGTCAATTAACATAGATAAATTTGAACACAAATGCTAGATGGTTTGTCATCAAAAAACTGGAATACAAATGCCAAGTAAAAATTCAAGCACATTATTCGTGACATTCTGGAAAGTAAGTGGGCCATAAATATTATCTCTAGGCAATTTAAATCAAATGATTCACACTAATTCAAAAAAACCCTTCAAAAGTTCAAATCAACCTCCTGCCAAATAGTCTAAAAGCCCTACAGTCAAAATTTGGGGGGAAAAAATACCAAACTCTAAAATTCTGAAAAGAAATTGTCGCATCGATTTGAATAGCTTCAAAAGCTACATAATTGAGATTAGTTGGAGCTATGGCCATTAGTTCCTTCAAAGGGCATGACATTGAGCTTATACATTTTTGGCACTTAATATTTTTCATACTTTATTGTCCTTTTTAAACTTTTTGAATCATTGGGTTCCCACAATTAGACTCTTCTAATGCAGTTTACAACTTGCAAATATGATTCTTGAAGGTAAAGATATTGTAGCTATTTTAGATCCATTTTTTTCTCTCTTTGTTTTTTGCACTTTTTGTGGGCTTCTCTGAAGATCTTTATATGGAATTTTATTGCATGTTACAGATCTAATGTGGATCTCTAGGAGCGCACTTATTACAGATTACCAAATTTTCACTAGTTTCCCCTAAGTTTATCTTTTTGTACTTTTGTCAAGGTTTTTGAATCATTCATTATTCTATGCTGAGTTGCTTTTGTTGCACTTCACAACATATCAATATGAAATCTAGAAGCAGTGCTATTGACAGAGGCTTATAATCAACTGATGTCAAGGTCGGATGCTATCCTACAAAAAGGTTGCAACTCCTATCACCCATTCGGCCATGTGCTAGACCTCGAAGAGTGCTTACTAATGCAACGGAACCGAATGGCTATTTGTTAATCCACTATCCAACAGCTGAAAATCCCACAACAATAGTTTAACTAGGGTCAATTGGTAATGGTGTCAACAACAATTAGGGGGTAACTCCTTATAAGAACGACAACTGATTGGAGCTATTACTTATCATTTAAAGAATCTCCCCTTCACACACAAAAACAAGTATCTAATCAAAACAATTCAATTGGAGTAGATTGAATCCCCAATATATACATCAACAATATGACTTGATTCTGTCACTTGAATATAAGCAGAATCACTAAAAATATAATTTGCAATACATGAGAAATATGAGTAATATTTCATCAACAATATTGCTGTCAAGATATTACTATGACTCGTCTTGGGCATCTATGGCCAATTTTGAGCAGTCCCATTACTAAAAGCTGACTTCACAACTCTATTATGCTCTTTCAAGAAGCTGACAATGAGCAATGGTTTGGACTCCATTGACAACAACCACAACAAATAATCTCACTGACCGTATGCTCAATAATTTCACATAAGTGTTTCTTAACATTACAGGAACAGATAGTGATATAACAATAAATGAGCCATTTCAAAGAGTTATTGATAACAGCTTACTTTCACAGCATGACTACCCAACACTAAGAAAATAAATTGGCACAGATTGTATGGAGGACGTAACGAGGACGAGATCAATAACTTGTTTGTAGCTTGTCCAATCTGCCGACAAAGCTTTTGCATATCTTGATCAACAGCAGTAGCAACTACAACAACCGCTTCTCAGAAGCACATGACTACCCAACACTAAGAAAATAGATTGGCACAGAGTGTATGAAGGACACAACAAGGACGAGGTCAATAACTTTTGTAGCTTTCCAATCTGCAGACAAAAATTTTGCATAGATCTTGATCAACAGTAGTAGCAACTACAACCACCACTTCTCATACCCTTGCAAGTCCTTTCATACGGTTCTGGATTGGTCTTTCCCACTTCAATCTTGTTTTATATCTAGCACTTATTAGATATTAAGCAACCTCAACAAGGTCTCACACTTAAGTGGTTTCCGACTGTTGAGCTGTCTTGAGATACGCTATAACCATGGAATGTCTCGGCACTTCACAATTAGATGGTTGTATTTTGATCACTTGTTTGCTCACTAGGTAGTGCTGCCTGCCAGGAGTCCCTGTTGGACGCCTCATGTCCCTGATGAGAAGAAAACAATTGTTGTGGTTTGGCTAGCTTGCAGTCGTGTCCAATTGGAGGATTCAATCAACAGAAATGTGAGATTGTTGATGTAGCTATTGAGATGCATTTGAGCTAGACCCTACTGATGGTAATTTCCAGTCATGGTCTTGCTCAAGCACATCTTTGTACATCACCAAATCCATTTATCCCCCATTGATACATGGCATTCTTGGTTGATATAACTATCTTGGCAAGTTGTTGCTCCAAATCCACTTGGTTACCTCAGGATATCTATGCATGTATGTATGCATACCTTGATGCTCTTGTCATCCGAGTAACACAATGGAACTATGGTCATCCATCTACATTCCTCTGGACCATTGGCTCCTACAAGTGCCTTGCACATGTGAATACCCTAGAATGTTCATGACTTCCTAGTACATTCATGTGGCACTCTTGGGCCATTCGGCTAGCATGGCCCTTTTTTATAGCAAAGATTTTAGCAAAAAACTTCTATTTTGCACTAGAGTTATCGTGGCACACACTGGTTACGATTCAACACTCAATATTTAAAAGTAGTATTCTTATTTCATAAACCATTTTCTGTTTATGCTATGAGACCTGCTAATTGTGGTGAGTCCATTTCCATGGCATAGTATTTCTTCGTGTGTTAAAGAGTTCCATCACTACATACTTTCTATTGATACAATGCGAAGTGTGATGCATCTAACACTACAAAGATATAAAAAAGAAGATTAAAACAGAGGTAGATTGTTTAATACTATACAGAATTTTAAGGGCTCAGGTTAAGGGCATTCCTTTGTCAGAGATCCTTTCACTGAGGGTAGGCTTGAATACAAAGTAAGGCTTGAGAACCTGAGCTTTCCCTTGCGCAATTCCAACTAGGGATTTTTTTCCCAACTAAAAGAGTTTACGACATCATAACATGACACATGTCCAGGTGAAATTGTCAAGCAATCAGAACTTGACATGTGTTTGGAGAGAACTTCCACCGGAAGGTACATCTGCTATGTGTCAGTTAGTGAGTGCCTCTTTGTGGCATGTCTCTCTGCAGGCTATCACTTGCAAAATTCAGGGGAAAGGGGTTGAAAAACTACAAAGGAAAAACCATCAATTGAGATTAGGTCGGTGTTGTGAAAAGGGAGATAAATATGCAAGCGCCGAGCAGCAGGAATTTCCTGCAGATCTTGTGAGGTAGAAGCTATGGATCACTCTTCAACATGTTGTCAAGTTCAAACTTCAACTCTTCTCTACTTTTGCTATGTTATTTGGAGACACCCAATTGCCTAATTCTTCTCTTTGAATTTTGGCAAGTAGCACAGGTGAAACTTTTGTGAAGAATCTCAAACACTGGAAATTGTCTTCTCTATGACAACGCTACTTCAAAACCGCCACTAAACACAAGGGAGGCATTATATAATGAAAAAATCTCTATTTGAAAGCATGCAGAAGACTAAAGACCTGTGGCAGTGTCCGGAAGGGGGGGAGATCAGATAATTCGAATTTATCTATTGTGTTGCTTGCGAGCCAGCCCTCACCTATTTATCTATACTGAAGCAGATGAGCTTTTCTCATCTGCCAAAACAAACTTGCATGTAGGTGAGAGTTCAAAAGAGACACAATTATTGGCTTTTTGATAGCATAGATCAATTCAATCTTGTGCATTATCGTTTGCAGTCTTTATCGAGAGAGAAAAAAGAATGGCCAGATTCATTTCATGGATACAGGTTCTACAGCATAATGCTACTTTTGTCATAAACGGCCTTACGTAACTTACTCATGCTGAAGGCAAATAGATGCTGTGTGCACAACCATAAATGCCTAGTTTGCTTCAAGCTGGACGTCAACGTCAACAAGGGTAAGGGATTGTCACAGAAGTTCAACCTATCAGAGATTTGTTCAAATGGCTCTCTTGAAGAATAGAGATACTACAAAACACAAGATGAAAACAAAGAGAGATATCAGAACACCAAAAAAGTGAGAACGAAAACATGAATTGCATTCATTTTTTCTACTTGCAGCACATGTATGTAGCCCATAGGTGAAGTTTAAGTCACAACTACATAAGAAAGATGAAGCAAAAAATCATAGAAAGTATCTTAAGATGCACATCGACCAATAAAAGCCATCTCAATTGCAGTAGTCAGCTACTTCTTTTTTTGCAAATAGCACTCTTACAAAAATTCCATTTTGACACAATCCAGGATGGCTGACTAAATTGAAGTTAAAACAAAAAGATATTTCATTCTCGGATATCTCCACTTAAACATTTTTTATGCCAGTAAAGGAGCTAGATTCAAGCTAATGAAAACTTTAATCTACTTTCAGTAAGTGCTGGTAAGGACTAAATAGAAGCTAGAACCAGATTTTGTTGACGGCAGAATCGAATCAAGATCAGGTACAAAGTTCAAACAATTACAGTTTGCAAATTGATTAGTTAATCAGTCAAAATATAAACAAAAAACAGTATCAGGGCGAAGAAATAGTACAAAGTTTGATTCTTTTGCTGCTTTCCACATCCCGTATTCCATCTGCACTAACAGCAAATGAAGCTGTAGCTGCTGGAAGCGAAGGTGACTTGAAAATATGAACTTGTCGGCAACCATTGCTCCAACTTAGAATTAGCCTGTTGGTACACGTGTGAGACCAGCTTTCACCTGCACACTTTTGTATAATGAAGCAAAGTGGCGCACACAAATATAAAAATGAACAATAATTTATATACGAAAGAACAAAAATGGCTACCTAGTTTGCACTTTGGAAGAATAACAATGAGGCTGCATTAAAGCATCCTCCACAATATATAGAATTACCATCACAAAACTAAACAGGCAATCAAGCATTCTTGCTGGTATCTAAAATCTGAATATAATACTCACAAACGATATGCAAAAGCAGAATCAGAAAATTATACGAGCCAATGATCTTAAAGGCCAACAACTGGCTGCAATAGTATGTTTGAGTATTTTGACATCAGATTTTGCATGGAAATTCTTATAAAAACAGTTTTAAAATGCTATTTACAACACTCTGTATACTACTAGTAACTATTGTGTCCGTGACACGTGCATTGACCTGTCTACATGTTTGTGCATAAAGCAATTTGAGCTGCGAACAAAAACTTATGCAATTGAACAAACATGAATGATGTATTCTGAAATATGCCATCGTCCAACTTCATGAATCATTAGCGGACCAAGAGCGATAGAAGTTCAAACACAAATCAGAATACTCAAAATTCATATCCCTATTAAATATTAAAACGAGTAATCAACAATGAATCGGGATTTTCTTTTCCTTTTTTGGTTCGAACCAGCTCCGAACGATCCAAACGATTCGAACCACGATTCGAGGTTCGAACCCCGGTTCATGAAAACTATGTCAAAGCCTCGGTGTGAGTTGTGAAGCGTAAAACCAGACACAAAGATTCAAAAGAATGCTCTCAGGTAAGACAAAATTCCTACTGCATCAAACAAAGCCAATTTTGCTCAAGGCCGGAGTAAAAAGAGCTCAAAGGGCTGAAAATTGAAGAAAAAGTCAACTTTTCCAATGTTGTAATGCTTTTGCTTGAAGCTTAATCGATTCTCAGTGAATTGTTGATTGGATTGTTGTTGGAAGTATATGGGAAAGGTCACCAGACAACCAACATACTTGTGGTATTTCTTTTCAACTTAGGCCACCAAAAGTTACATAGGATCAGCTCATAAGTCCTATCCACACTAGGATGACCAGCACTTGGGCTATCATGACATCAATGCACAATCTTCTTACGCAGCTCCTCACAAGTTGGAATGAAAAGCTTGCCATTTCTTTTAACCATACCATCTTCTATGGTATATTTAAGGTAAGTGTGAGCAAATAGACTAGAACTCTCCTCCTCAGATTCGTCTTGTACAAGATTTGCCTCTCTCATAATTTCCTTACAATGAGGATCCTCCTGGTGAGCCTGTCTAATCTCAGCAATTAGGTCATTCTCAATAACCACAAAAGACATATGATACGATATACGAGATAATGCATCAGCCACACGGTTTCCAACACCTTTCTTGTACCAAATTTCCATGTGAAATTCTTGCATTAACTCAACCCACTTGGCTTGACGCCCTCAGAAGGTGCAACTCGTTGCAGAAATAACTCGAAGTGTTATGGTCTGTGTACACATAGAATTCCTCACCACACAAATAATGCCTCCATGCCTTCAAAGCGTGAACTATGGCAGTAGATGCTAAGGCTAGATCAGTATGTAAGTAGCGAAGGTCGTCCGGTAACTGAGGCATCATCATCAACAAGTAATGAATAATCAATAGCTGGAGCAGCGGGAGCATCGGGGCCGTTAATATCAAGCAAATCAACAAGAGGTATAACATCAACAGCATGAGAATCAAATACCATGCACAGGTATTGGTATCAATGATGCATAAAAGACAGCAAAAGGCATTCACATAGCATTCTCCAACTAAGAAACTGTATCAATATCAATGGCCGCCGATAGCTCAGGTAGATCTCCAACTAAGATCTCCAAAATAGTACAATTCCCCTAAAAGAAGCCCAAGACTCAAAATGATCAAAGCTACTAAATGACCAACCTTAGTGGCTAATTATAGCGAACCTCCCTTCATATTGAATTGGAGGGAAGGTGAAATTCAAAAATTAGGGCCAAATTCAGAAAACCATTCAATGGTATTTCTAGGCCCGTCACATGTAATATAACTACCTGTCCACAAATATTGTCAGAAATAGAGAAGGATGGACTAATGTATGTCCATAACAATACGTGGCATAGGATATTGGTGTTGAACAGTTATCTGGTTCAAGCCTCGATAATCCACAAACATCCTTCAAGGCCCATCCTTCTTTTTTACCAAAGTGATCGGAGAGGCAAAAGGGGAGAAGTTAGGTCTTACCCACGCTTTGGCAAAATAGTCCTCAATCATGCTTCGCACCTCTTTCAAACTCACTCTATAAGGTGGTCTATAACAAGAGAGGATCCAGGAATTAACTCAATCTTCTGTTCCACATTTCTTTTATGGGGTAAAATAGATGGGAGTTCACTTGTGACCACATCCATAAACTCCTCCCTAATCTGACGATCTAGGTTCTTAGTAAGGTTAGTTTGTTCTTGACACACATCATATTCACAGTAGAAATAGACAGATCATACAAGAAACAAACATATATACACTTACAGTGAACCTTACACAGCTGCATTGCCATGATCAAAGGCCTTGGAGGCATATCAGGCTCACCATGCAAGGAATGAATCCTACCATCGTGTTGGAACTCGTATACATGAGTATCTCAAGTGGTGTAAGGTTTTCTAGCCACGTGCCAACAGAATCCAAGCACCACATCGAAATGAGCCAAGCGGGTAATCTCAAAATCTAACTCCCCGGTATAGCTTTGAATGGTCATAAGCATACCCACAACCCTGGCATTCCACACTTCCGCACCCTTTCCATCAGCCATTTTGGCTGTGTACTGGTACCGGGACAGTTGTGTGCCCACTCTTAACCATTTAATCAAAGCGGAGTTAATAGTGTTATGTGAGGTCCCAATGTGAAATAGAATCAAGACATCTCTACCACATAGTTGCACACGCATAACGATTGAAGAAGTACAAGGAAATTGATTACCGTATTTTGCAGCTCTCGATAATTGTGGCAAAAGAAACAAATCCACCTTTCGAATCACCGACACATTAATCAATCGTGGAGCACCTTGAAGTTCTTTCTGCTCAAATTCTTCAATCTTCATAGGATCATCAGCCTCCGCAACCTGCAAGCTATAAGTGGTTCGTGAAGGGTTACATGGACACTCCTTCCACCTATGTTGTCCTAGATAGCCAAAGCAAAGATTTTCCTTCTTTGCCCTCTCCAAATCATGTGGCAATAGTGTCAGAAAGCGCTATCCCCCTTGGGCATTGGACATCCCATACCGCCCTTTGCAGAGGCACCCACACCTTTACTCTTTTTGGCACTTTGAACCTACTCTTGTATGGACTGACCTTCCATTTTTTAAACTTTCTTTTTCCCCAAGGCCGAAACGCTCCTGCAGTTTGCATTTCAGACTTCTTGGCCTTTTTCCCGTCTTCATAATATAGGGCCATCTGTAATGCCCTATGAAGGCTTGGAGCCTGCTCCTTCCTCACAAAAAGCCGAAGGCTCTCATGCAATCCCTCCACAAAATGGAACGCCTGTAGAAACATTGGAACCTCCTCTAGTATCCGGATCAAGGCTTCCCTATACTTGTCCATATACTTCTGTACATACGCATTTCCCTGCTTGAGACTAGTCCGAGACTGCATAGCTTGGTACTTCTCGTCAAGAGGCACCCAGTTCTATGTAAACATGTGTTTAAAAGCTTCCCAGGTGATAGGCACCAAGTTATCCTTTTCAATTTTCCTCCACCATCATTGCGCAGTTTCTTATAACCTGTAGGTAGCTTCAGCAATCTTCTGATCATCATCGTTGGTGTTGCATAGCCATGTCCCACTTTTGAATCCAATTTTCAACAACATTAGTATTACGATTTGCAACTGCCCCTGTATACTTTGGTGCCTTCAAACCCTCGATGGTTGCCAGCGGCCCAGCTTCCTTGATTTCAAAGGAATCTCAGCTCCCCTTTCACTTGACATAGGCCCAACCGCTATGTTTCTAGTTCCGCTTGCTCTTTTGGGTTCTTCTGAGGGTCTCGGGTCTTCAATTGGTCTAGAATTTAATGTAATATGACCTCCATAGCATCCACCTTAGCTGCAACTTCCTCAACCCTAGTAAATTTGATGCTAGTACCCTCTTGTGGATCTAATTACCATAATCCAAACCTGCCAGCCCAATTAGAAGTTTAAAATGGGGATAAACAAGTGTTTTCCACTCTCAAAACCCACTTCGAATAATTATACCAGGTCTGACTTCTCTGGAACAGCCTCCTATAGCCCTAGTATAGCTGTCTAATCCTTCAAATTCATAGATACCACTTGTCTCCTATCTATGCCATAGCAGTACACAGCTTGTAAAGTGCCCAATTTTCAACTATACCTCAGCGCTAACCTGCAGCCTTCTATTAGCTCTAATATCTTCTAGCCTTCCATAGCCTCTTATCAGCGGTGGTCCTGATGGCTCTAATCTGAAAATTTTGTAGCCCTCTTCTCAACTCTTGGCTCTGATACCAAATGTCAAGCTCTCCCTGAACTACACTCATACACAAACCACAGTAGAACATGTACAGATAGATCTTAACCTCAAGCTTTATTGAATTCACAGTAAGTACATAGCATCAACAAGCACGAAACACAGTGGAGCTGGCTGCCTTGTCTCCTCCCAACCTTTGCTGCATAGATTATGATGAGGAATGCCTCTCTCTAGGCTCACTTATCCACAATCCTCAAGCAACCCTTAACCCTGACCCTTCCTAACGTCGACACATGGCCAATTCCATGCACAGTCAACACGTGCCACTTGGCAATACTATTACGAACCCATAAGGGCACGCAACAAGTTACCTGAGGTGACGGTCTTATTTTTTATTCCCAATAGTGGAATAAAAATGTAGAACGGAAATCAAAATAGGGAAGAAGAAAGAATTTTGTGAGAGGATCGTCAGGCCGCTATTTTGCGCTACAACTCGCTCTAAGAGAAGAAATACAAAAGGTATTCTGTTCTTCCAGAAGTGGTTTTTGCGATACATGTATTTGATTGCTTGTTGCACTGTCTGTGCTTAGTATTAGCCCATCTAGTTCCTGCAATTCCGCAGGAGCTAAAAGATCAGCCTGTCGAAGAATTCGAAGAAGAAACGCAAAGGACAAATCAGTAGCCAGAAATCCAGATACGAAGGTCGACAAGAATTCGAAGACAGCCCGTCAGACTTATCGAAAGTCTTCAGTAGAGTGTAATCACAGACTTTGAATCCTGTGGTTTCACGGAGGAGCCAACGACATATCTGGAAGCAATCCAGAAAGTCGACTGGAAATGGGTATATAAGAAGAAGCTGAGATCAAATGGCAGTGTCGGAAGATACCATGCTCGACTTGTCACAAAAGGCTACACTCAGAGGTATGGTATCGATTACTCCTTGCTTATGCCACAAAATACAATTTGGAGATACATCAAATTGATGTTAAAACAGCCTTCCTCCACGGAGACTTAGATGAAGAAATTTTCATGCAACAGCTTGAAGGTCATGAAGACCCGAATAATCGAGATTATGCCTGTCAATTACACAGATGTATCTACGGTCTGAAGCAGGCCTCACGAGCTTGGTATAAGAAGCTCGATAGTCTTTTAAAGTTTCTTAACTTCTGTCCGACATAACCCAACTGCAATGTCTACATTAAGCGGATAGAAGGGAAATTCGTGATTTTGACAATATTTGTGGACGATTCTTTGATAATAGGAAACTGTCTCAAATTAATCGATAATACGAAGAGTCAGATATCTACAAATTACGAAATCACAGATCTAAGAAAAGCAACAAAATGTTTGGGGATGCAGATCAAAAGAGACAGGAAGAAAGGAATCATGCATCTAAGAGAACGTGTTGAAGCAATATCGGATGATCAATTGCAAAGAGAAGGCAACACCAATGATCGTCGAAGCAGGATAGCTCAAGCACAGATGAGGAAAGACAGAAGTTGCAAAGGATCCCATATCAAAGTCTAATTGGGAGTCTGATGTACCGTACAATTTGTACGAGACCTGACTTAGCGTTCTCTGTCTTTGTTGGAAATCAACAATATAATCTTAATTATGGATATTATTGTTGAGATGTATTGCTTATAAGTTACAGCGTCTATGAGTCATTTTGGATTCGTTTACAGATGTGCGTGCATAGAATACACGAGACTTTTTGGCCTTATCTTTTCCCGTTTGGAGATGATAGAATGCTATCCCGGAAGACTCAGAAGAGTTGGATAGTTGTTGGTTGCCAAAAAGTTAGAACTTCACATAATGAGGTTTCGGTAAATCTTAAGTTATTTTAGATTAGAACTTAAGAGGAAAATCTAGACGTATTTCTAAATCAATCCTAGGTTAATAAGCAATTCTCAATGAGAAATTACTATAACCTAGCGAGAAATTGTCTCAAACACAATTCTCATCAATATGCCTATGTACCAACAACTAGTTTATGCATGCGAGTAACTTAGTTCATGGAATACTTTGTAGATCCACAAGATTAAAAGTTTGTATAAAAGGTTTAATGATCCCACCAAGATTCACTACATAGCATATCTCTACATATCACTCCTGATCTGTACACAACACTTTCATAACCAAGAATCCTGTAACTTGGTTATCCTCTAAGAGAGAATATTGGCTCTGATACAAATGTAAAGTCCAAATCCAAGGATCCTATTCTAAGCATGCCAATCACAAGCAACACAAGGGAATCGGATGGCGGACAAACCAACCCAACCAAACCTAGATCGAACAGATCTAGCCCCCAAGCTATGGATCAATCATTCAGAGAGGAATGAGGCATCACACCAGCAACATACGGCTACTAGTCCTGCCATCAAGCATACACTAGTGAGAGCCCAATAGGTATACTTATACCCTCCAAGGCCCATGCACCACTAGTAGTGCACTGTGATACCGTATTTTACCTATGAGAAGGAGCTTTTTGCAGTCCTTCACGCATTGAAAATCTGGAGGCATTATCTTTATGGTGATTGATCACCAATTCCTTACGCATATTTGTGATGCTAAGGACCTTCGTAGTCGTAAGGCTAGATGGTTGGAACTCATTTAAGGGTTCATGTTTGACATTAGGTATCGTAAACCCCGCATCAGTGTGCAACACTAGAATAAGGAATAATAGCTATAACAAGTAGTCAAATCCTCCAACGCAAATAGTTCACCTTCTGGAACGAGATTGTCCTTTCCACCATGTCATTCCTTTAACCGGCTCACGTGGAATACAAGATGAACTATGGTTCTTAGAAGGAGGGTCTAATTGACAAGTAGACCGATTGAGTTTCTTTACAATCTTATAAGGGCCACTATATTGAGGAGAAAGATTAGAGCATTTCCTTGCTCAGAGCACCTTAGAATCTTTTGGAATTTTAAGATGCACCCAATCTCCGATCTCAAATTCTCTAGGAGATTGACTTCGATTAGCATAGAATTGCTAAGCATTGTTGCAGGTGGCCAAGGAAAGCATTAAAACTGCTCAATATAGAGCTCAATTTTATGCTAACCACAACGCTCACCTCAAAAATTTGAGGTCGAAACTTGGGCGTATCTTGAAATCCCAATAGATTCTAAGGGACTTAGTATAGCGGTCCATATAAGATTAAAAAAAAATCGATCGAGTTGCTTATCGGCTAGATCTTCTAGTTGGAGTCAGAGTTCATTGTGTATTTGTAAAGACCCAAAAAGGATTACCCCTAAGATGAGGATAGGAGAACACAATAAGAGAGACTACGGAGCCAAACCGCCCAACCAATCCTAGATCAAACCTGGATCTAGCCCCCAAGGCATGCCATGTGAAGCAAGAGGAGAAGAGAGAAACTGGTAACCTAAACCAATATGTCGACGGGAGAATCTCTACCTCATTATATAGAGAGTAGAGTCCTATGCATAAAACCATGCAACCCCCATGCAAGTCAACTATAAAAAGATCACATCTCTTCATGCAGTCCTCCTGCCTATATTCGTCGCACGTACATGCAATACTCCATATGCCTCAATTAGAGTGTCTGGGTCCTCTCAAGGTTATTAATCACAAATTGGCCTTGACATGAATTAAATCATGGCATGACCAACAATCCCGAATACCGGAGGGCCGATCTACCATATTAGGACTATTCTAGGTCCTTAACCAAATATGGCCATGACATTCTTCCCTCCTTAAACTGCTTCTATCCTTAGAAGCTTCTCAAAATAGGAAAGAATTACAGGCACAGTTCTTTTAACTTTCAATTTTAACTTAGAAAATCATTATCCTTAATCAGACTTACTTATCAAACAAGTACTTAGAGATAAACGGTTTCCAATCGTTAATCTCTGCTCTGGAATACAAACTCTGGTTTGAAAAGTATACTAAGAGATATATTTTCTCAACTGGGTTACACTCAGCACAAGTTAGTAACATCACCTTCATCTAAAACACTTAATGAACCAACTGAGTGAAATATTACCTAACTTATGAGATTAAAGTTAAAGAAAAATGATAATTACAGTCTAAAATTATCCACAAACTCTGGCAGACAATTCATAAAAAACTTCCAAGTACAACTATCCTTAGAATCCAATTCTAAAATATGATAATTCATTCAACTAGAACCTCTAGGAGAATCATTAAGATATAGAATGATTAAAACTCAACTCTAAGTATCCCAGATACTCTTTTGAGTTAAATGCTCCTGTTTCTAGCACCAAATGCAAGAAAATAGCATTCATTCATCTTAATAGACTTCTCTGTCTCCTATGATAACTGGAGATCCAATCAAATGAAGAACTGTACTCGAGCATCTGCAGATCCAATGATAACTGGAGATCCGATCAAATGAAGAACTGTACTCAAGCATCTGCATACCATAAACTGTAGCAGCATAACATCCACTAAAATAATTAAATTCTCCACAAATAAAATACTTATCCTGTGAGAATGTCAGTGAGATCCATAGGTTCTCAAATAAATACTGGAGTAGAGAGATTCAGAACACTGATCTGAATTCCTACTCAAATAATAAATCAAGAATTACTCATCATACTTAAGAATCATAACCATTCCTTATAATCCTCTGACAATAATTAAGTATCTATTTATGATCCGTCAATCATAAATATTTAGATTTGTATGATTCGTCAATCATAATTTCCTGGAATCCAAAACCATACTTAATCATTTACAGGATACTAGAGTATATGTCCAACATAACTTAGGAAAAGTAAGAATCATTCCAAAATCTTTCCACTAAGAAAATACTGGATTTAGGAATATTCTTCAAACATGATTCTTTGACTGAAGTGCAAGATTTAAGTTCTATAAACCACTGGTAATTAAAGACTGAACGCATACCAAAATGACAATCATCTTCAACTACAAAAAACGTTAGATTACAATCTAGAATCAAATCTAAATACCCAAAATTCTGCTGAATATCAATTCAGTTATTATTCTTGGATTCATTATGATTCGTTATCCAATTGAGCGCTCTGGGATACAATCACTAATGAGCTGAGTCTAATGCTTAACTAAGGAATACTCTATCCCAAGAATATTGTATATCCAATGCACATAATTTTAACTGATGAACCCAAATGATTCACTAATCATGCGTCTTACAGGCAATATAAATCAAAAACCATCAGTTCCTGGTGAATCCACATCACACTGATCGTTTTACCAATTAACTTCATCCTGGAGTAATCAAGTACTCAAGTTAACTGCCAATGATTCAGAAATCTCAAATGTCTAGGTGAAGAATTCAATTATACTAGTATGACACCACATTTAGATCCTTACCCAAATCATTTATAAGTTAATCCATAAATCTTCTATACAAAGATTTGTTAACTCTGCAAGTATCTATCAAAACAATACTTGATCATATGCTTATGTTCACTGACTAGGTTAAGTGCACCAAATAATCCTGGTAACCAGGAATACACAATAGATTCATACAAGATTAATCGTGCACATATGTGAATAATCTCACTATAACCCAATACATAAACACACACTTATCTAGCAGATTCCTCCAAAACCCACATATGTTACTCACATATCTCACTGAGATCTTGTAACTCAGCTACAAAAGATTTTCTATTTCTCATGAGTAAATAACATATCCGGGAAATCTCTGAGACAAATAACATTCCCTCTCCGCAGTTTTCCAATCCAATTTCCTCTAATAGCATAATTTCTTCCACTCAATCAACCCTTCTCTGATCCTAGTACTAAAACTAAGATTAGGTTGATCCAATACAAAAACTCTCAAACTTGAATCCTGATCAAACTTACTTCTATTCCAATCAAAATGGAATTAGTAACCTTTGACCTTCACTGTACTACTTATAGTTAATGATTCAAATATCAAACCTGTTCTAGTTCCAGATTGTCAAGATATCGGATTTGTTCTTCAGGAAATAAGTTGCAATCCTCTGAGAGAAGTCATCAATGAGAGTTAGCAAATAGACAATTGTTCTCCCTTTTCACTTACTAGCTTAAGAATCACTTCGTTAAAGTTATCTGTAATTGATGGGAAATAACATTTGGATTCGGGTACTTTCTACACTATATTCACTTCAAAGTCACATGCTAAGTTTTGGTTTAGGGTACTGCATCATAAACTAGGAGTGGCTAGGCTGGACCTCCTAAGAAGTAGTTGACTAGTCAATGAGATACGTCATGTAGTGTACGAGTGACACATGTCAAAGTTGACCAGTCAACAAGACATGTCACATATCCTGGATGCATGTTCTTATGCTCTCTCTTTGTAAGAAATTACTAAGCAATTAGGAAAACTTATGAAAATATATCTTTGATCTCAAAATAAATTCGGTCACACAAGGCGACTTTAAAGATAGGAACATTGATACTCCATTTGAATAGTCATTTGTTTGATTAACTTTCTTTCTAATCTGAAAAAAGAGGCTTATAAACAGTTCATTTTCCAAACTTTAATTCAAACGTTCTCGCTACCCTGCTCAATTCACAAACAAATAGGTTTCATGACATCATTTCCTATGTTCTAATTTTACTAACCTAAAGCAGGAACGATTTCACCATTAGTCTTGGTGGTAACTTGGTTGACAAGCACAACCTGCACAACATTATGATTGAAGTGATTAGAACATACATCATGAATTCAACAACCAACTTAAAGGTTACAAATAGGAACACCAGATAATCGTCTTGGATTTATTAAATGCAGGATCAAAAATGAAAAGAATCTACTAGACTGATTCATTGAAAGAAACGTTTTACAAAGACAAATAAAAAGGTATTTTGAACAGCAGACTAGATTTTATTCAAGCCATCAAAAGTCCTCCCAAGCTACCAAAAACAAAGATCTCAACCAGCTTTCTTCATTGATGAGGTGCATATGTCAGCCAGAAAGATTTATATACTTCCAACAGGTGTAACCATGTTACCAAGGTTACGAACACCGTCTACCATGACCTGATTGTACAATCTAGTCTAAATCTGTTAAAAGAGTAAGAAAAAAGAACAGAAAATCACATCCAAATGTCATCATCCATTATAATGACCAAACACAAATCTGAGGTGAAAAGTGACAGAGCAAATGTGTTGTCCAGAGAAGCAAATAGCTGAAATTATAGGGTAATTATGGAAGGAGTTTGTAGAGGTTATGGACAGGAATCTCCCACAATGCTCAGAAATGCCAAAACCTGAACTACTTCAAAAATAATTAGACAGAAAAGATAAACATGCATTGCGTGCCAAATTTGTCATTAGGTAGACTTGGTAAAAGCGTCATATCCACTCCAATGTAATATTCAGAAGGCAAAATATATGCTCTAGCAAGCCCTCACAGCTGAAGCCAAAGGCCACCAGACTTGGAGGAGATACTGTGAGCATATTACTTTAGAATTTGCACTTGAAAGGATGAGTATTGATCCTTAAATTCACCTTCGCTCAGATTTCTTGTAGAAAATGAGAGAGAGAGAGAGAGAGAGAGAGAGAGAGAGAGAGAGAGAGAGAGCTTTATTAATGTCTTTGATGCCAAAAGGCATATAACACCAAGTAAGTACATCTCAAGTATGAAAAATACTAAAAGGAGCATATAAATGTCTCCAGAAACAAAACAACTACTAAATAAAAAATGATTAACCTATCAAAACTAGACAGATCCTTGCTCTACTCTCATGATAAAGATCTGAGAGACGATACAATGGGGTACAGTGTAGCTAAAGCTATACAACAGTAATCAATCCAAACTCGATGATAGATCATGTCACAGGACCCCTGCTGAAGAAAGCAAGGATGGATGATGATGATGCAGGTACTGAAGAGGAAACAGTGGGCCTGCTCGTAGTGGCTCTGGATCTACGAAGTCTCCTAGCACCCATAAAGTGTGGTTTAGAAGCAATACGTTGTCGTCGATCCCGGTGAAGACCGCGAGAAGGGATATCTGACTCATCCTCTGACAAAATATCAGCCTCAAGATCATGGTGTCCATACTGACCACTCTGGCAAGGAGCAAGAACATCTCACGCAGCATCAAGGCTACCCACCGAGGATCTACATATGAGATAACTCTGGCAAGGAGCAAGAACATCTCACGCAGCATCAAGGCTACCCACCGAGGATCTACATATGAGATAAGTGAACGCAGTTTGACTGGGGAAACACAATAATAGTGTGATCTCATAATAAACAGGGCATCTGAATAGGAAATGCTCCTCTGACTCCAATTCCCCCAATGTGCATAACTAGCAAAGTCTACTGATATGGGCAATGCCCTAGGATTTCCACATATAACTGGTGTAAGGAAACTCAAAACAGTCCCAATGAAAATCTGAGGCAATGTGAGAGTCCACTATCCAAGTAATGAGGTAAAATTGGGACCTCAGAACTGTCCATTTCTAAGAAACTAGAACGGTAGAGAGAGAAAGAAAGAAAGAAAGAAATGCATTAATGTCTGTTGAGTGCCCAAGGGCACATAAGAAATAAATAAGTACATATCTCGTAGGATCATTGTCCATGTCGGACAACATACAAAAAAATCACTAGTCTAAGAGGAAGAGACAATATAGAACTCTCTCTAGTTAGTTAAAGACACATCTAACATAGAGTCATAAAAAGCATATAAGAGCAAATATACAAGAGCTTAACCTCCAGCTCTAAAGAGGGTACAGGTGCAAGAGCTTAACCGCCTGCTCTGCAGAGGAAAGGAAAAGGAAGAGTAAAATATCAATCTTGAAAAAGACGTCTGATACTCATAGAAGATGTGATCTGTGGTCGAGGAGCTCTGGTAGCTCTGGAGGCGCGTGTAGATCTGACAAGAGGTGGTGGCTAGGCAGGCTGGGCCTTCGCCCTCACCGGTATGACTGTCTCATCATCTGATAGGTCATCGCGCTCCCGCTTCTAAAAGAAGCTAGTAATGAGATGCTGGCCCGAATCAGTAATACTCTCTGATGGTAGCAAAGAGGCTCTCAACATAAGCATCTCTCGTAGTAAAAGGCCGACACATCTGGGATCCTGATACTCCAAAAAGGTACTGAGAGTAATAGGGGTGTCTCGATATAAACAATGATATCGACCTCGTATCTCAAAGTATGTAGGGCAGATGAAGATAAAATGGAACTCATCCTCCACTACACCCAATGTGCATACCTGGCATATCCGATGCTCTCTCAAAATGCCTGAATATCTACCTGTCTCAATAGCAAGCTGATGCGAAGAGACTCATAACTGACCCAATCTGTATTGGAGCCCAAAAGAAAGAGGAAGAGAGATATAAAGGTCTAATAGGAAGTCCCAAGCTGGCTCTGTGTAAGATATGTGTGCCATAAAAGGTAAACTTGACTCTCCCATGATCAGGACGATCCCATACTATGTGACAATATCTACGATATAGCTGTTGTCTGATTAATGCATGAGTGCCCTGTGGGAGATCCAGCATCGAGAAGCCCCATGACTGGAAGAAAGCCATAACATCACCGTACCAAGAAGATCTAGCCTGATGTCCAGCTATAGTCTGAGAAGAAGTAAGCGCTGCCATCACGTATCTGTGAGTATCCATGGTCTCAATGCAATGTAGAAAGGTAACAATCTGAAACAGAGCCTCAACCACCATGGGGAGTGAGGCGAACTCCGCTAAAAGAATATCATGAGGAACTGATGGCTTCGCACGGATCATCCTTCCTAACATGGTGACCTGCAGGCGAGTGATGTCTCTCCAAGTACCCCCTGGGCACCAAACCTCCACCGAGTGCATAGCCACTGGTGAGACCACTGTAGAGAAAAGGTGGTCTTTGGTAGCAGGATCATGGATAAGGGGCATGCTGCCTTGGTACATATGGAGATAGAGCAGTAGAGCGAAAAGTGAGTAAGGGGCCGGTGAATAGTACACCTAGATAGGTGTAAGAGGTAACAATCTCCAACTGCTGTCCATCATAATAAAATGCATCATCTCTCATATGTTGTCGATTAGTGTTAAACACCGTTACCTTGGTCTTAGCAATATTCATCGTCAAGCCCCAGACTAAGCAAAAATGATATAGAGCATCCAAAGGCTGTAGAAGATAGCAATGCCACATCATCTGCATATAATAGGATAGGAATAATAACATCAGCAAGTGGACATCCATCACCACTCTCCTCCTTGATGATACGCTCTAGGTCATCAATGTACAATGCAAAAAGTGTGGGAGAGAGTGGACATCCCTGCTTGACCCCAATTGTGCTCTGGATAAAAGGCGACCAACTGCTGCCATCTCTGAAACGTTCTAATACCCTCTCATATAAGGTGCTAATAGCCATGATGATATCCTGTGAGAAGCCAAGTGAAGATAAGTGTTGAAGTAGCAGGTGCCGTGGAACTGAGTCAAAAGCCTTGCAGAAATCCACAAAGCAGTAGTATACTCTCCGTCTCCGATGTCGAGCCTCGTTTATGATGCGGCGTAGGACAAATGCATGATCAATAGTAGAATATCCGGGTCTGAAGCCAGCCTGTCCAAGAGCAAATAACTCATCTGATTCCGCCTGGGATCCAACCATAGACTACAGAACTAAGCCATAAAGCTTCGCCATCGTGTGACTGATCATAATAGTGCGGTAGTTATCGACGTTCATTGGATCACCAGCCTTGAGAATGGGATGGAGAAGGTTCGTGCACCAATTGGTGGGGAAGCCAGAGGTAACAGACATGTTAAAAGTGTGGGCAATGTAAGGAGAGAGAAGTTGGGAGACAAGTTTGAGGAAGTCCGAGTTAAGTGAGTCGACGTCTTTCGCTTTATGGGGTTGGGCTTTACAAATCGCGAATTCAACTTGGTCAGAGGTAAAAAGAGAAAATGTAGCGGGTCGAGAGATAGGGATAGGGGGAGCATGTGTAGTGTATAATCGAGTAGCATATTCCACCCAAGAGTCGATATCAATAGGTGAAAGTAAGGAAGATTTCTTAGAAAAGATTTTCCAGAATAGAGAGGAGGAAAAGAAAAGAGAGTCTATGAGTTTCTGACCATCTCTTGTTAGAGAGTCTCTTTTCTTTTTATTAACTACATGACGATATTGCTTTTGTACGTGCATCAAAAGATCAGGGGAGTAATGCATGGCGAATACCACCTGCTTATGTAAGGCACGACAATCATGATCATATCATCGGTCATAGGTCTTTCGATGAGTGGAATATGTCTTAGGGGAAAGGCCTGGGTGGCGGCTTCTATAAGGGAGAGCGACAAGAAGCTGGCCTGTTGCTCAATAGGAGAGGGGAAGGGAAAATCTTGCAGAAGAGTGTTGAGCGTGTGTATGTATCTTGGGATGAGATGTGTACGAAAAGAAAAGTGAGGTGTAGTGGCCTTAGGTCGAATGGTTGGAAGGGGAGTGGTCTGGCCGACAACAAGGGTGGGAGAAAGAATGGTAAAGCTGTGAATGAGAGGAATCAAGGCTGGTGAGCCAATGAAGTAATCCACCACACTATGTCCGCCTCCATGTGGATGACAAGTGAATGCTGCTGAATCTGGCCACTATGATAAACAGTTCAGAATGACCAAGGAATGTGCCTCAGAGATCCTGAGTAACTGCTCACCAAATGTAGTAGAAGGGGTAGCCTCATCATGAGATGTAACACCTAGATAGGTGTAAGAGAGAGAGAGAGAGAGAGAGAGAGAGAGAGAGAGAGAAGAAAGAAAGCTTTATTAATGTCTTTTCCATGCCAAAAGGCATATAAGACAAAAGAAGTACATGTCAAGTATGTGCTAACCAAGAGAGCGTCTAAAGCGTCTCCAATGTCGTAATAAAAAAAAACATTTGGTGCAGACTAAGATAAATACATTAATTAAATACATAAATGAAAAAGCCTGTGCATGAAAATCATATGTATAAACCGAGATCACGTAGTCATTGGATGAGGAGGGATCGTGGAACAGAGTCGAACGCTTTCCTGAAGTCAACAAAACAATAGTAGACCCGCTCTTTCCTGTGTCTGGTCTCCTCAATTATGGCCCGAAGAGTGAAGATATGATCTGTAGTGGAGTAGTGTGCCCTGAAACTTGCCCGGCCTAATGCATGTAATCTCCTAGACTCTGCCTCAGAACTGACTGCTGACTGGAAGATGGTGCCGTATAACTTAGCAATAATGTGCCCAACCATAATGGTGCAATAGTTACCAGGGTCCATGGAGTCACCAGTTTTGTGAATGGGATGGATGATGTTGGTCCACCAGGAGGAAGGGAAGCCGGAGACAACTGCTCAATTGAGCAAAGTGGCTAGGTAGGTGATAGTGTGTCTGCAGCATGGAGTAGAAGTTTGGATTCGAGGTCATCAATATCACGGGTGCGACGGGTTTTCAGTCTCTTAATGGTCGTCAAGACCATGTTCGAGGTGAAGAAAGTGAAGGTAGTCGGCCGGGGAGAGATGGAGATGGGTGTGTCTGTGGGTACAGTATATAAGGTAGTGGTGTATGTAGTCTAGGTATGAAGGTCAGTGAGGGGAGGAGGTGGGGTACGGGGAATGAATTCCCTCCAGAAGGCACCAGTGGAGGAACTACAAAGGGAATCGACTAGGCTTTTTCCTTTTTGGGTTTCATACACTCGTTTCTTCCGGTGGAGGGTGTGATGGAGAGATGGGGAGAAGATGTGTGTTATGAAGTCTAGATTGGGTGACTTGAGAGATGAAGAAAACGACATTCGACGTCAAACCAGGGAGGTCGGATGGGGTGTGACGAAGTGGGTGGGCGCCGATGTGGTTTGGAGGGAAAGGAAGATGATGTAGCATTATGGAGTGAAGTGGTAAGGAGGTAGCTTGTGTTTCTAACGGTGCGTAGTGTGGGAAACGACGAAGAAATGAGTTGACGACCTTCTAGTATGTCTGCATGTGGGAACGATCAGAGGTGTACTTGGGTGCACGGGAGATGAGTGGAATAATGAGTGATTGGAAGGTCGGGATGGAGCCCATACTGAAAGATAGGAAGGAGTGATCGGATAGGGTGGTGTAAAGAATCTGGAAATCAGACAGGAGTGGGATAAAAACTAGTGACCCCATGAGATAATCGACAACAATGTGTCCTCCACTGTGTGGGTGGCAAGTGAACTGCCAGAATGTGGCCAACAAGCTAAGCCATTATAAATGGCCAACTCGTGAGCTTCACCAAAGGTACTCTCCATAGCTCGTGATAGGGCCCATCCCGTCCTCTAAGGTCCTGGTGATACCAATGTCCTCGCAATCAATAGCTCGTGTACGTAAGATGTCATCCGTGTCATGAAAATACACCTGTCTTGGTAGCAGTCCTGAAGTCGCCAATGAAAGGACATAACCCCGATCTGTGAATCTGACAATGTCTGCTGAAAGATCAGCATAGGGAGAACCTGATCTGTTTGCAAAGGAGGAAGACTCTGGAGGAAAGTAGCAGGCGGCAATGAAGAGATCCCTATCCAAACCAATAGCTCATCTAGTAATGTGAACCCATATGTATCGTGCCTGTCCATCATGTCAGATAAACTCTATCGCTGACTGTAATGACTCCCGATAAAGACATGCCACTCCGCCTGAACCTCTGCCACTCCATTGACCGCGTCTCTATCCTGTAAACTGAATCCCATCTGTAGCCTACAAATGTGGGTAGTCCTCGCTCTGGGCTCTCGTGTGTCTCCATAAAGAAAAGTATATCTCTATCTGTGATGAAGTCGGTAAGATCTCCAGCCGTGGATGGTGAGTGTATGTCATTGCAGTTCCATACTCCAAGCTGCAGGTGGTGTGAAGGGGGTCCCGGGATGCTCCCATGCCCGGGGACCCCAATTTCCCATAGGCTATTTTTGGATGTAGTACCATCGAGGTACCGAACAACTCCATCCCGATAGATCACTCGTCTTCCAGTAGCTTTGGCGGTTTGGAATGCTTGACGTCTTTCTTCAACCTGGATATAGGTAAGGTCATCATCCATGAAGATCTTGGTGTCTTTCAACTTGGCTCTTTTCCGAAGGCTGGAAAAAAGTTGTTGAAAGTTCTGGTCGCTGGAAAGTTTGGCAAGAGTTTCGCTAGCACAAGTGAGAAATGAAATCGAATTCAGCCCTTTTATAAGCTGATTTGGAGGGTCCAGTAGACAAAGTACTAGTTTGGCCCATCAATTCTAGACAAAAATTTGCAGGCATGCTCAATACTGTGAAAATAGCTTCCAAAAATCTCAGCGAAGGTTTCTAAACATCTGAAGTGATCCTGCGAAGGTTCTAAAGGTCTGGCGAAGGTTGAACATTCGCCTAAGAACATCCTTCGCCTAGGTACTGTAAATGATAAAAAATTTCAGAATCTGAACCTATGTCCAACCTAATTTTGGCATTCTGAATCCATCTGTCAGGTCGGCAAAGGTTAATAAGGACTGTAAGATGCTCGGCAAAGGTTCCCAAAATGGTAAACTGCTGAAAACAGGTAGTAACTCTGGAAAAGAACCTTCGCCCAACTCAATATAGATAAATTTGAGGTGGATGTATGATCTGGCAACTCGGCGAAGGTTTCCTAGACTGTATGTACAAGAAATGACTCAAAAAGTGATTTTCTAAGTCATATTTCAATTCCTGAAAATACTTTCCTTCAACTTTTTCTGATCTGATGACTTTTTTGACTTATCATTCTTTTTTTGCTTTTTTTTTTTTTTTTTTTTGTCTTTTCAAATAAAGGAATTCAACCAAGTAGTGAAAAACAAAGAAATTGTAAAACAACAAAGTAAAACTTATAAGGTGTCGGATCATGCTAGTTAAACTGGCTGAACTGGCTGCCAAAACTTGCGTAGTCGGCTGCCATTCACCGGAGTATCAAATCGTTTTCCATCCAAGTGTTCCAAAATAACTGCTCCATAACAATATTTCTTTCACTTTGTACGAACGGTCCTTCACCTGTAAACTTCAATTTTCCTTTGATCAGTTTCGTCTTATACATCAATGCTAGATCTCCTTCCTTCAGATCTTTTTTGTGTAAACGACGATCGTCCCATGCCTTGCGGCGAGCTTTCTCTACTGCTAATGCTTGAACTGCCATCAATCTGGTTCACAAAGTTTTTGTAAAGCCTCATGACGCATCTGTAAGGATTTCACAGCATCCCAACCGTTCCGTTGCTGCTATGCGTAGGGATGGTACCAAGAAAAGTCAGGTACAAGAGCAACCCACTGAGTCCATGCTCATAATTTGGTTCCTCATTAGACTCCCACGATGGATACGATGTGAACTTTGTTCCATTGATGAATATACATCATTGAAACAAGCCATGTCTGATGCCATTCAAGAGGAAGATGAGGGCTTAGATGTCGATGAACCACGTGAACGGCGTGCACATCGTGTTGTCCAAGAAGCTCGACCAAACGACGAAACTCGAGAACAGTTGTGGAAAACACAGATGGAGTTGCTTAGCCAACAACACCAACAACAGATGGAGAAACTCACGAAAGACGAGATGAAAGTGTATCATGAAGATCATGAACACTGTTGCCAGCTGACCTCTGCAATGCTAGCGAGACCCTTCAGCTTTGGGCCACATGACCTAGTACGTATGCACGGGAAAGTTGGTAACCAGTCAGTAAGAGTTATGGTTGATGATGGGGCAACCCATAATTTCATCAACTACACCCTGGTTAAAAAGCTTAAACTACCAGAAGTACCTAGTCAGCATAGGTACATAGTTTCATTAGCTAAGGGTGAAAATAAAAAAAATATGGGAAACTATGGTTAGTAATTTGAATCTTGGTATTCAGGGGTACCAAGATGAAATAAACTTTCAGATAATGCACCTGGATCGCACAGATATTGTTCTCGGGAGAGATTGGCTCTACAGTTTAGGACCTTCCCTCCACAGAAACTATCAGGAGAACACCCTCAGCTTTCAGCATAAAGGCCGAGAGATCCAGTTGCATGGGGAGCATGATGTTCCCAACAGTCCTATGGTCTGCAGTTCAGAGCTCTGTCAGCTAATCGGAGACGAAGACCATCAGGTATTCCTATGTGACTTTCAGTTTATTCCTGAAGTTTCTATTTCCAGTTCCATATAGCAGAAAATCAGTAAATTAGAAACTTTATTGTCTAAATTTAAAGATGTTTTTCCTGAAGATTTGCCACATGGTTTACCACCTAGCAGAGAGGTAGATCATGTAATAAACCTAGTACCAGGTACAGCACCTGTTTCTAAACCTCCGTATCGGGTCAGCCGAACAGAGGATGAAGAAATAACTAGGCCAGTCCCAGGATCGAGCCAAGCATTATGCAGCAGACGGGATGTGCAGTTCTCCGCTGGTGAAAAAGTCTACTTGAGAGTCCCAGTCGACTCTAAAACCCTCAAATCAGGAGTGTGTGCTAAGTTGTCTCCAAGGTATTGTGGTCCCTTTACCATCAGTAGGAGACTAGGCGAGGTCACCTATGAACTAGAACTCCCACACAACAGTAAGGTTTTTCCAATCTTTCATGTAAGTCAGTTACGAAAAGACTTTGTAGATCAGAAAATCTGGTAGGGGACAGTGTTCTAGTTCTCCCATTGGATCCTCAACAACCTCCACATGAACCAGAGGAGATTCTTGATAGTAGAGAAACGCAGACTCGTCATACTCTATACCGAGAATATCTGGTTAAGTGGAATGATCAGCCTGTTGAGAATGCCACTTGGGAAAGAGGCAGCGTCCTTCGCAAGATTTTTCCAGACTTTGTCTTAGAGGACCAAGACGGTTCTTAAGGGGGAGAGTGTTACGAGCTTGTAACCAGTGCTGAACCCTAGAGAACACAGATAGGTCAGATACCACAGTCAGGGTCGTACACAACCAACAGGGCAAGACAGTGTGAGTAGTGTGCCCCAGCACGGTCCATAGCCATGGCGGGCCTAACACAGCCTAGGGACCTTGTCAGCAGGATAGGGCCCCCAATTGGGTCTCGACGTGCAGTCGGCCACGTCAGTGACACGTGGCCGACACTTGGCAGTTGCATGCTACCAGTCCTCACACTGGGCTAGGAGGGGCTTACTCTATATCAGGGGGTAGGCAAGGTTGGGTGGATCAATTAGTGTTTTCCCTACTGTGGTGTTAGGATCTATTACAAATGCCATGTCTTAATATTACATGTCCAAGGACAACTCCATGAGTTACCCAAATTTGACAACCTTTCCTTCCTTCAATATAACTGCTTTTGGCGGTTTTATTGTCGGTTCATCCGGAATATCTCGAACTCCAAATTTCGTAGGAGCCATATGATTTAAAATTTGCTCATTTGTAAGCTTTGCATCTTCATCGTAAGTCAAGGCGTGACTAACATGAATTAGATTATCTTCAATCGGATCTGGGATTGGATCAGTTGATATCCAAGCTACGTTCATCATATTCAATGGAAAATTGATTTGCGTATCCAAAGTTCGATCAAGTAAAGGAATCTCGCTCAATTTGGATTGATTATCTCGTTGACACATATAGCATGGTGCAATCCACTGTTGCAAGAGCTTGGTTCCAATTGACAGTATCTGTTTGAGAGTCATAGTGAACTCCCAAAGTCTTCACTTGTCGATCACAGGTATGATCTGTTGTTGATAAATCATCATCCCCTTTTTGAATTACTGGCTTGATAGTCCAAGTGATTGGATCAACTTTGACTACACGCTCACGATTCTCAAAAGTAATTTTTCCGGTGCCCCAGTTATGAATTACTTGCGCAACTCGTAACCATGGGCGTCCCAATAAAACACGATATACATTTGGTGCGTCAGGTAAGTCCATTACTACAAAAGTAATGACAAACTGCACTCCAGCAATTTTAACAGGTATGTCTTCAACCATTTCTATAGGACGGACTGTCGTTTGATCAACTAGCTTTATGGTCATCCCCATTTTGCACATAGCTTGGTTGAAATCAGGTTAACTCCGGAACCTCCATCTATCACGGCTGCTTCTTTACCAAACTGTCTATGTTGTATCAGCAGGGTGATGTTTTTCTGCTCACTTTCCCAGGCTGCTCCGACATTGAGTACTACGGAATGGCGTAAACTTCCCTTTGTTTGGACATTCAGCAACTCTATGGTTCTCTCCGCATGCAAAACATCCAAGTGGCGCTCTGGTCCATTGTCTAGCTATTTGTTGTTGCGCGGCAGCATAGATAGCATATTGCTCTGAAGGAACACTCTCGTGATCGTTGCTGTAGTTCCATTGCTCATTAACATTGTAAGATTCTAGTTCCATTAGATTTGCAGGAGGAGCACTCTGTCCTGGTGGAGCTGGCAGAGCTGGTCATTCTAGAAATCCAAGGGCAAAATTGAAAGCCTTTCCTTTAGGATTGGGTCCCGTCTGGGTAGTAGGTTCCCGATATTGAAGCTTAGCATACCTTTGCTGGATAATTCGAGGATTAAATTGGCAAAAGGCCGTTTCATGACCCGTAGAATTGCACAGATGACAAATAGTATTTGTCATTCGTTGTTTCAATGTTGGACATTCATTCATAGTATGACTGCCCACAAATTGAACGCCACACATTTTCTCGGCTAGGAAAAGTCTTAGCAAACTTTTCAGGTTCTTCGCTCGCTTTACCATGGAATTCCTCCAAGGCTTTGATCTTTTCATCGAGTTGAGACTGCATCTTTTCTAGCTGCATCTGCCACTTTTGACCAAGTTTCTCGAACTCGTTGATCATCTTCTTTGCAGTAGCATTGATATTCGTTGATGCAATAGTGGTGAATGTCGCAGTGGTTTGCCCCGCTATATATGGCAGCATTCCAACATTTGGTTCACCGTCAAAATTTTCATCTGCGACATTAAAAGTCCCGCAAAATGGCCTAAAGTCCCTTTATTAACTTTCTTATTGATCAAATAACTATGTGATCATCGGGTTGGACTTACACACGCAGGGTGCCAAATCCCTCCTCACTTATTAACTAGGGTTAGGGTTGCCTTGGGATCCGCAAACCCTCCAACGTAGATGCTCATACGAAAGCTATTCTTTGCTCTATCTAATCAAGCCTAGCTACATCCTCCATAGAATGACTAAATGCAACAAGTGATGATGATAAGCTGTTGTCAGTTGGTTAACGTAATTTATGAAAACTGCTCAATAATAGTTTGTCCAAGCATTAACTTTTGGTCCTTCCAACTGCTCAAATACAACAATCTTTGCAGTAATACATGGAATGATGGTTGTTGATGAAGACGATAATGAAGAGTGGATAATAAAATCAACAATATCTGACCAAAGCCAAATCGCTAGAGCATGCTCATATGGTAGCAAGTATGCAATTACTAAAAGGAGATAAGCAATCAACAATGCCCCACATTGAAAAAATAGTCTGTAAATAAGCCATCGGACAAAGATAGTAACTTGCTGCAAAGCGATATGGCCAGATAAGATCACTGGTTGTAAACGCAGCCAAATGGCCATCACAAATGTAGTAGATGTCTATTAGGTAAATCACCACTACAAGATAATACTACTTAAGGAAAAATTGGCAATTGCTGGAAAGCGAATCAATTGCCAATGAATTCCCATGTTTGCATCATGGAAAGGAGTTAATCATTCAAGCTCGTAGTAGTGGGAACACTTTTTATCATTAATCGTATTCAAATTGCAAATGAATTGAAAAGGGCATCATGTTTGTTACATCCATGTCTGGTTTAGAGGATTTGGAATAAATCCTTGATGTGGATATTTACTCCAGTGTAATATGTTTATATGATTTCCAATAGTTGTTCAGATCACCTCTTCTTTAGCTCATGAGTTTGAAATAGCAGTCTAACTCCAGTCTTGCAGCCTTATAAACCAACATATGTAAGGAATAAATCTGAAGTAAGGACAAAATAGTGTTCCTACATGGATGTTCCAAAATAATGTGCACTTGGGTAAGAAAATACATAAAAAGCTTACTCAAAATGCTTCAACAAAACAAAAATATTTTGAAAGATGACCATAAGCATGACTTCTATGTGGGGAAGCTGCAACTTCATTGCTTACACATCAATGGCTTATATTAGTTTTATCAAGCAAGAATATTTCTAACTAGATGATCCAGGTGCTACTTATCATTCTAAACCCTTGGACGGCTAAAGTAGAATAAAGTCGGTAGATTCACCTCAGCTCAACAAAGTGTAGCATATTCGTGCTATACATGTACTCGCTATAGGAACTTCAATTCATTGTATTATTTGCAAACTATATCTGGGTTGATGACGTACCACAACGTCATGTTTTTGAGCAAGCCCCATTAACTTCTGGGCCATGCCATTCAGAAGACGAGTCCTCAAAGCCCAGTCTTGAAAATCCTGACGAAAATGGAAGGTGACACTATCAATTACAATCAGCCTTACCTGAACAAGCCCACCTGTAATGAAGTTAGACACGTTCCATTGATCAGCACGAGCATGGAAATACATAGTCATCTATGAGCCTGGCATGTGCAAAAGCTGAATACAGTTTACAAAACGTCACAGTACCAAATCTCATCCACAGCATGCCTTCTGCATGGCAGAAAACAGTAAACAGTTCACAGGACAGGCAATCTCTCTCAACCATAGTTTTGGATAGCACTGTAGCATTACATGTTATGGGGCTTCCAGAAATCACCTCCCTATGTTCTTTGAGGAACTCCTCTAACGAGTTCACCACAGCTAGTTGCTCGGTGCAGTCATAAACCCGATAGTAAAATATGTGTGAAAGAAATGTATCAACATTCAGACTCATTCCAAGGCCAACAGTACTTTCACATGAACTAGTTGCATATTTAAGGTAATCAATCATCGATTCAGCCATTTGCAAAGCACGCTCCACCATGAAGCTCCCTTCTGTATCTGCTCTACCATGATTTGGAGTTAAAAATTAGTTGCTTTATGACTATGGACATACTGTGCAAACATCGAAATAATGTCATTTTCAATAGAGAAACAAGTGATGTTTCAGTAGGTTCATTTACTTTCTTTTCATTAGCATGCAGCAAGTGAGATGTTAGCAAATCAATGTATCAATCTTCCCTACAGCTTCCAAGAACTCAATGAAACAAAATAGGGTAAAAAAGATACTACCAATATATACGGCCTGACCACCAAGGCCACCGAATTCCGATGGTATTTGTACATTGATGGAGAGTTGCATGCTGCATACCGATTTTCAACAAAGAACCTGTAAGCTCAACATTTCATTGTCCATGAAAACATAAGCTTCCTCAGGAGTGACCACTGCTTGCAACCATTTGAAATTAAAGCCAAATGCACAAACTGAATACCCAAGCTGAGTTTTGCCCACACCAGGTACACCACCTGCCAAGCCACCATTAAGAAACTGACATACATTTAAAACTGATAGAAATTCTCAAGAGATTATGTTCATACCAAATTTGGTCTTGTGCCTCTCAAAAACAGACTGGATGGGCACTAAGACTTGGAAGGCCATTCTTCGTGCCATAAGATTGGTAAAGCTATTCAGATGTACACAATCCAATAGTGTAGAAAGTTGCGTAATAGAGCAAGCACATGAATCAAGGAACATAGTGAAGTTACATACAGATCTCTGTTAACTCCTTAGGCTTAAAGCCTCCTCCAAGTACGGTATCCAGCTCCGAGCAACATGTTCTCAGTTTCTTTCTACTCTTTTCATAGCACAACAGATCCCAGGCTGTCTTGGCACCTGTCAATACGATTTATTCAAGCCTTACAACTCATCGAATCAGGTGACAAGTTTGTTTTTGCTTCTTTGTTTGCAATAAAAGAGAGAAAGTAAGAGAGGTAGAAAGAAAGATAGAAAGCTTCTCTCATGTTTTAACTCCTCTTTTCAAAATCTCAAAACTTGTAAGGTTTTTCTCCAAATGGTTTACTAATTGGTCGATTTAGAAGTCCAAAAGATATTTCAATTAATGCGCATCACAAAGCAACTATCCTCAATTCAAATCACAAGCAGAGCAGATTTGAGCTAGCAGTGAGAAATAATTGATTTAATGAAAAGCAAAGAGAAGGCACAGACCTGAAAAACCTATAAAAACAAAACTTATTTGATCTGCCTCACTTAAAATAGTGTCCAGATTCAGTTGACAAGTGCCCATGTGAAGAGTCTCCAAAAGCTAAAAACTTCGTGTAAACTTATAATACAAGAGCAGCCTCATAGACACTGTGTCCAGGAATGCAAACGGAATGCTTGATCTGGAAAATATCAATTTGTAGATTTGAGCTCCAGGTTACAGTCTGTTGCCAGGTAGTTGGGCTTCAGTCCAGGGCTTTAGTCCATTTGAAACTCAAATATTTGTGCAAATTGCTTTAGACTAGCTTGTAGATTGCTGAATGTTGCTTAGCGCGTTTCAATGTAGAGCTTGCTACATCAAATTCTACCAATTATGGATGTTACTGGTGAATTTAAGTCATGATTCTCATAGAATAAATACAGTTTCAGCCTAGGTTGATCCTATGGAGGCTATGTTAAAACAAGTTTTGGAACAATTGAAGACCAAGTGAGTTAGCAGCACTGTTGCAATTGTTGTAGATCCTATTCGCCAAAATTTACTGGTTTGCCATGTTGAAGACGTGAATGTTTGGTTATCTTTATTATTGAATATCACAATCTATGGTTTGATGTTTATAGTTGCAGTTAGGGCCATGGACATAGTGGAGAAATCAACCCAAACCTGTTGATGAAAGTAGACAAAGATAATCTAGTTCTAGCCACAAATGTTCATTCGAAAATGGGTATCTATGGATGAGAAGAACAAAGCCATGCAATCTTAGACAGGTCTAAAGAAAGAAAGCTTTATTGATGTCTTTTCCATGTCAAAAGGCATATAAGACTAATGACATACATGTCAAGTATGTGGTAACAATGGGAGCACTCCGGAGCTGTAACAAAGAAACATCTAGAACAAACTAAGATAAATGCGAAAAATGAGAGAGTATGTGCATAATAATAAATGAGTCTATGTCATGATGTAAAGTTTTGCTGATGTTGTAGAAAGATGTAATGCGAACTGCAACGAGCCCTATGACATCGTCTATGTGCAGTGTGTCTCTGCATGGGAGGTCTAGTGATCCTGGCAATAGAGTGATGGTGAGAAGTACATTGTCTTTGATCCCTGTGAGCATGTAAATAGCCATCAGCCTCATCATCATAATCATCATCATCATCATCATCATGCACTATATCTCGCGATCTCCGCCTAGTAAAGAAAGAAGTAATTAAGGGCTGAGTGGTAGAATGTTGAGTTGTCCCGCATAGATCTCGCCTCAATATGAACATCTCTTGTACCATAAGAGCGACACACCGGGGGTCCTCATAGGCTATGTTACGAGCACGTGACCAGTGCCCAACCCTAGAGAACACAGGAGGTCAGGTACCACAGTCAGGGTCGTGTCCAGCGTACACGACCAACAGGGCAAGACAGTGTGAGTAGTGTGCCCCAGCACGGTCCATAGCCATGGCGGGCCTAACACAGCTTAGGGACCCTGTCAGCAGGATAGGGCCCCTAGTTGGGTCCCGACGTGCAGTCGGCCACGTCAGTGCCACGTGACCGACACTTGGTAGTATGCATGCTACCAGTCCTCACACTAGGCTAGGAGGGGCTTACTTTATATCAGGGAGTAGGCAAGGTTGGGTGGATCAGTTAGTGTTTGCCCTACTGTGGTGTTAGGATCTATTACAAGCTATGAGAGAGCGTAGAGTGGTAGGCATGTCTAGAAATAAGCCATGATATCTCCCTTTGATCTCATAGTATACAGGACATCTAAAGATAAAATGCTCCTCAGACTCCACCTCATCTAGAGGGCATAACTGGCAAATCCGCTCCTCTCTGGGAATGATGTGGAACCCCCCAATCTCGATAGCTAACTGGTGAGAAGACACCTTGAGTTGTCCCAATGTGAATCTGAGGCATGACATTTTTGAGTCCAAGTAGTGTGGCAGGACTGGAATCCCTACTTCATCTACATCCAAAAAGTGGGTCTGATAGAAAGCAGGCCTAACCCCTAACTGTCGACTCCAAGTCCGCTCCAAATATGCTCGATAGAGAAATCGTCTGATATACTGATGGGTGCTTGAGGGAAGCTCTGTAATGGAAATACCAAATGACTCAAATAGGAGCTGCCTCTATTTGCTGAGGTGGAACTGCAAACTCAGCTAGAAGAATCTCAGGTGTGGAATAGAAGGCTTCGCTCGAATCAACCGAGCTAACATGGTGGTCTGTAGTCGTGAAAGACTGGCCCAGTGTGAAGAGGTGAGACATGTACACGATGCCTCTGCAGCATATAGAGTCGTGGGGGTGACAATGATATCAAAGAGGTGACATTTACTGCGAACATCCTGAATGGACTTCCAAAAACAAAACTGCTCTAGCTGAACGAGGGAGGCGTGCCCCTTCCCCAGTCAAGTGGTAGCGGCCTGTCTCATACTTAAAGTAGGACCCGAGAAAAGGATTGCCAAGCATGTATAAGAAGGAACCACCTCTAAAACCTATCCATCAAAAATGAGCTCCTGTCGCTGCATGAATGCTCGAGAAGTGTTGAAGACCATAACTTTGGTCTTCCAATGTTCACCCCTAGGCCCCATCTGGTACAGAACTCCTGTAAGCGATCCAAATGCCGCTGTAGGCCCTCTCTGGTAGGTGAGACTAGTACAACATCATCAGCATAAAGAAGGATAGCAATCAAGAAATCTCCAAGCCTGCAGCCAGTACCACCACTGACCACACTGTGTAATGACTCTCTCCAACTCATCAATATAGATGCGTTCACTAACCCTAATGTCCATTTCTTCCCCCCTTAGAATTTTTGGTCCCCCGAAAAATTCATTGACAGAGGTACAGGAAATTCCCTTGGACATATGGCAACCTCTAATGAAAAGTCGGGTTTCTTCTCCTTTCAATGGCTTTGGCATTACTCCATTAAGGCCTATTAGTTCAATGCCACTAATGAAAGTGCATGAATAAAAAATCCACATAATTTTGGATTTTGGTACTTCTCATACAATATTCAACAAAAATCACTTTGTTAAATAAAGAAGCTACCTCTATTCTACCGTCATGACTTACATCATTAGATTAAATGCATTCACCTTCAACGAGTATCTTGCCAAACGCTCTGGCTTGCCAATTGTTAATGACAAAAACAATTGAAATGCAACAGCAAACCCATCAGTATTTTTACCAGTCTGATAGGAGAAAAAAACTCCCCTACACCATTAATTCAACTCACTGGGAGTAAACTTACTCCAGAGTTAAACCGATATAAAAGCACAGTACCAGGAAATCGAATTTCCAGTAATAGGGTACTTGCCTGGAGAAGATTACCATTAATCCTAATTCTACGAACCTTGTTCATAGAAAGACTGTTAGGATTTTTTTAAATGATTATTTAATCATCATTTCCCCGGTTACAGATTGGAAAAATGGCATTCCTTTCTCCCTATCAATTTAGGTAAATTCACAAAAATCCCCTTACCGAATAGACCATTGCTTTGATCTCATCTAAATTCTTGCAAAGACTTCAAAAATCCGGGCTATGCAACAAATAAAACCGTTACTAATAGCCATGCATTCATCCAAATGCACCGAACTGCAAAAAAACTATGACATCAATGCAACCACAAGGCCACGGGCATGCAATACCCAGTGACACTCACTTGAGAGACATGCAATCACCAAAAGGGTTAGCCCCCCCCTCACCATGCATCCCGTTCACGTTAGGGTAAAAAGAAACTTAAAAAAAAAAACTTCATGCATGGCTTATTAAGGGCTCCCCCCCTTCCAAACCCTAACAAGGGTTTCTCATGGCAAACTACCACGCAGCCACTACAACAAAAGATCTGCCTCACGGCTGTCACAACCTCCATTGCAGATCGATTGCCTCTACTGTCTCAATTCCTTACAAGGATCGTCGCTCGCACCCTCAATATCCAGCCACCACAGCAAGGAAACGATTGCAGCCAATTGTGCTCCTGCCTCGGCCATCTCTCAGCCCTTCTAACAAAAATAATTCAGCTGACGCTCCCAGAAAACGAGATATAGCATGCAAGATTTCGGTCCGCTGGGATTTCCATTCCCAGATGCATCTTCCCCTACAATTTTCAAAGCAAGAGAGCGTGCTTACACAAACCCGTGAAGTTCTGATTGTAGGGAAGGGTGAGCCACACATTAGCACAGACCAACCATGTTCTGGCCAAGCGACTGCAGGACACGGCTGGCTGTCTATCGCTCAGAAATCGGGAATTCTAAGGTTCAGAACCTTCATCCCGTCCACTCTTTCAATGGCCAGAAACAGTGGAGGCAGGCAAACAGGTTGTAAAGACTTCCATCAAGATAATCTTTCCTGGACCTCAAAAGCTTCCATACAAATCTTCCTCCATGCTTTCCCCATATCACAGGTTCATAGAGGAGATCAAATATTGTTTTTTACAGGGATTAACAATTCCTGTGAGGTGAAGGGAAGAATAATCTCAAATACCATCTTTATTCTCTGCTCAAAATTAAGGAATTAGTCTACAGTTCTTCCAATCTATGGTCCTAAGTATGCAGATTCGCTGGAGGATCTACGTAAGTAAACCTTTTCATCTTCAATCTGCAACCACCGGAATCCTAACCAATATTGTCTACAGTCCATAGAAGCTGAAAACAATCAATTTATTAACAATTTTACTATGAACTTAAACAAGATGTCAGAATTAAGAACATTATGGACTAACACATGTATCCAAATCATTATCCAAGCAGAATCCAACCTTGAACCAAGCAACGGAATCTCACATTGTTTCTTTAGTCATATTTGTTTGTCTTATTTGCAACTTGTGTATTTTTAAATATGTTTCATTGGAATGACAAACCAAACACAGTTAAGGTTTTACTGGAGGTGTTAACAGTAATTTTGATCCATGTAGGAAAGAAAAACTTTTGTGTTCTTGTCCAGTATAAAAATTAGCAATTTAGTCTTTTTACAAACAAATGAGAGAGGCGGGAAATAGCAAATTTGTCATACTAGAAAGTATATCTTCTTCTTTTGAATATTGGTCGGCACAATTCATCCAAGAGACGGTCTTGAGAATAGCCAAAGCCTCCTGGTGAGATATGTTGGCATCTACAAAAAACGACAACTACATGAGCTTTCCTAACAGCAAGGCTCAACATACATAACTAAATGGGCCAAAAGGAGATGTAAACTCAACTTTAGTTTCGCATTCTACCTGACTTTATCTTTCGATTTCCACAAATACTAAATGTTAACGAATTTTTCTTGCTACAACATACACAATAGCAAATACGAAAGCGTTACTAGTCAATTCTTTCTGTTCGCGTGGCCTTCTGTGCAGCGGTAACTGATTTGGGCAAGACTTTGCTACTCCAAAGTCACTATGATTCCTGAGGTAATCTACTCTTACTTGAATGGCGACAACTTTATGCAATTCTTTATATCGAGCAACTACAATGGAAACACTACAGACTGCAAACGAATGACATGGATTGTTGTCAAGTATTGTGTACCTCGTGCAAGCTGGAGAGGAGTGAGGTGTTGGAAAGCAGATGTGTTGGCAAAGCCTGCCTCGAGTAGCTTGGATCTCAGGCTGGAAGGCAAAGGCAGCGTCAGGCTGTCCATATTCTCTGCTCTGCCGCCTCTCTACTATATCGCCTTGCCTTGCCTTGCCTGACTGATTGATGCGTTTTCTTCTTGTGCTTCTCCTTTTTCCTGATCTTCCCAACAACATTTCACCTCACCTTTTCAGTTGAGTATGAGTAGCATGAGATCTCCATTCATCACCACCCTACTACTTTCAGGTTCTGCTTAACTTTTGTTTGTATTTTGGAGCCATTTTTTAAATATAAATTTGCATGTCATTGTGAATATTTTAACCTTCCAATCACAGATTTAAATCTTCCATCATCAAAGTTCTCTTGTGCAAAGTGAATGAAAGGTCGACACGTTGCACATTAAGAACATGATGTGTTGTTGAATTCATTTAAATATAAGTTGTCACAAGGCACATGCACATTCACAAAACAATTAGTCATAGACCACCACATAGGCGATACACATTATGCCCAAAGCAACCAACAATGAAATTATCATAGGACATGCACTTCTAACCCATAACAACCATTGATAAGTCATCACATGGCACATGCACATTGGGCACATTTGCAAAATGGCTCATGATGTTAACAAAATGGAAATAAAAAATTTCACACCTACCATTACGTCATCTAAGGCCTCTTGCCGCTAGGCCATTCCACCCTAGTACGACGACACATCTTTCCATATTATGTATCTTGATAAGGTAGACTTAATCCTAGGTAAAGAGTGGTTTTATGCTAGGAACAAGTCATTAAAAAAAAATTATGTAACTCATAGTTAATCTTTATTGCATGATGGCTCAATGGTCCATCTTGAAGGTGATGAGTTTGAACTACCTTATGAAAAAAAAAAAAGCCACGACGGTCATCTTTGAAAAAAGAAATGTTTCAAGGAGGGTCATCTAGAATTTTTTTTTTTTTTCAAAAAACCCATCCCCACTCGCCGCGGCGGGGGGAGGGTTCATCTCAAAAATAAAAATTCAAAGAACCCGCCGCGGAAGGGCTGTTCTCCAAAAAAAAAATCCACATATAATGCTTAACAAATATATTATGCTCAAAAATATTAATGCTCAAAAGCAAAAAACAAATTTACCATTTTTTAAAAGCAAAGAAATTCGGGAATAGTCACAAATAATCGCAAATCTGTATAGAGAAGAAAAGCTCAAGAAGTTTAGGAAACAAAGTAAATTAAGATTAGGGGAAGGGTTTATTTATGCTTTTCCCCTATGGTCGATCTCCACAAATGCTTATGGGATTAATGCTCTGTTATGTGTCAACACCTTGTATGTTCTGCTATGTGTCAAGCTTTTTCAAGAAACCCCCTCCCCACCCGCAGCGAATGGGGAGGGGGTTCTTTAAATAATAAAAAAAATTATGATGATCCCCTCGCCATCTAGAAAAAAAAAATTTAAAAGCACAAAAAAAGTTCAAAGAACCCTTGTCCACTCGTCGCGGAGGGGTCATCTTCAAAAACAAAAATGTTTCAAGAACCCCCTTCCCCACCTATAGTGGCGGGTGGGGAGGGAGGGTCATCTCAAAAAGAAAGGAAAAAAATTCAAAGAACCCCTCCGTTGCGGTGGGTAGGGAGGGCTCATCTTTGAAAGAAGAAACGTTTCAAGGAACCCCCTCACCACCCGCCGCAGCGGGTGGGGAGTATTGATTTCCAAAAGAAAATCCACATATAATGCTTAATAAATATATTATGCTCAAAAAGATTACACTCAAAAGCAAAAAAAAAATTACCATTTCTCAAAAGCAAAGAAATTTGCAAATAGTCACAATAATCGCAAATCTGTATGAGAGAAAAAAAGCTCAAGAAGTTTAGGTAACAAAGTAAATTAACATTAGGGGAGGGGTCTATTTATGCTTTTCCCCTATGGTCAATCTCCACAAATGCTTATGGGAAAAAATGCTCTGCTATGTGTCAACACCTTGTACGTTCTACTATGTGCCAAGTTTTTTAAGGAACCCCCTTCGCACCCGCGGTGGGTGGGGAGGGGGTTCTTTAATATTAAAAAAAAAAATTATGATGACCCCCTCCCCACCCGTCGCGACGGGTGGGGAGGGAGGATCATCTAGAAAAAAAAAAATTCAAAAAACCCATCAACTTCTCCTCGAGAAAAAAGAGGTAATCTGGGTCTGGGAGCTTATGGAATGTATTGTGACTCGAAAATCATGGAAAAGGTAATGATAACACCCTCTAATCTCCTAATATAGAAGACACCTGAAAATAAGATGCTCCTTAGACTCCACCTCGTCTATTGTACATAATTGACAAATTCGACGCTCATGTTGAATGCTCTGAAAATGTCCTATCTCCACATATACTTGGTGTGAGGAGACCCGTAACTGTCCTATTGTGAAACATAAGCAATGTGAGAGACCACTATCTAGAAACCGAGGTACTATTGGTACACCAGCCAACTTGATGAAATGGGAACGATATAAATCTAGCTTAGTCCTAAGAGGACCCTGCCATGCCCGTTGTAGATAGGCGTGATAAATAAAACCTTGAATGTACTAATGAGATCCCTCACGTAACTTTGAGATAGTCGTGCCATATGTGCGTAATAGACGAGAAGCCTGGGAATACCAGGAAAACTAGTGGCCTTGGTCATGTAACATCTGAGATGATAGGAGAGCCAACTGAGGATAGCGTGACCAGGGGAGACTTAGCAGCCTTTGAATAAATACAATCATCTTGAAAATAGCCTTGACTTGAAGAGGTATGACTGCAAACTCGGCCTGAATAATTTGATGTGGAACTGAAGGCTCCACGGCGGGTGGGGGGAGTTCCATCTCAAAAAAAAAACAAATTTTCAAAGAACCCACCCGTTGCGGCGGGTGGGGAGGGGTCATCTTTGAAAAAAAAAATATTCAAGAACCCCCTTCTCCACCCGCCGCGGGGGGTGAGGAGGGAGGGTCATCTAGAAGAAAAAAAATTCAAAAAACTCATCCCCACCCGCCGCGGTGGGTAGCAGGTGGGGGGGGAAGAGTTTCATCCCTCAAAGAACCTCTCCCTGCTGCAGCGGGTGGGGAAGAGGTTCTTGAAAAATGTTTCAAGGAACCCCCTCCCCACCTGCCGTAGTGGGTGAGGAGGGAGGGTAATCTATAAAAAAACAAAAAACCCTTTTCCACCCGCACCCGCCGCGACAGGTGGGGGGGGGGGGGGGGGGAGGGGGTTCTGTAAAACTCACGAAGTGAAGATCCGACTAGATCTTGTTGCATGCAACCAAAAGGACACATGTGGAGCAAAACCACAAAACTAACAAGATATGGCTGGTTAATACCCTAACCACATCACCCCCATGCCATGGTGAATGAATGCAAGAGAAGAGGGGCTCATGGCTTCAAGGTGGATGCCATCTGTAAATAGATCATCCCAGCACAGATTACAAGAGACGTTTCGTCCATAAGACGTATTGTTTGAGCCTCCCAGTTACGTCGTCATTCTATTTTTATAACTGTCATTGTTGTGCTTCAGTGTAATATAGCAGCAATACGCGTTTTATCTGTGTATAACGTAGATGAATGCTTATTGTGATTTGAATGCACTCTATCGTTGTTTGATCGCCCCTCAGTTTCTGATCAGTTGATGGCTGTCTTTGACGCCTGACGGACTCGCGATATCATACTGCTATTGCAATTTATTTCAGAATCAAACTTCTCATTGAATCCATTTTTCAATAATACCACACACACCATTTTTAATCTCTTCGATAGACTGTACTCTTGTTTTTTAGTATGAATTAATTTTTAAGATCATGTTGGGCAACTAAGAACACTTAATGTTGTGATTGCATTTTGCATAAGCTTTCTATTAGATTGTTTTTGCACTTAGCAGCTGATTGTAACAGGAGAGTTGTTCTGCAATATTCTTGCTCTCTTCTCCGTTCACGTTCTTCCATCTCCCTTGCCCCATCAGATTGGTATCAGAGCATAGATCATATAAACCGAGAGATTAAGTGTGTTCTATTTGTATTACTATTAGTATGTCTCATATAGGTAGCTCTTCATCTTCATCATCCAACGAAGCCTGTTCCAATGCACAAAGCACTCTTTTGAATAACAGCAAATATTTTCAAAAAGAAATCACAAAGATATGGAACCTCTCAATTCTCTTCTAGCACTTATATCTAGCAAATCAACACATAGAATGTAGAAATCTTGATCAACCTATCATCTACCACAATCTAATGAATCTTGCCACTCTCTAAGATTGAAACACACTATTGAAGTCTAGAAACCTCAAAAAATAGAGATCCAATCAAAATTAGAGTTTTGACAAAATCACAAAAAATTGAATATTTCAGATTCTACATGCAATTGTCTAAAACTTGATATAGAATCTTGTAGCCACCATTGAGGCTTTCCTAATGCATGAAAAATCGGCCAATTCTAGTAAGCCAACTATGAAATCAGAATTCCTCAAGTTCATAAACCTAAATTGAGTTCTGAGCTACAAAAGATCAATTCTGCACATGCAAATTCTTGATTTTTTTGAGTAGACACTATTCTAGCATGCGCCAGAGATAGAAACTTTTCCAAATCCTTGATGATTATGGCTGATCCTTTAAAAATCTACAACACAAGCTCTGATACCATGTGAAGAAATATGAATCACTAAGATCCTAAATCATCTTCTTGATCTTTGGTATGAAAGTCAACACAATCAACATCGTTTGCAATGTAGAAAAATCAGCATCTACCTAATGAAAGAGATACAAACTCAATAAGAATTTGATCAGACATCAAACATAAGATGAAATGAAGTAGTTTTCTGTACAAAAATAGGAAGCTACTATATTTCACACGTGTGGATCCAAAAATAGCATAAAATGTGCATTCTACACACAAGATTACAAGATATCACCAATATAGTGCACCAATGGATAGATGAACCTAAGAAAACTCATGTATAAGTATGAAATGAGATGAGAGAGAGAGAGAGAGAGAGAGAGAGAGAGAGAGAGAGAGAGAGAGAGAGAGAGAGAGAGAGAGAGAGAGAGAGAGAGAGAGAGAGAGAGAGAGAATGCTTCTTTTTCCACGTGTGCAGATCCATGACTCATTAATGATCTTGGTTTCCCTCCATATAAAAAACCCTATCAATAATGTGGACTAGATTCAATGTCTCCAACATTCAAATTTGAATCTACTAAACTCGACCTCCTACTATTTTCCTCACTTTCCAAAAGTGGTAAGTCAAAAACATTTGAACTAAAATAACTTTGAAATGACTTTCTCTAAGTCTAATATTAAAATTGGCCTCAATTGCCAAATAAACAAATATGACCAAATTGTCTAAACTAGTTGAAATCTCTCACATCGCTTGATATTTATTAGAAATTTTGGCATTTAGAATCTGTTAGAGGAATCTTCACAAAATCTTCTAACATGTCCCCACTGCGAATTTGGTGACAGTCCCTTGGCACCTGTGTATGTCGTTGGCGTTGGTGTGCATGGCGATGTGAGACCTTTGCGAAAGAGGGTGGAAAGGGGGTATAAACAAGAGGGGAAAAAGATTCGACAAAAAGTTAGGAAAGAATTTGTGGCAACAAAACAACTCAGACAAAGGAAAAATAAGAAAGAGAAAATGAAACTAACAGTGAAAAACAAGAAAAATAAAAGTGAGTCCCTTGATGCTTTTTTTGGACTTCTTGTTTTTTTTTTAATGGATACATGGTGTGGAGACATGATTTAGGAGCCTTCTCTAGTTGTTGGCCCTTCGCATCTTCGGCATCGCGGTCCTTACGGTGGGTTTCAGCAACCACGTGGACGAAACGGGCTTCGCAATGTAAGTTAGGTAGGAGGAGGCTTAGCTTCTCTCTCTCAATCTCTATTCTTAACAATGAAAAGTGAATAAAAAATGGTGTCACATTCCTACTTATAGACAAAGCTAGGGTCAGAGTTTTTGGTGCACTATGACATAAGAACTTGAGTTTATAAAAAGTTTTAAACCAAATTTAATTTTTAACTACTTAGGTCCTTTTTAATTTTAGGCCCATTACAGCGTAGTTCTATTTCTATTTCTCGTGCCATAGGCTTACGAGTCCTTGCACCTTCTAAGGGTGTCTGACGTTATATTACAAATAGATCTAAGTCGTTATGCCAACTCGGCCATGCTATTATTCTCGTCGCCATAAAATATGTTGGTGAGATGTTGGGCTTTGTTTTCGCTCTTTGGCCGGTCCGCGACTTGTCGACTTTTTTGGCATTGGTGTTCCCAGTACATATTGATTCTGGAACACCTTATCTGTGATTTGTCGACGCTCTTTAATGTAGTTTGATGGCTTGACTCTGTCACTTGATATCCATTAGGCTATTTTGGCATCTAGAATCCGTCGGAAGAATCTTCACCAGAATCAGCCTATTGTCACACCTACACTCTCCCTCACTCACCACTCTTCTCTCATTGAACTTTTAAACCTATTGATGGTCAGCATTTTTGTTGTGCCTGTAACGAGATAGCGTTGACCGCTAACGCACATGCACGTGCGCAAACACACGCGCGTGCGCGCGCACACACACACACACACACACACACACACACCCCATCGGCCGCCCACCATCGGTGGACACACTTTGCTAGTCTAATTTACGAGATAAAAAGATAGGCTCATGTGTGGTGTGGTGGTGTGTGGTGCTTGGTGTGGGTTTGTCTACACTTCCATGTCGTGATGGCGAAGTCAAGCAACGCACCACATGAAGCCTCTAGAGAATAGAAGAAGAGTGAACTACAATAAGCAGACAAACAAGATGGCATAAAAGAGATGGTGGATGGGGCATAGAGACAACAATAGGAAAAGGACAAAGGAAGTCATGAACCAAGGAGGAAAAATATACAGAAGAAAAATGGCACAAACCACAAGAACAAAAAATAGAAATAAGAAAGAGAGCAAACGGATATAGGGACCAATGTGATTGATAGGAGAATGAGTTGCACACACAACACACACCACTGAACAACCCTGTTATAATAAATCATGAGCAAGGCACCCAACACACAAGGGACATCTGAATATTTAAGACATCCTCAATAGGGACAACATCACCCTCTCAACAACACAAGACACAGCTGACAAAAAGGAGACGAGTCTCATAACAATCAAAGACAAAAGAAGCAAAGCAACAACACAAGCAAAAAAAAAGATGTGGAAGAGCCACTGTTGACAAAGATAAACACTAACAACAAGTGAGGAGATTGCCATTTTGCTAGAAGATGTGGGAATTTCCCTAAAATTCCATTGGTAATGAAGATATGTTTATTACCTTCCTGCAGAACTGTTGGCAAAACAAGTCTGCATTTTTACTCATGTTGTCGCTACAGTCTGCATTTTTACTCGTGAATCTCCACAGGCAAAAAATGCGACACTGCATTTTTGCATGCATTTTATGACAGGCGACACTTGCGTAAAATGCGACCACTACATTTTACATGCAATCTCTGACAGCCGAAAAGAATGCGACACTGCATTTTTACACGTTGTTTATGACAGGCGAAAAATGTGACACTTGCCTTTAAAATTGCAAAGGTGTCCTCCAAATGCCGAAGGTTGTCCTTAACTAAAGGCAAAGGCCAAAAGCCAAGGAGTGTCGTATCGTCCTGCGGATTTACTCAATATGTCTTCACGCTCCAACAATGAACTGATCTATTGATCAATTTAGCAGCTGTTAACGATCTTGTAATTGTAAAGTTAAGATAGCACAAGATCTTCCAACTGCTATATATGTAAGTGAGCGATTAAAGAAAAAAGAGAGGCAGACTTGCTCAACATTCACGTTCTTCCTGCAGCAAACAATAGCAGCTGACATTTCTATGTCAGTGATTCATGTAATATTACTGCGGTGATGTTTCCGCCTTCCATCACTTATTGTCTTGCAGTATTCTACAATGTGGCACACTGCTACGGATTCACCACGTTCTTCTGTAGTAATTAACAGCAGCTGACATTTCTACGTGTGATATTGCAACTGTGTGCAAATGTATTGTCCAGCCAATTATTTGATGTAGATCTTTTGTTGTACCATTCATTTCTGATGCTATTCTTTATGTCTTGTTTCTATCAATGCATGGTGATCTACGACACCTCATTCACTGGTTTAATCCCTTACATTAGTGACTGTTAAGTAGCTCTCTTTCTGAGCGATTGTGTCTACGGATTACAAGTAGTTCTACACACAATTAGAACGATTCATGCACTAGCAAAGACATTCTTAGCCAACCCTACGGAACCTCCTGCTGATGAAGAACCGGAACCACGAATGGGCTCACCACTGTGCACTGATCAAAACAATCGGTTGCATCATCATGAACCACCATTTCACATGTGGAGCCCGAGGAACCACGCACTGAAATGCTCACAAGCCTGTTGGCGAGTCGTGTTAGTTTACCCCTCAAAAAATTACTGCGGATTGCGCCACAAGCTTAAGGCCTTTTGGCTGAATGGGCCAAAATCGATGCGAAACTAGTAGCACCAGAGCCCACTTATTGTACGGGCTACGATGAGACAAATAACGTTGTCCACATCGGGGCAACGTGGGAGAGTGAGGAACACAACATCACCCTGCCAATCAAACACAAGAGATTCAAAGATGAGGCAACAGTGGTAGATGGAAGAACAGGTGTCAATTTGATCTTTACTACTTTGTATCAAAAATGGGATTTACAGATATTGAAGCCAACAAAATTCGCCATCAAGCTAGCGGATCAATCCTGTGTAAAACCAAAGGGTGTAGTTGCCGATATCCTTGTAAAAATAGCCAGCATGCTTTTGTAGTGATGGATATACCTATCTCCATATGCATACCGTGTTTTACTGGGAAGGCCATGGCTGAGGACTGTGCAAGTAGTACACAACTGGAAAACGGGAAAACTCACCTTTGAGAATAGAGAACAGGCTGTAAAGGTCGATCCAAGCACATGGGCGGTGAAACTTATTGCACCCAAGGCTGATGACGGATCATCCACGATAGATCATAAGATCGATCGCCCAAGGCAAGCCAAGGGTGGTCACTACGATTCAGAGACAGATGTCATGATATGGACGGATGCATTAGCAATGATTGACTGCCAAGCATGTCAATATGAATTGGATCCTGAACCCAACAGATCTTCACCCAAGTGTTACACCATGGACACACCAATTACAATTGGAGTCAATATGATAAACGTAGCATGACTGTCAGCGGAATCTATTGAGAACCCAGTGGACGACAATTTAGTCACTTGGCAACATGTTTTGACTTACAATAAGGAGATTGAGCTGATTGATGAGCAGATCCTAAAACACATAGACCCAGATCGCTATGGAATCAAGAGAGTACTAGCTCAACCGCCGCAAAAATCTGCTATAGCGAAAGTTTCAAGGATAGATCCACGAAAGGCACTTGCGAACTAGAAAAACCAGTGGAAACAACGCTACAACCAGATAATCCGATGGAGTGATCTACCCGAAGAAGCTATAGCTACAGTGAATATTGATATTCGCAACCACTAGACGAATGTCACACCAGTTCCGAAGAAAGACAACAAGAACGAATCCACCCAAATGATAAGAAGACACAAGAAGAAGGTGTTGGATTCCTTAAAGTCAATCAGGATGAACTTTGATACAGCGTCATCTTCTTCTCAGATGACGGAGAATCAAAAGATGACCAATCGGACTAAGATCAATATGCTAAAGGAGGAATCTCGACAAGCACCAGTTCACGAGATGTCTGAGACCTTCAAGAATTATACCTTGGATGACATGGTAATTACGATATTGCAAGCCCAGCGAGAACCTGATCAAAGTTAGGCATCAACGGAACAAGTCTTTGAAGGACCTGCGCGAACACAACCAATGAACCTTGCCAAGCCAGGTGAAGAAGAAAAGATCGTGCATGTGGAGGAGCAGTTAACACCCACACAATTCAAGCGGCTATGATCATTATTGGTGGAGTACATGGATTGTTTTGTCTGGAATTACAATGATCTGAAAGGCATCCCACCAACAGTATTCCAGCACACCATACCCTTGGTGTTACATACCTATGTAACTAGCAGTTCAGACCCCTATTAGTCCATTTAGTGTTGGGGGCTAAATGGCAAGGTACCCTTAGGATTAAGGGTATGTGCCCTTGGATAAGGACAGACAAGTGACTATACCTTAGTTGGAGGTATGGAGTCACGTGACCCTTGGATAAAAGGTACCCTTAGTATTAAGGATAGGTGACTTAGATTAAGGTACTAGTGTCTTTGATTAAGGGTAGGTAGATGTCTATACCTTGGATGGAGGTATGGAACCTAGAGAGGTGTTAGAAAGTCATTGGATGAGGCCTCAACCTTGAACCACATCACTTTATTGGTCTAGCACCAAAGAATACTTGCACAACTTGAGAAATGGGACCTAGTAGGAGGGCGCCCTTCTAAAGTGTCCATTGAGTTCCAACTCCCACAAGAAAGGCATTCAAAGAGTCATAGGTTATGGAAGGAGTCTCTTGACATTCCATAAGCCTATGGAGGCTCTTGGAGATTCTTTAACTCCCCTAGGCTTCTCTCTCTCTCTCATTGGATGTGCATGGAACTCCATAGTGCATTGGAGGGGTCCATGGGCCATCTATATGAGGGTAGTAGGGCGCCCATTGGGAGGGGGAGATCTCTCTTGTTTGCTTTGCTTATGCTCTAGTGTTGCTACTAGTGTGTAGAATGCTTTCTTGTGGTAGTATGCTTAAGGTTTGGATCTTGCTTATGGTATGGGACATAAGTAGGGCTTGGATCTTGAGAATGCTATGGAGTGTTGTGGTATGCTTGTGATTTGTTTATGGTTAGCAAGGGGGTGCTAGATAGGTCTTGCTGGGAGCTTGGATCTAGCTATGGTTGGGTGGTGAATACTTGAGGCCAGCTTGTTATCTATCTTTGTGTTTAAAGAGTAAGGACACAGGTGGAGGAGAGATCCTTGGAGGCTTGCAGATCCTTACTTGCAGGTGGAGGCATCCTAGCTTGGAGTTGGGGAGCATCTTGAAGCTTGCAGGTTGCTTGGAGGACATTTGGAGGCTCTACCTTGGATTTGGAGGACTTCCTCCCCTCTACTTGTAAATCTTGGTGGATGGAGCAGTCCCCAAGGTGAGTCGTTATTATCGCTGCAACCCGAATTACACGGAGATGATCAAGCAAGAGTTGCAGAAGCTGTTAGACGCATATTTCATTTACGAAATCGAGCACACTGAATGGGTGTCGCCGATAGTTATAGTACCCAAGAAGAACGGCAAAATGCGAATATGTGTGAATCTGAAGGCGCTAAACGCAGTCACCAAAAAAAGGATCATTTTTCTTTACCCTTTATAGAAGGTGTCCTTGGCAGGGTAGCTGGAGCCGAAGTCTAGAGTTTTCTGGATGACTTCAGTGGTTACAATCAAGTGAAGATAGCACCTCAAGACCAGCATAAGACAACATTTGTCAATGGGAAACCTATGCCTATAAGGTGATGTCATTCGGACTTTGTAATGCCCCAAGCACCTTCTAGCAAGTGATGTAGGCGGCATTCAAAGAGTATTTGCAGAAAATGAAATTAGCCTGTCTACATGGTCCGATCTTGAAAATCCAACCACTGGAGCAAGTTGTGTGAGCATTCACTTCCTGCCAGGATTGAACCCTCGCAGACTGTTTGAAACCTCGCAAAACCTTCGCAGGGCAGCCAAATCATCTTCTGAACTCTCGCAGACTTCTCTGAGGTCTTAGAATTTTGTGAAGAAGGTCCCTGCCAAAATTTGGGTGGAACTGAAGAAGGGAAAGTGGATTTCACCTAATACACACTCTAAATTCCACTATATAAGGGTTGCATTCGAGTCATTTGTCGCCTTTCCTAGCGAAGCTCTACTCAAATTTTGACGAAATTTCCAAGTTCTCCAAATGCGATCAAACTTCATACAAGCCATCATCTGCATACTCTGAACCCAGATTTGTGCTCTGAACCGCCACTACTACCAGCCAATTCTTGTTTTCTACTATTTTTCTCGTTTCCATCACTTTTACCATTCCCACCGATTTTCTTACTTTTTATCACTTTTTCTTTGTAACCAACTTTAACTATCACTGCTAACATGGCCTCCTCAACTTCTGACGACTCAAGCAGCAAGTAGATGATCCAACGAGAAATATCATCAGCCACCCAGATTTGGCCCTTGCCTTCTGATGCCTTGATTAAACCATGGCTTCAGATTGTTGGCCCACTTCTTGAAGCAATGGGGTTCTACCCAATGCTTTTCAGCTCTGACATCAACGTGGGCCTCGCCCTTCATGCTTACGCCACCTGGGACGCGCCGAAGTCGCGTTTTCACTTCTTGTACTAGGGTACCACGTACAAGGTATGGATTAACGCGCACTCGATGGTCACCATCGGCATTATGACCGGCGACCGCCAGCCCATCTCTCATTGTCAGGCAAAAGCCCTGATAAAGCCTTTTGTAACCCAGACTTCACCTGAAATTCTGATCCAAACTAACAACGAGTACTTGATAGAGGCTATCACGGACCCAATCATTCAGACAACCGCGCATCTGTTGAACAACTTTTTGGTTGTTTCAATATTTCGCAAGGACAGAATCCAGTCCAAGCTGCTTAGTCATATTATGGAGTCCTTGGGATTCCCTGGCCCCACGGTTGTGTCATACGACTGGCATGTCTTTCTCATCCACGAACTAACAATCTCCATCAAACCAAACGCTCGGGAACGTATCGTAGCGGGCCCCCTGCTGTGTACTTCGCCTGTGCACTTCTTGAGGCGAAACTACGCGGGTTCCGCCGTTCCAACATCTTATCATCCACTGTGCCACACACTAACCTTTATCCTCCATCCACCACATCCACGTCTACCCAACCTGCAGTCACTGACATAACGGCCAGCAAAAGAATGCGTGGCACTGCCCCCTCCTCCTCATCCCCACCTGCTACCAGACACCACACCACCACCACCACACCAGTAACAGTTCCGGCTTCTACCACCGCCACTTCCTCTTCTGTATATCCCTCTACCACGGTTTCTATTGTCGTTCCTCTTTCTTCTATTTCTCCCACAACTGCTGCTTCTGTTTCCATTCCCATCTCCTCTGTAGATACTACTTCTACCTCTGTTCCATTTTCTACCACCCCTTCCATTACTATCGCATCCTCCATTTTCCATGTTTCCACCGCTGCCCCTCTCCAATTCAATCCTGCTGATTCACAGTTGTCTCCGGACACCTTGGCGTGGATGCAGGTCATAAACTTTTCACCGCCATGCCAGACCACTTCAGTCCCATATTCTCCTTCCGTCCTCCACACCATCCTACAGTTTCCCTCTGTTCTCTCCACTCTCTCTTTTGGACAAGCTGTCCCCATCCCTGTCTCCACTTCTGTTCCTCTCACACCACTCACTTCTCCATCAAAGGTTGCTGAGGGCGACCGACCGTTGCCTGATGACGCATTTGTACAAACCATTTTTATTCCATCGCCAGATCGTGCAGATCCCACCGCACCTGATGACAAGAAATCATCGAGCAACTCATAGAGGAGGAGGACGACGACATTGTACAGGTCGTCGGGGCCACTACCTCACAAGCCCCTGCAAGCGTAAGTATACCGGCTGCTCCAACGGACCTAATGACGACCTACCAAGTCTTGGGGACATTCATCTAGGACGCGGTAGCAGCCAGAGCCTCATTGGACAGTCGGGTACTGCATCTAGCAACCAACAACACCCAACTGTGAGCCGAAATCACAAAGCTGCAACAAAAGTTGATAATCGCTCAATAACACGAGCAAGACGGATACCGGGAGATTACGAAGATGCAACAAAAGGAGGATGGCGTTAATCAGTATATCCAGAGCGCTGACGGATGCTTCCACAAAGGTGCAGGAGCTTCAATCTGAAGCGTCCCAACGACTTGCCCCCCTCTAGGCGCAACTCCAAATATATGAAGCAGAAAACACACGCCTGGAGCGGAGGTGCAAGCACTGCAAAGCAAAAGCTCGTCTGGTTAGCTCAACTCGCACCTGACTCAAGGCCACTCTCTCAAGCAGAGGTGAATCTTTTCAGGCATCAGGTGCAAGTCTACAGTCAAACTCTGAACAGCTACCAGGTGGAGTTCGACAAGTACCAAGCCAATGCAACTCAGGAGCTTGCCCAAGCCAAACGAGCCCTCAAGGCTTGTCAGCAGTTTATGGAGCAGAAGGCTCACCCAACCTCGGTGGTAATTCCAACGCCACCTCTCTTTGATGCTGCACAGGCAAGCATGAGCCAAGATCAAGGCCAGAGAAGGACAAGCCTCGTCATCACGAGGCTCGTGCTCTATATCTGCCAGCCGGGCCTTCAGACGTCCCAAGTCCGTGGAGAAAAAGATCAACGAATTCCTATCAAATAAAAGACTCCAACACCGCAAGCCACAAAGAAGAAAACCAAGGTTGAAAGTTCCAAAAAACTTATACTAAGAAAAATAGCTCAACTAAACAAAAAACATAAGACTTCATAAAAGAGCCAAACCCTCAAAACCTTATAAAAACCTTTCGATGAAAAGTCAGCACAATAAAAAATTTTAACCAATTACATGAGTAATGTGAAAAAAAATCCAATACTTTATAAAGAGCCAATCTAACGAGCTGTGCAGATGGAAAGAGCTCATGTACACAAAAAGAGATTATTCATCAAAATCAAGCACATATCAAGTACACGTGAAAAAACTAAGTGTCATTGTTAGCTTCAACTCAAAATGAGAATACAAAGGTAGAGAGAAATAAAACCAAGCTCTCGGATTTCTACAACAAGCAAATTATGACTCAAAATTTTCTCTCTTCCAAAAGTATAAATATAAGATGAGATCTCTCAAGCATATGGTAGTAGCTTGAGTTCTTACTCTAATTAGCACATGGTGACCATTGAAACATGATTGGTCTCCCATTATGAACCTCTAAATGTGGTTGGACCCCATAATTCAATGAGATGAGAATGTTAGATTGAGGTACACCACTTGCATTTTTGCATATTAAATCAAAAGGCTTCCAACTCGAATTCTAGTGAAATGGTAACACTTGTTTGGAAATTTGCTAATATGCATTGAAATCCACATCTATTGGTACATATGGACCAATCATATTTAGAGGTGTAGATCATGAGGTGAAAATTAAGAGGTGCAAATCATTTGGCCCAATCATTTTTAGAGGTGCAAATCATGACCAATCATATTGTGAGGTGAAATTCATGGCCTCCAATTATGATGAGAGGTGTAATCCATGGGGTCCAATCATGATAAGAGGTATAATCCATGGCGTCCAATCGTTGTTAAGAGTTTCTACTGCTTTGTGTAGCAAGAACTCGAGCCACCACTATATGGAAGCTTTTTTTAGTGATAGACAATTTTTGACTTGCATACTCTTTGTATAAATTCTCTCTCTACTTGAGACCACATTGATTTTATCTCTCTACCCTAGAGCAAGGTGCTTGGTAGGCTCTTCCATAATGAGTTTTACTTAGTTTTTTCAAGTATATGTGAAAACTTGCTTGACTTTGATCGTAACTTTGTGAGTGATTGAGCTCTTGCCTAGATTCAAAATGTGTTAGATAGTATAAGTGCTAAGAGGTGATGATGTTACTAGTGTTGCTTTGACATATTTGCTATTGTAGGCTCACATTTTCTTTTAAGAAGCTAGTAAGTATCATTACATACCCTTTCCTACATGTTAGAGCCAAGTGAGTAAGATGCCACCCCACATACTACTATTGTGTCTAGAGCTAGGATGAAAGTAAACAAGAAATTCACTGCCTTAGCTTGTGCTCCCAACGAGGATTTCTAAGAGTTGTTACTACCATTAGTATATAGTGGTTATGTCTACCTCACTCATCAAAGCCATGTCAACAAGTTTTACCATACCTTTTGGTAATCAACTTGTTAGGTTAGAAAATATTTTAGAAAGAAAAGGTGAAGGAAAACTTCATAAACATAATGTGTAGTCATTTATGCAATGAGAGAGTACATGCTACATGAGAGTTATATTTGCTTGAGAGTATATCAATTTTGAAAATTTCAATTGTCATCCTACTGAATTTGAAGATCACACGATTTTTTTCTCCCAATCTCCATAGTGAAGTTATTAAGTGTAAAACAATCTACATATTGTTGATTCTCAATTTGAGGTGCAAATAGCTTGACTTTATTCCACAAAGTGCACAATGATGTGGCATTCACTAGTGCAAAACGGAAAGGACAAACTTACTACCAATTAAAATTGAATCAATTTGGTGGTTAACAACAAGAATTAGTGATTTTGTCAAAGTTGCAAACACCAAAAAGCTAAAAATGACAATTTAGTCAGAGTTAGTAGAAATAGATATAAGCAGAAGGACCCAAAATAAGAAACAATCTAATAACCACAAGCATTATCTTTTGCAATCCCTTTGTAAAGTGTTAGGATCCTTTACCCAATAACCATCAAGCATATATAGAGATTGGCTATCTAACATTCTTTTATGTTAGGACCCATGATAAGCTACTGCCAAATTTCTATATAACATCCTTTAGAGCAAATGCATGACTTTAGTACTACAACAAATATATTAAGCGACAAAAATGATGAGGGCTTATTAATTGATACTAGCATTGATTGAGAAATAGTTTTGGCCCACATGATCTATGTTTATTCACACCAATTCCAACTATTGAGATAACTACTTCAAATGAAATTTATAAAGTGACATGATAGCCACAATCACAAACCGTTAAGTGATATTTGTTTGTTATCTTGGAATTAGCTCCAAGTAGATTGGAGTTTCTGGTCGTAGTGTCACAATTGGTTGAGGTTTTGATCCCAAGCCTCCAACAGGAAGACAATTTTTCCATCTTTGGATAATAATATAGAGAACCTGCGTACGAATAAAACTTTTACATATATCACGTTTCCAAGTTGTCTTCCTACTAACAAATTTTGACTTTTGTGATTGTGAATGAGAACCCACATAAGCATGGTAAAGTATAAGAAATAAGCATAGAATTAATGAACCATGGGCGGTTCACCACGGTTCTGAGAACCGTACGGTTCTCAAATTTTTTTTGGCCAAAACAGTGGTGAACCGTGCAGTTATTAATTAATTAGTTCATTTTTTATTTATTTATAGTTCATTTTCTATCATACATTAATCAATAAATTAATTTAATTATTTATGATGAACCGTACCACGATTCATGAACCGTGGTACAGTTCGCCCCACGGTTCTTAGACCCCACGATTCTGAGAACCGTGGGTACTATGGAAATAAGCTATTGAAGGAAAATTATACCAATGAGACTTCCATCATAACAAATCCTTCTCCAATGCATTTTCTTGGACCTCCAAAAGGCCAATAGCAATTGACATTAAGTTCCTCTCTTGCTCCTGCCTCTTGTAGCCATCTGGAAGGCTTGAACTCCAAAGCCCTGACAATTATGAAACAATTGGCTAATATCACTTTTCATCGAAACTTTGAAAAGCCCTTTTAAGCTTCAATTTAGAGACAATCGATATATTTTGATGCGAGAACTTATTGCTAAATTCTCAAGAGTCGAGCATAGTTGCAAAGAATCATATTTCACACCCATTATATGCAGTTATATTCCTGTCCCATGTAGATCTTAAAAATTGACATTTTGAATGTAAAAAGAGGATGTAAAAACAAATCTACTCATGAATACTTAATGGCTGAGTTACCAACCTATGGTGACATTAGGCCTCATCTACAGTTTGCTCAACTGAACCCCTTAACATGTAAGAGCTGATTGGTCAAACGAAAACATGTCCTATGTCCCCGTAGAACATAAAAATCGAAAACTTGATTACAAGGAGATATAGGAAAAGTGTTGATTAGTTATTGGCTAGGTCACGAACCTATGCCAATATAATTTCAGATTGTATAAACGTACTAGGCCTCATGCAGACTTTGTTTATTTAAAATCCTAAAGTGTAAAAATTGATGGTCAAACGTGTATACGACGTTGTGTGACATATGATAAACCGCAAGGGAAATATTCTAGATGATTTTAGAGATGCTTGCATGTCATGCCTGTGTGTCAAGGTAATACCAAGTGGCAGGAGCTGGTGATTGATGTGCCATGCACCACATTCTAGGAGTGTTTGTGCTAAGAGATGGTGAAAGAATATATGTGTGAACATGTGAATCTGGCAAAAGTATGCCATCATATTCATATGTGCAGTTGGTTAGATGGAGACTAGTAACAAACTCTTTCTTTTCTCAAGGCAATAATGGAGCAGTCAAATACTAATAAGGCCATTACTTCACGAGAGTTTTAATTCATTGATGGGTATGGAGCTAGTTGAGTGAAAAGGAGATTGAGTTGGCAGGAAAGAAATCAAAATTGCCTAAAATGAAAGATCGGAAGCTGCTAGGTACACAGGGGAAGCAACTATAAAAACCATTGATTTGGTAGACAATTGGTTGTAAGGGTAGTGGAGTAAAGCTGAGAGAGGTAATGTATTTTCTATAATTTGGAAAGCATACAAATAGATGTTCATTCAAAAGTAGGTCTCAAGGGCTAACAAACATAGAGCAATACAACAATGGAATAGTCTAAAGCAAGGTTTTTTTTCATTTCAACATTATGCAAACAACTGCAGAGATTGTCCTTGAAGCACAGGTGAGAAAGGTGATTTGTTAGGAAGTGAAGACAAGCATGAAAAAAGACATGTGAAGTCAATTTCTATGTGGATATTGAATCTAGAAGCACCCACATGTTTTCTTTCAATTAAGCCACAACAAGGATACCATTTCTCAAATAGTGAACTAATCAAGATGAGGGAAAAATCAGAAGGTCAAAACATTGTTGTCCTTTTTGACACATGTTCTTCCCACAATATTGTCAATTTACGTGCTGTTAAGAAACTTAAGCTAGCAGTTGTACCATATGAATATTGACACAAGGAAATGCAAGATCTCAAGGGCACATAAGTATGGGATGAAAGAATCTCTTAGGTGTAGTTAACAACTCAACTGTATAGACATTAAGGTTGCTATATCTGCAATGATACTTCGGATTTTTTACTCGTTCATTCAAAAAATCTAACTGAAATTATTTTTGGTGCATGCATCTTCATTTGCAACTCCATTTGCATCTGCACCAGCACCTACATCTGCATTGTAGTAAGAATGTCAATTTGGGATGAATTTAAAAATATTTAGGCTGAGAAGGCAATGGCCCGCGACAATGTATTGGGAGATTCAACAATACCTCAATGCTGCCTTAGTCTGGATTAGGGGAAGAGGTCATGCCCTAGATGAAAATGAGTGGCCATGCTCTAGAGGAGGGTTTGGGGCACAAAATTTTCTGTCTGCCATTGCATTTTTTAACTCGTCTACACTAGCTGAGTTACGAGTGACACCATTTGTCATTGTGCATGTATCACTTCATGATTCAGTACTTCGAGTCTCTAAATGTATCATCAAAAGTCATTTGTTCTTTTGACCTTCACCATATATTCCCATGGCCTCAGTATTGTCAATCTTCATAGCCCATCTTGTGTGATAAAAACAAAGTGTCTCATGGTCAAGAAGTCATGCCCTACGAAGGCATTCTCATGGCATAACTATGTACTTTTTCCAAGTCGATTTTCAGGGCCATGAAGATGCCACTTCATTGTTTCACATCTTTTGACACGTTGCTAAGTTGGAATCGGCAAGGTACTATACTGAGAGCCCAAACAAAAAATAATCAACAAAACTGTAGGTACAAATTAACTATACAGAATTTTCAAGCGCATGACATAATTCTTGGTGGTGTATTAGTGGTTCATAGTTGGGGGTAAGAAATGTCAGTGCTTTAAGTGAGACTCTATATCAAAAGATTACTCAAGTTTGTAGTGCATTTTGAATCTAAAATGTTATTCATAGAATAACAAGAGTGAATGCTCAATTTTCATCACCAATTTTGTGGGTGTAAGCACAATGTTTTGATAGTAATATCAAAGTGACGAAGCTATTGAAGGTAACATGATTAAGTTCAGATCCTTGGTGATAGTCCACAGATAGTAGAGTGTTCGACATGACATACACTTTTGAACTCAACATACATGATGATATAATGTTTAGCAAATTTTTGTTATAATGATCTATGTTGAATCTTGTATCTGTGAGGTACTAACATGAGGTGTTGAAAAATCAACATGAGATGCTACACCATCACCCCTCTAGCTATAGAAATTGCCAACACTGTAGAATGGGCTGTTGAGAAATCAACATCAAATGCTGAGTTATTAGCCTCCTGATGGTTTCAAGACTTCCGAGGGAGGATTCACTAGAAGTGAAACTTTTGAGGATATCAAAGAAAAAAAAAATGGATTGCACATGGAATGTCCCTAAGGATCACCATAAAATCTGATTATTGGAGGGCATCGAATTGCACTACACAATGTGGTAATGGATCCTCTGTGAATCCAAGCTTTGGATAGTAGACAGGTGAGTACTTACAGGACTTCAACTGATATAGATGGGCAAGTCATGGCCTATGGTCAGCATCTATAACAATTGAGGGAATCACATGAGTTGATTATCGCAATATGGCCTACTATAGAAGATTTCACATGCCACCCACACAGCCATGGTCAAAGTGTGGTTGACTAGCTCATGGGGTCACTAGCTTTTTGTTCCACACATGTCAAAAACATAACAGTACTAACCCCACATTATTAGATCACTCATTTATCTGTTTCCACCTCAATTCTACTACCACTTTTTATTCTCCGCCAACATGCCCCTTGTTATACCTCAAACACCTCCTAGAACCCCACTTAATGAAGCCTCTCTCTAGTCACTACTGAACCACATGCCTTGTGATTGCTCATTGGACACACATTCCCATGGCCTCACCATGGACCTTCACATTGCCACCTCAACTTCTTTCTCATCCAAGAGACACAAACCCAATTCTACTTGTTTACGGCTTGCTTAGTTTCGAATCGTTGAGTGGAGGAATTTATACATAGAGGTGCAATTTTTGCGAGATACTATGTCTTGATGAAGAATCGGCAATTTTGGTTCCGAATCAGTCCTTTTACAAGCATTTTCCTACAAATTGGCATAACTTTCTTGTCTTGCATTAGATCTCAGTCATTCAAAAATGTAAATTGCTCAGTTTTTCATGCTCTATGCAATGGTGGACAGAGATATGACATTACGATTACCTGAAGCAAACAAACTGGATGGGAAGAATTATCCAATTTGGAAGTATAAAATAAGCAATTTGTTAATGATCAGAGATGCTAGAAAAATAGTGACAAAATAGGAGAAGTGTCCTGTAATGGACATTGCTCAGTATGAGAGAGACACAGACATACCAAAGAAAGAGATTGAGGAGCTCTTAAACAGTCACTTGAATTGAGATAGACGTGCTACCAAGGCATTGGGAATGATCAATATGAGTGCCCAAGACCATATCATTCCCCACAATTCATCTGCAAGACTTGGGCGATTTTACAATTGATGTATGAATCTGTGAATGATGTAGAAGTTCTCTTCTTAAAGCAAAAACTGCTTACCATTCAGATGGATGAGTCATAATTTGTCACCAACTATTTTACAAGGCTCAAGGTGTTATGTACTTATATTCCTGCCTCAGTGTGAACACGTCAGACTTGTAAATTTGTAAATATTAATGGCTCACACCTGCCTGTGATGTTTTGTAAACATGTAAACAGCAGGTTTCTAGTAACTTGTTGTCCTACTTATATTTGGTATAGGGTATTGGGTCTTAATTTAGAGGTTGTTGGACTGACCTCCTAAAAAGTAGGAGAGTTGACCGATCGACCGAACACGTGTCATATGCTCATTGGGACACTTGCTCCAGTGCATGAGTGACACGGGTTGGATGGTCCTCCTACTCGCTTGCCAATGTGTCAGGGTACTGCCAAGTGGCAAGTTGTGCATGGGGTTTGCCATGTGTCGACGTTAGGAAAGGGTCAAGGTTAAGTGGGTGCTTGAGGATTGTGTTTAAGTGAGCCTAGAGAGAGGCATTCCTCATCATAATTATGCAGCAAGTGGTTGCGAAGAGACTTAGCAGCAGTGTTCTTATGTGTTTATGTGGATAGTTTGCCATGTACTTTGAAGAGAAATCAATAAAGTGGATATTTCGGAGTCTACTTGGGTGTGCTTGGAGTTGTATTCAGATAGCTTTGTGATATTTGGTATCAGAGCAGTTCCTTTCCAGGATTGTGTGGGGATTGGCATCACTTTCGTTTGTAGTTAGGGTTTATTGGATGCTAGGTTGGTCAGCGCCCTCGCATTTTGAGAGCCCTGAAGCTTACAGATTGCAGCCCTATGGTGGATTGCTGGTCCTTGGGCAGCCTTTGAACATCTACTGTTGTTTAGCCTGCTTTTTCTCTTTGCTTTTGTAAAAATCAGCCTTCCTCAGTTTTGTAAAAGTGTTTGTAACTTTTTCAATTCTTAGTATTTTTCGAATCTGACAGTTGCTACAGTCTTCTGGTGGTAGGTCGCTGGTGGAATATGCCTATCAGATTCCTATTTTGTTATTTTCTCTTGTTTTCGAAGATTGTCAGTTTCAAACCCTTGTTTGCTGTTTTTTCAAGGAAAAGAGTTTGTGGGTTGCCAGATTTCGGCTGTAAAGGATCTATTCTATCCAGTTCTTTTAGGAATTCATGGTAGTCCCTCTGTGTAGCTTGTTTGGGTGAGAAAGCCTATTTGTGCCTTCTTTCAAGTGCTTTAGTTGCTGGTTTTTTGCATAATTTCGCAAGTTGCTCTATGTTTCCTGGCTAGTTTTTGCTATGGCATCTTCTAGTGATACTACACATGATTCTCAAAGAATCGATGCACTTTTTGTCAAAGTTGATGGCATGGAGCAGATGCTAAAGCAAATCTTGGAACAATTGAAGCCTGGCCATGCACCTGAAAGAGTTAGTGCAACAGGGAAGTTAGGTGGTGAGCTTGGTTCAACTGAAAGAGATGCTGATCTTGGCAGAAAGTGCAAGATGACGTCCATTAAGGAGTTGAAACCTCCAAAGTTTACAGGTGCAGTAGCGGTAAGAACCACAGATGCGGTGGAAAACTGGCTACAACAATGGGAAAAGGCCTTTGGAATGTGCGGAATTACCAATGATTCAGAAATGATTGCTGAAGCTACCTATCGGTTACAGGAATTCGGGATGGTGGAGAAAGGTTGAAAAAGCAACAGTGGGCATGCATGCCCCAAGCAAGGCAATTGGTCGGTTCAAGAATATGTTGATCGGTATAGAGAGGCGTTGCTGAGGATTCCTGAGGATGTGCCTATGTATTTACAGGTGTTCTATTTCATCGAAGGACTCAGGGAGAATTTGCGGCCTTTTGTGCGAGAGGAGCAAACACACACTATTTAGAATGCCATTCAGATGGCTCTTTATTATGAAGATGGGAAGAAGTCCAATGAACCTGCTGCGGGAACCTCGAGTGGTCAAGGCCAAGGGGGCCAAATGCCTTGGGGTAAGTGCAAATTCAAGAAGTTTAAAGGCCAATGGCAAGGGCAAGGACAAGGGAAAGGTCCAGGTGACCAAAAAGGTAAAGAGGTTGGTGCTCCAAAAGGCAAAGGGTTGTATGGGCGGCCTAATGCCCAGGGTGTTACGAGCTCGTAACCAGTGCCGAACCCTAGAGAACACAGATAGGTCAGATACCACAGTCAGGGTCGTGTCCAGCGTACATGACCAACAGGGCAAGACAGTGTGAGTAGTGTGCCCCAGCACGGTCCATAGCCATGGCGGGCCTAACACAGCCTAGGGACCCTGTCAGCAGGATAGGGCCCCCAGTTGGGTCCCGACGTGCAGTCGGCCACGTCAGTGCCACGTGGCCGACACTTGGCAGTAGCATGCTACCAGTCCTCACACTGGGCTAGGAGGGGCTTACTCTATATCAGGGAGTAGGCAAGGTTGGGTGGATCAGTTAGTGTTTGCCCTACTGTGGTGTTAGGATCTATTACACAGGGGGTCAACGCTCAGAAGTATTTTAGTTCTATTTAACATTGGGTCCTTGCATAATGTCATAAATTCAACTCTTGTTAAGAAGTTAAAAGTGAGCACACAACCGTCCAAGTACCACCAGTACACAGTCGTGATGGCTGATGGAAAGGGTACAGAGATTTGGGACACAAGGGTTGTGAGTATGCCTTCAACTATTCAGAGTTATTCTGAGTTGGATTTTGAGATAACTCATTTGGCGCGCTTTGATGTTGTTCTGGGGATGTGTTGGCACGCGATGCAACATAGCCTGGGATACTCATGTGTATGAGTTTCAGCATGGTGGTAAGCTTCATTCCATCCATGGTGAGTGGGATGTGCCTCTAGGACCACTGGTCTCAGCTACGCAGTTGTGTAAGGTAAGCTGTGAAGGTATGTATGTTTGTTTTCTGCTGGATATGACTACTAGTACTAGTGAGAGTAGCATGTGGCAGGTGCAAGACAATACTTCAGCTAACCTAGACCATGAAATTAGGAGTGAGTTTGCAGATGTGTTTACTAATTTGCCATCTGCATTACCGCCTAATAGAAATGTTGAACATAAGATTGAGCTTATTCCTGGATCCTATCTTATAAATAGACCACCTTATAGAATGAGTTTGAGAGAGGAAGAGGAGGTGAGGAAGATGCTAGAGGACTATCTTGCACATGGGCAGATTAGGCCTAGCTTCTCACCTTTTGCCTCGCCGATCATTCTAGTAAAAAAGAAGGACGGATCTTGGCGTATGTGTGTGGATTATCGAGGCCTTAATAAGATTACTATTAAGCATCGATATCCTATGCCACGATGATTTGCTTGATGCTCTTCATGGTATAGATGATTTGCTTGATGCTCTTCAAATCATCGTGGCATAGGGTGGGTATCATCAGGTTAGAGTTCGCGAAGAGGATGTTCATAAAACTGCCTTCCAAACTCGGTTTGGTCAATATGAGTATCTTGTGATGCCCTTTGGTTTGACTAACGCCCCAGCCACATTCATGATGTTGATGAATGATTCAGACCGTATATGGGTAAGTTTGTTGTAAACTTTATTGATGATATTTTGACTTACAGTCAGGTGAGGCCAAGCATGTGACCCACCTTATGACTGTGTTGTCTACCTTGAGGGAAAACAAATTGTTTGCTAATGAAAAAAAGAGTGAACTTTTTAATAAGGAAATTGAGTATCTAGGTCATATTGTGACTGCTGATGGAGTAAGACCGGATCCTAAAAAGGTTGCTATGATCGTTGCATGGCCTGTGCCAGCTGATTTGACAACATTGAAGTCTTTTCTAGGATTGGCGATGTTTTATAGAAAATATGTTAAGAATTACTCCCGTATATCAGTTAAAGCAAGCTATCGCTAACTGCGTCACTCTAAAAATTGTTGACCCTCTAAAACCCTATATCCTTAATACGGATGCGAGTGACATTGTTGTGGGGTCACTGTTGATGCAGGAGGGAAGGCCTGTAGCCTTCGAGAGCAAGAAGCTACATCGGCACAGCGGAATTACTCAACTCATGAGAAAGAGTTGTTTGCCATAATCCATGCGTTAAAGGTATGGAGGCATTATTTGTACGGATCCGAGTTTTATGTGTACACTGATCATGATACCTTGAGGTATTTCTGCAAACAGCCCGATCTCAGAGGCCGACAGGCGAGATGGTCTGAACTTATGCAAGAATTTCAGATGGAAATTCGATATAAGAAAGGGGCAGAAAATAGAGTGGTTGATGCATTGTCTCGGATAGTGTATCAAATGTCATTTGTGGTCATTGAAAATGACCTATTGGTTGAGATAAAGAAGGCTCAACCAGAGGATCCTCAGTGTAAGAAAGTGGAGCTTGAGGTAAGTCATGGCCATGCAGAGTCTCAGGAGGAGAGCTCTGTTCCCTTTGCTCGCACTTATCTTAAGTATACCATAGAAGATGGTTTTGTTAAGAGGAATGGCAAATTTATCATTCCATCTTGTGAGGAGCTGCGTAGGAAAATCTTGCATTCCTGTCATGATAGCCCTAGTGCAGGTCATCCTGGTATGGATAAGAATTGTGAGTTGATCTGACGTAGTTTCTGGTGGAATAAAGATGTCCATAGTTATGTGACACATTGTTTTAAGTGTCAAGTTAACAAAGTCGAAAGGATTAAAGTTCCTGGATTGTTACACCCCTTGCCTATTCCAGAGGGAAGATGGGTGTATCGATGGACTTTATTACACACTTGCCTCGTACGCAGCTTCAACATGATACCATAATGGTTGTGGTTGATAGACTCACAAAAATGGCTCATTTCATTCCAACCCATATTAAGATTGATGCAAGTAGGGTAGCTGATCTATTTATACAACATGTATGCGGACTTCATGGGTTACCATCATCCATAGTGTCTGATAGAGATCCATGCTTTGCGGGTCATTTTTGGACTGCCGTAATGGATAAGCTTGAGGTGAAGTTGAGAATGAGTAGTATTGATCACCCTGAAACGGATGGTCTAACAGAGAGAGTTAACCAAACCATGGAGGACATGCTTAGGGCGTACATAAGTGTTAAGCAAACGCAATGGGAGATATATTTGCCATTGTTGGAGTTTGCTTATAGTGATAAAAAGAATGCTTCAACTAAGATGAGCCCTTTCGAATTGAATTATGGTTTTAGGCCAGCTAGTCCAATTACGGTAGGGATACCTCATAGAATGCCTAGTGCTATTGACTTTCTAACTCACATGGTACATATGCTTGAGTTAGCTAAGAAAAATGTGAAACAAGTGATGGATCGCGCAATGAATTTCCAGCAAGAGGAACTTTACATTAGCAAGAATACAAAGCAATAAATCAGATCCAACAAGACACCAATATAGGATAGCTTTACACTAGCATTAATTAGCAAGAGATTCTACCACAAAAACAAATCACAAGAGCATATTCTTGCATAGGCTCTTTCATTCATAGTGAATTAAAGTCATATAGAAACTGATCAGAATCTGATTTTTTCATATCTAAGGCACCTATTTGATGTAGCCAGCAACTAGGAAATAGTCCACATCTTGATTCTTTCATAGAAAATGAATAGAGTTCAAAGAGGATTAAATTAGGATCATTCTTATGAGCTGTTTTGTGTATTTCAGATGCATGTTTCATTCCTAGACTTGTTAAGCTCAAGTAGTCCTTGAAAATAGCATCTCTAGGGTCCTGAATTCAGACTTCGAGCTATTCTAGCATTCTTGGTTTTTTTTTTACAACAGTGACAAGCTATCTCCGCGTTATTGTGGACCCTATAAAATAGTTAAAAAGCTTAATGATGTTGATTATAAACTAGCGTTGCCTCAAGATTGTAAAGTTCATCCTGTTTTTCATGTTTCACGCTTAAAGAGGGTTTTACATGAGGGTGATAACTTGCTAACCAATGGACTTGTATTGTGTCAGGAGCATGGAGAGGTGATGCACGGACCTGGCAGAGTATTGGACCGGAGAGAAAGACGGCTTAGAAATCATCTGATCCGTGAGTACTTGGTTGTGTGGCACAATAGACCTCTCACTGATGCTACCCGGGAGACCGCGCATGCTTTGCATGCACAGTACCCTTCTTTTACCATCGCAGACGATGTTCCTTGAGGAGGGAAGGAATGTTATGTTCTTATATTCCTGCCTCAGTGTGAACACATTAGACTTGTAAATTTGTAAATATTAATGGCTCACACCGACTTGTGGTGTTCTGTAAAAATGTAAATAGCAGGTGGTAACTTGTTGTCCTACTTATATTTGGTATAGGGTATTGGGTCTTAATTTAGAGGCTACTGGACTGACCTCCTAAAAAGTAGGAGAGTTGACGGTCAACGGGACACGTGTCATATGCTCATTGGGACACTTGGTCCAGTGCATGAGTGACACGGGTCGAACGGTCCTCCTACTCGCTTGCCAATGTGTCAAGGTACTGCCAAGTGGCAAAGTGTCGATTGTGCATGGTGTTCACCATGTGTCGACATTAGAAAAGGGTCAGGGTTAAGTGGGTGCTTGAGGATTGTGTTTAAGTGAGCCTAGAGAGAGGCATTCCTCATCATAATCTATGCAACAAGTGGCTGGGAGGAGAGTTAGCAGCAGTGCTCTTATGTGTTTATGTGGATAGTATGCCATGTACTTTGAAGAGAAATCAATAAAGTGGATATTTCGGAGCCTACTTGGGTGTGCTTGGAGTTGTATTCAGATAGCTTTGTGATACAAGGAATTGGGAGTCGTAATGAGACAATTTATGACATGGATATCATAAGCATTATGATGAATGATTTGCCTCCTTACAGGTATCTCGTGACAACAATGCTGGTCAAAGAGAAACGGCCTTCATTCGAAGAATTCTTAAGAATCTTACTTCAAGAGGAAGTGATGCGAAAGGGGCATGCAAAAGGATCAAAGAATAATGGTCAAGCACTTGCGACATCTTCAAATTCACCGACCCAAAAATTCAGGGGGTGAGGCGATTTCAATCAATGTGGCAATAGACCACAATTGCAAGAACTAGGAGATCAACATGGAAATTATCGCATGCGAGAAATCCGAGAGGAAGATTTCGGAATCATGAGGGAGATGCCATGTTACTATTGTGGCAAGGATGGACATTTTCAGAATGAATGTCACATCAAGCAAACTGCTTCAAATGCCCGTGACAAGAAAGAGGCAATCACAATAGAGGTCCAAATAGATGGCAAGCTCAAAATGCAACAAACTATGCAGATGAGCAAAGTGATGAGGTGTCACTGATGGCCATGAGTAACACCGCATCAAAAGGTGAGTGGTATTTGGATTCAAGAGTGTCATCTCACATGATTTCTCATAAGGAATGGTTTTCCACCATCAATCAGAATGATGGAAACTCAAAAGTCATTTTGCAAGATAATAGCGCTCAAACCGTTGAAGGTGTTGGAGATATCAAGGTACAACTTGCATTAGCACAAAAGGGAAGTATTCAGAATATATTGTTGGTTCCTAAATTGGCAAAGAATCTACTTTCATTGTTTAACTCATCAAAACTATAAAGTTGAATTCTATGAAGATCGATTTTTTGTCAAAGACTTGAAGAATCACTTCAGGATTGTAGCACAAAGCACACGAGCGGATAATAAGCTTTATATTCTAGAAACTGCTTTGGAGCAATGTGCAAATGCAAGTAGCAGTGATGATCAAAGTTCTTTACGGCACGAGAGGCTTGGTCATCTCAACTATGGGAGTTTAAAGCAGTTGCATGAGCAAGCGAGGGATACCTAAGATCATGGCCAACTCAGGAGTGTGTGAGGGTGTACATTGGGTAAGCAATCACGTCAATCTTTCAGCACTAATTCATATAGAGCGAAAGATATCTTGGAGCTAATTCATAGAGATTTATGGGGACCAGCCCAAATAGAATCCATTGGTGGTTCTTTGTATTTCATATCATTTAGTGATGATTTTTTTCACAAAGTTTGGGTTTATTTCTTAGAGAAGTCATATGCTTTCAACTATTTTGTTGATTTCAAATTGTGGAGAATCAAACTGGAAAAAGGATAAAAGTTCTAAGAGCTGACAGGGGTGGAGAGTTCAATTCCACTGAGTTTGATTCATTTTTGTCAAGAGCGTGAAATTCAACGACAACTTACACCAACATATATGCCACAACAGAATGGTATAGCCGAGTGAAAGAATCGAACATTAGCGGAATGTGTGAAGAGCATGATGAAAGCTTGTGGATTGCAACTCTATTGGACTGAAATAGTCCAAACAACATCTTATCTCCGAAATCAATCTCCGACCAAGGCACTTGAAGATATTACTCTTGAAGAAGCTTATAGTGGTCATAAACCTATTGTTGCTCATCTCAAAGCCTTTGGATGTACAACTCATATGCACATACTAGATGAGAGACATAGGACGCTTGACGCTAAGTCATTGAAGCGCGTATTTGTTGGCTATTCCTACAACACGACAGACTTATCACAGTCGAGATGTCATAATTGATGAGAAGAATGCACCTAACTTACCATTGGAGGATCGAGATGTCATATTTGATGAGAAGAATGCACCTGACTTACCATTGGAGGATCGGGCAAGTGAACCATTATATCAATTTGTGAAATTGAAATATATCCAATTTCACAAATTTATATAGGGAAGTCAGAGATGTCATAAGGTAAAGTGAACCATTGGTTATTCTTGATGACCTTAATGACGTAGTTCATGATGGTGCTACACATCCACCCGGTGAAGATAATCAGGAGCCCAATGGTGAGAATACTCCTATTACTTCTAGTGTAAATGATACTTCTCATATTGATGCTAATGTACAAGATCATGTTGTTGTTTCAGAAAAGCCAAAATGGTATTTGACTATTATTGGTGATAGCCAAGATTCTACTTTTCCATAATCTAGTTAACAGGGTTCCAAGAGGCCACTTCGGCCAAGAGAACTTAAATCTTATGCCAATTATGCATTGATGGCTAATGTGCTCAACAATATTGAACCTAAATCCTATGAAGAACCTACTATGAGTGATCATTGGATGAAAGCCATGTAGAAAGAATACAATTCCATCATGAAGAATAACACAAGGGATTTGGTACCACCATCCAATGTTCGGAAGCCAATTGGTACCAAGTGGATCTACAAGGTGAAATATAGGTTAGATGGAACACTGCACAACTATAAGGCTCATTTGGTAGTAAAGGGATAGGCTCAGCTAGAAGGTATTGATTTCGATGAAACCTTTGCTCCTATAGCCAATATGAATACTAGTTGTTGTATATTGCATGCTTCGTCCAAAAACATCACACGCATCCCTGCATCTGCTATTCTTGCCACAGAAAGCAAGTCTTGCTGCAGTGTAGGCATGAATAGAACGTCTTCGAGACGTCTGTCTCTGCCATTGGTGCTGAGCCACAATGAACCAATACCGTTCATTTGATGTTTGGATCCATCTCCAAGATAGATGAATCTTGATGGATCAGCACTTCTAAAATCAGACATGATTTGTCTTGATGTCACAAAGTGCGAGGTGGCTTCTGAATCTAGGATCACCTCATGTGTGTCAGATGTTGACGCTGCACACATGTCTTCACAAATGTAGGCGGTCGAACAATTTTCATTCGGTCTCTCTTCGCCCATCTTCGAGCTCTCAGGCTCCTCGACATAGGATGAACTGTTGTTGTTCTCCTGTCTGTTCTACGCTGATTTGTTTCTTGGGTTCAGGCGACAATCAATGGCTGCATGACCCTTCTTGTTGTAGTGGATACACTCAATCTTTGGATTGAGCCAGCATGTGTCAACCGTGTGTCCATCTCTTCTGCATATCACGCAAGTCTTCTTTTCTCCACCTTGCTGCTTCGACCTCCCTTTGCTCTTCCAGTTGCCTTTGCTGGTCCCCTCTGCTTGTTGATCATGATCTTGCCTTTGATTTGACTCCCTCTTAGGCTTAAATTGTTTCTTGGATTTTTCTTTGTTGCCATAGAGGGCCTGGTCAGAGCCATCTTTGTGATCAAGATGTTCTCTAGCATCGACTTCCTCTCAAATCTCGACAATCGCCTTTTCAAGATTCATTGTAGGATCTTTCACGAGCAGGGTTCTCGTCGTCTGGAAAGATCTGGGTAAGGCTCTCAACAGGTAAGTGAGTTGCTTCTCAGCTGACACTGCGTTCTCCGCTCCAGAGTTATGTAGTGATCGAAATAGATCCTTCATCTTCCTTACGAAAGAAGTGAGGTCCTTCCCATCCCACTGTAGATTTGTCAGTTGATCTTCTAGCATCATGATTTGACTTCTTGATTTCGTCTGAAATCTTGTGAGCAGTGCATCCCACATCTCCTTAGCTTTGGAGAGTGTGGCCAGGTCAAGTGTGAGAATTTCTTCGATGGATGAAGATAGCAAGGCTACTGCCTTGTCATTTTTCTCCTTCCACTCACGTAGCTCTTTGACGTGATTGCATCAAGGCTGCCTACACGGTCATCTATAGCAATGTCCAGGAGCTTTTTAGTTCTCAGCTCTACGGGGTCTATGTGCCTTTTTGTTTCGGTTTTTAAGGCTGATCGTTGGGCTGGAAGTGGTGTGAGTATAGTTTTTCCTTTTTGGGATGCTTGCCATTCTAGGTGCAAGTCATTTTCGCAATTGTGACTCTCTCCTTTTGGGTAATCCAGCCACCAGGGATGTACATCTATTCACTTCCCAAGCTTTGATTTTCCAATCTTTCCACTCTATGAGGAACATGTGCAAAAACCTGTGACATTTACGATTACATTATATTGAGCATCTTCTTAGAAAGAGGAGACAAAGATTCCAAATCAAATGGAAAACTATATGAGAATGAGACATATACAACCTAGTAAATCACCATGGGGTGCTCATGTTTTTCTTAAAGAGAAAAAAGATGGAGGTTTTCGTATGTGTGTTGATTATAAGGTGCTAAATAAGGTGACTGTCAAAAATAAATATCCATTACCCAAGATGGATGACCTTGTAGATCGCTTGGGTGGAGCTAAGTATTTCACCAAGATTGATCTCAAGACAAGGTACCATCAAATAAGAATTAAATCGGAAGATGTCCAAAAGACAGGATTTCGTTCTAGATTTGGTCATAATGAGTTTTTAGTGTTGCCATTTGGATAAGCGAATGCTCCGGCAACATTCCAGCAAATAATGAACGATTTATTTCGTCCATATTTAGGGAATTTTGTGGTAGTATTTCTAGACGATATTCTCGTTTACAGTAAATCATTGACGGAATATATAGAGCATTCAAGAATCGTCTTGATAAAACTCTGGCGGGAGTTACTCTACGCTAAAGAGTCCAAGTGTGAATTATTTAAGCAAGATTTGCTTTATCTCGATCATAAGATCACAGTTAATGATATCAAGATTGACGAGGATAAAAGCAAGATTGTGATTGAGTGGCCAATTACGGGAATTGTGAGACAAGTTAAGTCATTTTTTGGATTTACACTTTTCTGCAAGAAATTTATTGAGGATTATGCTAAGTTAGCAACTCCACTTAATAATTTGACAAAAGGGTTTGTTAATAAAAAGAAAAAAGAGGAATCAACCTAGTTCGCCTGTTGTTTGGAACGAGGAATTGAATCAATGTTTTGAGAAACTTAAAACAATGGTTGTTTCAGCTCCCATGTTACAAATTGCAAATCCAGACTTACCTTATGTCATGAGAACGGACACAATTGATATTACAGTTGGAGCAGTTCTATTACAGATGGATAGGTCACTAGCGTTTAAGAGCAAAAACTTCACTGGCCCTCAATTGCGTTATACTACGTAGGAAAAGGAATGGTTTGCTATAATCCATGCACTTAAAACCTGGAGACACTACTTGTATGGTAGTAAGTTCGTAGTTCACCAGCCTCTTAATAATTTTTGCAACCAACATGATCTTTGGAGGAGAAAAGCTTGATGGGCTGAATTGATGCAGAAATTCGATCATGAAATCCGTTACATAAGAGACAGCTTTGCAAATGCTCTTAGTTGGATCAGTGAACTGAACCAGTTGTCATTCACCCAGATTTCCATGGATCTATATCTTTCGCTTAGAGAAAAATATGAATCAGACTCTCATTTTGGTCGAAGATTGTGGAACAATTTACCATTCGAGATGGATTGTTATTTCGGAATTGAAAAGTTTGTGTACCCGGGGATGAAGAGCTCAAATGTAAGATTTTGTTTGAATGTCATGACATACCTTGTGCAGGACATCCCGGTATACACAGGACTCTGGACTTGGTTAAGAGAATTTTATTGGCCAAAGCTCAAGCCATATGTCAAGTCATATGTTAACAGATCAAGAATTAATCATCACACTTAAGAATCATCACAATTCCGTATAATCCTCTAACAATAATTAAATATCTATTTATGATCCGTCATCATAAATATTTAGATTCATATGATTCGTGAATCATAATTTTCTGGAATCCAAAATTATACTTAATCATTTACATCATACTGGAGTATATGTCCAACATAACTCAATAAAAGTAAGAGTCATTCCAAAATCTTTTCATTAAAAAAATACTGGATTTAGAAATACTTTCAAAACATGATTCTTTAACTGAAGTGCAAGATTCAAGTTCTATAAACAACTGGTAATTAAAGACTGAACGCATACCAAAATGACAATCATTTTCAACTACAAAAAACTTTAGATTACAATCTAGAATCAATGCTGAATATGATACTATTCTTGGATTCATTATGATTTGTTATCCAATTGAGCAGTTCGGGATACAATCAATAATGAGTTGAGTCTATTCCTTAACTAAGGAATACTCTATCCCAAGAATACTATTTATCCAATGCACATAATTTTAACTGATGAACCCAAATGATTCACTAATCATGCATCTTACAAGCAATATAAATCAAAACCATCAGTTTCTGGTGAATCCACATCACACAGATCGTTTTACATCAAGTACTCAAATTAATTGCCAATGATTCAGAAATCTCAAATGTATAGGTGAAGAATTCAATTATACTAGTATGACACCACATTTAGATCCTTACCCAAATCATTTTGGTCTCTCCCTTATGTTGCTCAATCCGTTCCTCCAGTTCTTGGATTCCTATGCTGGTGGTGCTGGCTGGTTCGTCCTTCTTGCTCAAGGCCTCTTCCAAGAAGATGATTCGGGCCGTCAAAATTTGCTTCTCGGTTGCCACAGCTTGTATTGTGGTCTTCATTTGGCCCATTTCAGTCTTTAGATAGCTAGATTCCAGTGTAGAGTTGGCTAGTTCTCTCGGCTTGCTCATTGCCTCCTCCAACGAGGTGATCCGGGCTCTCATAGCCTCCTTTTAGATGGACATAGCTTGAATGGTAGCCTGCATTTGTCCCCTTTCTTTCCGTAGGTAGCTTGACTCCTGTGTAAATGCCCTTCTTGGTGTGCAGAAATCATCAATCGGAGCATTCGAGGAGGACCTTATTGCAAGGATAGAATTGGCAACTGACTCAACAGCATTGGAGGATGCCTCGAAGAAGGTATCTGTAGGCCCTGTCAGAGATGGAGCACCAGCGCTGGTTACTGTCTCAGGTCCTGTAGAAGATAGAGCAGCAGAAATGGAGTCTTTCACAGCAACGATGAAGGGTGGAGCAGCGCTAGGTGCGCTGGAGCTACTGCACATATCCGCACTGGGAACAGGTTCGTTGGAGCTACTGCACACATCAGAGCTGGGAGGAGGGATGGAGACATCAACCTTCTTTGCACTGGAGCTACTATTTGCATCGTTGGGGCTAGACCGAGATGGGGAGCGGGGGGAGTTGCCCCCCCCCCCCCCCCCCCCCCACGCTTGCGTGGAGGCATCGGTTAAGTTGCGCCCTGCCAGATGGAGTCAATGTCAGATGGAACTGCGCCCTGGAACTTTTCGACGGCTCCCAATCCAAATGACCTGCTAAGAATTCTGAGACTGGGGGTTGCCTTTTTGTCGACTTATGTTCCTTCAAACTCTTATGTGACTGATAGCTGGTGGCTTCTTATAATTCTGACAGGGACTCAGGAGGAACTTCACGTGTATTAGTAGACAACGGACTGTTACTCAGAACTCACAGAAGTGCGAAGGTATGTGAATCTCTTTTGCCTCAAAAATCAGAGGTTTGGTGGTGGCATCAGTGAGTTGAGAGATGGTTCTAGGATCGCGTCTGATCATACCACAGAGAGTGTGAAAATACACTCAGGTCCACCAGAAAACAGCAGAGGTATTGCTCTTAGGTGCTCAGAAGATGAGCAACTGTTGTCAGCGATGGACCAATCATGAACTGTGATGTCAAGCTCTCTTTCAACGATGGCTCACTTCTTCATAGCTGGCAGCAGCGATGGGATCTCTGTGGGCAGCGAAGGCTTCATCCTTTCAATGGTCAGAGATGGTTTCTTTCATCAGCGATGGAAGGCAGCGATAGGTATGTGAGTGCCTCTGTAGCAACGATGGGAAGGGGCACACTTCTGAATTTTCTTAGTAAAATCAGCGATGGAGTTGGGCGCTCATCTGCCCATTGGCTCTCTCAAAGTGCATGCTATATCAGCGATGGAAGAGAAGCTCAACTGCGGAGAGAGAGAGAGAGAGAGAGAGAGAGAGAAGAGAGAGAGAGAATTAGAATTAGAATTATTATTATTAACATCTTTTGGTACCCAAAGGTACATAAGACAAAAGAGAGTACAAAAAGAGAATAGCATTGTCCACATACGGACTTATTTACTAGTAAAAGAAAAGAACTAGCATATCTATCTCTCTATCTCTAAGAAGAAGTATGAAAGCTTGACCACCAGCTTGTGAGGGTACAATGCAAAAGCTTAACCACCTGCTCTGCGGAGGAGACTAGCTACGAGCAAGATGGAAATAATGAGTGATAGTAGTAGTGGAGCGTGCTGTAGACTGGCGGGAAGCACATGAAGATATGGTGATCCTAGATCTAGCAGAAGTATGTGAGACTCTCTATGTCTTCGATCTCCGAATGGGGACTTCAAAATCCACAACTGAAATATCCTCTCTGTCTCGCTTATGGAAAAACTGGGTAATATGAGCTTGACTGTGATCCATATCTGGGGTAGGTAGAAGTGAAGCTCGTAGAGTATACATCTCTCTCAATAGAAGACCTACACATCTGGGGTCTGGATACTCGAGGAAGGATTGCAAAGTGAGAGGAGTCTCTCTGTATAGACAGTGGTATCGCCCTCTGATCTCATAATATACTAGACAGCGAAAGATGAAATGAAACTCATCCTCCACCTCCTAAAGAGAACAAAGATGACATATCCTCTGCAATCTGGGAGTGTCCGTGTATCTACCCGTTTCGATAGCCAGCTGATGAGAAGAGCCAAAAGATAATGGCTGTGTAAGATATGCTGGACGGATAGGAGTACCCGTAGTATCCAACTGTAGTAGATGTGTGCCATAGAAATGTATCTTGACCTTATCAGGTTCAGGCTGTGACCATATAGTGCGTATGTAACTCTAATAAATATGTTGTCTGATATCAGCATGGGTCCCGCTCGGAAGATCAAGTACAGATAAGCCCCCTCCGCTAATATGATATCATGTGGCATCAAGGGCTTAGCCCTAATCATCCTGCTGACCATGAGAATCTGGATACAAGTAAGATTCCTCCAAGTATCACATGATAAATCCGGACACCAAGTCTCAGCAGAGTACAGTGGTAGAAAATAGCAAGCATCTGGTAGCAGGATCCTGTACATCTCCATATGAACAAGAGAAGTATGCCCCTTACGGAGTCTGGTGAGGGCTTCCGGTCGAAATGTGAGTAGTGGGCCAGAGAAAAGTACTCCCAAATAAGTGTAAGAGGTCACAATCTCAATCGGCAACCCATCATAATAGGTCACATCTCTCATATGTTGTCTATTGGTGTTGAACACCATAATCTTGGTCTTCTTAGTATTAACCGTCAATCCCCAAAGCTGACAGAAGCGATGTAAAGCAGAAAGGTGTCTCTGTAAGCCAGGCTCCAACTGCAGCGGATGAGAGAAGAACCACATCATCAGCGTATAGGAGAATGGGGATAGTAATATCTGCTAAGGGACAACCCTCTCCACCTTCCTTGCAAATAATCCGCTCGAGGTCATTAATATATAGTGCAAAGAGAGTAGGTGATAAGGGGCAGCCCTGCTTCACTCCAATGGTAGAATGTATGAGTGGGGACCAACCACTATTGTCCCTGAAACGCGCCCAAACTCGCTCATATAAAGTAATGATCGCAGCAATAGTCTCCTCTGTGAAGCCAAGTGAAGATAATCTCTGGAAAAGGAGATGTCTCGGAACTGAGTCAAAAGCTTTGTTGAAGTTCACAAAGCAGCAATAAACTCTCTGTCTCTGATGTCATGCCTCCTCAATGATGCATCTCAAAATGAAAATCTGATCTGAGGTAGAGTATCCTGGTCTGAACCTAGCCTGACCCATAGCATGTAAATTCTCAGTCTCAGCAAAAGATCCAGTAACCGTCTGTAAAATGGAACCATAAATCTTAGACAAAGTGTGACCAATCATAATAGTGCGGTAGTTTTCTACATTCATGGGATCAACTGCCTTGAGGATGGGATGAAGGATAATAGTACACCATGCGGTAGGAAAACCAGAGGTCATAGCGGTGTTAAAAGCGTGAGCAATATAGGGCGAGATAAGGTGTGCTACAGGTTTTAGAAAATCTACGTTTAGAGAATCATAGTCAGTGGCTTTATGAAGTTTGGCATGTTTAATGGCATTTTCAACCATGTGTGGAGTAAAAAGTGTGCAGTGGGCAGGTCGCGGTGAGAGTAAGGTAGGAGGGGAGTCTAGGGTGTAAAGTTTTGTAGCATATTCGACCTAGGATTCGGTTGCTATGGGGACCAATGTCGAAGAGGATCTGGTGAAATGTTTCCAGAAAAAGGAGGAGGAAGGGGAATCTAAAGAGTCGATCAACCTTTGGCAGAGTGACCGTAGGTATGTTATCTTCTTTGTTTCGGTGGCTCTATGATACTTTTTCTGGTGTTGTTTGAGTGTTGCAGGGGAGTGTAATCTGGCAAATACCACATGTTTGTGAAGAGAGCGGCATTCTGCATCATACCAGCAATTGTGAACACGTCTATGAGATGATATCGTATTGGTGGGGAAAGATGAGGATGCAGCAGTTAAGAGGGATTTAGAGAGGAAAGTGGCTTGTTGGTCAACTGATGCCGTGAAAGGGAAGTTAGTAAGTAGTTGGGACAGGGTTGTGGTGTAGTTTGCGAGTCCAGAGTGAGTAAAAGGGACACGTTTGTGAGTGGAAGAGGAGCGTGGAACTTTAGAAGACGGGGTTATGTGACCAAGTGAGAGGCGTAAGAGTGAGTGATCAGAGATGGTAGGAGGTGTAATGGAGAAATCAGAGATGTGAGGGATCAAAGCAGGTGATCCAATAAAGTAGTCAACTACACTATGTCCTACACCATGAGGATAACATGTAAACGCTGACGAGGAAGGCCACTGTGTGAGGCCATTCAGGATGGCAAGAGAATGTGTCTCCGCAAGAGTATTTTTTGCTCTCCAAAAGATGTAACCGAAGTGTGTGCATCTTGTGATACTCGATCTAGTCCCATATCCAGAGGGTGAAGCCGGAGAAAGTCAGTATCTGCATGAACTTCTGTCTGTCTGGAGCTAGTACGGGCGTTGAAATCTTCTACTAATAAAATGTAGCCCTGCTGAGAAAAAACAACAATATTCTCTGAAAGTGCCTGAAATGGGTCCCCACCAAATTCAGCAAATGCTGAAGTCTGTGGAGCAAAATAACATACAGCCATATAAATGATTTGAGGTAATCCCAATAGTGAACCAATAGTATGTAGCCATATATAGTGAGTATATGGATCTTGCTTAACCATCTTAACTGCAGTGGCTTTGTATAAACAAGCTACTCCGCTAGAAGGTTTTTCCCCTCACAAATGGGTGGAAAACAGAATGCCAAGAGTAATCCTGTATATGTGGAAGGGATGATATAAAGACTCATGGGTTTCAGCCAATAACAAAATGTCGCATTTGCTAATAAAATCAGCAAAATCTCCTGCCGATGATGATGATAAAGTGGTAGGGATCTCGGGCAGCTCCTAAACCCGGGACCCCCCGAGTTCCTAGTGTGAGGGGAGGTCGAAATATCTCGGTTTGCTGTCGATAAAAACGACCCTTTGTTGCTTCGTGAATAATCTTTTTTCTTGCTAACCATTGGGTATTTGTCAAATCATCATCCATATAAATGAAAGTGCCTTTGAGTTTTGTTCTAAGCCAAAGGGCCGCATTGCGGTGTTGAAGTGAGCGAAATTTGATAAAAAGAACGTTGTCATCAAATTTACTACGCCATGCCGTATCAAAACCATCAACAACATGAGATAACTTGGAGACGAGTAAATCTGTAGCTTCTTCTATTGGTTTACCGCCGTTGGCAATGCCTCTTACTCTAAGGTTAAGAGCCTTTTTAGCTCTTCTAGCTTGTTCATCCAAAATTGTCTCGAAATTGTTATCCATCATAGAGGCTGAGATATGGGAGTGATTACCTTGTTTGAGAATCGATGTCGTTTCTTCAACCTGTTTTGCAAGGGATGAGTTTTTGCTGCCCATATCGTCCGGTTTGAAGAGTGTTGTTGTAGTTGTTTCTTAAGGCCGAGGATTTCGTTTCAGATGAAACCAATATCGTAGGCATAAAGACTCTCAATAGGCTTGGAAGGAGTGTAATCGACCATGGACTGCTGATTTGCAGGCGTTTCTGTGACAACAAGTATATTGCCGGTGAAAATAGAGGGTGCACTAGTGATGGAGCCTTCTAGTGCAGCCGTCAGGGGAGTTCCTTCATTGTTGTAGGCGAAATAGCATCCCCCTCCATCGCAGATGATGGGGGAGGAGAAGAGATGAATGGGGGGGGGACGTAGGGGCACCCCCCTTTTTCTTACGCGCCATGTGGAAAGGCAGCGCTGGAAAGGTCTCAGAGGTCAGCGATGTAGAGAGGGCACCAGATCACAGTTCAACAGGGCAGCGCGCCAAAAGAGCAGGGCAGGGCAGTCAGAAATCAGCTCCAGCAGGGCAGCCAGTCAGCGCGCACCAGCAGGGAAGCGCCAGCAGGGCAGCATTGGGCCAGATCAGCGCCAGCAGGGATCAGGCCAGATCAGTGCACGCCAGCAGGGCAGTCAGCACCAGCAGGGAAGCGCCAGCAGGGCAGCCAGTCAGCAGGACATCAGGCCAATTCAGCGCCAGCAGGTCATAGGGGGGAGAGAGAGAGATAGACAAAACGCGATTCCTGCGTTTCGATTCGTCTGTTTGAAATTAGGGTTTTGACTTATCTTGACCGTAAGTATTGCTAATTATGGTTTTGACTTATATTGACCATTGACTTATCTTGACCATGAGTGAAGTATTGCTAAGCCCTAGGAGATTGCTTTAAAACATAAAGAGCTTTCTTCAATCTACAAACAAAATTCTCTTTTCCTGACTTAACGAAATCTTGTCCAGTACCAGTACTCTGATCGCTCAAGGCAGAAGGAAGGGTAATCTATATCATCTGAAGGTACGTCTACCTATAGATCAGGTGCATCAGACTCATGATGACTCGCCAGACACTTTGTGGCATAGAAGACTATGCCACATAAACTCAATGCAACTTTATCAAGCAAGTCATCATGGAACGATAACAGGGGTCAGCATCTCGAATGCAACCAGTTCAACCACTTGTGATGCATGTTTGAAGGGTAAGATGTTGCGCACTCCATTCGTTAAAGACTCCTACAAAACGACCAAGATTATGGAGTTAGTGCATTCTGACATCTATGGAACTTTCAATGTTATCTCAGTAAGGGGGCTCAAAATATTATATAACCTTCATTGATGATTATAGTAAATTTGCCAGAGTGTACTTTATTCTAAATAAATTTGAAGCACTTGATAAATTCACAAAATACATGAATTGGAGTGAGAGATGTACAGGCAACAAAGTGAAGCAGATCAGGACAGATCGAGGTAGCAAATACATCTCAAATCGCTTCAGTGACTTCTGTAATGATCGTGGCATCATTCACAGAAGTACTGCAGCCTACACACCGCAGCACAATGGTGTTGTAGAGAGAGAATAGGACCCTGATGGAAGCTGCCAGATGCATGATGGCCTACTCAAAGGCTCCAAGGAAACTGTGGGCTGAAGCAGTAGCTACAACCGCATACATCCTGAACAAGACAAGTCTGTCTGGTGTCCCTCACATGACACCACACGAGTTATGGTGGGATAGAAGGCCCAACCTATCTCACGTCAGAATCTTTGGTTGTGCAGCTTATGCACATATTTCTGATAAGCTTCAAAAGAAGCTTGATGAGAAAGCCGAGTAGAGATTTCTTGTAGGTTAACAACAACTCGTCATACTACAGAGTCTACATGTCAGACACAAACACTGTGAAAACAGTGAGAGATGTCAGATTTGATGAGAGTAGGACAATAGCCAATGACGATCCTGTCAGCTATGAGGTTCTAGAGAGAGTACTATGATTTGCCACCAATGACAGAAAGAGCAGAAGACGAACACAAAAACAAAGATTTTCGAGTCGCTTCCCATTCGAGTGACGAATCTGAAGACGAAAGATTCGAGAGGTAGTCTACTGCTATAATTCTTGTAAACCAAGATGGTTCCAAACCTAGCAAAGCAGACAAAGGCAAAGGCATTGATGTCCCAGGAGGATCTCCTAGAAGGTTGACAAGACCACGAAGAGCGCCAACAAGATACATGCCAGACAGCTCTGCTTCTACAACAGAAGAGTTATGTGAATTTAGTGGTGAACCACAGACTTTTGATGTCCATTTCTTCCCCCCTTAGAATTTTCGGTCCCTCAAAAAATTTCATCAGTTGAGGGAAATTCCTTGGACCTATAGCAAACGCTAAAGCAAAGTCGGTTTCCCATACCAATTCACTGGCTTTAGCATTACTCCATTAAGGTCTATCAACTTAATGCAACTAATGAAAGTGCATGAATAGAAAATCCATAGAATTTTGGATGTCGGTACTTTTCTTACGGTTTTCAACAAAAATTCACTTTTTCAAATAAAGAAGTCACTTCCATTCTTCCATCATGACTGTTGGAGGGTTTGTGGATCCCAAGGCAACCCTAACCCTAGTTAATAAGTGAGAGAGATTTGGCATCCTGTGTGTGTAAGTCCAACCCAATGATCAGATAGAGATTTGATTAATTAGGAAGTCAATAAAAGGACTTTAGGCCTTTTTGCGGGACTTTTAATGTCGCAGAGCCTAAATGTTAAGTTAGTGAATAAAGTTGGGTTTCTCTCCAATTTGGATGGTTCCCACTCTTTTTTAAATTTGAATAATTAGGGAGGTAGAAATGGACCAATAGGATTCAGAGGCCAGGGTCCTCCTCTCTACTATAAAAAGGGACCAACTCGAGTTTCCTACACATGTACAGATCTTAATTTTAATAAAGCAGATTGGTTCTCTTGTGAAATGGATTTATGAATGTTCTTGCTCTCTCTCACTTTTTCTCCATCTCTCATGATTTTATTGTGTTTGCTAATTGTTGGATCTGATTGTTATTGGGATTGCCTGTTTTTATACTTTTTATGAGGGAGAAAGGGAGAGAGAGAAAGAGTAAGTTATCTTCATTGTGGATCTAGTGTTAATGGATGTAGTGTTAATGCTTAGGGTTAGTGGATGGTAGAGTTAGATGTGAATCTTCCATTCATGTTGAAATCTGCTCTATGATATCACTCTCATGGGAACGAATCTACGCATGACAACTAAGTTCATCTCCTCGATGCTAGATTGATTAGATCTTGGGTTGAGGATAGGCAAGAAAAGAAACCCACTACAATTTTGGTGCCGTTGTCGGGGAGCTGTGCCAATTTTTCAATTTGCAACATGTTTTTGTTAGATGGTTAGCTTGCATTAGGCATCTTGTCGTGGCATGAATAGTGTTAAATATGCATTTAGGGTTAGTTGGAGAGTGATTTTGTCTGATTTGAGTGGATTTGCTTGTTTGAAATCTAACGTGATTGTGGAACAGAGAAAGCTATTCAGATCACCAATTTTAAGATCCATTTGGATCTGAGATATCAGAAAAAACAACAAAAATCGGTCAAATCTGTCAGATTTTGGTCAAAAGGAGACAAAAATTGTCATCAAACCTGATATCTTTTTGCCCTCTTTCAGGAAACATTCGCCGAGTTGCAAACATCTTAGATTTTGATCACAGATGCTTTAGTTTGAAGAGCGAACAATCATTTCCAGCAGATTTTTAGAAACATAAAAAAAAACCATCAAAAAACACCAAAAAATTACCAAAACCTTAAAAATATAGAAAAAGAACCTTTGTCCGATTCACTGTGCATAGGTGTGATTTAGATCTATCTACTTCCAGGTCGGCGAAGAATTATATCAGGAATAGAAGGTTTCTTAGAGGATCAGTTGTCATATTGTCATATTTTTGTCAAAAAAATCTCTTTTTTGCAAAAATACCAGTATTACTCTTGATTATTTGTCAGAACCTTTGTCAAGTTTCCAGGTCATTCTATTTATAGTAGATTACTATTTTTGAGCTCGATGAACATTCATCCTATCCAGATTATAGAAAATCTTTATTTTTACTCTCGTCAAACTACGGAAACTGTGTTTTTATGTGCCAAAAACCTTCGTCGGGTTTACCCTGATTTTATCTGTGTCAGATTCTGAGTCTGAGAGTTCGACGAAGGTTATTTCCATAGAATTTGTCAGAAAAGTCTGATTAGAGAATTTTTTTTTTCAAAAATAGCACTGTTGAACATTCGCCGAATGAATCTTCGTCTAGAAAACCTTCGCCAGTGCTATTTTTAGATTTTGATTTTCCAGATCAAGTCTCTGGGTCAGATCTGATAGTCTGATTTTGTTTCTGAGAATTTTTTTCATTTTTAGAAGTATCACTTGGTTGAATTTCAGAATCTTTTTTACGATATAGGATTTTGATTCTTGTCAAGTAAGAGATCTAACAGATCTAATCTGAGATAGTTTTGATTGAAAATCTAGATCCAATCTCATTGTCTACTTGATTTAATCTGTAAAGATGGCTGCCCCAAGAGGTGCTCCTCAGGAAGTCTATCCAATCATTGTTAGAAGAGCGTCCCATTACCCAAATACAATGGATTAACAGATCCAGTTAGATTTCTCCAGATCTATTCTGAATCTTGTGAAATCTATGGCGAGATTTTTCTCCAGGATAAACTTAAGCTTTTTCCTATGGCCTTAATAGGTGTAGCAAAAGATTGGTACTATAATCAAGATGAAACTAAGCGTACAGATTGGGAGACTGTTAAACGAGCCCTTATCACACGTTTCAAATCTCAGAAGTTTATGGAAGACCCTTTTCTACTTTTAGGTAAAATTAAAATGGGAAAGCGAGAAATGGTTTGAGATTACATTGAACGGGTAAAACGTCTTAGATCTAAGTGCGAACTTGATTAACAAAAATGCCATGATTATGTGGTTTTTGTCAAGTTTATCTAAAAGGATCAGACTGTCGGATTTATCTCCTCTACTCTCCTAAATTCCATTTTAATCTACCTCCATTCATGCTGCATTTTTACTCACGTTGTCGCGCAGTCTACATATTTACATGTAAATTCTCATAGGTGAAGAAAAGACAAAAGAATCGTGACATTGTATTTTTACACGTGTTTTGTGACATGCGAAAAAGGCGACACTGCCTTACAAAATGCCAAAGGTGCCCTATGAAGCAAATGCACCCTGTAAATAAATCCTAAGGCATTTCGTCAGAGTGACGTATTTTTCGCATCTTCACCAACGTCCACTTCAGCAAAAGCTGACGTCGCACCCTTTTCACACTCACCCCATGCAACTGCGCTAACAAGCTTGACAACGACTGCAGCCACCCACGATCTCCTACAGACAGCACATCCACTTATACTTTCTTTATCTGCCTTGGATCTGTCCTCCAAGTGAAACCTTTGAGAGTTTCTAGTGCATATAGAGCATCTATGCAAATCTTTTGTAGAATTTTACATAGATTGGCTTAAATTGAGAGTTGTAGAAAAGAGATTGAGATCCAAGTCACATTGTTCAACCCTACTCAATTTGTTTGAGTGATTGTAAGGTGTGAAAAGAGTCATTAAGGTGTCTATGACAAATTTATAGAGAGAGATCCAATTTTCTAACTTCCTTCCTTTGTAGAAGGCAAGATCTAGAAGCTCATTCTGTGTTGTTATTGGTGGAGAGTTCGTCTCTTCCCAGGTGATCAAATCTTTCTAAGTGGCATTAGCTCTTTGAAGCACAATATCTTAGTGAGAAAAATCACAACCTTTGATTTTGAATTTCATTCCAAGTCTTAAGAGGTAGAGTAATTGGTGGAATCCAATAGGGGTGATTGAATCAATTTATTGAGCAAAAATTGACATAGTATGTATGAAACTCAAATTAGTTCTATTCAACTTTCTTTGTGAGAGTGTGAGGGTCAATTTGTGATCCCATTGGATGTCTAGAATGAGGAGGAGTCCATATTTGAGTATTCATGCATGGTTGAGATCTTTGTGAATCTCTAGTTCTCTAATTTTTTAAGCTTTGTGAAAAATTGGTGGTATAGTTTGTTGTCAAATCAAATCAAATTCATTCTAAATCTCAAGTGTGAGATTATTTGGATCAAGAGTGAGTCCACAAGAAGTGATTAAGTTTGATTTTCATGTATTTGAAACAAAACCCATCTTTTGTTCAAGAATCTCAAGTGTTGAGAGAACTAGTCAAGTGAGAAGGAAAATCTAGGTGTCAAATCTTTTTCATATCCATTTCAACTTTCAAAAGAAAGAGTCATTGGTATTTAATGAGTCCAATAGGATATTGGATCTGATTTATTTTGTGATTTGATTCAAAGATTGTGTGCTTCTGTCTTAGTGATCAAAGCAAAGTTTCCAAGTGACTAGTCATTAGTGTGAAGATTGATTCTTAGGTTTGTGAGCTAGATCTTTTGTAGATCATTCTAGATTGTTGAAGATGTTCAAATCTAGTCTCTTGAAAATCACAAATTACATTTGTAGAGTCATATCACAGTTTTTTATTCACATGGCATCAATAGGTGGCATCCTATTGAAGAAAAGAAAGGATCCTGAGTGCAACCTTTGTGGCAAGGGAGGATATTTTTTCTCAAGATGCTACAAAAAGAAGACCAATCCATCCAAGGAGAACCAAAGCAAGGGAGCCGAGGTGAAGGATGGAGCTTCAAGTTCAAAATGCAAATACAAGAAGGATAAGTCCAAGGAAAGGTGTTTCATTTGTGGAAAGGTGAATGAGGCTTGGAGTCTCACAAGGACTTGCAAGATTTGTCTTTAAGAGTCCATCACAACACATGTCAAATCTTTTGAAATTTTTCATTTGGAAGTGCATTGTTTGGTTCAAGATGCAAAGATAGATGTCACTTTCATGAAAGTAACTTGGATCTATTTTATGTCCTTGGAAAGTATTTTGCTTGGAACTTTGGACAAGTTCAAACTTATTGTTATTATCCAAGAGAAATCAATCAAGAATAAGGAGCAATCACAGAATGAAAATAGTTTCATTTATGCTCTCATGTCAACTTATGAAGATCTATTTTGCTTTGAAGGGATTTTTGTATCTCAAAGGTGGCTTAAGGCAATACTAGTTGAGTGTGATGCCTTAAAGTATAGCAAAGCATGTTTTCCTTGTAAGCTTACATTAGTTATGAAGACAAGGAAATGGAAATATCTTCATAATGTAGGATCTTTTGGTTTCAATAAGATCATGAATGATGTGTTCATTCATAAAGATGAAAATTGTAAGTTTTCAATCTTAAAGGCAAGTTGTAAACTTCTTATGAGAATAAGTGAAGCATCCAAAGTGGACACTTATATCCATAAGCAAGTAGTTAGTCTTATTGAGATGGAAATGCCTTTTGATTTCAATATTAGAAAAATCATGCCAAGTTGTGGTGATTTTTGGACTTATGTTTTTAGCATAAGTAATTTTGATAATCATAGGAAGTGCATATTGTGTGGTCATAGTTGTTGTGATCATTATGAGACATGGAGGTCTCAAATTTCCATCAAAAAGGAGCACCATGAAGAGGATCTTAAGGAGTCATCTCAAGGTTCAAATGTGCCAAGGATTGAGGAGGAGAATCCTTCTCAAGGTTCAAGTGTGCCTAGGATTGAGGAGGAGAGACCTTCTCAAATTGTGATTCCAAAAAGAAACTCAAGAAATATGGTTGAGTCCATGTGGCTCACATTTCAAGAGAAAGAGGAGCATATCTCATGTGGTATACATCACATACTTATTTCTCTTATGTCATTTGATAAATCAATCTGCTTTAGTGAGACCACTGCATCTCAAAATTGGAGTAAAACCATACTAGTTGAGTATGAAGTCTCTCTTGAGAACATAGATGATGTTCTTAAAAGGTTGAAATTGATTTTAAATCAATTAGAAAGCAAATGGTTATTTCATCAAATGTATGCTCTTGAGTCATGTAAGAGCAAAAGTGATTTGTTCACTCATAGTTTGAAAATTTGTATTGAGGCAAATTGTAAACTCTTTATGAGAGTAAGTGAATCATCTTCTAAAGACACTTATCTCCATAATGAAGTATTTAGCCTCATTGGTTCTGAGATTAGCATGGTAAACAAGCATGAAGATATGATGCAAACACTTTGTTATTATAGCATGCATAGTCTTGCCAATTTGGATAAGTCTAATTCTCTAGATCATGGTAACATGATGTTAGATCTTTGTGATCCTAATAAGTCAAGAAGAAATCTTTATTTTCTCAAGGAGGAGCATGCACATGAAGAAGGATCAAGCCTCAAAGTCAAGCATCTACATGAAATTTGGAAGGAATCAATTTCGAAGATGCTAGGATGGTGCAAAGCTCTCAAGTTCATCAAAGATGTCAACATCAAAGAAGCACTATCATGGATATGGTGATTTCAGATCAACATCAAGCTCATTGGCTGATCTTCACACCTTTTGAACCAGCAAAGACCAATTCAGCCCATGGAGTCAAGTTCAAGGTCATCATGTTTTCCATCAAGCTAGATTTACCAAGCTAGATTTTTGAGGAGTGTGAAAAATGCAAAAATAAGCTTGGTAGAGGCCAAAAATCTTGTATATAGATAAACACACATGTGTGGAGCCTGTTCCCACGTGTAAAAATAGTGTACTTGTCATGTACCATAATCATATAGATTGTACATATGATTTAATTGAAGTTCTAGTGGCTAAAAAGGCCAAAAACTAGTTTTCTAGATATATGACACATGGCATCAATCTATTGATTGCATGAGCCACATCCTTTGGTTAGGTGTCATATCTCATGTGTAGAGGACAGCTCACATGTGTGGAATAAGCTGAAGTAGGCGAATTTTGACTTCTAGAAGATTTCCAAGTAGATCTCCATATAGAAGGAAAATGGACCAAAAGTGCTAAAAATAGAAGGTTTTGTCCAAGTGTCAGTTTTGCATGATGAATCATCATATGACAAAGCACCTTCACACATGTGGGATCAGAGGGATGATCAGTACCACGAGCTCCCACTTATTGTATATATAGAGCCACATTTGGCCATAATCAATGTGAGACACCAATCTTGGTTTTGGAAGCAATTTTGAGTGATTCTCTCCATTTGTCTACATTTGTTTTGATTGTTTTGATTGTTTTGAGGTTCTATCAATGTATACTTGATTTTCAGGTTGGAGTCCGTACTCAGACAGGGTTTCACACGTGTGAAACCAGCATTACCTTCAATAAATGATTGTTCTTGTTTGGATTTTATGTCTAGAATTGATCTAGATTGATCTTAATCTTATGTAGATTGATAGATCAAGTAAATCTAACATCCAATCCCTGTTGAGGATCAGATTAGGATTCACTCTTGGTCCTTTTTGTACTTTTCCCACAACACTCATCCTCATTAGTAAGGTTAGCTTGCTTAGATTGGTTTTTCTTCTTGAAATAGTTTGATGCATAGTGTCCTTTCTGAAAACTTTTCACACGTGTGAACCAACTGCAAGTACAAAGGATCAAGAGAATGAATGATTGCACACTAAACTAGCTTCTATTCCAAAAACAATGAGATGGAAAACATTGGCAAGCTAGTTAGCATGAAGGCAAGAGCATTCATTCCAATCTACCTATCATTACACCTCAAATGGATCAAATGGAAGCTTTACTTGAAGAAGAGTGTTCTTGTGGTACAAAAGCCACCTTATTTATGATACAAGAGGCCTTCTAGAACTCGTGGAGAGAGAGAACAATCTAGATGCCACATTGCCTCTACCTATCTAATAGATGACAAAAAGAGAGATAGATAAGACTTGAGAATCTCTCTTTTTGAGAATCCTTTGACCTGCAAGAATAGCCTCAAATGCTTTTTGATAGGTTCTAGACCTACACATCACTATGAAGACAAAAAACTAACTTGACTCAAATTGGAAAGTTACTAGACTAGTCTACCTCAAGTTTGGACAAACCCCAAAACTTGAATCTCTAAGTTTAATATAATTTTAATTTTACAATATTTTACAATACTAAGGACTTGGAGATCAAGCCAAGATTTGATCTATGTCTTTCAAAGTCCTTCTTAGCTAGAGGCTTGGTGAGTAAATCTGCATAGCAATTTGAAGTTGATACATGCTCAAGGAGAATCTCACCTCCATAACTTTTTTTCTTACATAGTGGTGTGCTACATCTATGTGTTTATTCTTGCATGGAAGATTGGATTACTTGCAAGATATTGGGCCGAGATGCTATCACATTTGATGCAAGGTATTTCCTCCTCTTGAATGACCACGAGCTCCACTAGTAATCTTTTGATCCAAATGACTTCCTTTGTTGTGATAGTCAAAGCCTTGTACTCTGCTTCACATGACGATAAGGAGATAGTGTCTTGCTTCGTAGATTTCCAAGAGACAAGATTACCTCCCAAAAATATTGTATAAGCACTGTGGACTTGCTATCCACCTTATCACCTGCAAAATCCGAATCTGAAAAGGCAACAAGACTTAAATCATGTCTTTTAAAACAAAGTCCATAGTCTTGAGTAAATGCAACATATCTCAAGATCCTCTTCATGGATCTTTGGATTTTGCATGCTTTGACTAAGCTTATGCACACTAAAACTAAGATCAGCCCTAGTGATATTGAGCCATATTAAAGAGCCTATTAGACTTCTAAAAAGTGTGATGTCCTCAAAGGATGCTTCATCACAAGTTTTAGTGTCTTTAACATTAGACTCCATAGGAGTATCTATGCTTTTACAATCTTGCATTTTAAACTTCTTAAGCATAGATCTTACATGAATTTCTTGAGAATTGAAAGCTAAGTCATTAGAGAACTTAATCTCTAATCCAAGTACATGATGTAAAAATCCAAGATCTTGCATTTTGAATTCCATTCCTAAGGAGATCTTGGTATCAACAAGTAAATCCATGTTGCTTCCACATAATAGAATGTCATCAACATAAATAAGCAGCATGATTATATCATTACCAACATGTTTAAGATATAATGATGGATCATATGAACTAATATTGACACCAATAGAAAGAAGATAAGTGTTCAACCTCTCATACCAATCCCTTGGAACTTGTTTCAAGCCATAAAGACTTTTCAAAACCATTAACAACAAAACCTGGAGGTTGATGCATATATATTTCTTCTTCTAAGTAACCTTTTAAGAAAGCATTGGAAACATCTAGTTGAAGCATTTTCCAATCATAAAAGCAACAAGTAGTAACGAGAATCTCAATGGTTACCATCTTTGCTATGGGAGCAAAGGTTTCTTCATAATCTATGCCTTTGATTTTGGCATAGCCTTTAGCACAAAGCCTTGCTTTGAACTTATTGATTGATCCATCATTATTGAGCTTGATTCTATAGACCCACTTGCATCCAATGACATGCTTGTCATTAGGTGGATTTACAAGTTTCCAAGTCTCATTTTGCATCAAAGCTTCATACTCGGCCTCCATAGCTTTGATCCAATCCTTTGATTGAAGTGCTTCCTCCACACTTGATGGTTCTTCAATGGAAGTGTGAAAAGCATGTAGAGAACTTGAATCCTCCACCTGTTTGTCTTTTTTCAAGTAGGTGAGTCTTCTAGGCTCGGATCTCTCTCGGGTTGATCTTCTTGGAGTCATTGGTAGACTCGGCTTCTCTTGTGATCTTGGCCCCAACAAGTCTTCATCTTGATCAATACTTGACGAAGAGACTCCTCCTTGATGAATAAGCTCTTGAGATTCCTGCACATTGTCCTTCATGTACATTCGATCTTCATGGAAGATCACATCTCTACTTATCATAGTTTGATTAGTAGATGGAACAAAAATCCTATAGGCTTTACTTGAGTAGCCTATCATAATGCCTTTAAGAGCATTAGCATCTTCTTTTTTTTCTTGTTTCAAGAGGTACATGTACAAAGCATACACATCCAAATGTTCTAAGATGATTGACCTCGGGTTTCCTTCCATACAACTTATCATAAGGTGAAATATCTTCTATAGCATGATTTGGCAAAAAATTGCAAAGATAGTTAGCACATCCTATTGCTTCTCCCAAAAAATCTTTAGAAAGAGAGGCTCCTAGTCTAAGTGCCTTTGCACATTCACATAGAGTTCTATTTTTTCTTTCGGCCACTCCATTAGATTGAGGAGAGTAGGAACAAGTGAAATCTCTTCTAATGCCAAAATCATTACAAAAGTTTATGAACTTTGTGGAGATGTATTCACCTCCATTATCACTTCTCAAAGCTTTAATTTTACAAGATAGTTGATTCTCAACAAAAGCTTTGAACTTCACAAAAGTTTCATATGCAAGTGCTTTAGAAGATAAGAGGTAAACCCAACAAAAACGTGAGTAATCATCAATAATTGTTAGAAAACATGTAGGCCCTTAATGCTCTTGGTGGATGAGAAATGGATGTCACTATGGATGAGTTCCAAAGGTGCTTTGGACTTGATGGTTGATCTTTGATGTGGCCTTGCATGTGATTTGGCCAATGCACATGCATCACAAGAACTTGGCTCCTTGATCATGGACTTAGGCAAACCATTAGCTAGCTCCAACTTGCACATAGATTGCATGGCCTTGGAGTTGGGATGGCCCAACCTCCTATGCCATAGATCTTCATTTGAAAGCACTCTCTTGAAACTTACTTTCATCTCAGACACAATAATTTTTGTGAAATGAAAAGTCTAAGATCTCATGAAACTCACTTCTATCCAATTCTACTTGATTGACAATGAAAATTAAAGAGATTGGTGAAAAGAACTGATGTGTGCTCACTTTGGCATATCCCACGAGATGAGTACTCTCTCAAACTCTCTGATTGTCTAAAACTCTTCTAAAAACAAATCAAATTGATTTAAAAACTCAAGCAACACATTCTACTCTTCAATACCTATCCAACAAGCTATAGAACATCAAATTTGGATCATTCCTTGAGAAGTAGCACTCAAATAAAGAGGGCTAATTTCAAACGTGTGAGCTCTCTGTCCATACAGGGCTCAACTGAAGCAGACTGGACTTGTTTTGATCCACTTATGATCCGCAAATGGCTTGTCTGTCAGCGAGTTTGGATTCCTCTGCCAAATCCGAGTTCCTGCAAGCAAAAGCACTGTTGTTTTGATGTATACACCCTCACCTCTTCAAAGCCTGAAGCTCTGATACCATGTGAAGTTTTTAGCACATGTGAACTTCACCACACACCTTACAGGATCTTACTGAGGTGTTGTGATTGAAGAAACAAATTTTTTATAATTACGAAGCCTTGCTAGCTTTCAGCCCTTCACCTGACGAAGATGTTCGCGAACTCGAACATCTGGAGACACAAAACACGAAGAGTTTTGCGAATATGAAAGTCAACGGAAACGAAGACGAACGATTCGCAAACACGAAGGATCCATGAACGAGATTCCTTTGCAGTCCAGCAAGAGAGAAAGGCAGACGAGATAAGCGAAACCAACGGTGGAAACGAAACTCGTTCTATCCTCACACTCCAAGGAGTACCACTAGAGATCACGCAAGTACCCAAAAGTATAGAGATTTGACCTAATGGCATGACGTCAGCAGATACTTCCTAGGTCGTGGCTAATCTGCCACTCTTGTAATTTCCTAATTAGTTGTAGATGTATAATCACTCTAATCTTAGGTTTACATAGAGAGACCATACTTACTAGATAATACTTGACATATATCAGAACAAGATACATAGAGTGTAACTAAGAGAAGAGACACTGAAGAAGTCTGATGCTAGTAAGCAATCAAGACGAACACAGACAAAAGCTCCGCCTGCGTGCGAGAAGATAATTCTGTCTAGGATCAGAAGATCCAATTGTCCGCTAGTGAAGCGAGTCTACTACTCGTGAGAGAACCGTGCTTCTCTCATGCCAACGCACTGCGTGGATTCGCATGTAGTGCCCTGAAGAAGTCAGAGAAAATCAATATAGATTATTTTTTCTAGTTGTGTCTGATCTTGGATGTCGAATACTTATGCTGTTTATTTTTCATATGTCTGAGTTTTCTTGTTCCCTTTGAATTCTGCACCTTGGTTGAAATGAATTCGAATGCTGTATTAATTTTACGAACGTATCAATAGTAACTGACTAGTCTCTGGAGGATTGTAGGAGTGTTTCAGCGGGCGGTGCCCAGCGAACGCATCTGAACTCCATCCGAATCTCGAAAGAGAGTCGCGAATGTTTCGTGAATTTTCTTCTCACGATTCTCATCAGTCATATCGGAACAATGCACGATTCTCAGCAATGATTGCACAAGATTGATCAGAGAACAAAATACTTGAAAAATCTATGGCAAGAGCACAATGGCATACATATGATTGAAAAATCTAACTTCTCACTATGAGGAATGAATGTCATAAATAGTTCTAAGTGCTCAGTATGGGAAAAACAGGCTGCTCTCGAGTAGAGAGAGAAAATCAAAGCTAGAACACTCAGGTAGAGAGAAAATGCGTCCAAAACACCAAAAATTCATTATTCACAGTATGGCAAAACATGCCACAGCTTTCCTACATCAAAGTGGCTCGAGTTCCTATAGTGGTGTTGCATGGAAAGTCCACTTAACTCAGTTAACTCAACTACTAAGGATCCACATGTGTAACTGCATGCATGGATATTGTATGTACTGCATGTCAACTCATAAAACTGCCTAGACATGTGTAGATCACAGAAACCACTTTGCATGTGCATGCACTGATTGTATGTGTCTTGCATGCACATTGCATGCTATCTAAACTTTTGCATGACATCAAATTTGAATCTACCTAACTCAAACTCGACCTATTCTAGAAGGCTATGTGCTCAATTCACATACCTTCATGTACAACATAGTTCACAATGGAAATAATCATGGTCATGGCCCCAAAACTCGAGATAGGAAGATATTTTTTACTAATCTTCACATCTGGCGATTGCTACGTCGTCTGCTTCGGATTTCCCTTCTGAACCTGTAACAACGTCATACAATTCTTTAGCCATTAGTACAGTTTTCATCTTAAATTTCCACAGATGGTAATTGGCTCCATCAAGCTTGTCCATGATGGGACTGGCTTTCCCTTTGGAATCCATGTGGAAGAATTAGTCTAAGTAATAGGAAAAACTAAGTATGAAAATCTGATATAGAAATATAGAACAAGAAAACAATTACTCTATCGGCTAGTAGAGTCTTGTACTGTGGAAGCTTATCAGGCTACAAAAATGAGCTCTGATACCATGTTGGAAAAAGAGGGTGTGTCGTGTGTGAGAAACGAAAATAGCTCGAAAAGAAAACGAACACAAAAAAGAAGCGAACTCGAAACTCGAACGAGAAATGAGCTCGAACAAAACGTGTTTGTGCGCAGCGGAATGAGCTATATGACTCTTTCTCTAAGCATGACTATGCCTACCAGAAACAAACAGAACATTAGTGATAGAAATCACGGTCGTTCTGATTACGTAGCCAAACGTTAATAAAACACCAGAAGAATAATTTGTCGCGAACAGCTAGACAAATTATGTGTCGTGAATGATTCGCAAAAAGCTAGACTGAACTCGACTGATAATCAGTCGCGAATGATTCGCGAAAGGCAAGACTAAATATTAGTCGTCAACAACTAGACTAATAATAACTTGCAAGAACAGATTACCAGATTGAGCAATTAGAAAGTCAGATAGAATCAAAAGTAAGCATAGCAATATTGATGCAAATCTGAACGCAGAACAAAAGAGCTGTTATCAGATTAAGTATAGCAAAATATACATGTCAATAATGCGATAGAGCACAAGACAATAGCGGACGAAACAATCTGCGTGCTCTACAAAGCTAATTCAATCTATAAAGGAATGAAACCTATTACTAACAATAAAGAATCAATGCACAAGGCATCTACTTCATCTATCTCTGATAAGCTTCTGATGCTAAATTTACACACACTTGATCTTAAATCTCTTAATCAACAAATCAACAAAATCAATATGAATACGCAAAAGGTATTCAGTATATATACACAATGCTACATGTGACCCTATCACTCTTGAACAAATCTAGAGTGATGGTACAATGGATTTCAACCTCTCACCTTGCATATCACTCAATCTATGATTTTTAGCAAAATCTCTCTCAACTTCAACATGCACTCAAAAAATCAGAGATAATCAATTAATGCACCTAATTCAAGCTTCAAATTTAATTTCTTGGCTAATCTAATCCATGAACTAATCAAGGGATTAGATTCTTTATAGAAAATGCTTGATTTTGCACCAAAAATCTCTCAAATTGGGTGTGTGAGTCAAATTGTACAAATTTTTGAATTTTCTTAGCCAAAACCGGAGTTGTACGGCCTCACACGTGTGAAAAGGGTTCCTACAGCCCACAACAAGTTTTGGTCCACAAATTTTGAGAATATCTATCAAATCCAACTCGCTACCCAAAATTTGACTAGTTTCCAAAAAACTGCTAATTTTGGCTTTGATTTGGATTAACCCTATCAATTTCAACAAAACCTCTTGTACTAGGCTCTGATACCATGTGGGAAAAGTACAAAAAGGACCGAGTGGATCCTAATCTGATTCTCAAGAGGGATTGGATGTTAGATTTACTTGATCTATCAATCTACATAAGATTAAGATCAATCTAGATCAATTCTAGACATAAAATCCAAACAAGAACAATCATTTATTGAAGGTAATGCTGGTTTCACACGTGTGAAACCCTGTCTGAGTATGGACTCCAACCTGAAAATCAAGTACACATTGATAGAACCTCAAAACAATCAAAACAATCAAAACAAATGTAGACAAATGGAGAGAATCACTCAAAATTGCTTCCAAAACCAAGATTGGTGTCTCACATTGATTATGGCCAAATGTGGCTCTATATATACAATAAGTGGGAGCTCGTGGTACTGATCATCCCTCTGATCCCACATGTGTGAAGGTGCTTTGTCATATGATGATTCATCATGCAAAACTGACACTTGGACAAAACCTTCTATTTTTAGCACTTTTGGTCCATTTTCCTTCTATATGGAGATCTACTTGGAAATCTTCTAGAAGTCAAAATTCGCCTACTTCAGCTTATTCCACACATGTGAGCTGTCCTCTACACATGGGATATGACACCTAACCAAAGGATGTGGCTCACGCAATCAATAGATTGATGCCATGTGTCATATGTCTAGAAAACTAGTTTTTGGCCTTTTTAGCCACTAGAACTTGAATTAAATCATATGTACAACCTATATGATTATGGTACATGACAAGTACACTATTTTCACATGTGGGAACAGGCTCCACACACGTGTGTTTATCTATATACAAGATTTTTGGCCTCTACCAAGCTTATTTTTGCATTTTTCACAAGTGTGAGGGTGTTGAGAGTGAAAGAGAGAATTCTTTAATGATGTCTACTTTTTCATCTTTTCCTTTTAAGAATGAAGAAGTCTGGTGGATAGATAGTGGGGCTAGTTCCCATATGTCTAGTTCTAGAAACTCTTTCACAAGTCTCATGCCATATCTAGGTGCAAAAAGATCAATCGATACTGCTAATGATGCAGAGTGTATAATTGAAGGAATAGGTAGTATTCCACTGCATGCATCATCATCAAACTATTTTTGCTTACATGTTGTACTTTATATACCTAGACTAGCCAAAAATCTCATTAGTGTAGGACAGTTTTTTGATAGTGGATTGGATGTCAAGTTTCAAGTTGACAAGTGTATAATCTCAAGAGAAAATGAAGTTATTGCTAGAGGATCTAGAATTGGTAAGTTGTACAAACTAGATTCTAGGGAGAGTGCTAACATTTCAGATTTTGCTTATGAGACCAAGGTTCTTTAGGAGGATATGTGGCATAAGAGATTGGGACATCCCAATTTCAAAGCCATGCAATCTATGGTCAAGGAAGGAAAAGTTGTTTTGGACTACCAAAGACATTGTCAAAGGAGCTTCAACCTTGTGAAGCTTGTGTTTTGGCAAAATCACACAGAAGGCCTTTTCCTAGATCAAGCACCAAAACAAAGCAACCATTTGAACACTAAGAGCAAAGGAGGAGCAAATTTCTTTGTTTCCTTTGTAGATGATTATACAAGATATTCTTGGATCTATATACTATCTTCTAAAGCCATGGTTTATGATGTTTTCCTTACTTTCAAAGCTTATGTAGAAAAGCAGTTTTCTTTCAAGTTGAAAGCTTTGAGAAGTGATAGTGGAGAAGAATACACCTCCAATAAGTTTAAAGACTTTTGTGAGAGAGAGGAAATACAAAGAGAGTTTTCTTTTTCATATACTCCTCAGCAAAATGGAGTTGCTGAGAGAAAAAATAGAACTTTGTGTGAATGTGCAAAAGCCATTAGGCTAGAAGCTTCTCTACCTAAAGAATTTTGGGGAGAAGCAGTTGCATTTCAAACTATCTTTGTAATAGGCTTCCTAATCTTGCAATAGAAGGAAGAACATAATTTGAGATGTTGTATAAGAAAAAGCCTAAGGTAGATCATCTTAGGATCTTTGGCTGTGTATGCTTTGTGCATGTACCTCTAGAGACTAGGAAGAAGGAAGATCTTAGTGCTGTTAAAGGAGTTTTTGTAGGATATGCATCTACTAAAAAAGCATACAAAGTATATCTTCCCTCTATTAACAAAAATGTTGTTAGTAGAGATGTGATCTTCCATGAAGATCAGAAGTTTAACTTGGATGAAGCACAGGTCAAGGAGTCTCATGCAAGATCTACAATCATCAATCTTGATGCTGCTCAAGAAGTGGTGAGGCCGAGGGTTGAGGAGGAGCAACTTCAAGAACCCACACCAAGAAGATCTACAAGATAAAGATCTGATCCAAGGAGGCTCACATATGATGAAGAAGGAAGGCAAGTGGAAGGTGAAACTTCCTATCATGCTCTCTTCATATCAGATGAAGAGCCTAAAGATGTCCAATAAGCACTTCAATCCGAAAAGTGGGTTGAAGCAATGACCCAAGAGTTTCAAGCCTTGATGTCAAACAAAACATGGGAGCTTGTGGAGCCACCAAATAGCATGCATGTGATTGGATGTAAGTGGGTTTTCATAATTAAGTATAATACTGATGAATCTATAAGTATAAAACAAGACTTTGTGCCAAAGGCTACTCACAAATCAAAGGTCTTGACTATGAAGACACCTTTGCACCAATTGCAAAAATGGTAACAATCATAATACTCATAACTCTTGCATGTTTTTACAATTGGAAAATATTCCAGCTTGATGTTTCTAATGCCTTTCTCAATGGTTACCTTGAGGAGGAGATTTACATGGAGCAACCTCCTGGTTTTGTGAAAGAAGGTGAAGAATCAAAATTTTGTTTTTTGTTCAAAAGTCTCTATGGACTGAAACAAGCACCAAGGTCTTGATATGCAAGGCTCAACTCCTATCTCATATCACTCGGATTTTGTCTTAGTGAATATGACCCCTCTCTGTATTATAAGTTTGTAGATAATTTTGTAATTATTCTTCTCATCTATGTAGATGATATCATTCTTTGTGGAAATAATGAGAAGCTAGTTGAAGAAACTAAGCATGCACTTGGTAGTGAGTTTAAGATGCAGGACTTAGGAGTTCTTCACTATATTCTAGGCCTTGAAATAGATTTTTGAAAAGGTCAAGCATTTATAAGTCAAAGTAGATATGCACTTTCCATGCTCAAGAAATTCCATATGGAAAATTGTAAAGGCGTAGATACACCAATGGAGCACATTATAAAAGTTCCTATGAAAGATGATGAAAAATCCTTTGTGGACATCACTCTTTATAGGAGTCTTATTGGCTCACTTATATGGTTAACAGTGACTAGGCCTGATCTAAGCTTTAGTGTGCATAAGCTAAGTCAACACATGCAGGATCCAAAGATATATCACTAGAAGTTGGCTAAAAGAATCTTGAGGTATATATCTTCTACCTTAGATTATGGATTATTCTACAAAGGAGAAGATCTAACTTTGATTGCTTTTTCAGATTCAGATTTTGTAGGAGACAGGCTGGATAGAAAATCCACAAGTGCTTACACTATTTTTCTTGGAGGGAACTTAGTTTCTTGGCTATCAAAGAAGCAAGCAACTATATCCTTATCATCATGTGAAGCTGAGTACAAATCTCTTACAACCACAACAAAGGAGGTTTTATGGATCAAAAGGCTAATTTTGGAGCTAAAGTGTTATGGAGATGAAGACCTTCCAATTATCAAGAATGATCACATTTCTGCTCAGGCTCTTGCAAATAATCCAGTGTTCCATGCAAGAAGCAAACACATCGAGGTAGCTCATCATTTTGTAAGAGAAAAAGTCATTGGGAGAGAGATCTTATTGGAGCATGTTGGATCTTCAAATTGTGTTGCAAATCTTCTCACCAAGCCATTACTCAAGAATGTCTTTATCAAGATGAGGTCTAATCTTGGCCTAATTTCAAAGTCTATGTTGGATAGTAACATACATTTTAAGGAGTGTGAAGATTAGTAAAATATCTCAAGTTTTGGGACCATGACCATGATTATTTCCATTGTAAACTATGTTGTACATAAAGGTATGTGAATTGAGCACATAGCCTTCTAGAATAGGTCAAGTTTGAGTTAGGTAGATTCAAATTTGATGTCATGCAAAAGTTTAGATAGCATGCAATGTCATTCAGTGTGCATGCAAGCCACATGCAATCAGTGCATGCAACATGCAAAGTGGTTTCTATGATCTAGACATGTCTAGGCAGTTTTATGAGCTGACATACAGTACATGCAATATCTATGCATGCAGTTACACATGTGGATCCTTAGTAGTTGAGTTAACTGAGTTAAGTGGACTTTCCATGCAACACCATTGTAGGAACTCGAGCCACTTTGATGTGGGGAAGCTGTGGCATGTTTTGCCATATTGTGAATAATGAGATTTTGGTGTTTTGGACTCATTCTCTCTCTACTTGAGTGTTCTAGCTTTGATTTTCTCTCTCTACCCGAGAGTAGCCTATTTTTCCCATACTGAGCACTTAGAATTATTTTTGACATTCATTCCTCATAGTGAGAAGTTAGATTTTTCAGTTATGCCATTGTGCTTTTGCCATATTCTGTTCTCTGATCAATCTTGTGCAATCACAACACCTCAGTAAGATCTTGTAAGGTGTGTGGTGAAGTTCACACGTGCTAAAAACTTCACACCAGATGGAAGCTGAACGATGGAAAAGCTTTTGTGCTGATCATCCTCAACGTCACGGATACCTAGATCAGCCATGTATCCGAGGCCCAGACATCGAAAGAAGTCTGGGACATCTTGAGCACACTATATGAAGTGCGAGATATAGCTTCCAAGCTACATCTTGGGAAAAAATTTTACTCCCTCAAGATGACGAATGGTGATGGAATCACATCAATCATTCCAAGAACTTTCTAAGGCAAATGGCCGCTGTCGGATCTGTCATAGACGATCAAGACGCAGTAATGCAACTACTTACAAGCTTGCCAAGCTCATATGACAGCTGGGTGATGACCATCACGACACATCCAGAATTGACTCTTTCGAGAGTCATTACTATGTTGTTGCAAGAAGACACGCGGATAAACGAAGCCTCAAGTTTCTCAATTGATTCTCACGCCTTATACATCAATCACAGCACGACTAAGTAGTAGAAGAAGAAAGGCCCGAAGCAATCAAAGCCAGACCAGAAACCAACACAACACAAAGAACAGTTAAATTCGCAGATGAAGAAGAAGCTGTTCTGCAGATACTGCAAGCGAAACAACCACGAAATTCAAGACTGCCGGATACTACAAGCAAAGAATAATAACAAGAGGCAATCAAATCAAGTGGCAAATGCAGCTGCAGAAGATCCACAGCCTATTCAAGAAGTGGATCATGATGCCTTCATGACCAGCCATCAAGGAGCATCCGGAGACAGTTCTTGGTTCCTGGATTCCGGAGCCACTCATCATATGACTAGCCTATTGGCTGTTTCAAGTCCTATACACCTTACAGTACCTAGAGATATGTTCACCTTGGCGACAATAGCACACAAGCTATTAAAGGTAAAGGTATTGTAAGATTAAGCTTTGCAAATGATCAGTCTAAGCTACTCTCTAAAGTCCTGTATGTACCAAATTTATCTACAAATCTACTCTCTATAAACAGAATCACAGATCTAGGACATAGAGTAGAATTTGAGTGTGATCAGTGCAAAGTAGTTGATAGGACATGCAAGATCCTAGCACTCGGAAAGAGGCATGGATACTTGTATAAATTAAGTCAGACGTTCAATACTTCTATTCATGCAAATAAAAGTTTACTTTGGCATTATAGACTTGGTCACCTGAATCATGTTGCTGTACAACAAATGTCTAGACAATCTATTGTTCTTGATCTCGACTATCTTTGCGATAACATCGAGTTACCTGTCTATCAAGATTGTCTAGTTGGTAAACAGACTAGGAAACCATTTAAATCAAGCCACCAGCATATTGCTAGAGGATTGTTAGACATTGTATATTCAGACATTTGTGGTCCGATGAAAAATCATTCACTGAAGGATGCCAAGTACTTTATACTTTTATTGATAAATTTTCCAGAAGGACTATGGTGTACTTTATAAAGAAGAAATCAGAAGCCTTCAACTGCTTCAGAATCTTCAAGGAGCATGTAGGAAAGGAGACTAGACGGATGATCAAGGCTCTAAGGTCAGACAATGGTGGAGAATATATCTCTATCGAGTTTAAGGAGTACTGCCAAAGCCAAGGCATTGAGCAGCAATTCATCACTCCTTACAGTCCTCAATTTAATGGCTTAGCCGAGAGGAAGAAATGTACCCTGGTTGAATATGCCAAATGTATGCTAGCGCATGCATCGTTGCCCAAGAGATTATGGGTTGAAGCTGTCTCCACTACAGCTTACGTCCAGAATAGATGTTCAACCAAGGCCCTCTCAGGCAAGACACCCCACGAGGTGTGGACAGGCTCTAAGCCTTATGTGAAGAACCTAAGAGTGTTTGGGTGCGTTGCCTACGCGTAGATCCCAAAAGACACGAGGAAGAAATTGGACTTCCAAGTTCTCAAGACCATCTTGATCGGATATACTTCATCTGATAATACATACAATTTGTATGATCCAAATACCTAGCAAATCTTGTATAGTCGGGATACAATCTTTATCGAGGATCAGTTTGTCGACATCAAAGGCAACAACTGGAGTTACTATAGATAATGACATCTTCAAAAACACAAATGAGCCTTCTACAACAAAATACGAAGAATGAATGAAACTAAAAATGAGCTAGAACAAGACACAACTCTAAAATGGTGGTTGGGTACCCTAAAAGATGGGTACAAATAACCAAAACTACAATAGTTAACCAGTTCCTTTCATTGACACCAAGAGCCTCATCTAGCCACAATAGAATTGTCTACAATCTCCTATTTGTGTCACCATGCCTTCTCTCTCTCTCTCTCTCTCTCTCTCTCTCTCTCTCTCTCTCTCTCTCTCTCTCTCTCTCTCTCTCTCTCTCTCTCTCTCTCTCTCTCTCTCTCTCTCTCTCTCTCTTCTCTCTCTCTCTCTCTCTCTCTCTCTCTCTCTCTCTCTCTCTCTCTCTCTCTCTCTCTCTCTCTCTCTCAATTTTCAATCAACACTCTATCTTAAACTTCAGTTCCAATATCCCATTATTGCCACATGTCTCTTATAAAAAGTTTTGCATGATTTCAACTGCATGTTGGTGATGCCGTCAAAAGGGTGTAAGGGTGGTCTTATTTTCATGTAGCATGAAATGAAAATAATGCTTGTTCCATGCACATATTGAAAGTATGATGAGGGCGAAAAAACCCCAACATTTTGAAGCAAATTCTTTCATGTACTCTTACCAATCTCAACACATGCTACAGCCCTTGATACAAAGGCAAGGCCAAAACTTGGAAGGGCCATGTTCAATTCCATTTTGAAAGGTGGGGTCAGTTGCCAACAATCGAGTGACTTCGTCAAGGCTCGGCCACCTGGATGAAATCCACGTGTCACTATGCCAATTGTTGACATCTCAATGGTTATTGAGACAGATGTGGCAAAATTTGAATATTCTATAAAAGATCCAATGGCAATGGGCTAAGCCTAAGAGCTTAAAAGCACAACTCCTCACAGTCGCAAGCTTCAGCAACATAAAAGCAACACCTTGGCAAAAGAAAAAGCGAATAAAAAATTCAAAAGATGCCTCTGGGGGTCCAGCACTGGCGCTGGACCCCTGATGAGTTTTTTTTGTTGGATTTTTTGTTGTTGTAGATAAATTAAAAAAAGGCTTCTGGTGGTCCAGCGCTGGCGCTGGACCCCGGAGGCTATATTTGCTTATGAAGCTGACTCTACCTGGATCATATATGATAACTTATCCTTTGTAAGGTAGAGGTAGAGCACAATGTTAATGCACATGACTTTACATGTTGTAATTCAAATTTGCAGCTTAAGTGATCAACTGTGTCATAGCTCAAACTACTACGACAACAACTAGATAAAGATAGTTCAAGAGATTTAGCTCCTTAAGATTGTTCTCCCACAAGAACGTTTGATACCCCTGAAAACTTTTTTGAATACCATTTTTTGGATACTAGGTAAAGAAGATTCCCCAGCGTTGTGGACCCCTAAACACTTTTATTTGTTGTATTTTTTAATATTGTAAATAAATAAAAAAGGCCTGGAAATTTTTCAAGTAATTTGAGGACAAATAAGTATATAAAGAAGTCCTTAGAGAATTAAACAATTGAGTAGGATTAAAATTAACTCCAACAACAAATGTGTATGCTCTCCTCTCTAATATACGCAATACAACTTCATCCTCATTAGTGAAAATAATTCTCTAATTGCAAAGCTGGTGCATGATTTTCTTTCATGGCAATTTTCCATTATTTTTATCTCATTCATATTAGATCCTTTTATGTGTGAGAAAAAAACTATTGCTCATGACTACATGACATAATTACATCATTTCTCTTTAGTAGTGAGTGAAAAAACAAATATATACTATCTAGATCCACATTACAAATAAGTTTATCAAAGATAAAACTCTTGATACTCTTTATTAATGTGGATGCTTGAAGGCTTTGACCTTCAAATTTAATAATGTACAAAGCTTGAAATGATTCTCAAAATTTAATGCTTTAGTAAACATGTCTGTAGTCATGTATTTTGTACTGTACAATATCGAATAGACCCCTGTTTTAGAACTTTTCTCAAACAAAATGGTACTTTAGCTCAATATGATTGCTCCTAGAATGGAATCTAAGATTAAGTGACAATGCTACCGAACTTTGGTTGTCACAACATATAGATGTTTTTTAATTAGTCCAATAGTAGATAACAAAGTCCTCAACCATAATGCTTCATTTGTTGCTTGAATCGTAGCTATATACTCGAACTTAGTAGATCATAAAGTAATTGAAGTATGCTTCTTACTATTCCAAAAAATTGGACCACCATTGAGCAAGAAAACAAGACTTAAAGTAGATTTTGGAGTGTCTTTGTCACATAGCCAATCTGCAACAGTGAAGCCCTACAAGATATTTATAGTTTTTGTTGCAAATCTTCCATAACAAATGCAAAGGTCCTTACTAGCTTGCAAACATTTCATAACTCTTCTAAGAGCTTTCTAATGAATAATTTCAAGATTAGACATACATTGAATTAATGCATTGACAAAATAAGCAATATCAAGCCATGTGCAAATGATATCATTGCATACATGAAATAACTTATGATATTATGAAATGAAAATTCTAGCTTCATGTACTCCTTGACATTAGTCTTGGGAAAAACCTCCTCAGACTTGGATCCATTGGAAAATCAACAAGGTCACAATTCAAAAAATTAAACTTGTGTAATGCAATAATGTGTCTATCTTAGATCAGTAATTTCATATTCATGTGAAAACATTCTTTTGGCATCTTTTATCAAATTTATGTTGTTGTTAAATAACAAAAGTATTAAAATTCACACGTGTGGGAGTGTGATTGTGATCTCCTACATGTGGTGATTGCACATAGATCATGCATAGATTGGGAACCAAGATCTATTCCATCAATCTAAGGCAAGAGCACTAAAAATCATGCATAAATCAATCAAACAAGTACATTTACACGTGTGGAGACTTGTACAACACTAAGTGTGAAAAAGCCTTTCCTCGGGTAGAGAATCCAACAAACTACACTCGGGTAGAGAGAGAAGATCAAGATTGACTCAAAATGTCTAGAAATTTCATAATTCCAAAAAATTCACAATACAAATGGACTATTGCTTCTATATGTAGGTACTCGAGGTAGAGGGAGTGAAACATGATGGGACCCCATCTTTTCCTCCTCAAAATCCTATTGATTGAGTGACATATGAGCTCTCTAACTTTATTGGACCTGATTGTTCACTAACTCATGCCAACACATGGAGATGACTCACTCACCAAATCTCAACTTTACAAGTGTAAGAATCTCAACTTTTCACTTTTGGCCTAATCATGACTTGACATGTGTACTTGTCTATTTTGCCTCTTTGGCAACTATAGCCTACTCACACATGGATAGATGTCTATAAAACTTCAAGTACCCCTAACTCAACATGACTAAAATGTTTTTTCTTATTTTCCACATGTGGGAACATGCTCCACACGTGTGAGATTTCCTCACATACAAGAATCTGTGAAATATCCAAGCTAGATTTTGCCAAAAATTCACAAAAAGAATCATCAACATATAAAGTAATAATGATGAAAGAATTGTCATTAATTTTGTAATATACATTGGAGAGTTGAAAACAAAAAATCATTAAAAATCAGATAAGAGCTAATTCAATTAAACCATGCCCTTGGTGAGTGCTTGAGTCCATACTAAGTGCTCATTTCCTTTGAGCTCAAAGCTTTATGGCTGGCACATATAGATGTCTTCATCTATGCCTACATTCAAAAATGTTGTATGGACATCCATTTGATGAATTTGTAGATTTGTAGTCGTTACATAGGACAATTGTCTACACAAATGTTTACAGATCCCCTGATCCAAAGGATCTGTTTACTACAGTTCTTTTGGTCCTTGCTTACAGCTTCTACGGCTTGGTATTCTGCTTGTTACCAGGCTTCAGGGCATTCGTTATACGTGTTCTTGATATTACAATGCCAAACCAGGCAAAAGGGAACATATTCTTGTTGTAGTATAGTTTTTTGTCCTTCCTATCAGAGGACTACTTAGGGTCATCTCTCTTGAATGCACTTACATTCTAGCAGAGATGCAAGCCAAGAACGCTCATTCACAGATCAAAGTGCAGCCCAAATGAACATTCTGAAGATTCTACAGCTACCTACTCTTAAAAATGAACTGAATCAGAGCCTAAGCATTACTAAACTGAGTTACACTTGCATGAATTGACAAAACAAGAAACAAGAACTAATCTACAGCAAGTTGGAAGTCCAAGAATCAAGAAACCAACTAGTCTTTTGATTCTTGGACATCCCAAGAACATCAAGAACTGGATTGTCAGAGAATATGCAAGATTTACACCACAGATCCAGCCTATTTAGTTTACCTGAATGCTGGTTCCTACATTAATCCACAAACAAGAAAAGAAACTAATCCACTCTACGAAAGCAACAATTCTAATCCACTCTACAATCCACAACCACACACAAAAGGAGGGAAGGGCAAGATCATAAATGCATCACTCAAGAAACAAGAATGATCAAGGAGCCCAATGGATGCACCAAACTCGTGAAGGCTCTTCTCATTTCAGCAGGGAGTTGATACAATTCACAAAAAACTCCTCTTCACAAAGAGGGAGTCTCTTAAATAAGCAAGAGAGCTCCTTAGGTGGCATCCTAGTGGAATTTCCACATTTCACAAATTACAAGTGGAATAATGCTCTCCACTAGAGGTCACCATCAAAAGGTGGCTCACTCTACTTTCTTTAAGAGGGGTCTACTTGCATTTATTTCATTTGCGTGGAAATACTAGTTCCTACATGGTCATTCCATCTTTCGGGATTCACCATGAGGCTTACACAGTTATGGCTTGTTATTACTAACTAGCATTTTTCGGCTCTCATACTCAGCTCTCAGTCTTTGTTCATCTCGTCTTCTCAGAGACCTCCTCAATCTAAAGTGAGAGGTTCTCTTGAGTTGCTCTGTCCGAGTATCTTGGGAATTCGTCAGAACCAGCCAACATCATCCCACCCCAAATGTGTTGCAGGACCCACTGCAACTCATATTGGACGATGTCACTCCGCTTCCGCATTGGCGTCTTCTATCGGCACTTGGAAAAGCGTAGATCCTCGTTTGCTTGCATAAAACCAAGTGTTTATTGTTGTCAATCATTATCAAAAACTATTTTCACAAATTGTCGCAATTTAACCAGAATGTCTTATTGCTGTAATGGGTTGACATTCTCAAAATTTGGAGAGCTCTCAGCAGCTTCACAACTCTGCATGCATGAGTGCCTCTCGCGTGTCTTCTTTCTTACCACTTGTATTTGCCATTGACGGTTTCACTTCTAGTTTGTAGGCAGATTCTAACTTCTGGGAGATTGTATCCTCCATATTGCTTCTGGGCATTTCCGCAATTCTTTTCTCAGTTGAAGTTCCAGTCTTGTTGATGCTCTTTTCTAATAGGTAGCACAAATCTTGGTTATCAGTCTCAAGGCGATGGACTCATCATAAAAAATTTGGTGGTAGAAACAGTTTTGGATAGGCGGTTTGGTTGAGGAAATATGATGAAGGCTTGGTGAAAGGATGAAGAAACTGATAGTTCTATAGTTGCAGCCTTGGACCCTTGCAATGTCGAGCTTTGACCACCACTTGCTGGGTGAGGAGCTTGCTTTATTTTGCAGGTTCACGGTTGTCTTCATCTTTCTTTTCTGCAGCTCTTTCTTTTGATCTGTTACTTTTGGATCTCTTTGGGCTTCATAAGAGGGGATTCAACTATCATTGCTCCAGAGACTTTCTTTTGATCAAGATTGATCTGACTCATCTGTTGCTTACGTTTTGTCCTTTCCTCCTCAGCTTTTTTGCTAAATTTCTGATGTCTTCTAGCTGCTTTGCCTGCTTTTGTAGGTCTTTTTCGGTTGAACAACCAATATAGGTGTTGATGAATGCAAGTTTTGTTCGACAAGTGCTATACAGTTCTCACTCTTTGTAACATTTGTTTATTTCCTTGGTTCTCTTCACCTATTTTGTGTGATTGATTTTTGCTTGAGGAATAGCTATTGCACGAGAGTCTTCTGTAGAGCATCTCTAGCACACATTTTCATTCATCTATCCATCTTTAGATTACCTTGTATAGCAGTTTAGAATTTTTGAGACATATGAGAAATCCATGTCAAATTAGAGTTGATTACTGCATCTCATTGCCATATTATTTTTTGAGTCATATACAGCAAGATCAAAACAAATTTAGTTAAAATCTGTTCAATCCTTAGTTCAGTCGCATGTTCAACGAGTTTCAACTACGTGTTTCACACGCCGATCCAATCCTGAGCATGAACAGTTACCACAACAACATCCACACCAACAGATTTTTTTTTGGTGGGGGGGGGGAGAGAGTGGATCTGCTTGGATCCACTGGAGCAGTTACGCTGCCAACAACAACACCAGCAAGATCGACAGCCAAGGTCACAAACCCAAAGTCGACAACGACAAGGCTAAGAAGACAGATGGGCAATCCAAAGCGACTCAATCAGAAGAAGTATCCCAGTCACGACGAAGATCCTTCAGAAAAAGAAAACACAAGCATTGGGAAATTAGTCTCCTTCTTCAACCGACCTCTTGCCATACTTCTGCGCCCATTCTCATGTGTATCGTCCTGACCATCTACCGTTGTCACCACCACCCTTCCTTCCATCTGTTTGTTTATCATCGGTTTACTGTTCTTCTAAGAAATTCCTAATTTTTTATAGTCTTACCGAAGCAGCTGATAGATCATTGCAAGTGTCTTGCGGAGACCTTGATAGTTGCAATATTTCAGCTGTTTTGTAGAGTAATGTGACTTACTCTGACATGACCTTGTCAAAACAAGGTAGGGTGGGTGACGCTAAAATCTACCATCATTGATAGCAGATGTTGTAAGATATAGCTTGAGATGCAGATATTATTGAGTTACTACGTCCCGAGGACCTCTGTGAACATGAGATTCAGAACCGAATCTCTATCCGGATTTCCGAATCCTAGATATATTATGTATTGGCACATTGGAAATCTTATCAGCATGTGGAAAGACAAATAGATTTGAGGTTGTAGAAGGGGAGAAAAACTGTGAATTCCCTTTGGAGGTTGCTCTTGATTGGACATTGTAGTAGATGACAGAATATTGGTTTCGCTTTTCTTTCGACAAGGACTCATTTCATATTATCTTTTTGCATGATGGAGCTGGTGTAGTGCTTGGTAATGCAGAAGTTTGCAAGAAACTTCTCAAATGAGCAGCAGGTTGAGCTTTTGGGTGCTATGGTGCTCGTGTTGTGTTGTCGTGAGGATCCTATTGTGATTCATAACTGACATGATGGGCAGGTAGGACCTTAGTTGGTTGTTTTGTACAGTCTTTGAGACTGTGTTTTCTGATACAGTCAGGACACTCAGCATGGTACTTGGTCTTGACTGGACAATCAATCATGAAGTGGCCAGTTTTACCACAGATGAAACATCTGGTGTGCAATGGCTCTTGTATAACGGCATAGCCATCTTGTATGGCTAATGGTTCTAGACTTTCAGGTGGATATTCATGATAAGTGATGGCATTTCCAGATTGTGACGGTTGTTCTTCATATTGTTGAACTGTATGTGCTTGGATAGGTGGATATGAAGGACAAGCATCAACAGGATGCGTATCCCGGCAGTGTGGGCACCATATTGTTTTTTGTTTATAAGGTACCTGTGTAGGGTTTGAATGACCAGGCATACTGCTTTGGATAGACTTTAGGGTAGCTTGAAACTCATTGGTGAGTTTCTCCATCTGTAGTTGATGTTGCTTATTAAACAACTCCAACTAGGATTTCCAAAGCTGATCTTGGGTGTCCTCAATCGGCTTCGACTCATGGAGAGGAGCATGTGGTGCTCGTCTTTCCCTTGATTCGTCAACATCTGATCCTTCATCTTCCTCCTTGATGGCATCAGACATAGCTAACTTTAGGCTCATATATTCATTATTGGATCTAAGCTCGTGTCTAATCCATCTTGGAAGGCCGACTAAAAACCAGATGATGAGCATCTGTTCGGAGGGCTGTTCTTGGACTTGACTTTTGAGGTGTTTGAAACACTCAATATAGTCTCGTACACATTCGTCTTTTGCCAACTTGATGTTACTCAATTTGACAAAAGTGCTCTCGATCAAGCGAAAGGGCTTAAAACGCTTGATAAAGGATTCTTTCAAAACTGACCAGTCTGTCTTTTCATCACGATCAAGGTTGAAAACCAATCACGTGCTTTAGCGATCATGGTCATCGAAAACAGCTGGACCATAGCATCGGGAGATGTTTCGCCATACACATCACATGCATTCTCAAAGATTTGCAAAAATCTTTGAGGGTCCAAACTACCGTCAAACTTTGGTAGATCTAGCTTGGGTGTATGTCTTTCAAAATGAGCTCTGTGGGTAGCAAGAACTCCATTAGGGTTGGTTCTGACCTGTGAGGGCTCAACACCAGAAAAATGGGGTCGTGCACTTGAAGTCTCGGCTCTATCAGGTTCTCGTCCCTCGAATGGGTTTGTGGATGGCTCGTGTATTTGGGCCCGCATTCTGTAGAACCTATGACGTCTTATTTGTTCAGCTACAGGGGACCTGACCTCGTATGGATAATCGTCTAAGATTTCAGGGTCTCTTTGTTGGTCCATTGAATACTGGTATGAGTTTTTTTTTTTTTTTTTTTTGGATTTTTCGAGGTGTTGGTGTTTTTGAAAAAAAAAAATTTATTTTTTGCGGTCCCTATGGTTTGCGGTCTACAGTCTGGTGCGGTTTACGGTTACAGTGGGTGTGGGTGCTACGGATCACTACGGGTGATTGCAATCTGATGCGGTTGAGGACAGAGGGATGCGAACTGGTGCGGTCAGTTGCGGTGTCAGCGGTCGATTACGGTTGTAGCGGGCGAGTGCGGGTGCAGCGGACAATTACGGCTGCAGCATGTCTACGATTGCGGTGTGGTGGTCAGTTGCGATGTCAATGGTCGATGGTGGTTGATGGCTGAGTGGGGGCTGTTGCATTCTTCACGGTTGCAGGGTGGAGGCAGGGATGTTTGCGAAGATGTTGTGGGGATGCTTGAATGTCGATGGTATGCGGTCAGTTGCGATCGGCGGTTCGGGAGAATGGTCGATTGCGATGTCAGCAGTCGATGGCAGTTGTAATGAGGATGAATGCGGTCGGAAAGCAAGGGGACTGTGGTTGAGGGTGGGTAGGATGGTGGACGGAAATGGCAAGTGAATACGGTATCTGTTCGATGGCTATGGTGCAAAGAGTAAAGCAATGGGGATTTTGTTGAATGTATTCCCTACGGCTCAATGCAGTTCTCACGGTGCAGAGCGATCACTACGGTGCAATGCGATTGTTATGGCTGGAAGGTGGGTGTAATGATTGTAGTGTGTTTGATTATGGTCTCAATGGTTCAAGGGTCAGTTGAGATCTGAGATCATCCGTCGGTTGAGAACTGACGTGAGGGCGTCGGTCGAGATCTGACGCAAGGTCATCGGTTGAGATCTGACGCGAGGAGATTTGACAGTGGTTGTCGGTTGAGATGTGATAGTGGCCGTCAGTTGAGATTTTACTGAATGGCCGTCAGTTGAGATTTGAGAGAGGGCACTGTCGGTCGAGATCTGACAGTGGTCATCGGTTGAGATTGGAAGTAGATCCCGTCGGTTGAGATCTGAGCAACTTCTGTCGGTTGAGATCTGACTGATGGGCGTCGGTTGAGATCTGACACTGGTTGTCGGTTGAGATTGGACAGTGTGTGTCGGTTGAGATTGGAAGTGGATCCCATCGGTTGAGATCTGAACGCCTTCTGTCGGTTGAGATCTGACTGATGGGCATCGGTCGAGGTTCCAAAAAAAAGGCTTTGGTTGGTATCTAACGCATGGTCGTCGGTCGAGATTGGAATGAGGCCGTCGGTTGAGATCTGATGGAGTACCGTCGATTGAGATCTGAGTGGAAACCGTCGGTCGATTTGATTAAGGGCTGTCGGTCGAGATTCAGGCAGCTCGTCAGTCGAGATCTGAACGATTGGCTTCGGGCCCCGGTTGAGATATGAAGGATTGGCTCGGGCTCCGATTGAGATATGAAGGATTGGCTCGAACTCCGGTTTGAGATTTTGGAAGCGGATCCCATCGGTTGAGATCCGAGCGACTTCCGTCGGTTGAGATCTGATTGATGGAAGTCGATCGAAGTTTTAGAAAAAGGCTTCGGTTGAGATCTAACGCATGGCCGTCGGTCGAGATTGGAATGAGGCCGTCGGTTGAGATCTGATAAAGTACCGTCGGTCAAGATCTGAGTGGAAACCGTTGGTTGCGATTCAATAAAATGCATCGGTTGAGATCGGACACAAGCTATCCGGTTGAGATTTCAACACATGGGGGCTCCGGTTGAGATGTGATCATGAGGGAACGAGCGGAGGGTGGACAAGGTTGCGGGTTTCTGATGTAGAAGGTGTTGGTGTTCAATGGGCAATGGTGCCAAATGTTTACACAAATGTTTACAGATCCCCTGATCCAGAAGATATGTTTACTACGGTTCTTTTGATCCTTGGTTACAGCTTCTATGGCTTGGTATTCTGCTTGTTACCAGGCTTCAGGGCATTCGTTATATGTGTTCTTGATATTACAATGCCAAACCAGGCAGAAGGGAACAAATTCTCGTTGTAGTATAGTTTTTTGTCATGCGTGTCAGAGGACTACTCAGGGTCGTCTCTCTTGAACGCACTCACATTCTAACAGAGATGCAAGCCAAGAACGCTCATTCACAGATTAGAGTGCAGCCCAAATGAAATTCTGAAGATTCTACAGCTACCTACTCTTAAAAATGAACTGAATCAGACCCTAAGCATTACTAAACTGAGTTACACTTGCATTAATTGACAAAACAAGAAACAAGAACCAATCTACAGCATGTTAGAAGTCCAAGAATCAAGAAACCAACCAGTCTTTTGATTCTTGGACATCCCAAGAACATAAAAAACTGGATTGTCAAAGAATATGCAAGATTTACACCACAGATCCAGCCTATTTAGTTTACCTGAATGTTGGTTCCTACATTAATCCACAAACAAGAAAAGAAACTAATCCACTTTACGAAAGCAACAATTCTAATCCACTCTACAATCCACAATCACACACAAAAGGAGGGAAGGGCAAGATCATAAATGCATCACTCAAGAGACAAGAATGATCAAGGAGCTCAATGGATGCACCAAACTCATGAAGGCTCTTCTCATTTCAGCATGGAGTTGATACAATTCACAAAAAGCTCCTCTTCACAAAGAGGAAGTCTCTTAAATAAGCAAGAGAGCTCCTTAGGTGGCATCCTAGTGGAATTTCCAAATTTCACAAATTACAAGTGGAATAATGCTCTCCACTAGAGGTCACCATCAAAAGGTGGCTCACTCTACTCTCTTTGAGAGGGGTCTACTTGCATTTATTACATTTGCCTAGAAATACTAGTTCCTACATGGTCATTCCATCTTTCGGGATTCACCATGAGGCTTACACAGTTATGGCTTATTATTACTAACTAGCATTTCTCGGCTCTCATACTCGGCTCTTAGTCTTTGTTTGTCTCGTCTTCTCAGAGACCTCCTTGGTCTAAGGTGAGAGGTGCTCTTGAGTTGCTCTGTCCGAGTATCTTGGGGATTCGTCAGAATCAACCAACAACAATAGTAGTCTAATGGAGAAATGTTTGGCAATAGGGCTGAAGGTCTCTGAATAATCAACATATGGGATTTGTAAAAATCTCTTTGCCATGAGTCTAGCTTTCCTTTTATCAATGCTACCATTTTCCTTTTGCATTTGATTCGAAATACTCACTTACAATTGATAATATTTTGTGTAGCAGGTTCCTCTACGACTGTCCAGCAGGTAAATGACTTTTTATGATTTTTCCATAGCTTATTTTTATAAATCCACATCTGGTAGCTCCATGGGCTTTATGGTAGTCGTAATCTCTCTTGAAACAAAATTTGTAGATTCATTTACAAATCTTGTTGGTAAAGTTCTCATCTTTGTAGATCTTGTAGAGATTTTAGGTGCAAACACGCCTTATTGAGATTGCAAACAGGTCCTATCAAAAGTCTAATTTATTTCAAGATCTGGGTTAGGCAGTTGGGGTGCTAACATGTTAAAAGTAGAAACATCAACTAAAGTTTGATCGTTTCCCTTCACATCCAATTGATCTTCTAAGAAAATCACATCCCTCTCACAAACTCATAATTTACAAGGTCATATAGTTTATAGGCTTTTTACTTTGAGGGGTAAGCAACAAATATAGACTTGATGCTCTATGCATCATTGTTTTTTTTCTGAGCTCCTTTGGTACTTGAGCAAATGACATACAACCAAAGACTCTTAGATTATATAAGAAATGTCTACTTTCTTTCTATGTTTCATGTAAAGTCTTATTGGACAAGCTTTTAGTAATCCATCTATTTTGAATATAAGATGTTGTAGCATTAGCCTTTGTCCAAAAAATTTAGGGTAATGATGCATGTGCCAACATTTCTTTGGCACTTTCAACCAATGTCATGTTTTTTCTCTCTATTATGCCATTTGATTGAGGTGAATAAAAAGTTGTTAGTCGTAGTTGAATCTCATGACTTTGATGGAAATCAATAGATTCATTGGAGATGTACTCACCTCCTTCATCAGTCCTTAAGGCCTATAACTTCTATTTTGTCTCAACTTTTTGCTTGTAGATCTTGATATATTTTAGGTCTTCAAACTTTTGCTTTCAAAACAGACTACAGATCTTTTTGAAAAATCATCAATGAAGGTTAAAAGAAATTTCACTATCCTTAAAGAGGATGTGTACATTGGGCCACACAAGTTGTTGTGCACTATGTCTAACAACCTATTAAAACATGAACATGATCTGACTTGAAAGGTTTCCTAGCACGCTTCTCTAAAATACAATTCACAAATAAGGTGTTTTGAACTACTAGAATAATCTACATCACATACTAGATTTTGTTTTGACCTGGAGGGAGATCTTGCATGTGCTCTATTTCGAGGATGAATTTTCTTTCTTGATAAAAATTAATAATGGCACAAAGGCCTGCAATGAAACAAAGGGGAGGGTTGGCAAAAACATCACAAAATTAGCCAAAGTCCTTTACTTGTATGAAACTAGTGAGGACTACAAAAACAAAAAAAAAATTTGTGATCCTTAGCTAATCTAATGACATAATGAAAGAGTAACGGGAGGTTGCCATCTAGTCTTTTGACATGGAAAATGTTGAATTTCACACGTGCGGGAGTTCCCAAAAGTGTGTTATTGATCTACTAAGACTTTGTGATTGCACATAGATCACACATAGATTGAAAACCAAGATCTATTCCATAAAGCTAAGGCAAGAGCACATTCTACATGCATAAATCATCAAGACAAGTACATTCACACATGTGGATACTTGTACATTCTACATTCACACATGTGGATACTTGTACAATTAAAAACTAAGTGTGGAAATGCCCTCCTCTCAGGTAGAGAGAGAATCCAAGTGAGAAAACTCGGCTAGAGAGAGAAACCAAAATATTGTAGAAATCTCATAACTCCAACAACTTGCAATACAAGTAGATTGATCTCCTATATGTAGCTACTCAAGGTAGAGGGGAGTGTAAGTTGATTGGACCCTTTCTTTCCCTCCTCAAAATTCTATTGGTTGAGTGATGGACCATTTTGATAGATTTCTAGCTTTCTATTGGTCACCAACTCTCATGCCAACACATGGAGATGTGTCACTCACCAAATCTAATCTTGACACATGTAAGTGGCCTAACCAAACTCGAGCTATATCACTTTTGACTTTTGGCCTAATCATAATTTGACATGCGTACTTGCACAAATTGGCTACTACCAAAAATGGCCTAATCAACAACTAACATGTGTATGGTCTCTACTAAAGTTTGAGTACCCCTAAATCAACATGACTAACATGATTTTGACTATTTTCCACACGTGGGAACATGCTCCACACGTGTGAGATTTACACATGAACTAGAAATATAAGATAACCAGGCTAGATTTTGCCAATTTTTCATAGAAAATGGCAAAGAGACTTTTTCTTAGAAACTCTTACGATTTTTTCTTTTTCTACTTCACCTAAATTTCTAAATCTTAAATTTAAAGATTTATTGATTTGTTTTTAAATGTTTCAATTTGCAAATATTATAAACTTGATGAGTGATACAAAATATTGTGAAAATCATGCAATCAGATCATTAAAATTACAAAAATTGAAAATGTGCAATTTACTAATGTGAATAATAATTGTTTAAATAGATAAATTCAAAATTTTGCAAAATATGCAATTTGAAAAATATAGACATGTTTTTGAAAACTTGTTTGTAATTCAATCTTATCATTTTAGCATTTAAAAAAATATTACAAAATACAAAATTTAAATAAGACTCGGTTCTTTAAGTATATACAATACCAATCGTGTTAAATAACACAAAAATATTTAAAATTGTTTTTCTAGAAAGACATCATTTTAATAAATATCTTTCAGCTACAATAAAAAAAAATTAACTAAATCACTTGGATTGAGAGTAGCTACTTTGCCACTGTTTGTATCTATTGTAGCATCTGTTGAGTCTTGAGTAATTACATTTGTAATAACATTATACTCTTGTTTTTCACAACTTTTGCTAAATTATCCTCATCGTCAACAATTTTATTAGCATGTACATGGCCGAGGACATTGTTGTTTCTCTAATATTTTTTGTTTTCCTGAATTGTTCATGTCATTTTAGCAACATCTATTGAAGATGACTCTAAGGAAATAGCCATACTAGATAAATGTAAAGAACATTGTTGAGAAGAAACCTTTGATTTATGTTGTGGGCCTTGGTCTTTTTTTGTCATTTTTTAAATCCCCTTCTACCAACTTTAGATTGGTCAAGATCTTCTTGGGATATTCTTGGGAGCTATGTTTTCTCTTTGGTGTGAACTTAAGAAGAGCCCCTTTGGAGAAATCTATCTTTAACCTATGTAGTCTTTTGTGTTGAGAAGGCTTTGCCTAAAATTACAACATGAGATTTCAACTTTAAGGCTTTTGGCACCACAAGACTTTCACCATTTGAGAGGGCCTCACAAGCAATTAAAATTGCTTTTTAAGAAGTGTAGAAAACAATTATTATCAAAGGTATGTTAAGCATGGAAAGAAAGAAGTTCGATTTAAAATATGAGAAAAAAATTGAAAATAACCTCACCGTTGCTTTAAGTGCCTCATCAGGAAAATTCCTCACGTAAACGTGCTCATAAAATTGAAACTTTAGTAACCCATTTTCCAAAATGTGCATATAAGTCTTTTTGTCAAGGGCCTTCATAGGAAAATATGTGAAGCCATCATCTTCATCATTCACCACGACCTTGTGAACCATGTAACCTTTCACATAACCTTGTAAAGGTAGACGACATTTTGAATTTCATTTATTTGTTCTCAATTTCTTACATCAAGCATAGAAAAAGTGCTTTGAGTTTCCTCTAAATTATTTGGGTCTCATCATCAATGGGATGGATAAAAATCCAAAGGACAAAAGGAAACGTTCAACAAAAAATCAATTAAGAATTGATGATGTAAATCTCCAAGATGTGGATGTGTTTGTTTTTAATTTTGTGTTGACAATGAAAAAAAAGATTGTTTTACAAGACCATCTTGGATTAAGTGCACAACCAGCATCTTCTACTTGGCAACAACAAAGCAAAGCCGCAATGCAAAAAAATTTGTCAACATTGGATGTTGACTCAGATGAGAATGTACCAGTAGACTCTAATCAAGAAGACAAGCTATCAACTTAATCAATTAAAAAGATAAGAGCCTTGACAATATATCAGTCACTAAATTGAGAAGAGTTAGTAAACTCCTTGGAATTTGAATTATAAAAGAACAATATTAAAAATAACTCAAGTGTTTTAAAAATTTGTGGATTCAGCATAACCTCCATAGTAGTGGATAGGCTAACAAAAGCACTCGATAAAAATGACTTCTTTGATTGGGGACAAGCAAGGTTCAGGCGAATGGAAGAATGTGTTGGCCACATAGTCTCTCTACAAGAGTTCATTTCTTGCGTAGGCACAATTTAAAGAAACCAACCTTTTGGTGCTCATTGACTTTCATAAGGCGTATGATCTGCAAGTTGATAGTAACTAGGGTAGTGCTCAAGAAACATTTTTTGAGTTATCCTCAAAACAAATCTACACATTTTAAAGCTTCTCGATTTTTTTGAGGACTATTACTCATAAAAAGTTTTATAGCCTTATATAAAAAATCATCAAAATCTTTGTGATACCGATTTTCCAAAAATAATGACAATTTAATTCTTATACTTTGCCAGGTTTCCAGAGCACTAAGCTGGGGTATGTGGAGGAATGCTTAAAATTTTCCAGTCATTATACGATTCCTCACAAGTTAGGATAAGTGTAAACAACCAGATTTTTGAATCGATTTTAGTGCTAAGGGCTGTAAGACAAGGTTGCCCAATCTTACCCATCCTATATAACATTTTCATTAACGACATTGTGGATGGAAGTAAACTAGTGGGCATGCAGATACCTGGAATGGGAAAGCACCTGTAGGCTCTTTTGAGTTATCCTCAAAAAACTTGGATTTTATAAAACTTCTCATTTTTTTGAAGACTTATAATCATAATTATATGCTTGTATAAAAAATCGTCAAACATTTCATAATATTGGTTTTTGAGAAAATTTATTAGTTCCATTCCTATACTTTGCCGGTTTTCCTGAGTACTAGCATAGGGAATCAAGGCAAAGCAAAAAGTGCTAAAGGCATTAGATTAGCAACAAAGGTGGGAAAACAAATGGGCTCAAGATACATGGTGAACACAATTTGTTGGGCTCAAAATGTATGGTGAACACAATTCTATCAAAACCAGAAGACACATAACGAGGGAGGATTTCAAACAAAGTCAACCATGGACTCAAATTATTGGCACTTCTGAGGATGGGGGTGCGTAACCAGCTATAAGATTCAGGCTTGCACATCTGGGACACTTGTGTACTATGTAAAGATGACAAACAATGAGACAAAGTGGAGCACTTAATCATGACATGTGTTGCAGTAGTTGAACCACGAAGAAGACTCTTACTCTGCCATACAGTAGTGGACAACATAACACAAACTCGAAATAGAATCAGACAACTAGTGTGGTCTATCCTATTTTATTTGGAGGAAAGTCAATGGGGCAAGAATGTCAATGTGGAATAGGGACCCAGGGAGGAAGGTCCGAGGTGGGGGTACCTTGTATCTAAGAGGCACACAAGCGTTTGGGCCCGGCGTGCTGTGAGCCACATTATTTTTTTTTAAAGGGTTGTCCGAAGCGCCACGTCACTAGGCAACCAGAAGATTATCCCATAATCATCTGTGGGAGCTTGTTGGGAGGCCATATATATGCAAACTTGCATATTACCTCACATGAGCGGGTGCCCTAGACGGGGCACCGATGCCGGTGCCCAAAACCAGGTGGCGAACCTGCCCCAGAGCCTCTTGCGCTGCCTGACGCCCAGGGGCATGCTGTCTGGGAGCCTATCGCGCTGCTCGGCACCCAGGGCCGCTGCCCGAGAGGCTTGGCTCGTTGTGCCCCCGTTGAGCGGCTGCCCGGGATCACGCGGGTACGGGCGCCCGTGAGGCCATTTTTTGAGGCGTCGGTCTGTTCGAGCAGGCCGAGAACCAGGCATCACATGGCCCCTCCTGATTGCGCTGGGGCCAAAGGCACCACACGTGTGTGTGCATGCGTTGAAACCCCATCGGTGGGGGTATGCATAGATAGGCATTATTCCTTGCAAAAGTCATTCCCACGCTAATAAATGAGAATGGCATTGATACATAGCAACTCCTCAAATGAATCTTGAGGAAGAATGTCTTTTTGTTAAGATGACTACAATAGACTAAGAAAGAAATAAAATATTCACCTGCATTTAGATAAGTCAATGAAAGCTCACCATCATATGAGTGATCCATCCAAGTGCTTGCTCAAATGGTTGTTTGCTACCTTGCTCATGCTCGCTAGAGATCTATATTCGATTCATGTATGAATTCTATCGCTTAAGTATGATATTGCATTCTCTTGTGATATACTTGAATACTCAAGAAATCACCATTATGATATGTGATGTGCCATTGTGATGCTCTTCATTCCAAAGGTTGAGATATAGTGCACCCTGGATAAATGTTAGGCTTCGGGAGTAATAAAAAGTTAACTAATATAGAGGGTTAACACTATAACAGATAAATAGGGTGGGAAAAAAAAAATTAACATATTTCAAGGGAACATATATCCAGGGAGTTAGATAAAGAATGCAAACATTTATGGAGGGAATCAAACAAAAATGTGACTCCAGCGTACTACAGACAATAATGCGCTGGAAGGGAGATGAGCACATCCTGCACTGACGGCTGGGGCTTGGGCTAGCCTCTAACGGCTGGGGCTTGGGCTAGCAAAACGCCCTAAAAGAAATGTGCCCTAAAAACCCAAATTGTTGGACATAGCCCTCCCCTATCTGTAAAATAACATTTAACTAGGTCAATTTCTTGAAGTCGAGAGTAATTTATGTTAACAAATAACAGTTAACATTTGTACTGTGTTAAGTCCTTGGGAGTAGCCAAAAATTAACTAACACCTAGGGTTAACATACATAGATGTACCATATATAGAGGGTTCACTATAGTAGTGAAGATCACCAGCTTTGGAGAGAGAAGACCTTGTTCAAGTTAACCAATTTGATGTGTCATGATGCTGGTCCTACTCCTGAATTAGATCTCTTCATTTGCTTATTCTCAAGCAACATACACAAGATGATGCTCTGCAGAAATATGCATCTTGTTATCTCTTCATTTGCTTACTATGATGATGCTCTGCAGAAATATGCATCTTGGTTTCCAAGGGTTGGGACCAAACAAACTTTGTATGCCAAGCTGACCAGCTCAGCCAACCCCGTTGGATGATGTTCTGCAAAAACATGGCACTACAAAAAAGAATCCAATAGTTATTTTGCAATGATTCTGGATATGTATGTAACTTCGTGCTGAAAGTCTGATCAATAATGCCTCAAACTGTACATTGATGGACAATCCCAAAGAGGGGTTAACCAGTAACACAGTAGCCTGCTATCAAACGAATATGGCCAACGCTTCACAAACAAAGACTGTGTAGCCTGGATCAAAATTAACCTACTGGCTTCCTAATCTGGTCCCAGTTGCTGATAAGTTGTGCAGGTTAGACGCGTATCAGACGCAAGAGGATGATAATAAATATATCCGTCGTGAGCTCCTACTCCTCACAATAATTGATAAGCTTGCACCATCGCTTTGAGAATTTAAATCGGAGGAACACTGAGTACAAATCCTGATTGTGTGCGTTCATATACAGCTGAAGCAAAAGCAATTGGTTGACATGGCATTTCTCCATTTTGGTTCAACTCAGAGATAGATCATGCATGTCCCCGCCCACCTCAAAGACACACACACAGTCAATCGACAACCCATCCCAGCCCACGCCAACTAGAACGGATGCCTGACTTCTCATAACCCTCGAGTGGAGAGAGAGCTTCAACCGCGGAGAGCAAGCACATCAACCTACTCAAAAATCCCTTACTTTTAATTATATTTAATAAGATGGAAGTGGACCCTCCCATGCACACTAATTTAGGCGGGATAATCCTCACAAACAAGCATGCGACATGAGAAAGACCCATGAGAAATGTGGGTTTTGAAAAAACAATAAAAGATGGATGAACTTGTTAACAAGCATAATAGTTGTGTATGAAGCTAAAATTGAGTCAAAGAATATCTTGAATGATAAAAGACAAGCACTTTTTTTTTATGAAAGACAATTTGTACTATGGAATGGGTCGGGCACATGCCATCCTGCACAGTAAGGATTTCCATAAATTTTTAATCGGCCCATTCCATTGAGTAATGGATTCTTTGACTTTTCCACATGTCCTTTATAAAGCATAATTAACACTTTGACTTTTTTTTACCAGTCAAAAACTGCCACATGCCGGCTGACGCGTGAGGACTGATGCGGACTGGCGTGCAGGTTGGAATGGACGTCAGATTTTTTTTGAAAAAACAGTGACACATTCTGCTTTTTAAGGAGCCCAAAAAATGGGCAGAATATGCACAAAGAATCCATTACGTGATGTGAATAATGACAAATATTGTTTTGTGACATAACATAAGTTAATTAATGTCACTATTTGCATTTTTTTTTTCATCATTATAATATTGTCTTTATTAATAAGATTTGAATATGCATGTGGTGATGGAAATAGTACCACTAGGTGTCGGTTGTTGCTAATTTTAAACGACAAAACCTAGTATTTGTAATTTATTTCTAAACACACCAGTCTAACACACAAAGTTAATGTTGCTGATAAATGTTTTTTTTTTTTCTGTTTCTATGAAGTGTTGCTCAACACAATAAACACTTGAGTGCTTGACAATTTATAATGTTGGTAAAAAAATCACTAATTTTCAACATTTTGCATGACATTGGGAAATGTTATAAATTCTGTTGCAACAATGGAATGGTCGAGTGCACGACAATATATAATATCACTCTATCATCACAATTATAGTGACATTACTACAGTGTCACTGAGTGATGATCCACAATCCTAAACTAGTGACAATATTAAACATCCTTCTATGACGGTTGGTCGAACTCATCGCTAATTTAAAATTTATTATCCACGATTCACGAATTATAAAAAAAATTAGGCCCCGATGGGTGCTCATTGGATTCTAGGTTTTCTCAAAATATGTGAGTACAAAAGATGTTTTCTTTGTGTGTCTTTGCTAATATATTTTTTATAAGGGACGCACAAGAAGATGTACCAAAATATGTGAGAAAAGCAAAGTTTGTACCTTCCACGACCTACTTACCCTTCTCATCATACGTAAGTCTAGATTGATTTTGCCTTTGCCTTGAGGATTTTCTTGGAACTTGACTTGGAGAGAATCTCCACCATCATCATCCAAAAATCCACCTTCATCACCATAAAAAACGTTAGTTCATCATCAGAAACAACATCAAGCTTATCCACATTTTTCTCTTCAAAGACAACATCCATAGAAATGTGAACTTTCTTTGAGTTAGGAATGTAAATTCTATAATCTTCCCTTACTTCACTATAGCCAACAAAGATCCCCTTCAAGGATTTAAAAGATGAGTTGACATAGCAAGTACCACCAAAGATCTTCAAATGCTTGATACTTGGCTTCTTACCAAAAAGAATCTCGAAATGAACTCTTATCGTCCAAATCTTCATTTGACCACCTAATGCAAACAAAGTTAGCACACGTCAAAGCTTCACCCAAAAAGACTTAGGAAGATTTGCATTCACCCTCATGGATTTAGCTCTCTCACAAAGATTTCTCTTCCTCTCTTCCACTCGATGTGGAACATTTGAATTTGAAAGCTCCCTCTGGGAACTTGTTGAAAGGTCTTCATCTCCATTTGTCAACTTTAGGCACTTGACCTTCATGTTGAATTGACTCTCCATAGCATTCTTGAACTTGAGAAACATATCAAGGACCTCATTCTTACTCTTTAGAAGATAAATCCAACAATATCTACTAAAGTCATCAATGCCAGTCACATACATCTTTGCTCCTCCATTACTCAAAGCAATAGTACAATGCACATTCAAATGTACTAAATGAAAAGGCATCTTAGATCTAGAATAAGATAACCTATGTGACTTTGACATTGAATAAAGCTCACAAAGTTGCTCCTTTGTCATCAAACCACCATGGTCAGAAATAACAGATCCATCAAGTTTGTAGAACTCACCTTGTCTCTTGCCCTTGGAGTTAGAAATCAGTTTTGATCTGATTCATTAGTATAAGCTCTAAATGTGATGATGTAATTAGTGTACAGTTTATTTGGTTTACTGTATATGGTTGTGATCGGGACGTGACCCGTTAGGATATATTGATCGGGCACTGATCTCGTAGATGGCTACTTGGGTTAGCCGGGTAGCCACACATAGGAAGAATTAGCCTGTACATAGTTATTTATAGTACTTGCTATACTTGGGGGCATGTCCCAAGTTTGTCGGTCGAATTTGGTCATATTGGGCCCGACCTTAGTTTGACAGGTGGTAGGCCAATTTTAGGACACCTGCCTTTTCATGCAGTTTAGGTGATTGTGTGATGTGATCTGCATACTGCACTAGATTCTATCTGAATTTCAACTTGGTATCAGAGTGTCAGGGTGATGCAGGTATGCACGATCCGGTGGAGCTATGGGATAGCGTCTTTCACCAAGAAAAATAGCACTCAAAGCGTCTCAAGAGAGAGGACTCCATACGGGGGGGTATAGGCAGTCCGGATGGTAGGAGACAGCAAAGTTCCTTCGATCGAAGCTTCGGGGAAGATCAGAACGATAGTCATAGGTGGATTCTGATGAGAATTCACGGAGAAACTTGTAGTTTCGGTGGTTTCGGGAAAACTATCAATGGTGGCTTCATATTTCACTGTGTGGACAGCCGTTTGGCGTAACGGGGCTTGCATGGGTATGCAAAGAGCAGTGAGGGAGAGCCATAACAATTTACAGGATGCAATTTGGCTGAAAACGGAGAAATTTGAGAAATTTCCAGTTTCGGGGGTGTTGACAAATTTTTGGAAAAATCGGCTTGTTTGGAGTCAATACCGCATCAATTGAAGAACTATAAATTGGATCAGATCACTAGAGGAAGGGCGACCTCAGTCAGGTGATGAGCTACAAGAAGAACCATTGGAAAATGTGGAAAAATGCCCAAAATATCCTTCTCTTCAAAGTTGCTAGGGTTTACAGGAGGAAAACCATGGATCTTTCTCTGTCAGAAGTGTTTTGATGATCTGTAAACTGGTAAGGATGGGCGTTAGGATAGGGTGACCCTGACTGCAGCTGGCCGTGGAGTGTCGTGGATCAGCCAGGGAGCTGTAGTAGTTTGAATGGAGCGGCAGCCTTAGCCACAAGCTTAAAGCTTCAAGCGAAGAAGGTGCGAAGAGAGAGACGCGTGAGACAGCTCGTGCGCTGCCCGTGAGGTGCACTTTGTGTATGTAGGGGTATCGCGGCTGGAATGAACTATTTTGGCACACAAAAGAGATTACCACCACTAGATTATTCCCTACGCAGATCGATGGTTAGAATGTGAGTTCGAGGAACTCATGGGAGCCGTCGGATGGAGGCCAAGCCATGGGATGGGCTTTAAATGGGCCTTTGAAGAATTGAAGGCCATTTTTGAAGGTTTTTCATTAGAAATCTTCATGTAAAATTCCAATGAAGGGACCTGAAGTCCATAATGGACTTCACTTCATTAAAAATCTTCATTATGAAGAACCAGTTCATTTTTGCAAGGCATTTTGGTTATGGGCTATCTTTAGCTAGAAAGCACCTATTTGGGCCATTCTTGGGCCAAAATGACCCTTGAAATTGGCTGCTCAGAGCCAGCGGATAGAGCGACATCACATAGTAGAGAGAAATGCATTTCAGGGTGTTTTCGTCACCATTCTATCGAGCGGAGTGCAGGTGACCGAGTGATGGGCTACATTCGCTATTTGGGTAGCGTAGGGCCAAATTTGGGGCAATTTTTGGCTGGTGAAACCTGCTACAAGGTGGTACAATGAGGCATTATCGCTTCAAAATCATTACTACTTACTCTTGACAGGATAACAAGGTGTTTGGAAGTGATAAATGTGAATGGTAGCAGAATTGTGTGGAGAAAGCTAGTATTGGCGACGGAAGTGCAGTTTGGCGGCGTGACTACTCATCATTGGCGACAATTTTGAGAGGGCAAGCAATCGCAGGTGAGAGGTAGGCATGGTATGCTGGTTATAGGTGAAAAATTCTTGTGATCAGGTTCAACTCTTGGAGTTCGAACCAACCAACGTCAAGTGGCGTTTTGGGAGAACGCTCTCACATGCATGATCGGCAATGGCATTGTTGAGTCAGGTGATAGCTACATTGACACACGCATCTGTAGCTTGGAAATTTCTTGTTCGGAGGGAAATATGGGCTAGCTTGGAGGCACACATATTTTGGCAGTCACAGGTGATGGAAGTGCGAGGTGGTGTCAGTTGAAAGCCATTGGGCAAGATAGCAAACTTGCATTGGACGAGCTGTGTGTGGGACACACAGAGGATGAAAAATGGGTCAATAATCACACTCTGGATGCTCTTGGCGAGTGGTGAGTGTGATGATTTTGCAGTTTTGCAGTCAGTAAGTCAATTCTGATCAAGTCATTGTAGCTGTGGAGCAGTGTATCAGGTTTGTCATCGAAGAGATACACTTCAATTGCCAGTTTGGATAAGTCAAGTCAATTTGCCATATCAGTATTGCATCAGGGATGCAGATTTCAATGATGCCAGAGGGTGTAGATCATTTGGTTTGGGCCATAAAAGATCTCACAGGTCCACTTGGAGGGATATTGGCATGCACAATCATGTGAGAGACTTGATGGTGGCTTTGGAGTTCACATCTCAATGTATTCTCAAGGAGTGGCTTGGAACCATTCACAGGAGCAGCTTTGAGCTAGTTTGGGGGAATACATGTGGGCACTACAGGGTAGATGCTTAGACCTTTGTGATCAGGAACGGCATTGGGATACCTGGTAGGGATAGCATTGCAGGATGACATGGGATGGTCATCAAGGGGCAACTATTTCATATTGGACTTGAGTCATTGGCATGGACAGGACTTACGGGGTGATTCATGATGGAATCAGGTAGCTGCAAACGCAAATGGACAAAGCGTGAAGCTTTGGGAGCCAGCTCTAGATTGGAGAGCTGATGGAGATCGCACGATTGGGTGTGATCGAAGGGCAAACACTATGATGGGTGTTTTGCTAGCGATCTACTAGAGGGGACACTGATGGTGAGGACTTCAAGGTGTGCTCATTTGGGAGTACAGGATAACATTACAACAGGGGGCCAGTTTTGGACATTGGCATCAATGGGAAGACATCTACCATCATGGGTGTGGATAAGTTATCTATAGCTTTCATGCATTTGGCTGTATTTGCAGGAGTCTAGGCTTGGCACAAGTGTTGGAATATCCATGGTGCAGATTCTCAGGTGGTGAGATCATGGATAAGCCTAGAGGAAGTCACTAAGAGCCATATACCTCAATACGATCAGGGAAACAACAGTCTTGGGAACCGTGAGCGGCGACTCAGGGATATGCTTGCATTGGCATGGTGTCGGGTGGCACATAGCCAGGGAGAGCTAGCAAATGCTAGGAGCCAGGTGGAGTAGGTGATGCTTTGGAGTTCGGCTTGTCTAGCAGGATGGTGACCAGGATCAGAGACATCAGGTGAGCATAGTATGTGGATGGCGAGTCCATTGGGGTGGCACTCAGGGAGATGCTACAGTTGCTCAGGTATGATATGTCATTTGATGTATGGACGATGTTCTTCAGCTGGTGCATCATGTGGTGACCTAGGATGGGTCAAGCCTACTTGGAGGTAGGTGCCATGGAGTGTACCCAGTGTGGTACATATCTTGAGGGCATGGAGTGCATTACGGGGTGATGTGGACCTAGCATGCCCATGGTTTCATATAACCATGCAGGGATGGAAATGGTTGCTCAGGGAGTGACAGTTGATACTTTGGCGAGTGATCAGGTGTGCTGCATGGTTATATGCACAGTGATCTCTAGGTTGGCATCACATGTTGTTTCTATCCATCATTATTTGGTAAGCAAGATGCAGTTTTTGGTTAGATCCAGTTGGAGTCTAGTTGCACTACAGGTGGACAGATTCTTGGGGAGCTATCAACGGATAATGGATACTTGATGATCAGATGGTACAGGGTACAAGGTTCTGGAGCTATCCTACCTGATATGCTATGGATCGTGGGTGAGTTATTCATCACGATAGTGGATCTAGAGTGAATTTGCTTTGGTTTGGTTGACATGATGGATACATTGGGGAAATAGGCTCCTTGGTGGGAGGCCTATGTACTGGTCAAATCAGAGTTGGCAACGTCAAGCATGGAGAGTTGAACCTACATGGGATGTAGGACAGGCAGATCATCATCAGTATCTCTGGAAGATAGGCGAACTACTCCGATATAGCCTATGGTGAGGTTTGTGTACATTCATTCATTGAGTCCTTGGTAGACTCTTGTGCTTGGAGCATGAAGAATGGATGAGGATCAGTTTTCAGGACTTATTGGACAGTTGGATATGCTTGGACGTGAGAGCATCTTGGTACAGGAGCAGGCCATGGTTGAGGACCTGATTTGGTGACCAGTGGTGTAGCAGCGGATCTACAGGTGGCACAGGTGTTGGTACGACAGGAGACCACTTATGGACAGGGCTTGGTCATGTATTTGACGATATATCATTCGTGTCAGTTTGCATGAGTGTGTGTGGGCTTGCATGTCACCTTGTCACGGGAGTTTAGATCTGAGTCGGAGTCGTATGTGGTTGTGCATTTGCTACAGTAAAACAAAGTAGTCATTTTATGCTCTTTGACTTGTCATTATGTCTACTAGTTGTTTATCCGGTGAGGGTATAGTCTTATGGTGGCAGTAAGATTTCCTCAGATTGAGCCTCAGTCGCTCATTTATGTCAGCTTTACAGGTTTGTGCTTGTAAGTGCCTGATAGGATGTCAGCCTAGCTAGATGGAGGATGTAAGTCTCATAGTGGCAGTGGGATTTCCTCAGTTTGCCATGTCGCTCATGTGGTCCACTTGTGCTCAAGTCGGAATGGGGACGAGTCAGTTGGTCGAAAGTATGGTAGACTCTCTGTATGAGCATTGTGTTTGCATGATACTTTGTGAGTCAAACCTGGTGGTTTGTTGGTGTGCTTGAGTGTGAGTCAAGTACAGAGTAGCAGGACATGCATAACATCTTTTGGACACTCCAGACATTGCTACAAATTATTGCTTTTCACTCTTATCACATTTGAGCTTAAGGGAGAGAGTTAGAAATCAGTTCTGATTTGATTCATTAGTATAAGCTCTAAATGTGATGATGTAATTAGTGTACAGTTTATTTGGTTTACTGTATATGACTGTGATCGGGACGTGACCCGTTAGGATATATTGATCGGACACTGATTTCGTGGACGACTACTTGGGTTAGCCGGGTAGCCACACATAGGAAGAATTAGCCTGTACATAGTTATTTACAGTACTTGCTATACTTGGGGGCATGTCCCAAGTTTGTCGGTCGAATTTGGCCATATTGGGCTTGACCTTAGTTTGACAGGTGGTAGGCCAATTTTAGGACACATGCCTTTTCATGCAATTTGTGAATACTCTATATGTACAGTGTTTCTTTGTAATCTAATAACTTTTGTTGTGCCATCTTTGAGAGCTTGTGAGGAGTGGCTATGGTGATTGTGTGATGTGATCTGCATACTGCACTAGATTCTATCGAAATTTCAACTCTTGGCAATCAGGGTTTTATTCTTGCTTATCAAACAAGAATTACCAACAAACTCCACTTAAGCTCTTTTTCAACCATTTGACATACACTAAAAACATTCTTAGTAATGAAAGAGATGAACAACACATTCTCCAATCTTGCATTCTTATTTGTAGATAGGAGAAAAATAGGAATACCCTTGATAACACATGTATCATCATTGGCCATGTTGATGACCTTCTTCTCTTCTTCATAAGTCACGAAAGAAGTGAAGTATTCTTTGCGACAATCCACCATAGATTAATATCCCCATCATTGGTTAGCAAACTAGAAGACATCAAAAGGAATCGCCATCATATTGTTCATCCTCATTAAAAGTGAAATTGCCTTGCTTCTCTCCTTGCTTTCTCTTCCTTTTAAGACATTCACTTGCAAAGTGACCTTGAATTCCACAATAAAATCACTTCAATTTTGATTTGTCCTTTTTACCCTCAAAAGCAAATGTCTCACGTTGATTCAAGCTTGCCTTCTTGAATCCCTTGCCTTTGTCCTTGCCTTTGAATTTTTCCTTTGAGGACAATGCCTCTTCTTCTCACTCCTCCTCTTTGTAACATATGTTCTTTAGCCACTAGACCTCTTGCTAGTCCTTCACACTTGACAATGTGTTTTGTATGGCAAAACTTTGTACAAGATCAATATGGTCATCCAAAAAACCATTGATCATGACTTGAACAAGCTCTACATCTTTAATGCTATCATAAATGCATGCAAGATTATCATTTAAGGCTTTGACTCTTAAAATAAAGGTGACCTTGCAATACTATCTCTCTTGAAACTAGTCAAGTGACACGTAGATTTTGATGAATCTTGATCAACACATGATCAAACACAATAGATTGAACCTAAGATCTGAAAATTAATGACACACACTCAGTTTGGAGAGCTTATTATATTCAATTTTATTGAATCAACAAAAACTATATGCAAAATAATTGACATTCTTAATATTGGAAGACATTTCTTCCCAGGGGAGCAAAGCTCATCCACAAAGAAAAATTTTCATCCAATAAAGGACATTAAACTATCCACATGGGGAGTATAGCTCACTCACCAGTGGAGATTGTCAATTTAGAAACTAGAAACAATAATGAAACTTACACAAACTTTTCAACAAATAAAAAACTTGTTTTGATGAATCACATCAAAAAACATAATTCTATGTCCTTGGAGTATAATTTAACTGAAATGACCTATAAATGGAATATCACATAGACCCAACCACAACACAAACTTAGAAGAGATTTGATCAAAAACAAATGTAGACAAACGCATAAAATCGTGCTAGATGCATAACCAACAATACTACTCTTTTTGGCCGCCTCCTTGCTCTGATACCATGTGAAAATTTAAGATCCAAAATGATCCTAAGTATATATCTATGAAGATGCACAAAAAGAAATGTCAAATTTGTAAACAATTCTACACATAGAGTTTCTAGTTTGATTAAGATCTACATAACATAACTAGATAGAATCAAAAGCTATTCAACACATGAAGAGATCTGATTTAATTTTCTATTAATAGGCCATACAACAACAAGAAATCATTTATTACCACGCTCCAACTACTTACAGCAAGTATTATACTCATAAGTAGAAGAGAACCACAAATAATGAGATAGTATTCACTCCAAGCCTTCCAAAAGTGGAATGTCACTTAGGTTCTACATTCTCCATGACCTACATGCTATTTATAGTTGAAAGTGATGACTCTCTCTTGTTGAAAAATGAAAAATCATCTATCTTGACTTTAGGCTTGTCACAAAGTTTGTTGTTTCATAATGTAAATGCCAAATTTGGCCTGGAAGGAACTCCAACTACATGGGTTCTTCAAGTCTAGTTGGTAATATACAACTTGCATATAGATTGTAGACTTAGAAATGTCATTAGGACTTGTAGAAACTCGTGGCATTTCACATGCAAAGTCCCGCAAAAAGACCTAAGGTCCTTTTATTGACATCTCTATGTGATCATCGGGTTGGACTTACACACGCAAGGTGCCAAATCCCTCTCACTTATTAACTAGGGTTAGGGTTGCCTTGGGAACCACAACCTCCAACAATATCCTCCACCAAAACTGGTGGCGGTCCCACGACACCTGCGAGATGCAGTTATTGTGGGCTTTTATTTGCTTCACGTCGAATCTTTATTAAATGATACTACACCTTCTCCATGAACAATGGTGTGGTTTTTTATGAAGATTGACCTGGTTGCATTGCCTGTGGAACTGGCTGTTCTTCTTCAACTTCAGGGGCTCCATCCTGGTCCATGCCCGAATCCAACCCTGTATCCATAGGTGCATCAGCTTGGTGCGGAGGGGAGAATTGCGGGATGACCGGAACTGAAATTTGAGGCCCAGCTTCCAACACCTGAGCGGCAACCTTTTCAAATGTGTTGATGGTTGCTTTAGCCTTTGCCAACTCAGTTGAAGTTGTGCCTTTGAATCTGTCAAAATGGCCTTGGAATCCTTGAAGAGCCACTTTATAGGTTTCAACCTTTTAAAACAAATACGCGATTTCCGTCGGAGTTACCGGATGATCAAGTATTTGCGTCTGTAGATACGCATCATGCTCAACGGTGGTCGCATCCAATTTACCTTGGAGATGTGTGTGATCTTGTTCAACCATCTGCAGTTGACCCTGGAGCAGCTGCACTTGTTGCTTTGCATCATGCACGGCCCTATCCACTTGATCTTGGGCAGTTGTGAGGGCATTCTGTAGGGAACTGACATAATCCTCAAGGCGATCAGCCAGTTGTTGTGTCGTCTTCTTCTCAGCTTCAGACTTAGCTTCGTGCTGCGCAATCTTCAATTCTTTGTCCAACTGAATGACTTTCTGGTTGATGAGTGTATTCTCAGATCCCATATCTGAGATTTGTTGTTCCATTTCTTTTTTCTTATCTAGCATAGATTGGATCACTTGCGCAAGGCTTGAGACTAAACCGAGAGCATCACTAGAATCTACTGTTGTGGAGGTGGTAGCAGCAGAATGACCTGGTGGTACTGTCCCTGGTTGGCATGGAGCAGGTGCTTGTAACTCTTCTTCTTCAAAGAGGTCTTCTTCTTCATAGCCCTCAGACACTGTGGCGTCGAACTGCTTTGGTGATTTGACAGCTTGCCCCCGAAATTGTGGCTAGTGCTGTTTCAACTTGAGGTTGCTGGTTAATCTGAAAAGAGTCTTCAAAACCAGTAGTAGTATCATGGAACTGTTCGAATCCTCTTCCAAGGAATTGGAGTTCAAAGGGCGCAGGACTCTAGGGCATTACAAAAACTTCTGAGACCCCAAGGGGGTCGAAATCATCGAACATGTCCATGAAATACTGGGTGTTGGGGGAAACATCTCCCATGTGTGGAGGTGAGGCGGCCTGGGAAGCTGTGATGGGAATGGTAGTCCCAATGGTCACAGACTATCCTTGAGAGGAAGCAGAGGCAAGGAAAGCATCAGAGGCGGGGGAAATAGGTAGTTCAATGCGAATAGCAGCAGGGGGTGGAAGCGCAGTTGAAGATGTTTGTCTAGTACGACGTCGTGACGCGGAAGGCGAGTCAGGAATGAAGATCTCGCTGCATGGACAACGTTGACTATGTGAGCTGGATGCCTGTTGAGATGACTCGGCCGATGCTTCTTCATAGATAGAAAGCATGGAATCTATACGAAAACCATGGATTTTATTTTCAAGGTGGGAGGTTGCTAGGAGTGACAACAAAGGGCCAGCACCAAATTGTTGATTGCTATTGCTCTTGATGGCTCGTTTGAGCTCTCCAAAAACGGTCTTGAACCAGTTATATGGTTCCAGAGGTGCCTTGACTATCTTGGCATGAGGCTCAACTATCCTATGCAAAATATGGAAAGTAATACGGTCTTTCCTGAGGTTGCCAACCATCAAAAAATTGTTAAGGAGTTGAGCAGCGGCATGAATGGCCGAATCAGTAATGGCTTCTAGAAGATAATCATCATTAGTCTAGTGCAAATCATTGGTAATGTCAATATAAGGCTTAATAGCTTGTTTGGCTTGCTTATGGTTTGGTGAGGCTTGGGTACCAGATGCTATTTCTATGGCAGCAAGGGCGGTCTCAGTCACACGCACCTTGTGTGTGGCTCCCTGGAAAGTAATGTAAAACTTGGATTTCTTCTCTTTCCAAGTACTGAAGGCAAGTGTGATAAAGTCCATGTTGATTCTCCCTCAGAAGGCTCTCTCATGAATACCCATTGCAATAAGCAGAGGCTCCGCAAGGGTCATCCACTAAGTGACCATGCTTGTGCTAGGAAGGATCATGATATCTGTTGCAGATGGGACATCACGATGGATAGTGTAACGCGGCGACTGAGACGTATCTGTGGAAGACATGATGAAAGATGACAGAAACTGAAAGTAATAGGTGCGAGTGTATATCAGAGAACAGTACAGAAAGTTTTGAAGGCTTAGGACGCTGGAAAAATAGGCAAGAGCTTCGCTAGCACAAGTGAGGAATGAATCGAATTCAGCCAACTTATAGGTGAATTTGGAGGGTCCATTACATAGAATACTAGTTTGGCTGATTAGTTCTGAACAAAAATTTGCAGGCTTGATCAGTACTATGAAAATAGGCTATGAAAATCTCAACAAAGGTTTTTGAGGTTCTGAAGCCATCCGGTGAACGTTTTCCAAGTCTGACAAAGGATGAACCTTCGCCCAAGTACTGTCATAAATGCAACTTTCAGGCTCTGAACCTATAGCCAACCTAATTTTGACATTTTAAGACCATCTAGCATGTCAGCAAAGTTTTTTGAGGAGAGTAAGGTGCTCGGCGAAGGTTCCCAAAATTGCATATTGTTGATCATTCGCCTAACTCAAAAACAGGTACCTTCACCCAAGTCAGTATAGATATATTTGAAGTAGATGTACAATGGTACAATCTGAAAGTTCAGCAAAGGTTTCCCATACTGTATAGGCAACATATGACCGAAACATTAGAATTTTTTTACTTTTGCTCATCAGTCCTTTTTTTTATATATACTGTCTTTTTCAACAAAGTTAACAATTAAGTAGTGAAAACATAAAAATTAAAAACAAATAAAAATCATTTGGATCATGCTTCTTGAACTGGCGGAGTAGGCTGCCAAAACTTGCGTAATCGGTTGCCATTCACAGGAGTATCAGACCGTTTTTCGTCAAAGTGCTCAAGAATCACTGCTCCATAGTTCAAGATTTCCTTCACTTTATACGGGCCTTCACCGGTAAATTTTAATTTTCTCTTGATCAGCTTGGTTTTGTACATTAGTGCGAGATCGTCTGCTTTCAGATCTTTTTTGTCTAATTGACGATCGTGCCATGTCTTACGACGAGCTTTCTCTGCTGCTAACGCATGAACTGCCATCAATCTTATTTCACACAATTTGTGCAATGCTTCATGACGTAGTTGTAAAGACTTATTATCATTTAACCGTTCTATTGCTGCTATGCGTAAAGATGGTATTAAAAATTCAATCAACATGACAACATCTTGACCATAAACCAGTTGAAAGGGTGTTTGATTTGTACTACTTTTGTAAGCAGTTCTGAATGCCCATAATGCTGCATGCAGTTTATGTTCCCAATCAGATCGACTTGCTTCAATTGTTTTCATCATAATAGTGAAGAGAATCTTATTGGAAGATTCAGCTTGGCCATTCCCTCTGGGATAATAAGGAGTACTAAATCTGTGTATAACAAAAAAATCTTCCAGTAAACACTTTATTATTTGATTAACAAAGTGTGTACCCGGGGCACTAACAATTTCGATCAGACATCCAAATCTTATAATAATATTTTCATAAAGAAACTTGGCCGTAGATTTCGCATTAGCAACTTTGACAGCTTTGGCTTCAACCCACTTGGTCATATAATCAGTTGCTACGATAATGTATCTAGCCTGAGATCCTCGCACGGCAGGATGAATAGCACAAACATAATTCAGTTTCCATTTTTCAAATGGCGCTTGTGATAAAACCGAATGTAAAAGTTCATAGTTCTGTCTAGCAGGCCGTCGTGCTCGCTGGCAAACATCACATGTCTGAATATTATTTTCTAGTGTCCTTATGAAGTGTAGGCCACCAACAACCTGATTGCAAAAGTTTGTGAACAATAATATCCATAGAGAAGTGTCCTCCGCCCATGCCATCATGTGAAAACTTGATTAAATCTGATATTTCATGCGGTAAATACATCTACGTAGAATATTGTCTGATCCACGACGATACAATTGTCCTGCAATCAATTGATAAGGTTGAGCTTTATGAATCAATTATCTCTTCTGTACTTTTGTTAAAGAGTCATTCGGTTGTCCTAGCATTAGGTTCTTAGCAATATTCGTTGCCCACTCAGGTATTGCTTCTACATAGAATAATGCAGCATCTGGTAATTCATCATCCACCTCAGTATGAACTGGTGCGGATTCTATTCACGAAATGTGGTCGGTTAGATAATGTTGAAACCACAATTCGAAAGTCAAATTCAGTCAATAGCAGTAACCATCTTGCAATACGCCCAGTATTGCACATCTTGTTTACCAAGTAAAGTAACGGCTGGTGATCTGTATAAGATGCAAAGTGCGTTTCCATGAGGTAATGACGAAATTTTTGTACAAAAAAAATCATGGCTAATGCTTCACGTTCTGTTGTTGAATAGTTCTTCTCCGGATCTATAAGTTGTCTGCTTGCAAATCGTATTGGATAGTCCTTCTTATAGTCACCTGGCTGCGTCAAAACTGATCCAATTGCATATTTTGAGGCATCAGTGTGAACATGAAACTCAATCGTCCAATCTGGGGGAGAACATAGTATTGGTGCTGATATTAATGCTTTTTTTTATTTTTCAAAGGCTTTTAACTCCTCTACTGAAATAGGAAGAATAGTGAGTTTGTATTTCGGTCTTGCTAAATCCTCAATGAAGATAATAAAAATTCGATAGTAGTTCACATGACTCATAAACACATAAACTCCACGAATTGTTGTTGGCGGTGGCAATTCCACAATAACCTTGATTTTAGAATAATCTATGGCAATGCCATGTCTCGATATCACATGCCCAAGCACAACTCCGTGGGAAATCCATATCTGACATTTTTTTGGATTTAGGAAAATTTGATACTTGCGACATCTTTCAAATACTTTCTCCAATCGATCCAGGTAATCTATATCTGTATTATGGACTCTCGGGTCATCCAAGTATATTTCAAGGAATTTCTGTAGATAATCTTTAAAAGCAAATTGCATTACCCTTTGGAATGAACTTGGTGCATTACAGAGACCAAACGACATTACTTTGTAAGCATAGGTGCTCCATTCTGTTGCAAAAGTTGTTTTGTGACAATCTGCAAGTGCAACCTTGACCTGGTTGTAACCACTAAATCCATCCAGAAAACTATAAGCTTCCGCTCCAACAAGGTGGTCCAAAATGCTTTCAGTAAAAGGTAACGGAAAGTGGTCCTTCGACGTCACTTTGTTCAAGGCCTTGAGATTCACACAAATTCGAAATTTCTCATTCTTCTTAGGAACAATGAGGATTACAGTGATAGAACTTTGTAACATTTGGAATTGCATCAGGTACTAAAGGTATGGTGTGTTCAATAACTGACGTCGGAATACCCTTCAAATCTTGATAAGTCCATGCAAAGCGATCTTGATACTTGATAAGTAACGTTCGGAGTGCTCGAAACTGTTCAGGATTAAGTTGTGATCCAGCTTGTACAATCTTTTTTGGTTCTCCTGGTTTAGCAAGATTCATAGCATGTGTCCTAGCTGGGCCATCGTAAACATCTTTCAATTCTAGCACCTGTTCTTCAGGTTCACGATGTGCTTTGGGTAACATGATAACCACATCATCCATTCTATAACGTTTAAAATGTTCGGGCATATCATGTTGGACTACATCTGCTTGTTTTTTGTCAAAAGGACTTGTCTTGGATCTTCGTTTAGTCTTTTTAGCAGGAAATGATCGTGGAGGTGATGACTTCTGAGAAGATAAACTCTTTTTCGAAGGTGAAGGCTTCTTAGATGATGATGTCTTGCTAGAACTCTGTAAAATTGTATAGACCAAATTGACCAAGAAATAAAGGCTATCAAGTCTTCCATTCTTTTTGTATGAAACGTACTTTGAATATTAAAGCTTATTACTCTAACTGATGAATTATGAGTGCAGGTATCATTACTTGACGACAAGGAATGCAACTGTAGAGCAATGCTAACAGTTTGATATGCAGGTTCTAGAAATAGAATCTAATGATGAACCATTTGATGGTATGACTTCTAACCTTTTCCTAAGGTTATGTGCAGATACTAAGAAGAGTACCTGAAGAAAGAATCCAAAGAAGCTTCTTAAAGCTTAAAGACGGTACCTAAAGAAGGCTCAATCGAGTCTATAAAGAAGGCTCACTCGAGTCTATAAAGACTAGGAGAAGAAACCAAAGGACTGATCACCCTTTGTGTCACACTCCACTATGATTGGGGATGGGCAACCCCTAGAAAAAAGAGCCTAGGAATTGATGAAAATTATGCAAGGTAAGATGGACATATACAAAAGCCTTTCCCACGACATGAAAAACACTTGGGTGGATCCCAATGTTGTACACAAAGAAATATTCAACTTAAAAGTGACTAACATTGAATGTTAGGCTACCTACCTTCTATCCTTATCAATATGTAACTTACATACTTTTCCACATGGCTTGAAAGCAATAGGACACCTAGGAAAATGCGCCCTCCTACTCCTCCTCTTTTGCTCTAACTAAGTGATAAAAACTCTCTCATACCTATACACCTCACCCTCTCACTTTACTTATCCTAGAGTCTCCCTTACACCTCTCACACTTATTTTGGACACCTCAGCCACTTCGTAAAGACTACACTTTTCCCTATAAAAGGACTAACTCGCCCCTCTCCCTCATGATTCATCTCCCATTCATTTTTTTCTTTGCCTCTTGCTCTTGCTTGTGTGCGTGCAGGTGCTTGGAAGAAAGCTTGGAGCTATGGCTTGAGGAGGAACTATCAAGCTTGGACTGGAATCACTTTTTGGAACCACTTTCACACACACTCAGTTTCTCCTACCTCTCTCTCTCTCTCTCTCTCTCTCTCTCTCTCTCTCTCTCTCTCTCTCTCTCTCTCTCTCTCTCTCTCTCTCTCTCTCTCTCTCTCTCTCTCTCTCTCTCTCTCTCTCTCTCTCTCTCCCCCTAAAACTTTCACACCATCCATAAGACTGATGACCATGCATGTCACACCATCCATGACTTGATGGCTTTGCATGACACACCATCCATGACTTGATGGCTTTGCATGACACACCATCCATGACTTGATGGCTTTGCATGTCACATCATCCATAACTTTTTGGTCATGCATGTCTGATTTAGGAGTTGCATGGCTGATTTAGGAGTTGCATGTGTGATTTGGGAACTTGCATGTATGAAATTGAAGTTTGCATGTTGAAATTGAAGCTTGCATGTGAAATTGGATTCATGCATGCCATACATACTGATGTGAAATGCCTATGCATGTTCTTTTCTTGATCAGTAAGTCCTTGCATGTCATAAGGAACCACTGTTCTTGGTATAATATTCTTTAAGATCCAGAATTTGTAAACTTCTGATTGATGTAAAGATCTAAGAATCCATCTTTCCAAACCACTGTATACCTTGGGCCAATTGATCTTGCATAGTTTGAAGATCTCCCCTGAAATTGCCCTTTCCAACTTTTGACTTCCTGCTTGCATCTGGTGGGCGTTGTCGCAAATGAAACTAACCCAAGAAACAGGCTAGCCATCCATCCTTTGCAAACATCGAGTCGTTTCGTTGTCGTTCATGTGCGAGTACTTGAACTGCAAATCCACCCCACAGATTCTGTAGTCCTCTTTGTTTGATGGTGTCAGCCTTCAAAAGAAAGGTTCCTTCTCGAGCAATCAGCTCCTTGTATCACAAGCAATCATGCAAACCAGACAAAGCACGAGTACTAAGACTCACCACAAATACATGCAAGCAAGACACTCAGGCAGGTTTACTAACAGGTAACAAAGACAAGGTCCCCCTTTGAGATGGTCATGCCAATGGACCTTTGCCTGGCCGCGCCAATACAGATCGATCACAGAATCAGCCCACATAGAACACTCCTCCAACTATCCGTGCTTTCACCATTAAGCAACACATTGCCTTAGTCACGCCCCACCACTTTTTGGTCGATAGCCCTTATAGCTAAACGATCGGCAGCTATCCCGCACCGGCAGCTAACCACCCGTGCTTTACACCCGAATTCGAGCAGCATCTCTGTATCAATGGTTAACCCGTACAGTTCGAATATGTTGCCCCGCACCCCACAAGGCACAGACCGTGCTTACACCAACCTACTGGCAGCACACTACCTCATCTGTCCTATGTGCAGACAGCGCCAGGCCGGAACCGCAAGAACTGACCGTGCTTACACCTCAAGGGCAGCACCTTGACTCATCAAGTCCCCCGTTCTACCGACCACCCCGACCGTGGACGCACCTGTGCTTACACTGTGGGCAGCACCTTGCACAATAGTTGTCTTGATGAACCCCAAACAGTGGCCATTTCCATGAGATCCGCATAGCTGACCGGCCAGTCGGCTCTGATACCACATGTAGCGTAAGCATCCCAAAGGGAGCCGGGAACCATGACTTAGCTTCCCAGCCTTCAACTCTTGCCATCCAAACCCACTTGACATACAAGCAGCCAACTCGCCAACAAAGATCAGACTTAACCAACTTGAAGTTCCGAAACCAACATTGAGATCCAACCTGGCGCCATGCCAGATCGGGGGTCCCGATGTGGGTGACTTCCCTCCGCGCTAGCCGCCCGACATACATCAAACTTAACAAACTCGAAGCTTCGTTACAAACGAGTAACATCCATTCCAAGCAAGCGGTCTGACTTACATCAGACTTAACCAACTAAAAGCCCGTTCCCCAAGAGCTCAACTCATTCACGTTCATGCAAGGAACACTCAGGACCACAAGCCGCGACAGATATGGAGACAACCAGTTCCTGGACCAAATGGTCCCGACAGCATACCGTTGGCGCCACGGACCGAATGGTCCCGACGGCATACCGCTGGCGTCCCGGGATACAACCCTCAGCTATGTGCCAAATTAAAAAGTTTGAAGCGGCCTTACAACTGGCGCTTTTACCGAACACTGAAACCCAAAAGGTAATCAAAGTCAGTTTGAGAAAAATCCCACTTTATTGATAAATCTGAGAAGGTTACATTTCAAATGTGTGACCGACCCTAGTCTCCGGGGCACTGGCATGCCAAGGCGAGTGCCAGGACACATTCCAGCAAGGGAGGCTGAGACTTGGTTGGAGCTTGTCCTGAGTCGCAACCCGCACTCCCCTATAGTATTGGTGGGATTCGCCACCTCCCCTCATACCAAGTACTCTACCCAAGTTGGTAAAGCACGTTTTCTCTCTCTAGAAAGTCTTTTTCTCTCTCTAGAATCTATTGATCCCCAGGCTTCCTTTAATCATGCCTAGATCGTGTGAGGTGATTGCACATCGATTTGAGCTCTCTGAACTTCGCTAGAACCGATCAAAGATTTTCAGCCATAGGAACTTGGCGTCGGATGAATTTTGGTCATAGTGACGTCGGTGGCGCCAGGAGCAGCAAGGGCGCTGCTGGCGCCGGGGACAATGCTGGCGCCAGTGGCGCCGGAAGTAGAGCTTTGTAAAGGTAGCTTTACAACACTCATCTGCTCCTCTTCCTGCTTGGTCTGGGGACATTGGTCCTTTGACAAATGCAGGCCTGGATCCATCGGTGAGTGAGCTAATTTACAATTCATTAGATTGTATCTATTAAGAACATTGTGAAGATACCTTTGTTGAGTGATGTAAATCAGTCATCTCGCTCTATCTTCGTGGATCTGAATTCCCAGACATAAGTGAGCTTCGTCCAGATCAGTCATGTCGAACTCTGAAAACAGCATATGCTTAGAATTCTTGACCAAATTGGTATTGTTGCTGAAGAGTAATGTATCATCCACGTATAAGGTGATGATAATGAAGGATTGTTGCACTGACTTGGAATAGACGTTGCAATAAGCAGTGCTTGGTTTGAATCCTTGTTCGATGAGGAATGTGTTGATCCTCTGAAACCAAGCTTTGGCAGACTGTTTCAAGCCGTACAGTGCTTTGTGGAGTTTATAGACATGATCTCTCATACCTTTCAGAACGTATCCTTCAGGCTGGATCATGCAGATATCTTCTTGTATAACTTCATTCAGATAAGCTCTTTGTACATCAAGTTGATGTACTTCAAGGCCGACAGTTACAACATTAGACAAGTGCTTTCGGATCGACGAATGTTTGACTACTGGACTGAAAGTCTCGCTGTAGTCAACGTTGGGGATCTGAGTGAATCCTCGTGCTACCAGTCTTGTCTTCCTTCGATCAACTGCTCCGTTGGCATTGTATTTGATCTTAAAGATCCATTTGCAATCAATGATATCACAGCCAATAGGAGCTTCGACTAGTGACCATGTCTGGTTCTTGATCAGAGAGGAATACTCTCTATCCGTAGCTTCTCTCCAGAGATCAGAGTTTGGTTGGCTGAGTGCCTCTTCGACTGTCGTCAGTTCCTGTATCAAGAGACAAGCAGACTCAGCTTGTGGGCTGTGTGCGCATTCAGCTTGATCTTTTGGGAGGATTCGACTGATGAACCACTCTTGGGACTTGTTGCTGGGTAGTAGCAACATCTTCATCTGACTCGTTGTCTCGAAGTGGGTCAACAATAGACATGCTTGAGCCAGAAGCTCAGACAGTTGTGTCAATGGCAGGTGATGAAGGTTCTTCTGGAGCAATCGGGGCTATATGGTGTTTGTGGTTGTCCTCGTGGTGCATATTGTGATGGTCTAGAATATTTCATGTTGCGTGGGTTGTATCTACAGCTTGATGTGGTATGTGTGGTCGTATCACAAAGTATACAATGCTACATTTTGTAAGGTCGGTGTAGTGGACACTCATTATCGGTATGTGAGCCACGACATTGTGGGCACCAAGTATCTTCTCGCCTATGGATAGCATTACCATATAGGAAATGCCCTGGCAACTGACTCTAAATAGACGTTAAGTCTTGTTGAAACTCTTTGTTGAGTTTCTCCATCTGGGGGATTACTCCATTTGAGAACTTTACTACAATATTGTTTCACTTGTTTCTTTGTCATAGCTACTGAAGGTTCATTATCCTTCGGAATAATTTTTTTTGATGGTTTTAGTGGGAGTTGATCTGAAATTTCACTCATCCCAAACCTAGTTGGATCCATATGTCACAAAATTTGTTCATCTGTTAGCTCAGCTTCCTCATTATAAAATAGAGCCTGACTTATTGAAATAAGTTGATCTTCTATTGGATCAAGGATTGGATCGACAAAAATCCAAACCACAATCATCATGCTTGGTGCTTGACTCTTTGAGGACTTCTTGTTACAAATGTTGAGTGATATTGGTAATAAGCACTTTGTAGGATTTGTAGTTCTTAGTTAAATTCAGTCTTGTTGATTCTGTTGATTTCAGTAAGATTAGTTTCAATCCCATTTTCTGTTCTTGCTTAGTTTATATTAGTAATAATCTACAATCTATAAGTACCAAAGAAATATCTAAAACAAACTGTAGAGCGTAGGCATTCAAATTCTGATAGATCCAGATTGAAGTTGAGCATCCATTATCAGTAGGATCAAGATCAGGTTGTTGATGTACCGATTGACACAGGCAGGGTACAACACCCTTGCATTACAACCAGTAGAGTTGAGAAGAAAAATAGGCCCTGTCGGTTGTAGGCTGACTGGAATCTACCAGATTGTCAGTAGAAAAAGAGTCAGATTATTTAGCAAACATAGAGATCCTAAGCAAACATTGGTGTCTCTACTCCTGATAATCTTCTTCGCTCTTGCTCACGAATTCTTATCAAACAGTTTATTTTTCAATTATCTGTGATTTTGTTTGTCTGCATGTGTTTTTGCATTTATCTTTTTTCCACTAGCACACATTGAATCTGACATCTCCATTCGACACAACCAGCCGCAAAGGGTTCCAGTATACAACCGCCCCACCACTCTCCACTGCTTTCTCCATTTTTCTAGGGGAGGAAAAATTGTCGGTTGCATTCAAAATTTGCACCCGACAACCCAGTAAAAATTCCATTCTACATGCATCCGACAGCCCCCTAAATTTTTTTTGTCCCTGACGATTGCATCCGACGAAATCCCATCCAATGATTGCATCTGATGACCAGTTCAAAAAACTCCTGTCCGCCGATTACATCCAATGACTTTGCATATGATTGCATCTAAAAACTAGTCAAAATCGTTGTGTCATCCAACGAAATCCCATCCGACGATTGCATCTGACGACCAGTCCAAAAATCCTGTCCGATAATATTCCATCCGACACTATCTGTACAATTGCATCCGACACTGTCCTTACACAGTTGCATCTGACACTGTCTCTACAGTTGCATCCGACATTGTCCCTACACTTTTCCATCCGACACTGTCACTAAAATTGCCTCCGACGAGTTCTGCTCAGATCTGACAGACCATATTTTATAAAATTTCTATTGGAAATCTTACTATATTCTAGGGCACTATCAATCACACATAAAAAAACAAAAAAAACAACAACAAAAGAGTTGAATCAAATCAGAGTTGACTCCAATCAGTTCTCATGGCCAACTTAATAGAAGAAGTTATGGATGAGTTCACACTGAGCAATAATCCAAATGATGAAAACAAGCCATATCGGCTTAGATCTCAGATAAATCAAGATCCTGGACCATCTAGATGGAGACCTAATCAATTTGATAACCTTGACGATCGTCCTGTTCAACGTGATCACCATACCGCAAGATCCGATAAACAAACACCCAGATTGGAATTACCAAAGTTCGACGATAATGTGGACCCTCATAGATTTTTACAAATCTTTGAGAATGCATGTGAAGTATACGAAGAATATATTGACAATGCAAAAGCCCAACTATTTTCAATGACCATGGTAAATAAAGCACGAGAGTGGTTTTTTAACTTTGATCGTGATGATAGACAAGATTGGTCAGAGCTGAAAGAGTCCTTTATTAAACGCTTCCAACCTTTTAGACACATATCCTCTTTGTACACCTTAGTAATATAAAAAGATGAATGCGTACGTGACTATATCGAGCACTTCAAGTGTCTCAGAAGTCAAGTCTAGGAACAACCAACTGATAAAATGTTTTTCATATGGTTTTTAGTTGGCCTTCCAATATGCATCCGGAAAGAGCTTAAACCTAGCAAAGAGTATTTTACTCTTAAATCTGCTATGTCCAATGCCATTCGTGAAGAAGATGAAGGGTCTGATGATGAGGACTAGAAAGAGAAAAGAGCTCACCGTGTTTTCCTTGATAATCGTACGAAGGCGGATTTGTTAGCAAACATGTTGTAGTTTCACATCCATTGGACAAAGGAAAGGACAAGATGGATCCAATTCTTGATAAGGATGATTCCTCGAGTAAAAAATTATTAAAATAAAAATCCATGGTGGCTACGAAATCAACTTCCAAAAGAGATGGACCAAGCCCATATTTAACCGATGAATTTGGATGAAGCAGGAGAGAAATAAAAAGTAATTCATGTGGGAGCACAATTATCTTCCACCCAATTCATAGAATTGCAAACATTGATGGTGAAGCTCAAAGATTATTTTGCTTGGTCCTATGAAGATCTAAAGGGCATTCCCACTTCGATAGTACAACAAACAATTCCATTGATACCGAATGCTATTCCAAAAGTGAGCCAATTTTATCAATGTAATTCAAGCCATATTGAATTGATTAGAAAGAATGAGCAATTGGATGTTGATTTCATTTATGAAATTGAGCATATGGAATGGGTGTCACAGATCATAATCGTACCAAAGAAAAATGACAAGATGCATATCTGTGTGAATTTGAATGCCTTCAATACAATAACATGAAAGGATCACTTTTCTTTGTCTTTGATTGAGAGCATATTGGATCATATTGATGGTGCCGAAGCATATTTTTTTTAGATGGATTCGATGGATGCAAGCAAGTGAAGATCGCATCAAAAGATCAACACAAAACTGCATTCGCCATTGAATGGGAAACCTTCGCATACAAAGTAATGCCATTTGGATTATGTAATGCACCAAATACTTTCCAATGCAGCAATTTGCTTTTAAGGGATAACTACAAAAGTTCTTGGAAAATTATTTGGACAATCTTTGTGTCCAAAGAATGGATGAAGATCACTTCAGCCAATTTAAATTTCTTTTTGCTCCGATGTCAAAAATTTCAAATCTCCTTAAAACCATAGAAGTGTCAAATATGGTTCCCACATGGCATAATGTTGAGGCATGTGAATTCACAACATGGCATTTCTATCGATCTTTTCAAAATCAAAATAATATGGATCCCCCACCACCAAGCACAATAAGAGAAGTTTATATTTTCATGGCTTATGCAATTATTGTCGAGGTATCAATCAATTTTCGAGCAATTGCATCGAAGAGGAGTTGATGACATTCTACAAAAATGACATTCTACGAACATGCATTTTTGCCACATGAGACACCAGATATTCTCATGTTATCGCATGATGTTATGGGTGGACGTCACTTTGCAACTGATATCATGATTTGTAGAATTTTACAATCAAGATGTTGGTGGCCAACCATTCATAAGGATACAAAGAAGTATATTCAATCTTGTGATGTTTGTCAATGTGCGCGATATCCTACTAAAGCACATTATGAGCAATTACATCCAACTTTAGCACAAACACCTTTTGAAAAATGGGAACTGAATTATGTTGGACTGATACATCTAGCTACAAGGGGTACTCAAGCATGTTATATTGTTGTGGCTACTGATTATATGACAAAATGGGTTAAAGAAAGATCCATGAGAGTAGCAAATGCAAGATCTACTCCAAAGTTCTTGTATGAAAACAATATAGTCAGATTTGGATGTCTCGTGAAATTGAGAGTGATAGAGGCACTCATTTTGTCAATGAAATAATCAAAGTTCTTTAAGAAGATTTTTTTTGTGATACATCGGTTTAGCACACCTTATTACTCAAGGGAAAATGGACAAGTTGAATTTCCAAATATTTTTACTAAAATGGTGGAGGTTAGTAGATCAGATTGGGAACAAAAAGTTACGTGCTACACTATGGGCATTTCAAACTGCTTATAAAGTTAGTACCAATCAAATGCATTTTCATTTGGTTTATGGGCATGATGTTGTTATGTCAATCAAGTTTCTTGTACCACCTTATGAACAACAACAACAGAACATTTGAATGAGACAAAATCATTACAACTATGTCATGAAACTTTACATAAGCTATATGAAACTAGATTGATGCCAAATCATGCGTTAGCAGCAGAGAAAGCCTGACGGAAGATAGAAGATCGCATAAGAAGGATCTAAAAGAGGGTGAATTGATGTATAGAACTAAGTTGATCAAAGGAAAATTGAAATTTATGGGTGAAGGACCTTATTGTGTCAAGGAAATTCTATCCTATGGAGCGGTGATAGTGAAACATCTGGATGAGGGTTGTCATTTGGTGAAGGTTTAACCTTCACAAGACCTACATAACCCTTGCAGAGCCTCCAGATTGGTCATCAACCTTTGCAAAAAAATTTATAGCCTATTTTATTGTACTGAAGAGGCATGTCAAGTATTTTTTTTCCTAAAATTGATCAGCCAAAATAGTACTTTGTCTAAAAGGCTATCCAAAATCCTCTATATAAGCTAGAAAATCGACTCATTTTGCACAAATGCTAGCTGAGATCTTTCCAAAAAATAATTTGAATTCTTTTTCAACTTTCAAACCAACCTATTTGCTTACACTCTAGCACACATCCCATACTTGCCAGAATATCTAAGTTTGTGCCCCCTAAACACGATCCTCTGGTGCTCGCTAGCAATGAGAAAGTGACCGAAAGGCTCCAACTTGCTAAGCCTCTGTTCAAAGCAATGGGACTTTATGCCATTTTCTTTACAAATGAGATTAATGTGAATTTAGTTTTTATGGCCTTTCGTACCCTTATGAAGCCAACTTAAACATTATATTCAAGTACTAAGAAGTCACACACAAAGTGCATGCCTCCCTTGCAGCCATAGGAGTAATCACCGAGAAATGTCAATCCCCATGCCATAAGATAGTAATTACCGTCATAGCTTCCTATGTGGATAATACCATTGCAATGATGGCTTCCTCATCGATGTCATCACAGAACCAGTCACGCAAACTACAACTAACTTGATTAACCAGTTTGTTGCAATAGGGAATCTCATAAAGGAGTGGACCGGGTCCTTTTTGTTGTATCAACTAGATCAGTCGAAAAAATTTGTTAATAATATAGTGGAGCCCTACAATTGGCATGCCACCATTGTAGCGAAACTCAAAAAGGCGATCAAGCCTAACGGCAAGAGAAAGTCCGCGACAAAGCCACTTCTATCTGCCTTGGCTATGACAATGCTCGAGAATAAAGTGAAGGCATTCCGACAAAAATATGTGCTAACACCACTAGCACAACTAGCAAGTACCCAAAAGACAAATTCATCACAAAGTCGTCATCACATCCACAACCAGATTGTTTCACCTTGCTCACCTCCCACGGTACCACAACATGCTTTGCAACCCCCTCCAGTTGTTGTTGCAATTCTTGCTGCAACTAGCATTGAACCTTCCATTCCCTCATCCTTTGCAAATTTCATTCAACAAAATTCCATCCCAATTGAAACTACCTTTGTTTCAGCAAACTTGTTGAATTATTCTACTATTGGAGTGATTCAACTGAATAATCGATCTTTAATCTTCATCCACTTTATTATCCAGTGCAGTTTTATTCGTGTTTCTATACAGTTTGCATAAATACTCGGAAATTGCCAAACAGGTGGCTCCGACATATCGAACATCATCTGACATATCGACGTCCCCGATGAAAGTCGAAGACTTCAGCCATGTTGATAAAAGACAGTTATTGTTCCACTTGTTATGAAGCTAAAGACTTGTCCTAACTGATTTTCAAGTAAATTTTCGGGAAGTCCTAACTGGATGGATGCCAACGCATTAAGTCCAATGGGTATTGCAATCTGCGACCTGAATAGCTGTCCTACTAGATACGCATTAATTGTTAGTATAAATAGCTGATCATCAAGGACTTCAATAACTCTAACTCAAATTTCTAGCTTAGTTTCTTTCAGATTTTATTAGAGTATTGCTCGCGCTTACTGCTTATCAGCGGAAGTGCATCAAACATAGTTTTCAGTTACTCGGAGGTAGCTTAGAGTACGTGGTTTCTGCTCTCATCATTTGATTTGTACAAGCTACTTACTGAATCAATTTACTCTTCTTATTGCATTCAGTATCATGTCAGAATGTATGCATCTCTGTGATTATTTGTAGCTGATAAATCTCTTATTGTCTTGTCTGATATATTCAGTACTTCATTGTTTGGCTCCGAAATCAATTTAGTACTAACAATTCCAAAGCTGGTTGCTAAAGATTGAACGTGACTTCTGTCATTATGTTTTGTTCAATATTGATAGGCGTAGTCATGCATTAGGAGACCGCTGCGCTCGATAAGTCGCTTACAGTCTTCGACTTGTCGAACCTATTCACTTCACCTCCCTCTTTCCAACATGGTTTCAAAGCGTATATTGTTATAGTAGAGCTCTACTACTTTATATCTTTCACGATATCAAATTTATATCATTAGATACTTTTTACATTTGATGCGGAACACTGAGAAGTATCACGATGCAAAATGAAACGAATCGAAAAAGAAACGAAGCGAAATGCTAACGAAGGCCGGATAGCGCTGACTTAGTAGGAGTAGCTACTGCTACTGACTGCCGTCTAATTCTCTTCCAAGCCCTAGATTGCTAATGCATATTTGTTGTAAAAATCAAACTTGTAAACAACAGATAACGTTGAATAAACCAACAGCGAAAATTTATCTAATGATAGCATGCATTCCAATATTGCAGATCATGCACATCACATAACAGATCATTGAGAAAAATTCCTTCTATTATCAGATTTGAATTTTTACAATATTTTCTTAAGCGTTATCTGTTTCCCATATCAACGCGTTGGCGCGAGAAAGAGATTCTCTCTCACAAAAAATGACTAGCTATTGTTAATCTGTAAAAAACACTCTGTGTCCATGACTCGACTTTTCTCCAGACTGACTGACTGACTTGATGCGTCTAGCAATATATTCAGAGCAACATTTCTAATTAGAGAGATTAAACGATCTTCAACTAATCTCAGATTACAAGAGCTGCGGATTAGGCACGTCCTAATGCTCTTCTGTTGACGTCTTCACATCGGATCATGAAGCTGTACTACATGGTACTTGTTTGATCTTCCTGGTCCTTTGGAGCGCGAAGAATTTCGTGTCGCGAAAAAATTTGTGTCATGTCGTGTCGTCTGACCTTCTCCTGTTGTTCGTGCATTAGGTGCCTTTTGCCCGTTGGACAGTGCCTTCGCGCTGCAGGCCTTCGCCTTTTGCTTAAAGACCCTTTTGAAGATTTTAAGGGAACCTTCACCTTTTCAAGGGCACCTTCACCTTTTTAAGAGCATCTTCACCTTTTCAAGAGCACCTTCGCTTTTTCCCGAAAAAGACAAAAAATGCGAAGGTGCTTGAAAGATAATTTTAAGGCATTTTAGGCACAGTGCCGCCTTTTTCGCAAAAATGCGAAAAATGCGAGAGTGTCAGGAAAAGTTGCCAGAGTTATTTTCTAAGTGTTTTAGGTCTAGGGATGAATTTTCTTCATGACCCAAAAATGCGAACTATGTGACAAAACAGTTCAAAAATGTAGACTGTGCGAAACATAGTTCAAAATGCTAAGGCTTTGAAAGATAGAAACTCTTTGTTTCTTCAGCTCCCTCTCAAAGCTGGTATTTTTCTTATTCCTAAGCTTGCGCACTGCTTCTCAAAAATTGCCTTGTAAAGAGGCTTTGTGAATATATCAGCCACCATCTGTTTCGTTGGAATAAACTCGGTCTTTAGCCTGTCTTTCTCAACTAGATCTCTTATCAGATGATATCTGATAGCAATGTGTTTCATCTTGGAGTGAAACATTGGATCCTTCGTCAGATGAATGGCGGATGTGTTATCCATGAATAGTAGCAGCGGCTCGTTGGAGTTCTCTCCCAGTCCGTCAAGAAACTGCTTGAGCCATGTAAGCTCGTTCGCCATTTTGGCTACTGCAACATACTCTGCTTCACAAGATGATTGTGCAGTCACGGTCTACTTCTTGCTGATCCATATTACAGCTACACCGGCTGCTATTGTGCATCCTCCTGAGACGCTCTTATAGTCATCTTTCAGGGATGCCCAGCTTGTATCATTGTAGGATTCAATTTGGAATCCTTCATGCTGAAAAAAACACAGCCCATATTTTCTCATTCGAAATGGTTGATGCAGATTCGATTACGAATCATTTCAACAACTTCAAAAATCTTCCTGAGCAGATGTCTGCAAGTGGTGCAAAAATCAACGATGTGGATGTTGTCATTACTCTTTTATCGAGACTTCATGATGCCTACAAGAATTGGTTGATTGTTATTTATGCTCAACAAGGTCTTTATACATTAGCAAAAGTTCCATCTATGCTATTGTAAGAAGACATCCTCAGAAATGGATCTTTATTCTCCCATTTGGCACCAGAATCAAAAGCTCTTTATTTGAAGAAATTCGATGAAAAAAAAACTTTGAAGAATATACGTAAAGTATGAATGTCGAATAATAATTTGAATTTAGAACAATTAGAACGTGAAATATTTTAAAACGGGTCAAAATCCTAAAAAAAAAGAGTAACTGTTTAGTAGTTTTATAAATTTTGCCCAAAAACATATTTTTTTGTGTAAAAAATCTCAAATTTTACAAAAAGTATAGTATACAAACATGTATCTTGACTCAAATAATAGTAAGCCATGTCTAAAAGAATTAAAGGTTTTAATAAAACGCAAATAAAATAAAATAAAAAATCATGTAAAATAAATATTTTGCATTTCTAATAGTTTATATTAACTTTTTACAAATAACTCGTAGAATGGGTTTAAAGCATTACATAAAAATTCCATAAAATTTTAGAAACTTCGAGAATATTTTTGATATTATATTTTTACAATTCAAATTCCACGGAGTTTTCACTAACTCCTTTCAGCTCACCGCTTGATATATTGTCGAGACTTTCCTTTTAAGCAAATGAAGTTGATGACTCATCTTCTTCGTCAGAATCCACAAGTAGATTCTCATCTGAGTCGTCTTCCATTGTTAACAATTTTTTTTGCATTGTGACTTTGCTTCATTGTTGTCGAGTTGAAGATGATGGATGTGCAGTTAACCCAAGATGCTCTTGTAAAATTGATATTGTTGACTTCCGTAGATGATTCGTCATTGTCAACTCAAAATTAAAAGCAAGCACATCCACATCTTCAAGATTGATATCATCAACTCGTGGCTGACGATTACTTTTGCCCTTTGGATCTAACTGCAACATTTCTAATTGATACCTTCCTAAGAAGCATTTATTGAAGTGGTTCACTTGAGCTGAAAGCACATTAAAAAAACAAGCAGACCTCTTCAGAAGGTAACCATGCAATAGAATTCGACCATTGCTTTCTCCACAACAAGGTAATACCTTCATCATTGTTTTCAATTTTGAATTGACTTTGGAAACTGATATCATTGATTGGTTGTATGTAGGGTTATTCTAACATTTTGACATACTCCCTAAAATCAAATGTGCATTCTAATCATAACGCATTTGGTTTAGGCGTGTAAGACTCCTTGATAATACTTTGTAACATTGACAAAGAAAAGGCCTTTTTGCATCTTAGCTTTTTAGAGAAGCACCTAAACATTTGGTCAATTTGATCATGAGTGTGACCCACTAGTAAAAATCCTATTTTGACCTTTTTAAGAATATTCAAAACAACCAACATCGCCAAATATGCTAACACCGATTGATTTTTGTTTTTACGAGCCATAATGTCAAGCTGTAAGTATAAAATCTCGAGAATGATGTCACCAAATTCAGCTATTATTTTCTGAATTATGGTAATTGTCAAGTTTGGATCATTTTGAATGTTGGGATGATTGAAATACACTTTAGACTACAAGGTGCGGTTGAATATAAGAGCTCCAACCAAATGCACGTGAATGAAATGTACTTCATTTAAATTCTTTGGCACCATCACAAAATGTGGCACAAATGTTTTTTTCTGATCCAATCCATCGATGACAAGACCCAAATATTTTTAGGAGATCCCAAACTTTTTTTTTTGTGTGTTTTGCAAGCTTTTGTCTTTCCATTGTTTGTTGTTCACGGTGCAGTTGGAGTGGCTTTGTAATCTCCAATAAAAAATACAGAAAAAATTGATTTAATCACTTGAAAACATAAATGAAATCCACCAAATTTAAGGTAAGAGTAAGATCATTATTAAGAATAATAAAATACATAGTTAAATACCTTTTTCTTGCCAAGTTTTAGCTTGCTCTCTGAGCACCTTCAACTACTCGCAAATCGAACAAATAGACATTCTAAACTTTTTAGGAATTTTCCAAAAGACCAAAATCCATTTTCCAAACTTTCACAAAATATGAATAACTCAAATGTGTAACATTCTTGGACAAGGCAAAATCCTTGTACATCAAAAATATTTCCAATTTTGTGAAATTGTCTGGAAGGTAAAAATATAAAAAATCTAGTAGCTTTTCGGCATGCACGTCAATGAAATATGTTAACCATGCTTTTGCAATTAACACTAGAGTCGTCACAAAATGCACACAAAAATGTGCATTTCAAGCACTTGTTTGAGACCTTCATTTTGAGCAACTTATATTTAAGATATGATGTGCAAACATGTGGGAGTATTGATGAATCTTCAATATTTTCATATATGGGACTACATTGTTGTGAATTTTACATTCAAATAGAAACACGTCTATAATTATTATTATTTTATTTCTGAGGTATGTAGAGATAGATACGTGCATTCAAAGTTACCCATTTAAGTATTGATAAAAATCACGAAAACTGAAAGTATCATACAACGTTGCATGCTTCGTCTGAGAACGTCACACGCATCCCTGCATCAGCTATTCTTGTCACAAATAGCAAGTCCCGCTGCAGTGTAGGCATGAACAAAACATCTTCGAGTCGTCTGCCTCTGCCATTCGTGTTGAGCCATAGTGAACCAATACCATTCACTTGATGTTTGGATCCATCTCCAAGAACAATGAATCTTGATGAATCTGCACTTCAAAAATCAGACATGATTCGTCTTGATGTAACGAAGTGTGAAGTAGCTCCTGAGTCAAGGATTACCTCCTATGTGTCAGGTGTTGACATTGTACACATGTCTGCACAGATACAGGCGGTCAAATTACCTTGATTCGATCTTTGTTCACCCATTTTTGAGCTCTTTGGCTCCTCGCCATAGGACGGACTATTATTGCTCTCTTGTCTACTTTGTGTTGATTTGTTTCTTGGGTTCAGGCTGCAGTCCATGGATGCATGACCTTTCTTGTGGCAGTGGAATCGTTCAAGAGATCTTTTATCAGTTTGTCACCAAAGTTTTAGCTGAAATTTGCATTTTTTTTAGGGCATTTTTCACATCAGTGGTATTAGAGCCACCTGGTCAAAGTTTGACAGAGCCGAAAAGCTATCAGATCCAAGGGGCTAAGCATTCAAGCAAACAACCATTAACAAGCTTTTGTCTTTCCATTGTTTGTTGTTCACGGTGCAGTTGGAGTGACTTTGTAATCTCCAATAAAAAATACAGAAAAAATTGATTTAATCACTTGAAAACATAAATGAAATCCACCAAATTTAAGGTAAGAGTAAGATCATTATTAAGAATAATAAAATACATAGTTGAATACCTTTTTCTTGCCAAGTTTTAGCTTGCTCTCTGAGCACCTTCAACTACTCGCAAGTCAAACAAAAAGACATTCTAAACTTTTTAGGAATTTTCCAAAAGACCAAAATCCATTTTCCAAACTTTTACAAAATATGAAGAACTCATTTGGAAGTATCATATTTGAGAGTATAACACCATGATTGTAACAACGTTTTTTTAGGTTGTCTACTTTAAAAAGTATTATAAGATGTAATGCATATCCCTGCTACCCTGTACTTGACTCACACTCAAGCACACCATCAAAACACCAGGTCTGGCACACAAAATATCATGCAAACACAATGCTCATGTAGAGAGTCTACCACAGTCTCGACCAACTGACTCGTCCCCAATCCGACTTGAACACAAGTGGACCACATGATGTGCATAAGCTGCACAATCAAAGATTCTGATGTGAGTCAGATTGGGTTTTCTACCCCACAATAATTCGTGTGGTGTCGTGTGAGGAACACCAGACTTTCATGTCCTGTTCTGAATGTAAGCAACTGTAGCTACTGCTTTAGCCCACAGTACTCTTGGATCTTTCGAGTAGGCCATAATGCATCTGGCAACTTCCATTAGAGTCCTTCTCTTTCTTTCTGCAACACCGTTGTGTTGCGGTGTGTAAGAAGCAGTCCTTCTGTGAATGATACCACAATTATTGCAGAAGTCAATGAAGCGATTCAAGATGTATTCTCCACCTCGATCTGATCTGCCTCACTTTGTTACCTGTGCATCTTTCTGTCCAATTCACATACTCTATGAATTTGTCAAATGCTTCTAATTTGTTGTGAATAAAATACACTTTGGCAAATTTACTGTAATCATCAACAAAGGTAATGTAATGTTTAGAGCCTCCTACTGAGATCACATTGAAAGGTCCACAAATGTCAAAATGCACTAACTCCATAATCTTGGTCGTTATGTAGGAGTCCTTGACAAATGGAGTGTGTGACATCTTAACCTTCAGGCATGCATCACAAGTCATCTAACTGGTTGCATTCGAGATGCTCACCCCTGTGATTCTTCCATGATGGCTTGCTTGGTATAGTGCCATTGAATTCATATGACATATTCTCTTGTGCCATAGAGTGTCTGGCGAATCATCATGAGTCTGATGCACTTGATCTGCAGGCAGGCGTACCTTCAAGTAATACATATTGCCTTTTCTTCTACCTTGAGTGATCAGAGTACTGGTACTTGCATCAACAACGTTGCATGCTTCGTCTGAGAACATCACACGCATCTCTGCATCAACTATTCTTGCCACAGATAGTAAGTCCTGCTGTAGTGTAGGCATGAACTGAATATCTTCAAGTCGTCTATCTCTGTCATTCGTGTTGAGCCACAATGAAGCAATACCATTCATTTGATATTTGGATCCATCTCCAAGAACAATGAATCTTGATGGATCTGCACTTTGGAAATCAGACATGATTCGACTTGATGTAACGAAGTCTGAGATAGCTCCTGAGTCAAGGATTACCTCCTATGTGTCAGATGTTGACACTGCACACATGTCTGCATAGATATAAGCGGTCGAATTACCATGATTTGATCTTTGTTCGCCCATTTTTGAGCTCTCTGGCTCCTTGACATAGGACGAACTATTATCGTTCTCCTGTCTGCTTTGTGTTGATTTGTTTCTTGGGTTCACGCGGCAGTCCATGGCTGCATGACCTTTCTTGTGGCTGCTGATCTTGGATTGTATGCTACCGATTGAAGCCATTGCTCTTGAATTTGTCTTTCTCACTTGTTAATGGTTGTTTGCTTGAATGCTTAGCCCCTTGGATCTGATAGCTTTTCGGCTATGTCAAACTTTGACCAGGTGGCTCTTATACCACTGATGTGAAAATGCGCTAAAAAAAATACAAATTCCAGCTAAAACTCTAGTGAAAAACTCATAAAAGGTCTCTCGAACGATTCCACTGCCACAAGAAAGGTCATGTAGCCATGGACTGCCGCCTAAACCTAAGAAACAAATCAACACAAAGTAGACAAGAGAGCAATAATAGTCCTTCCTATGGCGAGAAGCCAAAGAGCTCAAAAATGGGCGAACAAAGATCGAATCAAGGCAATTTGACCGCCTATATTTGTGTAGACATGTGTACAGTGTCAACACTTGACACACATGAGGTAATCCTTGACTCAAGAGCTACCTCATACTTCGTTACATCAAGACGAATCATGTCTGATTTTTGAAATGCAGATTCATCAAGATTCATTTTTCTTGGAGTTGGATCCAAACATCAAGTGAATGGTATTGGTTCACTGTGGCTCAACACGAATGGCAGAGACAGACGACTCGAAGATGTTTTGTTCGTGCCTACACTGCAGCTGGACTTGCTATCTGTGGCAAGAATAGATAATGCAGGGATGCGTGTGATGTTCTCAGACGAATCATGCAACATTGTTGATGCAAGTACCAATATGCTTATCACTCAAGGTAGAAGAAAAGGCAATCTGTATCACTTAAAGGTACACCTACCTACTAATCAAGTGCATCAGACTCATGATGATTCGCCAGACACTGTATGGCACAGGAGACTATGCCATATGAATTTGATGGCACTATACCAAGCAAGCCATCATGGAGCAATCACAAGGGTGAGCATCTTGAATGCAACCAGTTCGACGACCTGTGGTGCATGCTTGAAGGGTAAGATGTCATGCACTCCATTTGTCAAGGACTCCTACAGAATGACCAAGATTCTGGAGTTAGTGCATCATGACGTCTGTGGACCTTTCAATGTGATCTCGGTAAGAAAAACGTAATATTACTTTACTTTTATTGATGATTACAGTAAATTTGTCAGAGTGTATTTTATTCACAACAAATTAGAAGCATTTGACAAATTCACAGAGTATGTGAATTGGGCAGAAAGATGCACATGTAACAAAGTGAAGCAGATCAGAACAGATCGAGGTGGAGAATACATCTAGAATCGCTTCACTAACTTCTGCAATGATTATGGTATCATTCATAGAAAGACTGCTTCTTACACACCACAGCACAACGGTGTTTTAGAAAGAAAGAATAGGACTCTAATAGAAGCTTTCAGATGCATGATGGCCTACTCAAAAGCTCCAAGAGTACTGTGGGCTGAAGCAGTAGCTATAGTTGCTTACATTCAAAACAGGACAGGAAAGTCTGGTGTTCCACACACGACACCACACGAATTATGGTGGGGTAGAAAACTCAATCGAACTCACATCAGAATCTTTGGCTATGCAGCTTATGCACATATTTCTGATAAGCTTCGAAAAAGCTTGATGAGAAAGCTGAACAGGGATATCTTGTAGGATATGATAGTAATTCGTCATACTACAGAATCTACATGCCAGAGACAAGCACTGTGAAGATAGTCAGAGATGTCAAGTTTGATGAGAGCATATTGATGATCTTGTCAGCTATGAAGTTCTTGAAAGATAGTACTATGATCTGCCAGCTATGATAGAGGGAGCACAGGACAAACAAGAACACGTAGATTTTTTAGTCTCTTCACATTCGAGTGACGAATCAGATGAAGAAAATTTTGAGAGGCAGCCTACCGCTACAGTGTTTGTAAACCAAATGGTTCTGGACCTAGCAGAGCAGACAAAGACAAAGGCATCGCAGTTCCAGGAGGATCTTTTAAAAGGTTGACAAGACAGTGATAAGCGCCAGCAAGATATGTGCCAGCAGCTCAACTTCTACATCAGAAGAGTTCTTTGGATTTAGTGACGAACCACAGACATTCAAGGAAGCAGCTTAATGTCCAAAGAAAGACAAATGGATCCAAGCCATGAATGAGGAGATGAAATCCATGAGGAAGAACACGATATGGACGTTGCAGCCATTACCAGATAGGCAAAAGACTATTAAATGCAAATGGGTATACAAGCTAAAGTATGGAACAGATGGAGATGTTTCAAAGTATAAGGCAAGACTTGTAGCGAAGGGATTCTCTCAGAGATATGGTATTGACTATTCTGAGACCTTCTCCCCTATCATGAAACATTCGTCCCTACGTTTACTATTTGCATATGTAGATGCTTATGATCTCAGGATTCACATCGTGGACGAGAAGACAGCCTTCTTGCATGGTGAGCTGGATGAAGAGGTCTATATGGATCAACCCCCAGGATATGTCTCGAATTCACTTCCTACTTATGCATGCAGAATGCATAGGAGTATCTACGGTCTGAAGAAGTCAGCTCAACAATGGTACAAGAAGAAAGATCAAGCCCTGAAATCCTTATGATTCAAGCCATTAATGGTTGATTCCAATGTGTATGTAAGAATCACAGATGGAAAGACCATCATTGTGGCTATGTATGTGGACGACACTCTGATACTCTTCAAGAGTGAGAAGCTTATTGTTGAAGTGAAGAATGATATCTCGAAACATTTCGAGATTGTAGATCTGGGAGAAGCCAGGTGTTACCTTGGCTTACAGATTGACAGGGACTATGAGTGAGGTAAATTGTACTTTCATCAGTCCGAAATATACCCTAAAAATCCTAGAGGATTTCGGGATGCTGAATTGCAAAGTAGCGAATACTCCAATGCTTGCAGGAATAGTACTGACAAACGAAAATTGTTCGAGGACTACAGAAGAGAGAGAATTGATGCAGCTCACACCATACACGAAACTGATAGGATCGTTGATGTACCCAAGAAGAAATCTTTATTTTCTCATGAAGGAGCATGCACATGAAGAAGGAGCAAGCCTCAAGGTCAAGCATCTACATGAAAATTGGAAGGAATCAATTTTGGAGGTGCTAGGATGGTGCAAAGCTCTCAAGCTCATCAAAGATGTCAACATCAAAGAAGCACTATCATGGATATGGTGATTTCAGATCAACATCAAGCTCATTGGCTGATCTTCACACCTTTTGAACCAGCAAAGGCCAATTCAGCCCATGGAGTCAAGTTCAAGATCATCATGTTTTCCATCAAGCTAGATTTTTGAGGAGGAGTGTGAAAAATGCAAAAATAAGCTTGGTAGAGGCCAAAAATCTTGTATATAGATAAACGCACATGTGTGGAGCCTGTTCCCATGTGTGAAACTAGTGTAATTGTCATGTACCATAATCATATATGTTGTACATATGATCTAACTCAAGTTCTAGTGGCTAAAATGGCCAAAAACTAGTTTTCTAGACATATGACACATGGCATCAATCTATTGATTGCATGAGCCACATCCTTTGGTTAGGTGTCATATCCCATGTGTAGAGGAAATCTCACACATGTGGAATAAGCTGAAGTAGGCGAATTTTGACTTCTAGAAGATTTCCAAGAAGATCTCCATATAGAAGGAAAATGGACCAAAAGCACTCAAAATAGAAGGTTTTGTCCAAGTGTTAGTTTTGCATGATGAATCATCATATGACAAAGCACCTCCACACATGTGGGATTAGAGGGATGATCAGTATCACGAGCTCCCACTGATTGTATATATAGAGCCACATTTGGCCATAATCAATGTGAGACACCAATCTTGGTTTTGGAAGCAATTTTGAGTGATTCTCTCCATTTGTCTACATTTGTTTTGATTGTTTTGAGGTTCTATCAATGTGTACTTGATATTCAGATTGGAGTCCGTACTTAGACAGTGTTCCAAACATGTGAAACCAGAAAGTACACCTACCTTCAATTAATGATTGTTCTTGTTAGGATTTTGTGTCTAGAATTGATCTAGATTGATCTTAATCTCAATAGATTGATAGATCAAGTAATCTGACAACCAATCCCTCTTGAGGATCAGATTAGGATCCACTCTTGGTCCTTTTTGTACTTTTTGCACATCCACAACCACCCATGGCCTTTTTGGCACAGTCTTCTGAAGACTAGGGCACACCTCTACACATCTTTACAGCTTCAAATTTCGATGACCACAGAGAGAGATCCACCAGTTTTCCTCTAAAAATCGTAGCTGGTCATTTTCTCCATAACTAAGAAGAAGGACAATTGCTCCATGGCTGACCTTACCCTTCTGGAAATCACTTGGCCTCACCTAAATGCCTGTTCTAATCCACTCCGCTCCCCAATTGCTTCATAGCTGACCCTACCAGAAATCCAGCCAACTTTTTGTCATAGCCACATACAACCATTTTTGAGCAATTTTTCATGAATTCTTGTCCGAAGTCACCTACGACGATCATTTTGATCTTTCTCGAAGCTTCAATCGAAGGAATTTTGTTGTCTCCTACCATCCAGACCGTCGATACCCCGTATGGAGTCCTCTCTCCTCAGACACTTCTCGTGTCGTTTTTCCTAGTGAAAGACGCTATTCCATAGCTCATCGGATCATGCATACCTACATCACCCTGCCACTCTGATACCATGTTAAAATTCATGTTAGGATCTAGTGCAGTTTGCAACATCAATCAATCACCATAGACACTCCTCACAAGCTCTCAAAGATGGCACAACCAAAGCTATATATTACAAAGAGAAAATTGTACATATACCAAAAGCCCCGACATGCATGGGCTCGACAAGCATCAACACACTAAAAGGACACCTGTCTGACTAATAGGCCCAACATGGGCTAAAATACTGACAAACCCAGGACATGCCCTTGAGTATAGCATAACGAATGCAAAATATGTTGTACATGCTAATTTTCCTACATGTGTGGCTACTCGGCTAACCCAAGTAGCCGTCTATGGGATTAGCACCCGATTGATATGACAAAAGTGGGTCATGTCCCAAACACAACCAAATACTGTAAATCTAATTAGTTTTACACTAATTACAATATCACATTAGAGTCTACATAAAATGAATCAGATCAAAGATAATTTCTAACATATACATCCAGCTCACACTCACCATAGAGCAGAAGATTGAACATTAGAAGTTACGCCACATTCAGGCTGTAATCACTTGTGTTGTTCGTGCTCCATATTGAGCATAAAGTGTAAAATACCAACAACACATTCTACTATCCATGTCTAATTTGGATGTGTGTGTTGTGATTAATTACACTTTTCTAATTACTTGTCTCAGTTCGCTCACTTAATCTGATCGAATCATGGACGTCTTCTCCTTAGAATTTGATGAGACGACGGTTATCTCCGATGCCTGAGGAACGAACGCTATCTTTTTGCACTACTAAATTAAACTATGAATCGAACTTCATTTTCAGACTGAACATCAGTCACAAACTGTTTATCCTCTTCGGTGACTGTACTCAAATCACATAATCTGTTTGAGTATGTAACTATTTCCAGCAGACCTTAACACATGAGCTGTGATTCTATTAGACATTTTCTATCTTGTCCTTGTCGTCGAGATTGTTCTTGTCGATTGTCAGTAGCAGCCCACATCGAGGGAGTTAGTCGATACCAATGCTTGAGTGTCGAGCCATAGTTTCGACAATCATCCTACCTTGTTGTTGCCATTGACCTGTTCCGCATTATTTCTCCTTCCCCAACAAGGTGGTATCAGAGCTATCACATTAATGCAAAGAGGTTATTGCGCCACTTCAAATACTATCAGTTCAATATGTCTCACACTAGTAACACCTCATCTTCTTCATCATCCAACGAAGTCAAAATCATTGACAAATTCAACGGCTCAAATTTTTATATTTGGAAAGTTGACACTCGGCCTCCTCTTGAATAGCATCTCAAAAGGTGTCCTTCCATCCAAAATAGCACTCGGCCACCTATTGCACACGAAATTGGCACCAAACAAAGCTTGATCCCAAAATGGTTTGTCAAGATTAGCACTTAACCTCATAGCTTTAGCACTTTCACATGCAGTCCTATTCTTCCTTTCAGCCACTCCATTTTGTTGTTGATGTTGTATGCTCCCTCTTGATCCCATGCTCAACACAAAAGGCCTTGAACTTGTTAGATATGTACTCACCACCATTGTCACCTCTCAAGCACTTGATCTTTGTGGAAAATTGGTTCTCCCTTGCATTCTTGAACTTGACAAAGACATCATACACTTCATCATTGCTCTTTAGTAGATAGACCCAACAAAATCTACTAAAATCATCAATGAATGTTACATACATCTTAGCTCCACTATTGCTAATTGTAGTAAATCTATGAATATCCGAATGTACAAGTTGAAAAGACTTTGTAGATCTAGATATAGATATAGTATAAGGTAGTCTATGTGACTTAGACAAAGCACAAGACTCACAAACATGCTTGACACTACTTAAGGAACTTGGAAGACCAATCACAACCTTCTTCCTTGCCATTACCTCCAATGACTTGAAGTTGAGGTGTCTCATTCTTTTGTGCCAAACCTCTTGAATATAAACTTGCTCCCTTGCAACACATCCAACTTGGTTAGCAGTAACACAAGCATCTAGTTTGAACAATTTTCCTTGCCTTTTACCTTTTCCAATCAAGACATCCTTCCTTTTGATCAAACAAGCATCTCCATCAAGCTCCACCTTGAGGCCCTTACTTAGCATTTGACTCACACTAAGCAAATTCTTGGTAATAGATGGAATAACAAGACGTCCTCCAAATGAACATTCCTATTGTAGAGAGAGATATAGGAATTGTGCCAACCCCTTTGATTGCACACTCACCATCATTGGCCGTGTAGATCACCCTCTTGTCATCTCCATATGCCAACAAAGAAGTGAAGTACTCTTTGTGAAAGGTCATGTGTGAACTTGCTCCACTATCAATCCACCAAGGATCTAGATCTTCATCATTAGCAAGCATACATGAAGACATCACAAAAGCATCATCATTTGCATCTTGAACATCCAAACCATCATCATCAAGAGTAAGATTACCTTGCTTGTCTCCTTGATCTCTCTTCTTCTTGTAGCACTCACTTGCAAAGTGTCCTTTGATGCCACAATAGAAGCACTTGAGCTTTGATCTATCCTTATTTTTGCCACTTGAAGAAGCATTCACTTGATCTTGCCCTTTAGACCACTTACTTTTGGTTTTGCCCTTGAATTTGCCCTTTGTGAACATAGCATCCTCTTGAAGTGTCGATGTAGATCCACCTCTTGCCTATATTCCTCATTGATCAAGATCTCTTGAAGATCCATCAAACTTGGCAAAGTCTTTTGAATAGCAATACTTTGAACAATGTTAGCATGAGCATCCAACAAGCCATTAATAATTACTTGAATAAGCCCTCCTTCCTTAATGCTTTCATCAATGCAAGCCAACTCATCATTCAATGCTTTCATTCTCAAAAAAAAAGTACTTGGACTTTCTTCATTCTTTTGCAAACAAGAAAAGATTTGTCTTCTTAGAGTTAACACTCTAGAAGTAGACTTGGATTTATAAAGCTTCTTCAATGAATTCCAAGCTTCCAAAGATGATGTGCACTTACCAACTTCCTTGAGAAGTTCATTGGTAACATTCATCTTTATCATTGTAGAGCCTTCTTGGCCCTCTTGTCATACCTCATTTGATATTGTTGTGTTTCTGGTCTCTCCTCCAAACCTATAACAATATCCAAAACATCATTCCATCCTCACTTTCCACAATGAATAGTTAGTTGAGGTAAGCCTATCATTGGCTTCCAACATGACTCCAATTGAGGTTGCCATGTAGCAATGACCTGATCTTCTCTTTCAGCCTGTTTCAATGCACAAAGCACTCCTTTGAACAACAGCAAATGCTTTCAAAAAAAATCACTAAGATTTGGAACTATCTCACAAATTCTCTTCTAGCACTTATCAAGCAAATCAACACATAGAATCATGGAATCTTGACCAACCTATGATCTATCCTCAATCTAATGACTTTTGTCACTTCCTAAGATTGAAACACACTCAAATGAGGTCCAGCAACCTCACTATCTAGAGATCCAATCAAAATTAGGGTTTTGAGAAGATCACAAAAAATTGACTATTCCAAATCTACATGCAAATGCTGAAAATTTGATATGCAATCTATAAGCCACCACTTAGGCTGATCCAATGATCCAAAAATTGGCCAAATCTAGTATATGAATTCAAAAATTGGAATTGGTCAAGTATATTGAACTATTTAATGTTTTGAGCTACAAAAGATCCAATCTACAAAAGCAAAAATCCGATTTTGGTGTAGAATCCTCTCTAGCATGCTCTAGACTTGATATCTTCACCAAATCATTGATAGATCTGATTTCCTACTTCATAACCTGAAACACAAGCTCTGATACCATGTGAAAGATTTCAGATCCTTAAGATCCAATCTACTTGAATGATCTTTGGTTAGAAGGAGAAATACACTACCAATCTCACCAATGTAGAAAAATCAGCATCTACACACAAATTGAGATGTAAACACCAATAGAACTTGATCAAACTTGAATGAAATGATTATGTACTATTGTTGTCCATACAAAACCAACAAGATACTATATTTCACACGTGTGGATCCAAAAATAACAAATATAGATCATTCTACATATAGAATTGCAAGCAATCACCAAGATAGTGCACCAATGGATAGTCGAACCCAAGAGAACCATGTATAAGCATGAAATAAGATAGAGAAGATTGCTCTCTCCATAAGTTACATCCTTTTATAGCAGGTCCAAACCCTATTTGGCCACCTGGCTTTCCCTCCAAAATGCTAACCCTACTAATTTTGGGTCTAGATTCAATGTACTCAACTATTCAAATTTGAATCTACTCTAACTCACATTCTAACTTTCCCACACTTTCAAAAAGTATTTATTCAAATGAAATTTAGACTAATGAACTTTGAAAAGTCAACCTCTAAGTCTAAAACAAGTTTTGGCCTCAATATGCCGAATATGGAAATATAGCAAAATGTGATGAAACTAGTTGAATATTTCACAATGATCCCTCATACAATATGCCAAAATCTCGAGTTCTCATAATATATCTCAAAACTTGTTTTCCTAGCTTCCAATGCTCCTTAGCATGAATTGACTCAATCTTCCAACACAATAGCTTAGATCTTGGTCTTGTAATGGTTAGATAGATGAGTGAACCAACTAGCTTTCTATAGAGAGTAATGTCCTTGAAGGATCTTTCATTACCTCTTATAGTTAGCTTTACATGAGACTCTATTGGTGTATCACAAGACTTTGCATCTACCATATAAAATCTTTCTAGAATAGAATTAGCAGACTTCTCTTGACAAATGAAAGCAGATTGAGAAGATCTAATCACTTCTATTCCTAAAATGTATTGCAAGTGACCAAGATCATGCACCTCAAATTCCTTCTTAAGAGCACTCTTGATATCCTCCACATCTTGATTGTCTCCACCACTCAAGATGATATCATCCACATAGATTAGCAAGATGGTAACATCATTCCAGCAAACCTATAATAAAGTGAATGATCATACTCACTCATAACAAAGCCTTGAGAGAGTAAAAAAGTGTTAAGCTTAGCATACCAACTCATTGGTGCTTGCTTAAGGCCATACAAACTCTTTTGTAGTAGACACACATGATTTGGCTTTGTAGGTGAAATGTAACTCTCGGGTTGCTCAATGTACACTTCCTCCTCAAGATAACCATTCAAAAAAGCATTTGTAATGTCCAGTTGCCATAGATCCCATCCATAAAGAGTAGCAAGAGAGATGATGACTCGAATGCTTACCATCCTTGCCATGGGTGCAAAGGTTTCATCATAGTCAATCCCATGTTCTTGAGCATATCCTTTTGCCACCAACCTTGCCTTGTACTTGTTGATAGATCCATCTTGGTTTGTCTTTACCTTCAAGATCCATTTGCATCCAATAGTTTTCTTGTCCTTAGGTAACTCCACCAATCTCCATGTTTCATTCTTCATAAGAGTTTGATACTCAAAATCCATTGCTTGGATCAACTCCTCTTTGTTCCTTGCTTCATCTACACATGTAGGTTCATCAAAAGAGGTTAGGAAAGTAAAATCGTTTCCAGCAACTACTTGCTTACCCTTTTCATCATAAGTGAGCCTTGAAGGTGTTTGGCTTTGCCTTGATGTCCTCCTTGGCTTTTGACTTGATGATGGTCCTTCATCATCACCATCCAAAGTAGGATCCTTTACATCATCATCAAGAATGTTAGATCCATCTACATCATCATCAATAATACTTGAAGATACTTTTGGAATGTTCCCCTAATCAAAAATGACATCTCTACCAACAATTACTTTGTTAATAGTAGGAATGTAAAACTTGCAGGCTTTACTCACCTCACTATATCCAACAAATATACATTTCCTTGAAGATGGATCCTCCGTGGTCCTATCATCAAGAGTTATGTTGACACATCATGTGCATCCAAAAGTTCTAAGAAAGTTGACACTCAACCTCCTCTTGAATAGCATCTCAAAAGGTGTCCTTCCATCCAAAATAGCACTCGGTCACCTATTGCACAAGAAATTAGCACACAACAATGCTAGATCCCAAAATGGCTTTTCAAGGTTAGCACTTCACCTCATGGCTTTGGCACTTTCACATAAGTTCTATTCTTCCTTTCAGCCACTCCATTTTGTTGTGGGGTCCTTGGTGTTGTATACTCCCTCTTGATCTCATGCTCATCACAAAAGGACTTGAACTTGGTAGAGATATACTCTCCACCATTGTCACTCCTCAAACATTTGATCCTTGTAGAAAATTGGCTCTCTCTTGCATTCTTGAACTTGACAAAAACGTCATACACTTCATCTTTTCTCCTTAGCAGATAAATCCAACAAAATCTACTAAAATCATCAGCGAAAGTTACATACATCTTAGCTCCACTATTGCTAATTGTAGTATTTCCATGAACATCTGAATGTACAACTTGAAAAGGCTTTGTAGATCTAGATGTAGATCTAGTATAAGGTAGTATATGTGACTTTGACAAAGCACAAGACTCATAAACATGATTGATGCTACTTAAGGAACTTGGAAGACCAATCACAACCTTCTTTCTAGCCATTACCTCCAATGACTTGAAGCTGAGGGGTCCCATCCTTTTATGTCAGACCTCTTGAATAGGTATTTGCTCTCTTGCAACACATCCAACTTGGTTAGGAATAACAAGCATCTAGTTTGAACAATTTTCCTTGCCTTTTACCTTTTGCAATCAAGATATCCCTCCTTTCGATCATATGTTTAGGCCTTTACTTAGCCATTGACTCACACTAAGTAGATCTTTGGTAATAGATGGAATGAACAAAACATCATCCAAATGAACATTCCTATTTGTAAAGAGAGAAATAGGAATTGTGCCAATCCCTTTGATTGCACACTCACCATCGTTGGCCGTGTAGATCACCCTCTTGTCATCTGCATGTTCCAACAAAGAAGTAAAGTACTCTTTGTGAAAATTTATGTGTGAACTTGCTCCACAATCAATCCACCATGGATCTAGATCTCCATCATTAGCAAGCATACATGAAGACATCACAAAAGCATCATCATTTGCATTTCGAACATCCAAGCCATCCTCATCAAGAGTAAGATTACCTTGCTTGTCTCCTTGATCTCTCTTCTTCTTGTAGCACTCACTTGCCAAGTGTCCTTTGATGCCACCAATAGAAGCACTTGAGTTTTGATCTATTTTTCTTTTTGCCATTTGAAGAAGCCTCCCCTTAATCTTTCCCTTTAGACCACTTGTTGTTGCTTTTGCCCTTGATGAACATAGCCTCCTCTCCAACTTGAGATGTTGATGAAGATCCACTTCTTGCTTGAAGCCTATATGCTTCATTGATCAAGATCCCTTGAAGATCAATCAAACTTGGCAAAGTCTTTTGAATGGCAAGACTTTCAACAATGTTAGCATGAGCACCCAACAATCCATTAAGAATAATTTGATCAAGTTCTCCTTCCTCAATGCTCTCATCAATGCATAATATATAATTGTTTTGGGTAGAGAGTAAAATATCTCTTAACTCTTAACACGATGGAATAGGAATTGAGTTCTAGCTTCTGATATGATCAAGCTTACCACTAGTAATTCTCACAAGAAACACCATCTTTCCAAACATATATCACTTTTAATAGCCTTTATGTGGTAGGGAATAGAATTGTTGATGATCTTTCCAACCATAGTTGGTCATAAATTTATTGCGAGGTTTAGGTTAAATTATGGTCCTCAAAATACAATAGTAATTTGAACTATTTATCACTTAAGAATCCAAAAGCCAACTTTAAATCCATCCCAAAAGGTAACAAAGGCAAAGACAAATCACTTGTGAAAATCCAAAGGCATAGTGGGCAAGTAATAAACTAACTAAGGGCATAATGACAGTGTCTTGTTTCTACGATGTTGGTCAAGAAAAAAAGATTTAGTAAGAATCTCAACTTGGAAATATTATGGAGGCAAAATTGAAATAATAATCATCCCCAATTATCAACTTTATCAAATCAAGAGAATGTTACATGCATTATAAATTGATTGGGACTTTAGGCCACCAAAACATGTTGGGCATAGCACTTGGCTTATGCTAGTAAGGGCAAAGACCTATGATTGGATTCTCAAAGTTGTACAAGTTTATGTTTGCATGAATTTCTTATAATTCTATTGCAAAAGTTTGTGCATTTGTTTTCTTTTTTTTTAACATAGTGGTGTTAGGAAAACGTGCTTCTCTAGACTTAATTTATTTTTAGACAATCCAACCTGGCAGAATTAGCTTAGCTCTTGGACATGGGTCAAGGAGTTGTCAATCAGATAGGTGATATAGCTCAATTTTCCTAAAATGTGATAAAAGAAATGATAAAGAAGCGATGAATAAAGTATTTTAAAAAGTTCTAAAGAAGTTGGGCATTTTTGTATTTGTGAAATACTTGTTTTTTTTTTCCTGAGCCCATCTACCTTTGAGAGGAAGATGGTAGAAATGGCAGAAGAGATAGTGATATTGTGCCAATCTAAAAGAAATGGAAAATAAGCATTCCAAAACAATAATAAGAAACCAGTCCTTATGATATGTTTTTTTCCTGGGCTTCTTTCATTTCCTTTTATTTTTCATTTGTTTTTAATATGAAGATTCTAAGTACATTGGAATGACTATATTATGATGCTTGGATCTCTCACAAATTTTTATGATGAATCAAGCATAGATGCTACTGTTGGATTTATCTCCTCTACTCTCCTAAAGCCTATTTAATCTGCCTCCATTCATGCTGCATTTTTACTCATGTTGTCGCATAGTCTGCATATTTACATGTAAATTAAGACAGGCAAAAAATGCGATTGTTTGCATGAATACAAGTAAATTTCCACAAAAAAAGGTAAAAAAGGTGACACTATGTTTTTACACGTGATTTGTGATAGGCGAAAAATATGACACTGCCCTACAAATGCCAAAAGTGCCCTAATGGAAAAGCAAAGGTACCCTGTAGATCAAATTGTAAGGCATTTGTCAAAGTGTTGCATTTTTCGCATCTTCACCAACGTTCATTTCAGCGAAGGTTCACGTCGCGGCCTTCTCACGCTCATCCCATGCAACTGTGCAATCAGATTTGACAACAACAGCAGCCACCCACGATCTCCCACAGACAGCACATCCACTTTGTACTTTCTTCATCTGCACACCTGTAACATTATGTATATATTGAATACCACATGCGTATTCAACAACGAAGAAACTGTGTGTGAGAATTAAGTGAGAAACAAGCAACAAGCATAATAGCATCAGCAGCTTATCAGAGATAGACGAAGAAGATGCTTTTGCGCATCGATTTTTTATATTGTCAGTAATAGGTTTATTCCTCTTTCAAATTGGATTAGCTTTGTAATCATGCGGTTTCATCCGCTATTGTCATGTGCTCACCAGCATTATTGACCTGTACATTTTGCTATGCTTAATTTGATTACAACTCTATTTGTTCTGTGTTCAGATTTGTGTCAATATTGCTATGCTTTTCTACATTCTGTCTGACTTTCCTATTGCTTAATCTGGTAGTTTGTTCTTAGCGAATTATTATTATTCTAGCTGTTCGGGACTAATATTTAGTCTTGTCTTTGGCGACTAATTCGCGACTGATTATCAGTTGAGCTCAATCTAGCTCTTTGCGAATAATTCACGACTGATAATTTGTCTAGTTGTTCACGACAAATTATCTTTATGATGTTTTTGTTGCTTAATGTTTGGCTACGTAATCAGATCGAACTTGATTTCTATCACTAACGTTCTGTTCATGTTTGATAGGCATAGTCATGTTTAAGAAAAGAGTGAGATAGCTCATTCCACTGCGCACGAACACTTTCTGTTCGAGTTCGTTTCTTTTTCGAGTTTTGAGTTCACTTCTTTTCGTGTTCATTTCTTTTCGAGCTATTTTTCGTCTTTCTTTCTCACACCCCTCTTTCCCAACATGGTATCAGAGCCAAGTTTTGTAGCCTGATAAGCTTCCACAGTAACAATACTCTAATAGTCGATAGAGTAATTGTCTTCTGTTCTATATTTTTCGCACCAGATTTTCATACTTAAGTCACTGATAGTTATTTCCATCACCTAGGCTAATCTTCCACATGGATTCCCAAGGGAAAGCCAGTCCTATCATGGACAAGCTTGATGGAGCCAATTACCATCTGTGGAAATTTAAGATAAAAACAATGCTAATGGCTAAAGAATTGTATGACGTTGTTACAGGTGCAGAAGAGAAACCCGAAGCAGACGACGCAGCAATTACCAGATGGAAGCTGAAGGATGGAAAGGCTTTCACGCTGATCATCCTCAACATTTCAGATACTCAGATCGGCCATGTATCCGAGGCCCAGACATCCAAATAAGTCTGGGACATCTTGAACACACTATACGAAGTGCGAGATATAGCTTCCAAGCTACATCTCAGGAAGAAATTTTACTCCCTCAAGATGGCAAATGGTGATTCCCTGCAGAATCACATCAACCTGCCGAAGCAAATGGCCGCGTCGGATCCGTCATAGACGATCAAGATGCAGTGATGCAACTGCTTACAAGATTGCCAAGCTCATACGATAGTTGGGTGATGATCATCACGACACATCCAAAACTGACTCTTTTGAGAGTCATTACAATGTTGCTACAGGAAGACACACGGAGGAACGAAGCCTCAAGTTCTTCAGCTGATTCTCACGCTTTGTAAATCAACAAGACCATGACTAAGCAGAAGAAGAAGGAGGAGGGCCTGAAGCAATCAAAGCAAGACCAGAAACCAACACATCACAAAGAATAGTCGAATCTATAGACGAAGAAGAATCTGTTCTGCAGATACTACAAGTGAAACAACCACAAAATTCAAGACTACCGGATACTGCAAGCAAAGAACTATAGCAATGGGGTAGTCGAATTAAGTGGCAAATGCAGCTACAGAAGCTCCACAACCCATTCAAGAAGCGGATCATGATGCCTTCATGACCAGCCATCAAGGAGCATCCAACGACAGTTCTTGGTTTTTGAAGTTTAAAATAAATGTGTGTGTGTGTGTGTGTGTGTGTGTGTGTGTGTGTGTGTGTGTGTGTGTGTGTTGTGTGTGTACTAGTAAAGAGTGCCCGTCGTTGACGGGCAATGACGGCCGATCTAGGTGACAGTCGATGATTTGGAAATTTGATATGTCGTTAACGGGCGATGATTTTTTGATCTAGGTGGCGGCTGATGATCTAATGGTTATACTTGGCGGCCCGACGATCTGGGTGACGGCCGATGATTTGGATTTGGATATATATATCAATGACAGGCGGTCGAAGATCGAAGGCGACAGAGAATGTGTTAGTACGAAACGTGTGCTTGTATGTGACGTATGCAGGTTCAGGGTTCATAGAGCCCAGCGTGTATGTGTATGTGTATGTGTGTTTGCACGTTGTGTGTGCACTATGTACATGTATGAGTGTGTTTTGTGTGCATGTGTGATGTGTACGTGTGTATATGTATGTGTGTGTTGTGTGTGTGCACACACGTATGTGTGTGTGTGTGTGGGTGTATGTGTTGTGTGCATGTGTGCTTGTTTGTACGTGTATGTCTTGTGTGTGTATGTGTGTGTTGTGTGTGTGGGTGCGCGTGTATATGTATGTGTATATGTTGTGCATGCACGTGATGTGTGTGTATGTGTATGTGTGTGTTGTGTGTGTATGTGTTGTGTATGTGTGCGAGTGTGTGTGTGTGTGTGTGTGTGTGTGTGTGTGTGTGTGTGTGTGTGTGTGTGTGCGTGCCACTTGAAAATGGTTTCCAAAGATAAATTAAGGTCTGAAACAAATTTAGAATATTGTTAAACATTGGTTGATTGGTCAACCTATGGATCAGCATTGATCTAATTCAATTTCATACCTAAATTCATTATGAATAATCATTCTCAACTACTCTTGATTATCAAAAATTGATTTTTCACAATACTAATTCTTATACAGTCTGACAGAGTCATACGACAGGTCAGTACTATACTCACTCTTAACCCTAAACCTAATCCTAATATCTAACCCTAACCCTATATATACTCTAATCCTATACATGTGTGTTTCTATGTGTGTATATGTATGTATATGCCATACTTTCCCATGTGTGTGTTTGTGTGGAAGAGTTTGGGCATGCAACAATTGAAACCCCACTACAAATCAGGTGAATAGCTGATGCTAATATTACTTTTCCAAAGCTATACTACAATATATATATCGCAAATATTTCAGGTCCTGCTCCTAGTTTTACCTATTTTCACATCAGCCCATGGTTGTGCTATTTGGATCTAGCCTGGGTTGCCCTAGGGGCCTCAACCCCCCTTCTGCTCTTTTGCCTCCTCACACAGTTTCATAACTTCATGGAAGTGGAATATCTACCTATGATCGAGCCCACTTTAGAAGAACATTGCTCCTTGCGAGACTTCACGGAGAGGGTAAGACTAAGCATGGCCAAAACCCTCAATGTCATGGTAACTGAGTATAGCTTTGAAGATGTTGCACTCACTTTGGAGGCCTTAAAGTCAAAGGATGCGAGTGGATCTTCAATGCTGGAGTATAGGAAGTTTGAGAAACTATTTAGGTTGAACATTTAGGAGGCTAAAAGCTATCTTTCCAAGCTCCATGTGTACAGGATGTAATCCCCTCCCCCATTTAAATTGTTTTAATTAGGGTGATCCTTTGAAAAACCCTGGGCACCTCACCCCACCTTTCCCCGGCCAAGTATTTTTCAACGGAAGAAGCCTTCAAACCCCTCCCTCACTATGTAGAAAAGCCTACATAATCCACAAATAAACCCAACATTGTTTTCCAAAAATTGGCATGCAAAAAAATTTGTCAAAATTTCCAAATCATGAATCTTAAGTCTTATGTCGAGCATGTCGCTTCTTAAAAGCCCAAAATCTCTTTGACATGTGGCTTTTTTAAGGAAACATCACAAAGTTTACCAAACACTACTCCAGGCTCTTTTAACTTTGTTTTTTGGAGGTTTGCTTTTTGTTTTGGGGCAACTCTCTTTAACCCCCTCCCCATGGGCCACAAATAACTAAAAGAATGAAGTTAATCAAAGCTGAGAAATCTCTTAATATGAAATAGAAGATTTACAAAAGCTAGGCTCTGCATAATTTACACCCATGAATTGGAACCTTCACAAATGGCATGATGTTATATGAAAGTATTGAAATCTAGATTTTAACCCACAGCTGAACTTATCACATAATGTGGATAGAAGGTTAAACAATTTGATTTCATCCCACCTAAAGTAGTATGTGTTGGCATTTGTCTTTAGTCCATGGTTTAGTTGCAGTGTTGTTTTAATACTCAAATCTGGAAGGATCCAATCTCCACTTGCAAAAGGGCATGATGTGTTCAAAATACTTGTAAACAACCCTCTTAATCCTGATTGACACCATGACAGATTAAAGTACTTAAAACCAATGGTATAGCACCACTTCAACAGAGGGACGTCAAGCCACTCATATATCACTACTCCCAAACGCAGCAGCTATAGAAGGCCAACTCTTCTGATGATGGAGTGTCCATCATCTGGTCTGCCATCAACAGTTTAACCACTGTTCAAGCAAGCTCAAACAAAGCAAAGGAAGAATTTTAAAACGCACCGATGATGGGAATAAAATTGCTTAACCTGCCTCACGCCTTTCAATCTTCAGAGCCAATCAAGAATGCCAACAGCGCCTGAGCTCCACGAGTTACATCTGCACACAATAGAAAAGGTGCTACGATAACCAAAGAAACAAGAATCCTTAAAACTTAAGAATATAGATAAGGCGCGGAGCTTGAAAGGCAAAGAAATGATGCCACATGGATAGACCCAAAGCTTGAAAATCATTCTTTACGCCCCCTCAAAACTACGCCCATTTTTGAATTTCTATATTTGCCCAAGTAACCTCTGTCAATCTTCAGAGCTAATCAAGAATGCCAACAGTGCCCCAGCTCCACGGGTTATATCAGCACACAACAAAAAAGGCGCTACACAAATGGTGCGATGCATAGATCTATACAGATAAAAAATGCTTTTCTATCTTCAGTTAACAAATTGTGTGGCTAAATAACCATAATGTGAAGAAACAAAGAGTTTCTATCTTTCAAAGACTTAGCATTTTTCCTTAGTTTTTTGTGCATTTTGAACTATGTTTCGCATAGTCTGCATTTTTGAACTGTTTTGTCACACCATTCGCATTTTTGGGTCATGAGAAAAATTCTAGGACTAAGTCAAAAACACTTAGAAAATAACTCTGGCAACTTTTCCCGACACTGTTGCATTTTTCACATTTCTGCAAAAAAGACAACACACTATCTTAAAATGCCTTAGAAAAGTTTTCTAGCCAACCATCGTATTTTTTGGCCAGTCGAAAAAAAAGCGACACTGTCGCATTTTTCTGCGAAAAAGACGACACTATCACCAAATGCCTTCCGGATAAAAGCGAAAGTTTTTCTGCACAATGTGATGCCATCACCAACCATAACATTTCAAATTGCTGATCGGAAGAATTTTAAATTGTTGATCACATAATTATTCTACACAATGCGGTGCCATTGCTGACCGGAACTTGGCTGATTTCGATCCGAGGATCACTTGCCAGTACATTGTTGATGTTACAAACATACTCCTTGTAGTATCTTACATATTTTGGCAATACCTCATCATCCGCTGCACCCACAGCACCATTCCAGAGTGTGTTATCATAGCCAATCATGCCCCCAACCTTGATCAGCTTCATCAGACGCTCATGGTAATTGACATAGTTGTCCTTATCAGCATCCACAAAGATAAAGTCAAAGAATCCATGATTCTTCTCCTGCAAACATAGAACACATAGATCAGTTTCTGCTCATGACAATTTGTTGTTCGTATATCAAGTCACAAATGATCATGGCAGCTGCCAATACCTCAAGAAGCAATGCATCCGAGGTATCAAGCCCAGGACCTTCTCTGAAATCAATCTTTTGAGCAACTCCAGCTTGTTCCATAGAGGGATAACCAAGCTCAAAATTCTTCCTATGGATGTCCATGGCTATGACCTGCACAAAAGGTGATGGTTTATCCTCATAGCTTCTCAATAAGTGGCAGAGAAAAACAACTTTTGCATGAAAATTTGAAATGGTTGTACCTTTCCATCATCAGGTAAGGCAAGAGCAGTGCTGAGTAGTGAATATCCTATATAAATCTCCACCTCAATAGTGTTCTTCGCATTCATTAATTTCAACAGTTACATCAGAAATTGTCTCTCATCTGGAGAAGTACTCATCAAATTCCTACAATATCCCAAAGAGCACAGTCACTAAAATGGATAACCCAAAATTTAAAACCATTTGTGCACCTAATTTACGGGTGAGCATACTTGGTATGTCAACTCAAATTCAGACAACCCCCCCATAAGCGCAGTCACTAAAATGGATAAACAGAATTGAAAACCATTTGTGTAGTTATTTCACGGGTGAGCATAGTTGGTATGTCAGTGAGGCAATTTACCAAGGGTGTCTTGTTGTCATCTCCCTTAGATCCCTTACTGCTAAGCATGTCAAACAATTATCTCGCATTCAGCCCAAAATTTTAGCAGATCTTGTTTTTCAGTGCTTACCAGTCTCCCTTTGAATTATTTTGGCTTTGCAAGGAATGCGATAATGTAGAAATCTTGCAACTGCACATACGGTTTGGCATGTACTATTTTGTGGATAGAGTTGTTCACAAAATTGCTCTTTTGAACCTGAGCTTAGTTAATAGGAACACTAAAGACTACGGGATGTTGTAACATAATGAACAGCTACCTGTTATAAGTCATCGCTCTTCAAAAGGCTTTTGTGTCCAACAACCTGGTGTTTGCCAAGCCCTTTGGCGGCATGCGCTCCATTACTATTTTTGGCAACATTGCTCTTTCCATTACTCTTTTCAAACAGCAACATGTGTATCGTCATCCGACTTATCGCTTGCAGCATTAGCCTCTGAATGGCTAGGAGTGCTGATTATGAGAGCTGTACTAACCATGATGCTATCTACAACAGGTAACGGTGGTGCACATAAAAGTTATGGTGAAATTGCAAAGTCAAACGCTAACTAAGACAACAAAGCAAAGATCATCATAGCAAAGAAGAATGATATATGTTTCAACATGACTCGGGAAAAATTGCAGATCAGCTAAGGAGAATCTCTAAAGAAATGCGGATACTTCAGCGCTGATAATGACTTTATTGTTGGCATTAAGGGCCACAAAGCAAGCTCACTGAATATGAAACGCTTCAAGAGTTGGGGAACCTTATGGGAAGGAGTGCAAAACAACATAGAGAAGAAACCACATTTGCTACCTCAAATTACAAGCTTGCAAAAAGTGCAGTAGAAAATTGCGCGTAACTGGCTGTTTGATGCACTATATTTTAAAACAACCTTGGTATCCGTGAGCCACTATTTCGAAGCACAAAAACAAAACACACAATGTAGTTAGGCCAAAACAAATAAACAATGAGATCAAAAAAACACAAAAAAGAATTTGCCCACAAACAACGAACATGGAGCCTCAAAAAGAAGCAATTACGTAGCTCACATGTTGTAGAATGGATGCACGCCCTTTTGTTTTGGCAGGCATGATTATTTGAAAGATCGGGGTGTTGAAGAGGCGGTGGGGTTGCATGAGACCGGTTGAAGCTGTTGCGTCTGTAATGATCAATGGAGCACAATCCAAAGTCCTTTTTCCCCTGATAGAACTTCAGTGACAGAGTTAGGTTGCTGAATCAGATCATGCTTTTCTCCACCTGTGTTGTGCTTGAGGTGGGTTCTTGTTGTGTAGTGTTGATGGCCAAATCTGAGCGCAGCTGTCACAGCTTGAGCCTAATCTAACTTCCAACGGTGGTGAATACGTGAAGGTCTATAACTACGGCAGGCATGATGGAGGAGCCCAAGAAGAAGCCCGATCCATTGATGCAGCCGTGTGGAGGGGAGCAATCACCTTCGTGGTGTGATTCATCACTATAAAAACCAATCGCATCTTTTGGTGAGTATTGAGCCCGAAGCTGGGTATCAAGCCACCCATCTCGCCTCCCCCCGCTTGCCTCCCGTTTGCTCTTGCTCTCGATCCACACACAGAGTTCTCGCGATCCACAAAGAGAGAGAGAGAGAGAGAGAGAGAGAGAGAGAGAGAGAGAGAGAGAGAGAGAGAGAGAGAGAGAGAGAGAGAGAGAGAGTGAGAGAGAGAGAGAGAGAGAGAGAGAGAGATCGATAGATAGAGCGCGCTCCGGGAAAAATTGAAAATTTGAAATGTGTGCACATGCCAAAAAAAGTAAAAAAAAAAAAAAAAAAAAACCTTGTATGTGTTTTTTTTAATGATTTTTTTTTTTAAGTTTTTTAGCTTTTGCATTTGCAAAAGTGTGACATTTTTTACGAGCATAACCTAACATTTTCTTCGGCACAGCATGACATTTTTGACGGCAAAAACAAACAACTTCTCTCTAAAATATTTTTATACTATATAGATGCACGGGGAGGAGAGCCATGCATCATGTTCACCATACATGCATCTTCATCCCCAAGTTTTTTAGTTAGAAAAAGCTCATGCATGGGTGAGGGGAGGAGGATGCATGGGTGCACCCATACACATGCGCAAAACTGTACATAAGTTTAAATATATATATATAGATATGTCAATGTTTGAAAAATTCTCAAAAACAAAAAAAATTGTCATAAGAGATTGTTTGGAAAATGAACATGTTACACTTCATATGGTAAGTAGTTTAGATTTAATCTTCTAGATCTATTCTGTCACATATCTTGTGATAACAAATCTAACAAATCAAATTATCATAATTCAAACTATCCAAAATAACAAATCAAATGCTTTAAAATCTAACATTCTTTGAAAAATATTTTGTAAGCCTTAACATCACACGGCACAAAAACAAACTAGGAGACATCACACCAACATAGAAGAGTAGCATTATTGAGCAACTTATCATTGGGGATTTAATTCAAAAACCAACAAATTAATTCAATTTCAATGGTGTCATGAGCTCTAAATACTAGACTACATGACATACAATACAATCCAGAGTGAATTTAGATTTTGTCAAAAACCAACATAGAAGAGTAGCATTATTGAGCAACTTATCATTGGGGATTTAATTCAAAAACCGGCAAATTAATTCAGTTTCAATGGTTTCATGAGCTCAATCTAAATACTAGACTACATGACATATAGTCCAGAGTGAATTTAGATTTGGTCAAAAACCATGTCATCAAAAAAGTGCTTGTTATTCTCATAGTTTAAAAGAAATCGTATTACATTCACTTTTCTCCCCATGACTTGGAATCTTCAATCAACCAAATAATATGATCATGATGAAATTGCCTACTCTCATATGCTATTAAATTTCCTTTGAACTTTTTAGTAAGGTTGGTGTATGGATGTTAAATGCACTTCTTGCATAAAAACGTGCTCACTTTTTTGTGTCAAAAGTCTTTTCCAAAACTTCAAATCCATCTTCAAATTTCAACATTGCTTTTATGAGTGACATGCTTCTCAAGTTTTATAGCAGCTTGAGCCACCTTTTATCAAAGTAGTAAACAGCTGGCTTTGCCACCTTTTATCATAGTAAACAGCTGGCAAAGCCATTCACTTTTCTACACTCTTTCTACATAGCCACACTATCATGCAACTGGCCACCACTATCATGCCTTGTGGAGTTTGCATTGGCATGATAAGGACTTTGCGAAATGCTTGAAGCACCCTATGTTACAGTCATACATGGCTGCCCCTGAGGTGCACACACCAAAGTCGAAGTCGCTTAATGGCACGGAAGCAGGTAACGCCCACACCAGTGGGTGGGAGGACTTAACCTGATGCATGTTACTAAGCGAATAGGACATTTCATAGATTGAAATCTTGTGTCACATTTCATAGAGCGAAATCTTGTGACACAAGGCAAACACTGCAGTGTGTCGGGCGTAATCTCATGCGTGCTAATAAACGACGATTGCCTATTCTTAAAAGCGCTTTGGAGGAATCCTCATAAAATCAGCAGCCAAAAGCAAGATTCACACCTCAAATTGGCTCCAGACAGCTTTATATACTAAAAACTAAAGGACTATAACAACAATTTGAGGTACATGATATCCTTCTATGTCATGAAGGACCTTACATTTCTCCCAGGAGTGTTTGAAGTGTAACCATATATTAATATCCAATGAAACCTCAAGCATGTGGCCTTTAACATAATGCATACGACAAATAAAATCACAGATAGCAAATCTTATCACTGGAAAGACATAATCGATGATTAGTGCAAGGGTTTCAAAATGATGAAACCAAGCACCAGAATCAGATGTCAAGAAAAACAGAGATGGGTCACCACCAGGCAGAACTCTGAAACAGCTTTAAACACAAATTTAGCCAGGAGCTTGGCAGAGGGCAGCTAACTGAGGTACCTAGGTGCAAGTCCAGCGACCGTTGGCAAACGAGTTAACAGGGCGAAGGTGATTACAAATCTGTAAACTGTGTGCTTGGAGGATGTGCTTGCATCAACATGCAACAAGATGGGAGGCAAAAATCATTGTACCACCCAAATTAAGAGCTAATAAATCAACAACTGCCATAAAATCTTCATCAGTAGAGTCAATTGAGTTAATCAAAGTACCTAGCTACGAACAACTCTCAAAAGAGATAGTGACTGAATCATGGAAGGGACTTCTCTCAAGTCCAGGAGGAGAGAAGCCATTAGAAGAGGTATTGTGTACAGGATCCTCATCAGCTCACACATTTATAATATAAACATTTCAGCTGTTTTTTTGTTTTCGTAGAAGGTTAGCATAAGGTCAGCTGTAAAGTAAATAAGCGACTAGTAAAAATGTGTTCTCTCAATATAATCAAGAAAGATCTCCCTGTAAGAAGAGCATTTGCAGCCATCTATGAGAACAAAAAGCAACCAGAATCCAAAGTAATGGTGTATATAATGAAATCTGCCTAGGACGTATAGTATAGCAATCAGACTAGCCAACTCCACAAATTTCAGAAAAAAAAATCAAATCAGCATCAGACAAAGCATGAAATGAACATCTGTGTGAATGAATTTTATCATCCTACAGCTTACAATTCAATTTTTATCAACCTAGATAAGATCAACTGACTTTTTACATTTCTAAGATTGTAAAACAGGTATCATAGCTCGTATCGATATTTAATTTTGTGTATGTAAAAATCATTTTGGCACGCTTTGGCGACTGTCATAAAAAGAGAAAAGGCTTATTCCTCTTCTGGTTCAAAACAATCACAACACCAGAACTCCCGCAATCTTTCACAAGCAGGAGCTCCCTACACATTCTTCATGCTCAAAAATACCTACATGATACAATTGCAATATATCCAAAATGGAATCTCAAATTTCACAGCCTCAGGGGCTTCATCTGCAACCTTTTACATATTAAGTCTTTTAAAATTCATGCTTTCAGAGAATAAGTCAATGTTTAAAATGTCAAAATAGAGACTCTGATGTTTGTCCAGTGAGAATGTGCAGCTCACATAACCATAGTGATGTACTTAGTTTTTGTGAGGGCGGAAGTCTACAATCTTAGGATGCATCAAACATGGAAGGCTCAAATCTCAACGACTGCATATCGACATATTGTCCACTTGTGGATTCTGACAAGCTGGAGCCATACGGTCGTATATGCCGTGTCTGTGCTGATGGCAATGTCATTAGATCAATGGTTGGCTTCATATGATGGGAATCAGCATCATGCGAAACTCGTGCATCATGGCCTTGTAGGATTGAAAGCATGGCTCGGTTATCTAAATTGTTTATCAGTGAGAACGGTGCCTGATGTTGTGCACTTTCTGCAGAATTTAATGCAGGAAAAGACATGCCAGTAGATATGGTACTATTTTCCTGTGAAATAGGTAGCATAGAAAAACATTTATCCGATGTTTGGGTAAGTTCATGCTGAAACTCTGTTGAACTTCTTGGCGAAAAATGAGTAGTAAAGGCAGTGCGGTTCTCGGCAATCATTTGCTCAAGAGTCAAATCAGACTTTGGAGATACATCCAAAGACACAGACGATGGGGCTTTGGAGCTCCACGGATGGGATGACAGAAGAGAGAGAGCACATCCAGAATCCAAACTTCCAGTGCACCTATGTGGGACTTGTGTGCCTTCTAGGCCTGCTAGAAGGCCTGATGATGGAGAGAGGGTCAGTCCATGGCCCAAAGAGCCTGAACCTTGCAGAAATTGAACCCCCTGACTCCGGGCAGTCGTTGAAGCAGCCTTTGGTTGCTGTAAGAGCATATATAGCTTGTCTGCAGCAGGTTGAGAGAGGTTTGGCAGGAATCTCTCCATACCAGGGAGCTGCAACTGATATGCTAAATTTGAGTGCTCAGGAAAGCTTCCCAACTTTGACCAGGTCGCTTTTCCGTAACTATGTTTACTGTCAGGATTGTGCAGTGTATTTGTTTGCCTTGGATGTTGCATCAAATAATGTCGTTCTCCAGGTGCAGGAAGAGTATGCCGAATATCTGCCATTGTGCACAGAAGAAACATTAGCAGGCGATGGCTTGAATACTTTTCTTTTCCAATTTATCCAAAAGCTATTAATATTGCGAAGTTCATCATGAGCCTGTTCATCCTTCAATAGTCCTACAAAATAGAGCTCCCCACTTCACCCGAAGACAAAAAACCTCAAAGTTTCTAGCCAGATAACACATAAAACATGATAGTTGGACATAAAGCATATAGAGAGACAGTTGCAAGATTTCAAAAGGTGAAAAACAGTTATGCCATATCTACCAAAGCCACATTCTGTAGGATAAGATTTTACCCTGAAAAATTGAGGTTCCACTGGAAGTTAATAAGAATGGATCAGGCTGTGGCTTTCGTCTGCGCTCATTGTGACCAGCAAGCCGCCTTCTACAGCTGCGTTTACCTTCATCAAACTCTGCCAAAACATGAAATCTGCAGCTAAAAGTTAGATCATTGTTCAGACCGTCGCTGAGAGAGCACACTGCCTCGTGGCATTTAAAGCAAGCCATTGAAAACATCAAATGTGTTAAAACAAGACACCAGCAATCTGAATTTAGGAGTGAAGAGTTAATCATGAGGAGTTTTAAAAGGAGTGCAGCCTTTTGGTTTGACCCTCCTGGTTTATAGATAGTCAATTCAATCATCCAGACCTGCAGAAACTCACTATAGGTATGCCTTGACGGAGCAGAATAAGCAGTTAGGATGATATGTGACATCACATATTAAAAAGCTTAAATGCTTGTTCAGGATCATAGCATGCATGTTTTCTTCATTCATGATGCCATCTTACTGTCTTAGTAGCATAAAGGGCTGCAATCTTTACTCATCTTTCATAAGAAGCCGAGCACTGTGAATATTAAAAAAAAACGGGCACGCCTTTGAGTGTAGGCTTGAAGAAGTGGCAGTGGACAGCCTCTGATAGTGCTTATGTAGTAGGCTAAAACAATGGGCAACAAATAACGTTGAACTCTGTTCCTATTTCAAACAATCTCAGCCTGAAAATAGCAAAATGTGTTACTTTATTGAAGTTCCAGACATGAGGGTCCGGGCCGGACATGGGCATTCCGCGTCCGCGTCCGCGTCCGGCGTCTGGACCCGGACACATCCGACCCCCGGACGCGGGGTCGGACACATCCATATTTTTTTTTTTAACACAAAATCAAAAAAAATTATAAAAAAAAGATAGCGGACGCGTCCGAAGACCCAGACGCATCCCTGGCGCGTCCGGACGGACGCGGACGCGAACGTGCGTCCGGACGCGCATTCGCATCCGGGGTCCGCCACCTTAGCTTTATTCATATAGCCAGCTTCTCTATGTGAGATAAAACACCCAAACATGTTTGAATTTGATAAGATTTGTTATTCCAAAATCAGACCAAAAAAATGGATGTTTGAATTATGAAGACGTTACTTAGGGGTAATTGCTGTAACCAGGAGTGAACTACCAGTTTTCTTCTCTACATTTTTTTTGTTAGAAGCCAAAAGAGTGCTCCTTGAAGAAGAAAGATTCTCATACAAATGGCCTAGCTATAAAAAATTTATTGGATAAGGACCATGCTCACGGAAATGCAATGAGAAGATAACTGTGATTGTGAAGGGGATTGGGTGTGTTGTATAAGTGCTTACCCATCTCTTCCAAAACATGTAAAGTTCATACAATCTACTCTCCACAGTCCACTCATAGATATTTTTATGATAAAGTGTATGCCACCCGAACTGACTCAACACGCTATACAAGTCTCATATGTCAGCACCCAAACCAGGAACTGAAAGAGATTGGACATGTGGGCAATCTGGCCAAGTTCTTTACTCCAGAGAGCATTTGCAGCTTAGAAAATCAAGAACAAAGATCATGCACCAACATGGGTAGAATTCTGTGAGCAGTCTCATTGTGTCTAGTAATAGAAGGTCATTTGACACTTGTGCTGTTATAGATTACGAGACTGCATTAAAAGAGGGGATGCTCAGATGGAGGGAGGACTATGAGGAGAAAATAAGACCTTTAGCCACATAACTGGACGGGGCTAGCACTGCAGCAATTGTAGATCTTTATCTGAATTTATACAAGATCACAGAACTGAAGGATGAATATTTCCAACTGCAGAGTTCCTCGGGGGAATAGATGCTCGTGCTTAAGACTTTACAATGGTTATGAATACAATAGAGTATGAATACACACAAGATGTTGATTGGTATATGCCTACAGAAAACGTACAGCTTGGATAACGGAAACCTCAACAAGTTATGTCTACACGACAGATGTGAATAAACTCCCAAGGTAAGCTCCAAGGTGAAAACAAACAGCACACATTGGAAAGCGGCAGATAATAGGAAAGGGCAAGAAAACAAGGACTCGTTCCAGAAGCTTAAAAATGAGAGCTTGGACATGAAAATAGGAAAAGAAATGTCACTGCATCCTCTGAGTCAATAATGACTTTATCAAAATCATAACTACATGCAAGACATGTCACTGCATCCTCTCAGTCAATTATAATTATATCCCAAACATAACAGCTTACTTCACTGAATTATTTACAGAACACTAAGAGACCATATACAGACTCCATAATTCATTAATCATTTCTGGTACGCAACGACCAGCAAGGCACAAGCACATGCACTAACCATTGATCAGATCGTGTTCTCAGTTTCGTACCGTAGGTCAATGCCAGCTTCGGCTTTCCAGCTCGATAAGGCAAACCAAACATATACTTCCACTCATATTTGATTTGATGTTATGGATAACGAGTCAAAGCAAACTTCTTCAAACTCTTAAACATAAAAGTATCAAATTAACAAGGCTGGACATCCCGAAAGACTTGATATTCCGATTCAAAAGGAAATAAGGCCTGAAAGGGAGCGCCCAGACACTAGAGTACAGGCTGGACAAGTTGCCAGAATTCTAGCTGGGAACCTTAAGATCTGAGGCAGCATCAATCCAAACTAAACCAAGGTGTAATGACCAGCAAGTATGCAAGCTCTAGAACAATGTTATGGTAGTAAAAGGGAGACTGAAAAATAAAGATCTATACTACATTACGAAACAATTCTGTATGCATAGTCTTTTAGGTAGTGATATCCAGCAAATCACAGGACATCTTCTAGGATCAAGTGGATCCTTAGAAGCTACTCTCAATAGGTAGATCAATGAAACTATTCTGGACAGGTAAATCAGCAAACTACAAACTTTCAATGTCCCGAAACAGAGTGCAAAACAAGTAGCCCAAAAGCTCCCAACTGCCTGAAAGTTTAAAGGATCAGAAAACTAATCGAAAGAATCATAACTTCGATTCAGGAACAATTTAGTTCGAAAAAGAGAGTACCGGCTGCATTGCTGACAGAAGCGCTGTTCTAGGCTAGCGACGATGACTTTGGGTGATTTAGAGTGCATAGCACATACTTTGTGTCTCCGGTGGTAATCCTTTGCAGATGTTAGTTCTAATTTGCATCCTTCTACTTGGCAACGAGGTACTTGGGCTGTTGATGAAACCCGCTGCTTTTTCACAGGAACGACCGATGCCCCCACATCTTTGTCCACCGGGACCCCTGCAGTGTCTTTAAAGTAGGTGCAATTTCCCAGCTTGAGACCAATCCGGCTGTCAGAGAAGTCTGCTGCAATGCTGCTCTGTATCTCTGTTTCTTCGATTTTTACGGCGTTTTCACTTGCAGCGGTACGCGCTCTTCCTCCAAGGTCCAAAAACCCCATCGCTTCGTTCTCAGATGAACGTGGGTTATGATGGTGTGTCACCTGCTCCGATCCTCTCAAACTGTCATTTTCTTTTTGATCCATGACATCCCTCTCATTGTTAACTACTTCAAAGATGCTCTTGCTATTGCCAAGATCCGAGCTGGAAAGACCACTCCGTTGATTCGACTGGACATCTTTGTGCAGTTTTTGATGATCCAGATCTTTGCAGTGTGTACTTATTTTCCTGATGAAGCAAGTCTCATGCGCACGAACGAGAGGACCGTTTCTGTGCTGAAATAAAATTCCTTCCGGATCAGGACCGCGTTCTGTGGTTGCAGGAACAGAATCTCCCGGAGTAGCAGGTGAGCAGGAGAAGAATGCTGCAGTGGTTATTCCAGAGGTTAAAGCTGAATGAGCATCTTCTTTGTGGTTATGTCCTTGGACTTCCACTTCTCTACCGAAGCGGGATCGCTGCCCCACGTCTCTATCTCTGCAGATGGCATTCTCCCAGTCCCACACAGCTCCTTTTAGATCGCAATTTGCTCTCGCCCCAGTGTAAACGGATGCAGGCTCCGCCATTGCTCCACCACGCAAGGAATGCTCCCAAACCCCTTGACCCCAGTAAGAATCAACTTGCAAAGGCTCTCCACGCCCGGAGGTCTCTGAACTATGATGCACAACTCCTGTAGAGTATGCCATAGGGTTGTGGTGGTGGATACGAGGGAAGCGCACTGATTTTCCTGGGCTGAGTGCGAACTAAATGGCTTCCCTAGTGCATTGACTGGAAGAATCCTCTCCACTGTTACCACTTACCTCCATAAAAGCACTCTCCGACGAAAACACAGAAATATTTTCTCAAACACTGATTAGCAGTGAAACTTCTCCTGGGGTCAAGGAATCATGCACCCAAGATGTTCTCGATAGCGCACATATCTGCAGTAGTAGTCAAAGCACAGACTATCAAATTTTACAATTCTTCCCTTAAGCAAAAGCTCCGTAAGGCTTTGGCAAACGAAGAGAAAATAAACAAATAAGCTGAGAAAAATGGATCATCAAAGGACTAAAGATCGAGAGAAAGATTGACAAAGAGGACTATGGTGCAAAAAATTGGTATTTTGATGACAAAAGTGCATAAGTGAAACGCCAGTCACATGGATGCAGGGTCATCATGTTCCTGTGTTTACCAGAGAATAACAAGCTAAAATTTACAGAAAGCAGACCCGAATCCATTCAAGACCAAGAAAAGCCGTTTTACACTTACATCCGCTGAATGCCAAGGACGGGAAGGAACAAGGGCAGGAGCGCATACTTTTAAAAGACAAATAAAACGCGTTTTAATGCAGTCAAGCTGGCTATTGAACTAAAGGTTAACTCTGTACAACAAATTTGGGTAAAGCATCTGGCCTAGCATGCCCTGAAGCAAACTTTTAAACAGATAAAAATTACAATACGCTGATTAGTCTTTTGACGATCGTCTCACTGAAAGATCAGGTGATCCTGCCATGAAATAGCTCGATTCTGACACTGATAAGAAACTGCGCCACAGAAATTTGAATCATTCCAAGGTCTACAACACCTTAGACAAATTCAGAATCACTCACGCATCACCAATGTACTTCAGCTCTATATATTGACTATTCTGGTTGCAACTGAGCTCTTGAAAGTTTGACAGCTGCCACAAAAGAGGAAAAAGCACAATACCCAGAAGCTACGAGGCAAGGCAAGCAGGCAATTCAGTCGTCCTGGCATTACTAGAGTATTTTCTCACCATTACGACTGCACAACAATATCAAATCACAACCAAACCTGAAACAAGGCATGAGGCTTAAAATTTCAACCCCCATCAAGCAATCAATCAATCAAGCAAGCAAATTTGCTTTTCGAAGATGGGTATTCAGCACTACACTCACTCCACAAAGCATCCATCAGCCGCAGCAGCCACAATCACAGTAATAAAAATATGGGCACAGAATAAAATAGTGGCATCTCCAGCCTTGTGGCTGCTTCATCAAAGAAGCAGAATATAAAAGAAACAGAGACTCCAGGGTCCAGAAAGAGCTTGAGCTGAAACGTGGTTGAAAAGGAGTGACGTCTCCATCAGCCCTTTTCACACCAAATAACAATATTATTATTAATAATAATAATAATAAGATATATGATTTTGGACGTCCGTGAGTAGAGAGTTCTGAGTGCCGTTCCGTCGTCCCGTCCTCATTTCCTTCCGTTCGTCCGTCCGGTGCAGCCAAGACTCGAGAGCAGCACAAGAAAGAGAGAAAAAGAAAAAAAAGAGGGGGGGGGGGGGGGGGGGGGGGTTGGTGTGCGGTGATAGGCCAAGATGGGGCGTCCATTGCTCCAAATTCCAACCAATCAAAATCCTTTCTCCCTCCTCCATACTTGATTGTCGGAAACCCTTTGTTGCCACACCAACTTGGTTTGTGAAGAGCCATTCCTCACTCTGACTCACCGTGTACGCAGGGTTGTGCTCTCATTCAATGATGTACCATGATCATGTTCTTTACATTGTAGCACAATCGTGTCTTTTTGACCGTTAGATGAAGGTGGGACCCGACCTGCACCCTCATTCACAATGAGTAATATGCTCATCCCTTGGTGTTGATGTGAAATCATGTTCTTTACATTGTGACATGATCGTGTCATTTTTGACCATTGGATGAGGGTGGGGCCGACTTGCACCCTCATTCACCATGACGAATATGCTCATCCCTTGGAGTTGCTATGAAGGTGGTAGCCATAGGGCCCCATTCTTAAAGTAAATCAATGAGCTAAAAACCCTCCACCTTCAATGATTCGCCACATGGTCATATATTTTTGACTCATGAATGCAAGATTCTACATCACCTTTTGTTTTTGTATGTAAATTTTAAATTTTAACTTTAGCTTTATGTTTATTCCAAGGCATTGTGTGATACCATTTTTTGCCCTATACTGTCTTTGAAAACACAAAAATCCACAGAGTTCTTGCATTGTGGAAAATGACATTCAAGAAATCTTTTCGCTAAGAATGCATTTTTACAAACATATAGCTGAGATTGCATTTTTTACAAACATATAGCATGGTGACATGTACCCTAGTTTATAATGTCTGCAATTATGAACCTACATACAATTTAAAAGATAGGTGGAATTACCTTTGATTCAATCCCTCACACACACACACACACACACACACACACACACACACACACAAACATTCATAAAGAGAATGGGGCCATGGTCATGAGCTTAATAAAAATATTTTCATGTTTTATTACTTTATCTCATCTGCAAAACAAATAACTATGTTCTCATGCTTTAACAAAAATGGCACTAATATCATAGCTATGAAATTCTCACAAAAGAGAATAGCTTTATTGGTTATCCATGTTATTATTCTTCATTAAAAATTCTACATTACCTTGTCTCACTAGCTTCTCTCTCTCTCTCTCTCTCTCTCTCTCTCTCTCTCTCTCTCTCTCTCTCTCTCTCTCTCTCTCTCTCTCTCTCTCTCTCTCTCTCTCTCTCTCTCTCTCTCTCTCTCTGGCTTTTTCCTCACTGTGGGATCAACATAGGGGAGGGAATAACTTAACAGAGTGCAACACTTCCAGTATCGTGATGCTATGAGGATGGGTGCACATGTCTCAATCTCGATTCTAAACTAGTGATCCCAGACACATTTTATCAACCAAACCATACCTTCACAGTTAATAGAGGGTTTCCAGTCCTCTAGAGATATAACTAATGAAGGGCTATACAATTATTCTCAATCGCATTCATATCTCACTTGCCTATGGAACTCATTAGCTGCTCACCAATCATACTCGTCAAAGTTCTCTCCCTGAGCTATTTCAAGCATTTGTACCATTGGCGAAACCTGGTGAATGTAATGGAATCTCTAGCGAATGTTGTTTCACTTCTATATAACGGGTGGATAAAGCATCAGTAAGGCACCAAGATCTATCAGCAGTGAGTTCGTGGACTTCAAAGTAACTACAATCTCCACAATGTTGTACTTTGATCAAGATGTAACCAGGATATAGGTAATGATATATCTCAGAAGAATAGAAATAATGGCTCATAGTTCCCCCTCGGATCACTTGACAAACATCACCAAAAGACGGTATAAATTCGAGGTCCGTCATACAAACCTCTAACTTACTTTAAATAGCAGATTGTAGTGGTACCTGAGATTCTCTCTAGTTGGTATGGTAGTAAAACATCTACGTTTTCATCAAGATTCTATCCTCTAGAATAGGTTCAGAATTATGGCATCTCTTGTTCTCCTCAAATCTATGATGGGTAAAATGCAAGGCTCGGTTGATTCCATTATCTCCTCGAGTCTCGCTGCTCCCAAAAGAGATACTATACGCTGACGATACATGATTTTCAACCCGACTAACAGGACAATGTTCAAGTGAGATGATGAATATCAAGTCCTAGTGGACGATTCGGGAGGAACATCTTTCGTAGCTCTAAATTTCGTGATGCATGGAATGTCTCTCCTATAATGATACTTTCTCACTTTCTCAAAGCACACCTCGCTCTTTAGAAAAGGATTAGAACTCAAATATCTCGAGAATGATGATAATCTATAATGGGCAAAATAAGAGGCTCTGGGCATCTCATGATTTAACCTAGACATGTGACTCCTATGATAGATATAATACTTTGTCGATATATCAATTTTGAACTAATCAGTATCCCAATGTTCAAATACAATGTATCGACATAGGGAATACCTGGTCCTATGAGAAGATTTAACCACAACATCAAAATGATTTTCTAGAGTACTATAAGCCATGATTTTCTAGAGTACTCTAAGCCATACCTAACAGCATACTAGCATCCCAAGAATCAAGAAATACCCATCTTGATCCTTGGAATACTCAAGAACAATCAAGGACAGGATTGTTAGTGAATATGAAAGATTTGAACCACAATCTCAGCCTATTTAGTTTACCTGGATGCTGAAAATTACATAAACAAGAAACAAGGAAACTAATCCACATCTACATTCCACATTGCATAAGCAAGAAAGCAGGAAATCTACTTAAATCCACAACCACAACAAAAGAAATCAAAGCATGTTCATAGGAATTTCACTCAAGACAATAGCCATGAACAAGGAGCTTCCAAATTGCCAATAACTCGTGGAGGATCTTCTTGATTCATGCAAGAGAAATGACAATACAATAAAAGCTCCCTCACAAGAGAGGGGCCTTAAATAAACAAGAGGGATGCCCATGTGGAGCCTAAGTGGCAATTCCACTAATTTATAAACTACAAGTGGAAATAGCTCTTCCACTAGAGGTCACCATCAAGAGGTGGCTCACTCTAATCTATTTGAGAGGGGTCTACATTTATTTACATTGCCTAGGAATATCACTAGCTCCTACATGGTCATTCCTTCTCTAGGATTCACCATGTAGGCTCACATAGAAATAACCTGTAATCCTAGCTAGTAATCCTTGGTTCTACTGCTGGATCTTGCTGGGAGGCTGTTGGTGTTGCCTGTTACGTCACCAACTTGATGATGCTTGTATTTGGCCTTTTTAGTGCTGGCCCTTGTGGCGACGATATGTGAACACGAGACTGCTTGGACTTCTTGGATTGGATTGGAATGTCCCAAGCTTTGTCGGCCACCTACAACATCTCCCTGAGTTTAGGTCCATCGCATATTTGCTGGATCATGAGATCTGTCATGAGGTATCCTAGCAAGGTGGACGGTTGCTTGTTCTTGATGCACTCATGGAGGCAATTCTAAGCAAACTGGGCCCAATCATAGAGATTCTGGCCATGCAGTCATGAATCTGCCAACATAGGAACATGGACATTGGGATCTGCATGATCTTGGATTTGTAACGTTGTGTGTACTTGGTCAAGTAAGCACAAGCAGCAGCCAGAGCCGGATCGTTGATGGCATCGAAACGATACCCATCCTTTGTCTTCCACTTTTCAACAGAGGGATCGATGAACTTGAAATATGATGTTGTTTCAATCTTTTGTAATGTTCTTGTAACTGCATTCGGTCCTCAAGGGAAGCTGAAGTTATGACGGTCTACTCCAGAAAGAAAGACATTGTATGCATTATTTTTTACTGGAGGGATGATGAAATTGCACGACCTTGCGGTGGCATTGTAAGAGGCATAGGTCATGTGCAGCAGATATGGACTTTGGTACCCAAATAGAAGAGGAATCTGGAAGTCAATTTGAGTCAGGAATGTGCCCTGCTGGTACTAAGTTGTCATCTCTGTAATGTCCAACTTACCCACCCTTCTAGTTGATTGATCACTCTCCCATATTACAAGGTTTTTATTATATCTTTGTCATTAATATGCATCTCAACTATTGATCAAGTTGGCATTCCATGTCTTTTATTAACTTCAATAAACCTATATGTGCCATCTGCCAAAACTGAGCTCCCATATGATCTCTCAACGACATTCATTTTCACTATCCTGAAGAAGATATGCTTTTCCATTGACATAAATTTTGCCAACTACTCTAAATCCCTTCTATATATGAACAACTTAATGCCTTGAGGTGTAGGCATCTTCCCATGGAAAGAATCATAATAGAATTCTTTTTGGCAAGTTCTTCATATGTTTTTTGGAAACTTTGTCATTCACTTTAGAAACTACATCATTATCTTTTTCATATACTTTCTTATGTACCCTTTAGAAATCATTTTCTGTCACAATTTAGTTTCCTCTCCCTTTCCTTCTCTTTGGTCTCCATATTTTTATCTACTAGAAATCACCACCTCCAAAAATGGTTCCCTTATAAAGTTGTAGCCTCTCTACTATAATGTTTGCTCTCTTTCCATCATTCGTGCTAACATTATTTCAATCACTTATATGATAGACAAAATTCTCTCTATGCAAAATTTCAATATCTACCTTTAGAATCCATTGTCGATTCTCTCTTCTCCTTCCAAAGAGATTATCATCAAAATCTTCTCTCTTCCCTCTTCACACTTCATATACCTTCATCAGCCAAACCCTTCCCAAACCATATATTATTCACTGTTATTTTCTCGCCATCCATCATAACTCAATGATATGATTGATTCACGAGCAAGTGGGAGCCCTTCAAGTTTTAAGTACATGATTGCATATGAAAATGATAAAAAAATATTACAAAAGTCGACTTTTGGTGAGTCATTCTTGAGAATCGAATGAGGTTATAATTAAATTAAATTGATCAATATAGAATGATTCATTAACTACATGTTTAAGAGATTTCTTTAGAATTTTAAGAAAAATCATTATGTGGCTTGTAGATGACTTGTGCCAATACTAAAAATAAGTAAAATGGGATTATCTTTGGTTGTTTTAGATTGTTACAAATCACAAACTACAAATTGTGCATGAAACATTCTAGCTTTGTTTTCTCTATGATTTATTTAGTTTTGAAGAATTTGAACCTTAGAAAATACTACAAAAATTGGAATTATGATACTATAATCATATTTGCAAAAGTTTGGCCCATATGTGCACATTCTTCACTTAGCAAAAGCACATCTATTTTTCTAGTCCACCTAGTAATGTTTGTTTCCTTGTAAGTGCTAGTATAATATATTCGGATGTCATCAAGGCTCTACATAGTGCGCTTGCACAAGATTCATAAATAGCTAATATGGTGGTAGATAAGTAGATTTTCTTCCACATTTTGATCCTCGATAGAAGTTAGAAAATCTATATTAAACTAAAATAATTATTTATGTGTCTTAGTTGACACAAATCATACTTTTGATTAATAATATATTCTTCTGTCTTGGATTAAAATACGTTATATATAGAATGTAGTACAAAATAGTTTTCTACTTTTATAAACTATCAATAAAATAAAATCATTGTTTAGAAATTTCAAATATAAACTCACGTACATCCATGCATTCTGACTATGATATACGGCCAACTCACGTGTTTATTGAACCATAGCCAGCTTTATGACATACACATGTCATTGATAATTCTAGAAAAACATAGATCTACTCTTGGCCAAAGTACTAACAAGTTGTCATTACTAAATCATAATTGATCAAATATGAACAATATTAAATATCAAGTGATGAACTATTGGCTAATGACTTTCATGTTTAATATTTATTATTGATGACATTCACAAAAAAAATGAGCTTAGATATTGATAGATACATATGTCTATATCATATGATGCGATCACAAGTATTGTTGCACATGTTTGTCAATTTTTATCAATCCTTATCATCTTCTTTATCTATCAAATAAAATTTAGTGATTGTGATTGATAGTGTTTTTTAATACAAAGCTGATGTGAATCTATTAAGGCCATTATTAAACTTCAATTGTATATGCTATGATCAATTGTGAGATTAGGCTTTTACATGTGCAAATATATGTCCCTATTTTACAGTAAAAATAACTCACATAAATTTTTATGTTTGGATTTTCCCATCATAGGAGAGGTGGTTAAGAGTGGTTTATGTGACAATTAAAGTTTAGTCTTGAATCTTGACTTGCACGAACAAGAAAAGTGTAGTTCCAAAACTAGTTGAGTTTTCTACCTAGTTGCGTGTCATTGTACATTGAAAATATGAAGATTCACACGTGTGGGATTGCCCTAATGTGTGAGAATGATCTCCTAAGCAAAGCTTATGCACTTTAGATCTTCTATTGATTGAAATCCAAGATCAATTGATGAAATCTAAGGCAAAGAGGCAAGGTTACATGCATACATTCATAACCAAAGTAGTTTGACACGTGTAGAAACATTGACTACTGAGAACTAAGTCTCGCAGGAAAATAGGATTCGTAAGCAGAACAGTGACATGCAATTGTTGACAGTTCATTCCATTCTTTGCTACTCTTCCATATATTTCTTGGTTTACTTAGAAGCTCTCAGAATTTAGAGCATGCAATGCATGAATCAAGAAACTACTTCTTTTTTCAACAACAAGTTCATTCTGAATACTAATTCACAACAACTTCCTCTACATCCCATTCCAGGAAAAAATTTTGGAGTTACATGCAATGGTTAATCTGCTTCAAAGCCAAGAAATCGGAACACAAAAAATAGAACCCATCATTTCATGTCCCCAACCGGAAAGTTATCAACAAATATACCATTCCAAAAGACCATTCCAAAACCGATTCAACCAAAATAGGTCAGAACACCTACTTGGAAGACCACCGATTTACCGAAGTTTTCTGGATTTTTGTTGACACACTTCCACCACGCTTTGGTCCACACCGAGCTGCTCACAAGCACCAATTGGATGTTCTGATACCAATAAAACGTCCCCCAAGACCTCCAATCAGGATTGAGCACCAAGAACACAATAAGGGAGTGCAGTGGACAAAACCGTCCCAACCAAACCTAGACCGTCCGATCTAGCCCCCGAGCACTAGGGAGAATGGCAAATCTCTATGATAGTAAGCGCTTACCAATCCGACAGCATAACGGCCGCAGACTCTCAATGATCTTAATGGACACATGAGAGGCTATATATAGAGAGTAGCACCCACCCTGCCTGTCCATGCACTGAGTCCACATCTAAGCGTGCTATCAACTTATGCCTAACTCCCATGCATGTCCACTGCATGTAGGTACCCCTAATTCATAATAGCAAAGACTTATGCATAGACACAGTGCACGTACATCCTATCCCATACTAGGATGCAACACACATGCCTATACTACATGCAGGCATAGCCTAAGGTCCTACTTAGCTATTATCCAAATTAGGCCTAGCCCCTACGTCTAAGGCAGCCCCCCAATGGTACAAACTCCCATTAGGGCCGTAACAATCTCTATGATCTTTGTGATCTTTATGAGGCATGGAAGCCTCTTATTTTCATCATGGTTCAACCATCTTCATGCAAATGGTACTTTCAAATCAAAGATCATCATCAATCATGGAGGAAGCACATGGATATAGTGACAAATTGGTGGAATGCTCTTCAAAGATGTTGGCAAACAATTTCAATCTTATCATGGATATGGTGAGGGTGCTGCTATGATGGATCCCTTGGCTAATCTACACTTCTTAAGCATACCAAAGGATCCACTCACAAAGTTTCACAAACTCCTTGAATGATCTATTACCTTACCAAGCTATTTTTTGAGAGGTGTGAAAAATTGGCAAAAAGCTAGCTTGGCAATTTTATGTTTTATGTTTTTGAGTACATTTCACACATGTGGAGCATGTTTCCACATGTGTAAAATAGTTAGAAATAGTTTATAATGTTGACTTTAGGGGTATCATAAAGATTGCTAGTCAAGCATCTTGGTGTCACTAGTTGGTGTCACTAGGTGATAGGGCCAATTTCGGCTTTAGAGGTCCAATGGGCCCGGCGCCACCCTACTGCCCGGGACCGCGCCCGGGACCACAACCCGCTGCCACCCCGCTGCCCGAGGTCACGCCCCGGTGCCGCCCACCAAAAATCGCCCGCGCCCTAATTTTGGCGGGCACCCGAGCACAGGCCACGCGTCACGCGCTGGGGGGCATCGAGGCCAAACTCCTCCCACGCACGGCCCGTGCTCTAAAGCCCCAACAGAGGGGGGAGGCGCATCATCCCTCTGTTCCGGCGTGCTCTCTCTCTCTCTCTCTCTCTCTCTCTCTCTCTCTCTCTCTCTCTCTCTCTCTCTCTCTCTCTCTCTCTCTCTCTCTCTCTCTCTCTCTCTCATGGGCTCTGTTACGTACATATATCACTTTATTCGCTTCGCAAACCTCTGTGGAATGTAAGTGTCGCATACTAACCTTATTTGCTAGTGGTGGCAAAAAAATGCCTTACCATGATAAGAGACCCCACTTAACAGAAAAAAAAAAATTTAAAAATGGTGGGAAAGTGGTGAATCTTTCAATGGCCAGGATCTATGCACATTATGGACAGTCAATCTAACGGTGAGCAGCAATTTGCACTTAGTACACCTAAGTGTCCTCTAGTTCTATAAAGAGGGAATTCACACAACCCTATTCACTTTTCCTCATGTTGTCTTGCTCTCTCTCTCTCCCTCATTCTTGCTTTCCTGTTGCTATACCGTACGATGTTTGTGATTGAAGAGAACGTTCGTGGATGCTATTGGAAGAACAATCGTATTGCAAACAAAGGTGAGAGCATTTTGAATGGTTGCTCGCTGATAAGGAAGCATGCATGCTAAAGATGAATGCTCACAAGATGTTGTGATTACCGTTGTGTAATAGCAAGGTGCGACTGGCATATTGGGATTGGATAATACTACAAGCAATCGTTGTCCCAGCGGGCAAATGTGGAAAACTTTTAAGGTATTTTTTCAACCTTTATGGCTTATGAAAAGTGTTGGACAGCAAACCAGTTCTTGAGTATATTTATCAACATTTTTGAAAAGTAATTGATCGCTATGTAGCGGATCTGGCCACTGGCCAGCGCTGGTTTTTTGTGTATTAATGCTTAAACTACAACGATCTACCTGCTGCTTGCTATATGAGCAATGTTGCTTGCATTTTTCAACGTGTAATGCATTCAAAAATGCGATGGACTGCTAGCTTACCAGTTGATTTCTGGAATTACCATAAACTATTGCATGAATATGGTTGATAAGAATGCCCTTACTATGTTTGATTGGCTATAAACTATACGTAGTATTGCTACATACTATTGCTCTACAGGTTTGATAAAGAATGTGATGGGATCTATCTTTGATAAACTAGTATTATGATGGCTATGATTACGGATAATGATGTAGTAAAAAAGGTGGTGGATGTGCTAATATGCTCGTGAGTAATAGTGATTGCCATTACTAATTTTCTGTATACAGTGGGAAATGCTATCAAAAGAATGAAAAGAGATACGATCAATCTACGTAGCTAACTATTGATAATGATTTTGTCGGGCTTCGAGAGTACTCTATACTTAAATCAATACTTGCAGTGTGAATGCTTTAGCACGTAGGTGATACGTTTAAAGCAGCCGAAGATGGATAATTCACAAGAGATGACTTCAACTCTCATTCAGGTATGATGCTTTATAGAATATCACCAATACGGTGGGTGACCTAACTTGATACCATGATTTTACTTACGTATTTATGATGACTTACAAACCTTGTGCATAATGTTTTTTTAAAAGTAATAAAAAAGTATAAGCTGATTCTGCATGCGCAGTAGATAACATGGACATGAGTTTTTTTTAATATTTTTCTCTCTACATCCAGTGTCCAGTTAATATAAGTAACGTCAAATAATTATATAGAGCTCGACCATGGTACACTTGAATGGCATGGATTTGCCCAAGTTGTTCGGCGCTTGGACTCTCGATAAACTGATACGGGAGGCTTGTGGGGGCTAGTATAACACGATGGTGCTCTAGTACCTAGCGTTGTGACCATCGGCCAGTCTCTGTCCATCTGTGTAATGAAAGATAGCTGCTTACATGAAGAATATATATGTGAAATTAATACGTTCTTTTTGCTCCTTTACTGATCAGTATGGTGTCTGCCCTGATACGGCTTCGTTAAAAGGGCAGAACATATTGCTAAGCTATGAAATGAATGATTGGGAAGATTGGACGTACTTGTTTTTAATTCAACCTAGCTGAGAAAGTAGTGAATCTTGTTTCAGACATGAATAACAACTGATGCTCAGCTATGACACTTGTCTTCCTCACGCGGCTAACTTGTGCGGTTTTGTAGTCGCTTTTCATTAAGTAATTTGTTTACTTATGAGGAATTTGCTTACCTTAGTGGATGAAATTCTACTGCAGATTGTAGTCAAAGGATGCTTGCGTATTGCTTTTAGCCTAAATCTTCGGTTAATTAGGAGACAAACAAGTCTATCAAGATTGAAAGTTGCTATTTTTTTGCATATGATGCTAGAAATAAGAGCACTTAACTCAAGAGAGTATTTGGGGTACTCAGGACTGAGGTAAAATCATTTTTATCTTGATGGATCTCCTAGAGATTTTGGTAGGATGAATGGTTGGTAATGGTGGATAGTCTTGGACTATTGTCTGGATTTTTAACTTTTGAACATTGATTTCCAATGAAAGGTGATATTTCACCCAAAGATTCATGTAAATTGATGTTACATGAAGGTGATGTTACTAGATTGGAGAGAATCAGGCCCAATAAGAAAATTTATCACTTAGTGTACTTCTAAAGGTCAGTAGAAATAGATAATTTGAGAATTATTCCATCTCTAAGTACTTATTTGATATTGAAGTCAGACTTAGGATTGATTTTCAGGGTAAATGTGAAAGTTAAAAGATTGATTTGTTAGCTTTTGAACTTGATTGTGTTGAAGATTTTGTCCATTTGGAGGACTTATCGCTCAATGTACCTTTGGATCCTAAAAGAGTACTTAAATATAGAGATAAATAGTTGAGAAATCGTTCTATCTCTAAGTGCTTGATTAAGTTGGTTGGTCAGATTGAGGATAATGATTAATGGGAAAGAGTTAAAAGCATACAAATTTGGAATATGTTATTCATATTAGAGATTTTTCGGATATATTATTTACTCATGAGAAATGGAAAAAAAATTTTAGCTGAGTTACAAGATTCTTAGTGAGATATGTGAGTAATATATGCAAATTTTGGAGAAATTTGCCAGATAAGAATGTGTTTATATACTGGGTAATAGTGAGATTATTCACATATGTGCACGATTAATCTTGTATGAATCTATTGTGTCTTCCTGGTTACTAGGGTTATTTGGTGCACTTAATCTAGTCGATGAACATAGATAGATGATCAAGTATTGTGTTGGACAACTACTTGCAAAGCTAACGAATATTTTTCTGAAAGATTTATTGGTTAACTTAAGAGAGATTTGGATAAGGATCTAAATGTGGTGTTATACTAGTATAATTAAGATCTGCACCTAGACATTTGAGTTTTCTAAATCATTGGCAATTGGCTTGAGTAGTTGGTTTACTCTTGTGGAAGTTAATTGGTAAAATGGACCGCGTGAAGAGAATTCACCAGAAATTGTTTGTTTTGTGTGTATTTCTTGTAAGACACATGATTTATGAGTCATTTAGATTCATCAGAGAAAACTTGGGTGAGTATGTCTCAGTTGAGAAATAAACTCAATTCATTAGTGATTGTATCCCAGAGCGCTCAATTGGATAATGAATCATAATGGTTTCAAGAATGACAACTAAATTTTCATGAAATTCAACAGAACTTTGGATATCTAGAATTTGATTCTAGACCGTAATCTGAATTTTTTGGTGGATGAAGATGGTTGTTGATATCATTTTGCTATGCCTTCTGTCTTTAACTACCTGATGGTTTGGAATTTGATAACTCACATTTTGGTTAAGGAATTCAGTTTGAGGAATATTCTTAAAATCCAGTATTTTTCTAGTGAAAAAGATTTTGGATTGATTCTTATATATTTTCTGAGTTGTGCATTAAACACAAGCTTTGATACCATGTGAAGAATTTCAGATCAATTAGATCCAAATCCATAGATGATCTTGGGTCTAGAAAGAGAACAAATCACCAATCTTGCCAATGTAGAAAAACCAACATCTACACTATGAAAGAGATGCAAACTCTAATAGATATTGATCAAACTTCAATCAAAACATAAAAGAAGTTGTTGTTTGTACAGAAATAGTAAGCTATTGTATTTCACACGTGTGGATCTAAAAATATTAATTAATGGACATTCTACACATAGAATTGCAAGATATCACAAGTATAGTGCACCAACGGATAGTAGAACCCAAGAGAACCATGTATAAGCATGAAATGAGATAAGAGAGAGAGTGTGTGTATGTGTGTGATCCCTCTTCCCACGAGTTACAACATTTTATAGCAGGTCCAAACCTAAATTCAAACTTTGGTTTTTCTCAATAATGAAAAATCCTACTATGATTGTGACTAGATTCAATGTATCTACTACTCAAATTGAATCTCTCCAAAACTCGTGTTCTATACTTTTCCACACTTTCAAAAAGTGTTCATTCAAATCCTTTTAGACTAATATAACTTTGAAAAGTCAAACTCTAAGTCTAATATGAAATTGGCCTCAAATGCCATATAAACAAAAGTAGCAATTTTGACTAAACTAGTTGAAATCTCTTACACTCTCTCTTCAATTAGTTTTAGTATGGACTTTGATAACACTCCAAGTGATGTCCTACGCTTCATAAACAAGTCTTTTCCCAATGTTTTGGTGAAGATATCAACTACACATTCCCTTGAAGAAACATGTTGAAGCTCCACCTCCTTTGCCATGACTTGCTCCCTCACAAAGTAAAATGCCACCTCAATGTGATTGCTCCTAGCATGAGAGATACGATTGGTTGCCAACCTTTGGGATGATAGATTGTCACAAAAGATGATTGGTCTCTTTGGAAAATCCAGCAAGTGAAGATCCTTGATCATCCTCTGGATCCATACCATCTCCTTTGTGCAATGTGTAAGTGCTTTGTACTCGGCCTCACTAGATGACAATGAGATAGTCACTTGTTTCTTTGACATCCATGATATAGCTCCATCACCTATGAAAATACAATAAGCACTTATGGATTCCTATCCATTTTATCTCCAACATAATCCGAATCTGAAAATTCAAAAAGGTTAGATGATGATCCCTCATACAATATGCCAAAATCTCGAGTTCCCATGATATATCTCAAAACTCGTTTTCCTAGCTTCCAATGCTCCTCACTAGGATCTAGCATGAATTGACACAATCTTCCAACACAATTGCTTAGATCTGGTCTTGTAATGGTTAGATAGATGAGTGAACCAACTAGCTTCCTATAGGGAGTAATGTCCTTGAAGGATCTTTCATTACCTCTTATAGTTAGCTTTACATGAGACTCACAAGCTTTTGCATCTACCATATGAAATCTTTCTAGAATATAATTAGCATACTTCTCCTGACAAATAAAAGTAGATTTAGAAGATGTAATAACTTCTATTCCTAAAATGTAATGCAAGTGACCAAGATCATGCACCTTCTTGATATCCTCCACATCTTGATTGTCTCCACCACACAAGATGATATCATCCACATAGATTAGCAAGATGGTAACATCATTTCCAGCAAACCCATAGTAAATTGAATGATCATACTCACTCATAACAAAGCCTTGAGAGAGTTGAAAAATATTAATCTTAGCATACCAACTCTTGGTGCATGCTCAAGGCCATACAAACTCTTTTGTAGTAGACACACATGATTTGGCTTTGTAGGCAAAATGTAGCTCTCGGTTTGCTCAATGTACACTTCCTCCTCAAGATAACCATTCAAAAAAGCATTTGTAATGTCCAGTTGCCATAGATCTCATCCATAAAGAGTAGCAAGAGAGATGATGACTCGAATGCTTACCATCCTTGCCATGGGTGCAAAGGTTTCATCATAGTCAATTCCATGTTCTTGAGCATATCCTTTTGCCACTAACCTTTCCTTGTACTTGTTGATAGATCCATCTTGATTTTTCTTCACCTTGAAGATCTATTTGCATCCAATAGCTTTCTTGGCCTTAGGTAACTTCACCAATCTCCATGTTCCATTCTTCATAAGAGCTTGATTCTCAAGATCCATTGCTTGGATCCACTCCTCTTTGTTCCTTGCTTCATCTACACATGTAGGTTCATCAAAAGAGTTTAGGAAAACAACATAATTTCCAGAAACTACTTGCTTACCCTTTTCATCATAAGTGAGCCTTGAAGGCATTTGTCTTTCCCTTGATTTTCTCCATGGCTTTTGACTTGATGACGGTCCTTCATCATCACCATCCAAAGTAGGATCATTTATATCAACATCATTAGATCCATCCACATCATCATCAATAGTACTTGAAGATACCTTCATAATGTTCTCCTCATCAAAAATGATATCTCTACCAATAATCACCTATTAGTAGAAGGAATGTAAACCTTGTAGCCTTTATCACCTCACTATACCCAACAAATATACCTTTCCTTGAAGATGCATCCTCCTTTGTCCTATCATCAAGAGTAAAGTTGACATAGCACATGCATCCAAAAGTTTAAAAAAGTTGACACTCGACCTCCTCTTGAATAGCATCTCAAAAGGTGTCCTTCCATCCAAAATAGCACTTGGCCACCTATTGCACAAGAAATTAGCACACAACAATGCTTGATCCCAAAATGGCTTATCAAGATTAGCACTTAACCTCATGGCACTTTCACATAAAGTCCTATTCTTCCTCTCGGCCACTCCATTTTGTTGTGGGGCCCTTGGTGTTGTATACTGCCTCTTGATCCCATGCTCATCATAAATGGCCTTGAACTTGGTAGGTATGTACTCTCCACCATTTTCACTCCTCAAGCACTTAATCCTTGTAGAAAATTGGTTCTCCACTGCGTTGTTGAACTTAACAAAGACACCATACACTTCATGTTTGCTCTTTAGTAGATAGACCCAACAAAATCTACTAAAATCATCAATGAAAGTTACATACATCTTAGCTCCACTATTGCTAATTGTAATAATTCCTTGAAAATTCGAATGTACAAGTTGAAAAGGCTTTGTAGATCTAGATGTAGATCTAGTGTAAGGTAGTCTATGTGACTTTGACAAAGCACAAGACTCACAAACATGATTGATGCTACTTAAGGAACTTGGAAGACCAACAACTTGCTTCCTAGCCATTACCTCCAATGACTTGAAGTTGAGGTGTCCCATCCTTTTATGCCAAACCTCTTGAATAGGTATTTGCTCTCTTGCAAAACATTCAACTTGGTTAGCAATAACACAAGCATCTAGTTTGAACAATTTCCCTTGCCTTTTACCTTTTGCAATCAGGATATCCTTCCTTTTGACATACAAGCATCTCCGTCAAACTCAACTTTGAGGCCTTTACTCAGCAATCGACTCACACTAAGTAAATTCTTGGTAATAGACGAATGAACAAAACATCCTCCAAATGAACATTCCTATTTGTAGAGAGAGAAATAGGAATTGTGCCAATCCCTTTGATTGCACACTCAACATCATTGGTCGTGTGTAGATCACCCTCTTTTCATTTCCATATGCCAATAAAGAAGTGAAGTACTCTTTGTGAAAAGTCATCTGTGAACTTGCTCCACTATCAATCCACCATGGATCTAGTTCTCTATCATTAGCCAGCATACATGAAGACATTACAAAAGCATCATCATTTGCATTTTGAACATCCAAACCATCCTCATCAAGAGTAAGATTACCTTGCTTGTTTCCTTGATCTCTCTTCTTCTTGTAACACTCACTTGCAAAGTGTCCTTTGATGCCACAATAGAAGCACTTGAGCTTTGATCTATCTTTCTTGTTGCCATTTGAAGCCTCCCCTTGATCTTGCCCTTTAGACCCTTACTTTTGCTTTTTCTCTTGAATTTGCCACTGATGAACATAGCCTCCTCTCCAACTTGAGATGTTGATGAAGATCCACCTCTGGCTTGAAGTCTATATTCTTCATTGATCAATATCTCTTGAAGATCAATCAAACTTGGCAAAGTCTTTTGAATAGCAATACTTTGAGCAATATTAGCATGAGCATCCAACAATCCATTAAGAATAACTTGAACAAGGTCACCTTCCTTAATGCTCTCATCAATGCAAGCTAACTAATCATTCAATGCTTTCACTCTCAAAATAAAAGTATTTGTACTTTCTTCTCTCTTTTGCAAATAAGAAAAGATTTGCCTTCTTAGAGTTGACACTCTAGAAGTAGACTTGGATTCATAAAGCTTTTTTAATGAATCCCAGACATCCTTTGATGAAGTACTCTTACCAACTTCCTTGAGAAGCTCATTGGTAGCATTCATCTTGATCATGTGTAGAGCTTTCTTAGCTCTCTTGTCATGCCTCACGTGATCTTGTTGTGTTGTTGGTCTCTCCTCCAAACCTACAACAATATCCAAAACATCATTCCATCCTCACTTTCCACAATGAATAGTTACTTGAGGTAAGCCTACCATTGGCTTCCAACATGACTCCACTTTATGTAGCCATGTAGCAATGACATGATTCTCTCTTTCAACTTGTTTCAATGCACAAAGCACTCCTATTAACAACAAAAAAAGGTTTTCAAAAGGAAATCACAAAGATATGGAACTACTCAATTCTCTTCTAGCACTTATACCAAGCAAATCAACACATAGAATTGTGAAATCTTGATCAACCTATGATCTATCCTCAATCTAATGACTTTTGCCACTTCCTAAGATTGAAACACACGAATCTTGGCTACTACAAAATAGAAATAAATTAGAGCCTCATGCGCGAATCTTTGCAAACCTAATATGTGAATGTGCACACATTGTAAAAAATGTATGGGATGAATGCTAGTACTATCAAACATTTGATAATAATAAAAAGTATATAGATAATGATTTTTGGTATTATCAATCTATGGGATCACAAAGAATAGACCGTATGTGGGTGAGCACGATACACTAACACGTGTGGGAAGATCACTTATACATGATAAAAGCTAGTGCTCTCAAATGTCATGGAAAAATAAGAATATATAGTGTTGTCCAAACAATTTGATTCAAGACTCGAGACTCAAGTCAATGGACTATATATGTTATAAGTTTTATTTCTTGGATGGTTTAATAAGTATGAAACTTTCAATGCTATAAAATATACCAAAAGGACTTCAGGAATGCCCAAAACAAGATAAAACACGACTCTTTCGTTAGCGAAGTTATCATATTAGATGATCTTTTTCTTGCATTAAGATCTTTTAGGTTGCTATTACCCTTATGATGCACAAGGCTTATCATGCTTTATTTTACATTTGTTTCATATACCTTTGTCGAATAATATAGTCAAAGTAGTTTCTCTAAGAAAAGAGAAGATACCAAAAAATAATAAATATTAAAGTATTATCATCAAAATCTTGGACATTTGGACACTTGTGATGGCAACAGTTTTTTGCATAGCTAATAAATTGTCAATCAATAAGAGAAATCATATAGAAAGACAAATATCATCTTTAAGTGCCTCTTTGACAGTAGTTGGTTCCTGAATTAAAAGACAAGCAAACTCATTAATATACCTTGTGGTTTGTGAGCGCACTCGGTTAGATCTTCTTGGAGGTAGAGTCGACTGATTATCCAATCCTTGGACTTATTGTTGCTGAGTAACAGCAACGTCTTCTTCTAAGATTATTGGTTACGCCTCGTTATTATGAACTAGGCCAAAAATATAATTAATAATCTTGTGAGGGCCCATTCACAGTGGAACTAGTGCATGGGTTAGGATGTCTATTGGCATGTGTAGAGTATCAATAGTAATAAAAAGCACTTTTGAAAATATTCTTTCTAAATATGCATCCTATCTTGTGGCTTAGAGGCGATGCTATTGGAGATTGATTGGTGGCTTCTCATTGATTGGGTGGTTTTGCTCCATTGTTGTTCTTTTGTGTTTTTCTTGTAAGCAAGACCTTGAGGTGCTTTCCCTTAGTGGTATCAGAGCAAGGCTTACAAAAATCGAAGGATTTGGAGCTGTGAGGCTTTTCACCAATTCTTTGGCAGAGATCAATCCATTTTATGTTCCTAGTGGAGACAAAGCTCCCAAATGGGTGTTCTCTAAATATTATCACTTGCATGTCGCTAAGATCCGTTGATATTGGTTATCCCCATAGCCAATGGTATCATAGCAAGGCTTACAAAAAATCAAAGGATTTGGAGTTGTGAGTCTTTTCACCAATTCTTTGGCAGAGATCGATACATTTTCTCTTTCTGGTGGTTCTCTCAATATTTTCACTTGCATGTTGCTAAGATCCATTGATATCAGTTATCTCCATAGCCATGTGGAGTGTTGTCGATATTAGCCAAATTTTGATGTTTTTTTAGTTTTTGCTTGTATATCTCATAGCTTAGGATAGATCTAAGTTTATAGCAACTGTTATTTCAATTAGGACTTCATTAATTACTGATTTAATCAATCCATGCTAGAGTTTTGCAAGATTTATGATTCTAGGCTATGATTTAGTCAAAAATTGCTTGTTATTTTAGGATTTTTGCCTAGAAAAGTGTAGTAAGAGCTATGATCTAGCGAAGTTAGAACAATTGATGGCTATTGTGTATTAATTTGAGGTGCATGTGATCATTAGGTGGATGCATGAGGTAAAATTGGACTTTACGTAGATGGAAAAACCCATAAAATTGCCAAAATTGATGCTTTTTGCAAGTTTTTCATATATTTGATTGCATATGGGTGTAAATTTCTTTTATACCTTTCATGAGTGTTTAGTAACATTTCTTGAAGCTTTCCAAGAAGTATGAACAGAGAATTCAATCCCTAGAGGGTGCAGAAGGCCCAAAATAAGCTAAAACTTGTTTGTTTTTATGTTTTTTTAGGAGATTTGTGTGATAAATCCATAAGAGAATCATTGATGGAGTCAATCTAGCCAATTTGGTATCTCTCTTGGCCTCCCAACAAGCTATTAGACCTGCAATTTGGTTGCTAGAGGCTTGTGCTTTGTCTCCCGGAAGTTTGATGCTAGTGTGCTTGCCCATAGGTTGCTTTTTTCTCCATTCTCAAAAATACTACATCTTATAAAAGTGAAGATCTATCCATTATTGGCTACTTAGATTCAAATTTTGCTAGTGATAAGGTGGATTGAAAATCCACAAGTGCATATACTATATTTCTTGGAGGTAATCTCATATCTTGGCTTTCCAAAAAGCAAGATACTATCTCCCTTTCTTCATGTGAGGCCGAGTATAAAGCACTCACTACATCAACAAAAGAAGTGCTTTGGATCAAGAGGATTTTATTGGAGCTAAAATGCATCAAGGAGGATGATCTACAACTACTCTATTGTGACAACATCTCGGCCCAAGCCTTTGCCAACAATCCAATTTTTCATGCTAGGATCAAGCACATCGAAGTTGCACATCACTTTGTGAGAGAGAAGCTTATTGGAGGAGAGATCCATTTGGAGCATATTGATTCGTCTTCATGTATTGCCGATCTACTCACCAAGCCACTACTCAAGAGTTCCTCCATCAAACATAGATCTAATCTTGGATTGATTCCAAGATCCATGCTTTTCTAGATTAGATATCTTTTTAGGAGTGTGAAAAATATAAAAAGTTATCTATGTTGACTTTTGAGGTGTCATAAAGTTTGTGAGTCAAGCATCTTGGTGTCATTAGGTGATAGGGCCATTTTTGGCTTTAGTGGTCAAGTTGTCAAGTACACTTGTTTTATCATGATTAGGCCAAAAGTCAATTATGACATAGCTCGAGCTAGTTAGGTTGTTTACAAGTGTCAAAGATAGATTTGATCAAAGTCAATGTGTTGGCAAAAGAGTCAAGGGCAATCATAAGTAAGAGATTTGTTAGAAGGGTCCAATCAAGATCAAGAGATGTTGAGGCACTCATTATCAATTTTGAGTTTTTGAGACATATTGGAGATTGATCAATTTTGTGTGTATTACACTCTCTCTCTACATGAGGCCAATTAGTTGATTCTCTCTCTACTTGAGAGCAACAATTTTTTCATGAATACTTCCCACACATGTGAAAGTAATTTGGTGATGATTGTCTATAGTTGATCTAAAGTGCAAGAACAAAGCTTAGGAGATGTTAATCACACATTAGGCATTCCCACACGTGTGAATTTTCACACTATTGAAGATTGATTGGCAGCTTATCATTGGTTGGGTGGTTTTGCTCCATTGTTGCTTCTTTTTTTTGTGTTTGTCTTGTAAGCATGATCTTGAGATTCTTTTCCTTACAAGCTAGGTTGTAAAAGAGGTTCCTAAAAGATTATGTACCTTAGCAATGTATTTTGGATACCTCAAGATAAGCATACCTTTTTTGCTTAGCATTCTTTTAATAACTAGTATTGATTTATGCATAAGTTTTTTGGCATCTACTAACATTTTAGTGCTTTTTTCTTTTTGGTAAGGGAGACATCCCAATAAAAGCATTGTGGCCAACTCTCTAATTCTATTGAAGGGTAGTTTATATTTCCATTCTAGTTTTGGATTTCTTTTATTGAGTTCTATACTTTCATTTTAGTTTTGTCGTAGGACTACACTTACAAGTAGCCTAGTAATCTCAACATTTTTCTAAATTTTTGATTTGTACATACTTATGATTTTTAAAGTGCATATAAAAAATTACTCACGTAATTAGTTCTTTTTAATGAACAAATTTTTCTCGTTGTGGGGGAGATCTCACAAGCCAATTTTTTTATAACTCTCACTTTTAATTCAACTTAAGTGAGAAACAATAATAGTACAAATATGTATATTGGGCTTGGTTTGGATGATTTGTATTCACCATAGAGACTTATCGATAATGTCTACTATATTTTGAAAAAAAATTGTCCATCTTGTTTGGTGCACAAAGCCAAGAATGGCAAAGTCCTAGCATTGCAAAGGTTCTTTGCTCTTAAGTGGAGAAGTACGTTGTTAGTTGCTCATATAGATTTCATAAAATTGATCATAAATCAACTAGTTCAAATCTAGGTGAGGAAGCTAATATGGTGGTTTCATTGAATAACATCCTAGCTTAGTATAACAATCTCATTTGCACATTCAACAACATTCAAGGCACTTTTACTCATGGAAGAGAAGAAGAGGCATTGTTCACTAAGGATAAGTTCAAAGGCAAAGACAAAGGCAAAGAAAGCGACTGTCCTCTTCCTTCTCCCTAGAACAATTCATTCAAATCACCATATCCAAACTTCATATGTGCTTCTTGAACTCTCCTTAGTATGTCTTACTTGATTGTAATTCTTTGAGCATTCATTGAGTATATAATATTTCACATTCGATCACATCGTCTTGATGGATTTTATTTTTTGATAGATACTTCATGTCGAGAATATTATCAAAAAAAAAAAAAAAAATCGTACGTCTTATGTTCTTTACATATTCTCTAATGCCCACTAAAAGAAATTCTAGTATGGACTAGATAATTATCTTTCACCTAAATGAATCATCCAGTTGGCTGTGATGTGATGGCATCCATCCAGTGAGGACTTCTCATAAACTACTTGCTGATGGATTAATGCAAGTTGGTGGCTTTGGTCATAAACAGTCTGTCTGTAGAAATGAACGTAAACTGTCATTGTGAGCCGTTTTGAGTAGTTATGCAGACTGTGTAAAAACACGAAGAAAACTATAGGTCTGGATAAAAGTTGGACAAAGATTAAAATGTCAATTAGTCGATTAGTGAGAGAATAATCCAACAGGATATTCATCCACCAAGAAGGCCTATAGATTCTTTATCATCTCTATAGGCTATTGTGATTGAGAGTAGAGATGTTATTTTCCATGAAGAGCAAAAATCTAATTTGTAAGGGGCCGAGATCAAAGCATCTCTAGATGCATCACCAACTATTGCTATTGAAGACAATTATGATGTGATGGGGTCGAGAATTGAAGCGGAGTCTCCTCGGATTTTTTCACCAAGAAGATCTATGAGAGATAGATCCGAGCCTAAGAGGCTCTCATATGTTGATAAAGGCAAGCAAGTGGATCTTGATTCCACTAATTATGTCTTTTCTCTGATCAATCTACTGAACACCCATGTACCATGCATCCAAACATGCATATAGGTCTATCCATACATTTTCATCAACAGAAAAGCACTACACTGAGTTACATGCATGCATGCATCAAAACATTACGGAAAATTTTCAAATTATAGTTCAAACCAAACTTTCTCTACAGGACACCAAATTGGTCGTTGTAAAGTATAGTACGGAGGGAGGGTAGGTCTACAAGACACTTGCCACATCACCCTTCCACCTAGGATTCACATGTGTGAGCTGTAACTGAAAAAAAACAGGTAGGAGGTCGTACTTTTTCAAGGAGATATCTTCAAAAATCCATCTCCAACAATATGCATCCAATCAGAGGTTACAAGCACTCTTCTAAGGTTCATTAGAGAGGCATAGAGGCTTCTATCAGGTCCAGCAAGCAATCAAAGGCTCAGATCATTCAAAAAATGCATTTTTGGACTCATGCAGTCCTCTTGCCTATATTCGTCATGCGTACATGCACTACTCCATATGTCTCAATTAGAGTGTCCGGGTCCTCTCAAGTTCATTAGTCACAAGCAGGCCTCGACATGGAATTAAATCTTGGCGTGGCTAACAAACTCAAATACTGAAAGACCGGTCTACCATATTAGGACTATTCCATGTCCTTAACAGAATATGGCCATGACACCTATGATGTGTTTCATGATGAGAGATTTTTTTTTTAAATGTATTTTGATTTTTTGGGATTTTTTCTATAATTTATGTTATTTCATGGATTCGGAGTCTAAGTATCTCTCTCTCTTTCCAATGTGCAATGCCCTTCAAGGGCATCCTTGCCATTCAAAGGCAAAATTTAGCGAACAACATTTAAAAGCCAACTTTGAATATTTTAGATTGAAATCAAAAAGTTGAATAAAAAAGTCAAAACTCACTTGAAAGCCAGTTTTTAAAATCTCTTTGTAAATTTCTCATAAAACTAATATCTTATTCTAGAAAGGATGGTATGGCCTTTTCTCCCAGCTTGGTTGTTGTGTATGTCCTCTTGCAAGAACATTGAACAACATGTACGTGGGACATTGCAAAACTAGTCAAAGCCTCTAGAGATAGGCTTTGAGATCTTTTGTTATCACATTGTTTCATATTAAGTATAGTTCCAGGTTCAAAGGCCCCTTGCAAACTAAGATGCATATCAATTTAAAAGTCCTTGACTATTTTAGCCAATGATTTTCTCTTTTAAGCCAATGCAAAAAAAAAAAAAACACACATTTTCAAAAACTCAAAGATTGTCCATCCCAACGCGGTGTATGGGTAAATTTGTTGACTGTGATTGGCAAGGCGTAGGCTGAAATCCTAATCGCTGTGTAGCGACATCTTACCTTAGGAGCTTGCTCTTCACATGGTGTTGCCAAGCTATATATATTGTGTATAAACCACCACTAGTTACCTAACTATGTTTCAAAAAAAGAACTCAAAGATTTTTCTAGTAAACTTGTAAAAAGAAATCTCTCTTGCATGAAAGGAAGTTGGGCCACATGCCTTGTTCCCCTCAAGGGCCCTCATACTTTGGAAGTGGATGGTGAGTCAAAAGTCGTAGTCTTCGTTGAATGTTGTGTTGAGAGCCTTAAGAAGAAGATGGTAGGTAGCTTGCCTTGGCAATCTGAACACAGATCTGAGATGAATAGGTTTTGTGTTGTGGCGACCAATCAATGCACCGTACCTTCGTATGCGTACGGGGGTTTGCCTTTCCACCAAAAAAAGCGAAAGAGTTTTGTGTTAAAATATGAAAAAGAAACAAGAAAAAGCGGAAGGAAAAGCAAGCATGCAGAAAACGAGCTCAAAATTAAACAAAAAAAACGAGTTACGAAAGAATAATGGAGTAAAGGACACCAGCCGTTCGCAGCGACATTGCCGTAGCAAATCTAGGTACTGTAGTAACTGTAAGATACGAATGGATGGCTCATTCATTGTAATTTATTAGGGTTGGCAGCTGAATGTTCAATGAAGCCAGCCCAGCCCCCGAGACTCTGAATGCGTTGGGTATTTCGACAATTTATATATTTACATATTTCTATACTAGAATCATGCTATATCAGCGATCACCGAATGTGAAATTTGAATAGTTGTCGGAAAGAAGCAAAAGGTGAATGCTTTTGGAAAGCTGAAACAATTCAAACAGAGAAACGTACAAGATTTTTAGGAGAAAGGATTCGAATCCAAGCCAAGGCCCAAGTCTCAAGAGCACGGTGGATGCACGCAAACCAAGACGTACAAAAGTTGGCAACTTGGCGATACCGCCCACGTGCCTATTCTCTCGTATCTGAACCATCATTTAACTGTGTCATCATCTTGGTTGCTAGGGAAGCCTCTCCTTACAACCTCTGATAGCAATTCATTCCTTTGGAATTGTGGGCAGTGCTGAGTGGGGCTTACCAACATATACATATGTATATAATTGCGTTTTTTTTTTTACAAATTCTTTTGCCTAAGACTTAGATAGAACCTGTAATTTCTCATTTGCTTACAAATTGTTTTATGAAGAATTGTTAGAGCCTTTTAACTTTTTGTTTCTCATGTATTATGTGCCTTGTCCTCCTTTGTACAAATTCTTTTTCACTATTAAAAACTTCAACTTTCCATTTATACCCTTTTCAAAATGTCCTTGACTCCTTTTGATCACTATATGGTTAATGAATTTAACTCTTACACTTGCACCTTGAACACGGTATGCAAAAATAGAAATTTAGTAACGACGATGCACATAAGCAAAATTTATATGTTGCATCATTGCAAAACAAGTAGGGATGCTCTCAATAACAAAACAAAAAAAAACAAGATGTACAGACTTTATCTCGGAATATTTGCTTATAGTATATATGTTTAAAACAAATGTTTCAAAGGTCCTAGTATGCATTAACACAATGTAGGAGCGACCACGTACATATCACAGTGTCATACATTTTGAAGTGCAAAATAAGGTGCTTGCATCAATAAAAGATTGAAATTTAGAAAACCTTGGATGGTCCCATAACAACTTTACATTCAGAAAATCACATGTACAAGGCACATTAATCATGATCATAGATACGACACGAATGCAAACCATAGGATATTCTTTAAACTTCAAGTTGAATAAATATCTAAAATAGACTCGTGGTTCGATTGAAAAATCAAACAACCCTTCTTTCTTATCTTGCATTAAACCTATTCAAAACCCTATAGAAAAGCTTGTTGAGAAAATGTACAAAAGCATTTTGCAAAATGCAAGCATTACAAAAAAAAAAACTTCATCAAATCGACTAATACAATATTATTTACAATTTAGGTTGATTTATGGCAAAATCGTACACAATTGTGAATTTGCAAAGCACATTCTGGACAGCATATTGCTTAACACAAATTAATAATGACATAGAAAAAAATGAATAATAAATGAAGCTTACAATATTCAAATGTTTCATCTTACGATGTATTCTACAATTATTAAAACAGTTACTAGCTAGCAAACTTTCAATTTTGTCTCTGTCATTGATAATAAAATTTTTTGTATAAAAGTGGTTCTACATTCGCTTTACCTACATATAAAAGTCAATTTCTTTAACTAGTTTTAGGGTTTAGGAATTCCCATCCATGAAATTTTAATGTAATTGGCACTTCCATGAGTTGCCTTTCTTAAAACTTACAAAATCAAACTAGTGTTTGAAATAACTACTCAAAAAGCTATTTAGAATTTGTTTTCGACTTGCTTGGCATAACAAGCATAACAAAACAATGCACAAAGTAAGATTTATACCAAACCTTGAAGTCATTCGCATATAGTTGACCATGACTAACCAACCTAGTAAAAGAGATGATTTTCATTTTACTTCAAATATATAATATGCCATCATTATGTCCTCGATCATTTTCTTCTCTTCTCTTTTCAAGGAGTAAGCTAAAATCTTCACTAAGCAAATTCTTGGTAATAGATGGAATGAACAAAACATCCTCCAAAACATATCTATTTGTAGAGAGAGAAATAGGAATTCTGCCAATCCCTTTGATTGCACACTCACCATCATTGACCTTGTAGATCACCCTCTTGTCATCTCCATATGCCAACAAAGAAGTGAAGTACTCTTTGTAAAAAGTCATATGTGAACTGTAGAAATTTGATGGAAACGTGGTGAGCAGCGAAAGTGGTGAGTAGATGGAGATAGATCAGTAGTGCGTCAGTTCAAGATGAAACGAATACTGCAATGCACAATGGAACCAAAAACGTAGACAAAAATGCACACAGATAAATCAGAAATGTGAGTACAAAAGCTTGAAGTTGACTGCGGAACAGTAGGGCGCCGCCAACCTTCAGCTGAAATTGTTGATAGCTAGATAATCAAAACTCCACCTAACTAATTCTACATAAGCCTACATAGTCATTGAACATCGTTGCAGAATATTACCTGTACATTGTTACACAAGATGCCCGTCAAGGCATTACCTCCACTGGATGTCAGATGAACAGTGCATTAACGCCTTCAAAAAACCTACTTACAGTTCCATAGAACCACCATTATTTAACGATAAGTGGATCGGATTTTTTTAGTTAATAGTATCAAAAAAAAAATTAACTAATATACACAGGGTCGAATTTATTAGACCCAATCCAATCCGATCCAGGGTCGGAAAATCACATTTTGATGGGATTGACATTGGGTCGGAGTTTTTCGATCATTTGTTAGAAAAATTCAATCCTTCCTTTTTTGTTATGGGTTTTTTTTTTTCTTCAAAATAAGTATGAACAAATTTCAGGATGCTCATTACTTGATGGAGATGATGCTCCTTTGTCTAGCCTTGGTGAAGTAATCTACTGCCTGTAAGTCTGTCCTGCAGTAAACCAAAGAAATTTCCTTGCTTTGCACTTTCTCTCTAAGATAGTGATATCGAATTTCGATATATTTACTTCAGGAGTGGAATCTCATATTCAGAAATAGTGCAATGGCACTTTGATTGTCACAGTAGAGGGTCGTTAGATGACTAGATAATTTCAATATGTACAAGCAGGTTCCTCAGCCAAATTGCCTCCTTGGTAGCATTTGTGGCTTACTATTCCAATTCTATGGAGGATAATGCTATTGAGGTGGTCAATTTTCTTGTCTCGATATCTCTTGTCCAATTTGCATCTGTACAGCCCTCTAGAATATTGGCAGATTGGCTACCTCCATAGCAAATGCAGAGGTGTTTTGTAGCTTGGACATACTCCATGACTTTCATGAGAGGCTTCCAATGGACTAGACCTGGATTTGAAAAAAATTGGCTGAGAGAGCTAATTGAGTAAGCAAGGTCAGGTTGAGTGCAGAGCATAGCATACATCAATGAACCAATTATGGAGAAATATATCTACTGGTAAAATTGAACAAGCATCACAACATTCACAAATTGCGCATTGAGTAGAAAAGATGTACTCATCTATGTTATCAGAATTGAGCTTACAATGAAGTTCTTTCTTGAGCACTGTCTGTTTTCCAGATCAGTGCATCGGTGTGAGAGAGGTGTTCTCTTCTCACGAAATGAACTAGCTACTGCTAGATCTATGTTTCTTCCTTGATACGCACCTCACTAAGTATCTCGTTCAGGATTCTCTCTGTGTATATATGTATATGTCTCCGATCCAATACATATATTATGCTGGATTAGATTACAAGACTAATTAGCTAAGTTTAAGCTAAGCATCTGTTTAAGTACGCTTCCGTTGACGTTGCATAAACAGTGATGGATTGTGGCAGTTTGAAAACTTCATGCCTGAGATGATAGTTCATCCTCAGCCTAGAGTGTCGGCCTAATCTGAAGTGTCGGCCTGCTGAGTATGTGGCAAAAAAGCCGAAAAAGCCGAAGGTTGGCTAAACAAAGTCTTGGATCATTTTAGACCTACTGTTGACTTTTATTAAAACGCAAAAAATGCGAACTGTGCGACAAACAGTTCAAATATGCAGACTGTGCAAAAACTAGTTAAAATATGTACTAGTCTAAAAGGCAAAGAAAAATACTAAGGCTTTAAAGTAGAAACTTAATGTCTTTTCAGCTCCCTCTTAAAGCATGTACTTTTTTAACTGCCAAGGTGGCTCTCTGCCTTTTGAACATTGCCTTATCCAATGCCTTTGTAAATATATCGGCTGCCATCTGCTTTGTCGGTATGAAAATGGACTTCAGCTTGTCCTTTTCAACCAAATCTCGGATCAAGTGAGACTTGATGGCGATGTGTTTTGTTCTAGAATGAAACATTGGGTCTTTTGTCAGATGAATAGCAGAGGTGTTGTCCATGTCCAGGATCAGCGGTGCATCGATGCTCTAGCCTAGTCCATCTACTAAACTGTCTGAGCAGCTCATTGGCCATTTTGGCTGCAGCAACATACTCTGCCTCACAAGATGATTGGATAGTTATTGTCTGCTTTCTGTTGATCTAGATAACAGCAGCATCGGCTGCTATGGTGCATGCTCCCAAGACGCTTTTACTATCATCTTCCAAGGGTGCCCAACTTGCATCACTATAGGATTCAATCTTGAATCCTGCATCTCGACAATAGCATAGGCCATAGTCCTTCGTGTTCTGCAGATATTGCAGGATCCTCTTGGTGATATTCCAGTGTGTTGGACCTGGATTGATATTGAATTGGCTCAACCTGAACACTGCGTAAGCAATGTCTGGACGCGTATTGTCTGTCAAGTACATCAAAGAACCGATAAGCCTTCTGTAGGGCTTATGCTCCATTGCTTGTCGTTCTTCCTCATCTCTGGGACAATCTTTGTTTGTTAGCACTGTGCCAGGAACCATTGGAGTATTTACTCCCTTGCAATCCGTCATGTCAAAATCATTAATGATCTTCTGAATATATCTTGACTGGTGTAGATATAATCTCCCAGCCTGAAGATCTCTATCGATCTGTAAACCCAAGTAGTAGTTGGCTTCTCCTAGGTCAGATATTTTGAAGTGCCTCGAAATATCTGCCTTCACCTATGCGATTATATTGTCACTCCGTGACAGAATTAGCGTGTCATCTACATAGACACTGACTATGATGATCTCCCTGCTTATGACCTTTACATTAACGTTGTAGTTAGCCAAGGTTGGAAGCCCAAGGATCTAAGTGTGTGATCCTTCTTCTTGTACCACTGCCTGGTGGACTGTTTCAGTCCATAGATGCTTATGTGCATTCTGCAAGCATAGTCAACAAGTGACTTGCAAGAAAAACCTGGTGGCTCATGTAGACCTCTTCTTTCAGCTCCCCATGCAAGAAGGTTGCCTTCTCATCTACGATGTAAATCTTCAAATCATAGGCAGCTACATATGCAAATAATATGCGTAGAGACTTGTGATTCACTACAGGAGATAATGTCTTTGTATGATCAATGCCATACCTCTGTGAGAAGCCTTCTGCAACTAGCATGGCTTTGTATCTTAGTACATTGTCGTCTGGTCCATACTTATGCTTGTAGACCCACTTGCATTTGACAGTCTTTCTGTCGACTGGTAGTGGCTCGAGAGTCCACACTTCATTTTGCTTCATGGACTTCATTTCATCTTCCATGGCCTTAATCCACTTGTCCTTGTCTGGACTGTTGATGACTTTCTCGTGGGTTTGTGGTTCGCCCCCAAATCCACAGAATTCTTCTTGAGAAAAAGATGAGCTGTCAGATATATATCTGACTGGCGCTCTCCTTTGTATGGCAGATCTCCTTGGAGACAATACAGGCTCAGCAACTACTTTGCCTTTGTCCTGTCTATTGACAGTGGGACCTCGGTATATCACCGATGTGTTGGGTACTCCCGATATGTCGGTCTGCTCGTCGTCCGAACTATCGTTCAGTTCAGCTGGAATTTGAGTATCATCATCTGGATGCTCAGGGTCTACTCCCTTTGTCGATGTTGGTAGGTCGTAGTATTGTCTGCTAAGAACTTCATAGTTGATCAAATATTCCTCAGCCATTGTCCTTGTCTCGTCAAATCTGACCTCTCTAATAGTCTTTACTTCGTTCGTCTGAGGCATGTATACTTTGTAGTACGCAGAACGTATATCATAGCCAACCAAGAATCCTTGCTCTAGCTTTTCATCCAGCTTCTTCCTCTTCTTATCTAGTATGTGTGCATATGCTACACACCCGAAGATTCGAACATGAGCCAGATTTGGCCTGCTTCTCCACCATACCTCATGTGGGGTAGTGTGAGCAATGCTTGACTTCCCTGTCCTATTCTGCAAGTAGGCGGCTGTAGCTACTGCCTCAGCCCATAGTGATCTTGATGTCTTTGAGTAGGCCATCATGGATCTTGCAGCTTCCATGAGAGTTTTGTTCTTCCTCTCTGCTACACCATTATGTTGTGGTCTGTAGGCTGCTGTCTTCTTGTGGAGAATGCCTCAACTTTTACAGAAGTCGATAAATCAATTGGAGAAGTACTCTCCTCCTCTATCAGTCTTGATCTGCTTGACTTTCTTTTCGGTCCACTTCTCAACCGAGTTTACATATTCTGTAAATTTGTCAAGAGCTTCAAATTTGTTGTGATGAAGTACACAACATCAAACATACTATAATCATCAATGAAGGTGATATAGTATCTTGATCCTCCGACAGATAGTACGTAAAAAGGTCGACAGATGTCTGAATGTATCAGCTCCAGAAGTTCCGTCGCTCTGAAGGAATCCTTCATGAAAGGAGTACGTGACATTTTTCCTTTGTTGCATGGGTCACAGGATGTCAGGTTTGCATCTCTGATGCTCACTCCTGTGAATGCATTGCTCTGGCTTGCCTTGTACAACGCTAGTGGGTTCATGTGGCATAGTCTCCTGTGCTACAAAACGTCTGTAGAATCGCGAACTTAATGAGCCTGCTCTGTTGGTAGGCATACCTTCAAGTGATACATATTTCCTTTTTGTTTGCCTTGTGTGATGAGCGTACTAGAGCTGGCATCAACCACATTACATGACTAATCTGTGAATGTCACACGCATACCTGCATCTGTTATCCTAGCAACTAATAGCAGATCTTTCTACAATGTCGGCACATACAGGGCGTCGTCCAATCTTCTATCTCTGCCATTGGTGCTGAGCCAAAGTGCCCCAGTGTTGTTCACCTCATGTGTTTTGATCCATCTCCTAGAACGATATATCTGGAGGAGTTGGTTTGGCGATCATCTGCCTTGACATCACAAAGTGCGACGTGGCTCCTGAGTCAAGAACTATGTCTTGAACATCAGATGTGGATGTTGCACATATATCAGTGCACAAATAAGCAGTAGGGCTTCTGTTAGCTCGGTCTTCAGCCATCTTTGAGGATTCGGACTCTTCCATGTATGATGTGTTGTTCGTGCTTTCCTTCCTACTCTGCATCTTCTTGTTTCTTGGATTGTCATAGCAATCCATGGCTGCATGGCCTTTCTTGTGACAATGTATGCACTCAATCCTTGGATTCAGCCAGCATTTATCCATTGTGTGGCCATCACGTCTGCACTGTCACATGTCTTCTTGTCGTTGCCTTGCTGCCTGTTTATTTCTTTTGATCTACCTTTTTGAGTTCTCTGCTTTTACTGGTTCTGATCTGATTTCCTTGTCAACTCCCTCTTAGGTTGAGCCTTCTTCTTTGACTGGTCTCTGTTGCTGTAGAGAGCTTGATCAGACTCGTTCTTGTCTTCGTAGTGCTCTCTAGCTTCAACTTCTTATTTGATGTCAGTGACTGCCTTGTCGAAGGTCATAGTAGGATCTTTAGCCAGCAATGTCCGGGTTGTCTGGAAAGATTGTGGCAAGGAGCGTAGCAAGTAACTGAACTACTTTTCTTCCGAGACTGCCATGAACTGTGTTTGGGTCTTGCACAAAATAACAGGCCGGATCATTCATGAATTGGGATGGAGGCTGTCTGGGTCGATTTGATCTTCTGGGTTGAATTTCGACCCTTTGATGTTGTTGTTGAGGTTCAACTCACTGTCTGAGTCAATATCGATTTTCTGTTGTTCGACCCTTGGATTAGATTTTGGATTTTCAATCCTTGGATCGGATTTTGGATTTTTTGACCTTGGATCGGATTTTGATTTTTTGATCCTAGGATCGGATTTTGACTGTTCAATCCTGATGGGGCAAGGAAGATAGAAGAACGTGAACGGAGAAGAGAGCAGAAACATTGTGGAACAGCTCTCCCATTCCAATCAGCTGCTAGATGCAAAAATAGTCTAATAGAAAGCTTATGCTAAATATAATCACAGCTTTAAGTGTTCTAATTGCCCAACAGGATCTTAAAAACTTAATTCATACTCACAAAAATGAGAGTACAGTCCACCAAAGAGATAAGCCGATGTCCAGGTACTGTAAGCCATTAACAAGTGTGTATCTTGCTCCTTGAATTCTGTCGCATCGGAGGAGTCTAGTTGTTGCTGCTGTTGTTGCTTCTTTGCCTCATTGTAGATGTAAATGCAACACTCCTTGATGTCGTGATTGGCTCTCTTGCAATATCTGCAGGAAAGTTTCTTGCGCGATCCACCATGCTCACCTTGAATGTGAGGCTTCTGTTGTTGCTGCTGCACTTGATTCTTGCCTTTGGAATAGTCTTTGTTCTTGGTGTATAGGGCCATGGATTTGTCTTTGATGGACAGGCCACTAGTCTTTCTCCGCATTTTTTCTTGAAGAAGATGACCGATCACCTTTTGAAGAGTGAGGTTGGGTTGTGTGGAGATCATGTGTGTTATACGACTTTGGAAGAGAAGAAAGCAAGGTCATGACGACATCATCATCTTGAGTAGCACATTCTACAGCTGATAACTGATCCATTAAAGATTTGAAGTTGTTGATGTGAGAAATAATGGCAGCAGAATCAGACATGCTAAGAGTAAAGAACTTCCTTCTAAGATATAATCTAGTGGTTACATCATGAGTCTCTATGGATGGATCTAATATTCTTGATGTTGATGAGAAGGATCCTACTTTGGATGGTGGTGATGATGGACCTTCATCAAGTCAAAAGCCAAGGAGAACATCAAGAGAAAGACAAGTACCTTCAAAGCTCACATATGATCAAAAGGGTAAGCAAGTAGTTTCTAGAAATTATGTTGCTTTCCTAACCTCTTTGGGTGAGCCTACAAGTGTAGATCAAGCAAGGAAAGAAGAGGAGTGGATCCAAGCAATGGATCTTGAGTATCAAGCTCTTATGAAGAGTGGAACATCTTTTGGAGGATCTTCTTGTGTACATGGAGCTATGCAAGTGGATGGATGTTATCTTGCTGTAAAATCAAGTAATGGATCTGGAAAACAAAGTTTGTTCAATGAATTTGATGGTCAAGTTGAAGATCAAGAGGTTGATCTCAAAGCGCTTCAACTAGTCAAAAGGGAAAGTGGCAATTTGGAACTGGTCAAGAGCATCAAAGGAGAGGTAATTGGCAAAGATGTTATGGATCTGTTTTTGCAGCATATTGAAGACTCAAGTAATGTCAAAGAAGTAGCAAGAAAGTGTTGTTCAAGTTTACTTTACTTGTTCTATCTCATGTTTGAGCAATTTCATGTGGATGTGTGCAAATTGTCAAGATATGGTAAAACTAGCTACATTGGTGAGCATTGTTTTGATGTTGGATTTGTACTAGCATTCTTGGCTGGTTTTGCTGATGGAAATGAAGCTATTGGAGGTTCATTATGTCACTCATTTATGGTCAAGTCATCAAGGCTTGATGGTATATTGTGGCAAGATGGAGATGGAAGCTCAATCATGGAGTATCATGATGGATACAAGGCAACAAAGGACAAAGGAGGAGGAGACATGCAAGCAAAAGTTGATCACTCAAATTTATTGGTTGTTTACTATATTTTTCCAGAGAGTTTAGAGTTGAAAACATGGTGGAATCATTTCATTTACATTCTATTTGATTCTTCATGTTCTAGTTACATCTTGATATGTAAAAATGATACAAGAAATAGTGAAGCATCCCAAGTGGACACTATTCTCTATATCAATTATGGTTATTTCTATTTTGAGCATTACATGATCATTGAAAAAAGGTCTATTCTTAGGAAGAAGATCATTCTTATGATGAATCAAAGTTCTATGGTCAAAAACTATGCTAGGAGCAAGCATATTGAAATACAATATCATTTTGTGAGGGAGCAAGTCATTGCAAAGGAGGTGGAGCTTCAACATGTGTCTTCAAGGGAACGTGTAGCATAGGACTTCACTTGGAGTATTATCAAAGTCTATGCTAAAACTAGTTGAAGAGGGAGTGTGAAAGATTCAACTAGTTTCATCATATTTTCCTATATTTCCATATTTGGCATATTGAGGCCAAAACCTGTTTTAGACTTAGAGGTTGACTTTTCAAAGTTCATTAGTCTAAATTTCATTTGAATGAACACTTTTTTAAAGTGTGGGAAAGTTATAATGCGAGTTGGAGTAGATTCAAATTTGAATAGTTGGATACATTGAATCTAGACCCAAAATTAGTAAGGCTAGCATTTTGTTGGAAAAGCCAAGTGGCCGAATAGGGTTTGGACCTACTATAAAAGGATGTATCTTGTGAAGAGAGCCATCTTCTCTCTTCTCTATCTCATTTCATGCTTATACATGGTTCTCTTGGGTTCTACTATCCATTGGTGCACTATCTTGGTGATTGCTTGCAATTATATGTGTAGAATGATCTATATTTGTTATTTTTGGATCCACACGTGTGAAATATAGTAGCTTGTTGGTTTTGTATGGACAACAACAGTACTTTTTTATTTCGTTCAAGTTTGATCAAGTTCTATTGGTGTTTGCATCTCATTTTGTGTGTAGATGCTGGTTTTTCTACATTGATAAGATTGGTAGTGTATTTCTCTTTCTAACCAAAGATCATTCAAGTAGATTGGATCTTAAGGATCTGAAATCTTTCACAATATGCGCATTTCATTCCCTACAAGACTACTTATGGTGCAGCACAACAACTATTTCTTAAAAATATTTTCAAATTGCATGGATTACCAAAGGAAATAGTGTGTGACAGAAATCCGAGATTTGCTAAACAGTTTTGGAAGGAGATGATGGAAAAGCTAAAGACCAAGCCATGCTTGAGTATTGCATTCCACCCTGAGACTGATGGACAAACAAAGGGTAAATCAATGGTTGGAATGTTATTTGAGGCATTTTGTGGCAGACCAACAAACAAAATGAATTGATTGGTTGCATTTGGCAGAGTTCATTTACAACTCAACACCCCACATGTCGATCGGAATGACCCCATTTTATGCATTGTACGGATGTGAACCTACAAAGCCAATTGACATGGAGTTAGTGGATGTAACCATGGCGGCAATAGTAGATGAATTGCAGAACATGCAAAACATCCTCAAGGCGAATCAGGACCATATGCGAGAAGCTCAACAGAAGATGAAATATCGCGCGGACAAGCTTCGGTTATTTCGGGAGTTCCATGAAGGGGATTATGTGTATTTATGATTACAACCCTATCGGCAATTAGTGTTAAAGAAAATCGGGAGCGAAAAGCTATCTGCACGATTTTATGGGCCATTTCAAATCATCAAAAGAGTGAGTGAATTAGCATATGAACTGGATTTACCAACCATAACAAAAATGCATAACGTGTTCCATGTTAGTTTGTTGAAGAAACATATCGGTAAAAATGTTCAAACAGTGGTTGAACTGCCACCAATCAATGAAGAGGGGGATTTGGTAGTGGAACCAGAGGTAGTGGTTGGCTACCGTGACAAAGAGTTACGAAATGGGAAGTGAATACAACAGTACCTAATCAAATGGAAAGGGTTACCTTTCGAAAACAACACATGGGACGATCATTCCTACCTAAAGAGATGGCCTACAATTTTGGAAACAGCCACGGATTTTATGGAGCACGACACTTGACGAAAAACTACATGGATTTCATTTTTTAGGGCCAAAATGCTTAAAGTAGGGGGAGTGTCATGTGTTGTATGTAATTAGTCCATGAGCTTACTAATTTATTGCCAAATATAGCCATGGAGCTAAATTAGACTAGAACTAGTCATTAGAATTGTTAATAAAGAGCTCAAACAACCACGCCATATTTGTATTGGTGGGAATTGTAATAATGGTTGTAAGGCCCAAATCAAGACAATAAAGCCCCAAATGTTAATTAGAAATATTAAAGACCCACTATAAATAGAGGAGGTCGTGCTAATTAGGAGGCTATTCTACTTTTATGATTTTTGAACTTTTGGTGATCTTGAAGCTTCTCTTTGAGAGCTTTCTTGATGAAGTTTGTGGTTCATGTGCCTAAAATCACATGAGAGCTTTGATCATGCTCTAGAATCAGGCCTTATCTTATGAATGATCAATAATGATAAATAATGGACTTTTACTTTGCCTATTTTGGTGATGTTTTGCTATATTTATCTATCTTTTTGATTTCTTGAGTAATTTCTTGATTTCTTGTATTTCCATTGTAATTTGATGTTTATGAATGGATTAGATGTTTTAATGCTAAGGTTGGCCCCATGACATACATGACTCGAATTATGGAATGAATATCAATTAGTCACGAATGATAACAGTCTAAATGCAGACAGAGTCGCGTTCTTTCTAAGACAACACTTTGTAGTAACAGAGAGAAATAACAGAACAATTGGGCTCTAGATGTTCAATTACTGATCATGTACATCGATGATTCAAAGTTCTAGCATTGTAACCTCACAGCTGATAAGTTGATGGGTATTTGTATAGATGGCTAGCTAATTAAAAGAATGGTTAATATGTACATTGCAAATTGGATTAATCCACTAAGTGTTGTTGTCAGTCGCTTTTGGACAGTATCTCATCAAATATTAAAAAAGAACTGAAACTATATATTGTTTTCCACCATAAAACAATCGATAATTATTCAATGTTTCAATAGACGTATGAAATTTTATTATTAATCAAATAGAAGAGCAATGGTTACAATAATAAATTAGTATGATACCTTGTGTTATAGCATTCTCCACTATTGTTTTTCCTTTAGGTTTTTCAACATTTCAAGCAAGACCAACATTCAAACCTAAGACAATCGGAGTTTTCCAATATTGAGTCGATGTTTCCCAAATAAAAACATTTCTTCTTCTAGGCAATTCTCCTCTTTCAAGTCTGATCACCATGGAAAAATTTTTATTTTCCATAAATTCGAAAAAGTCTAGCTATAAGATTGGACATCTAATTTGGGTATGCGGATGAGAATTTTTATTTCCAATTATCTAAATATCACATGTAGGAGGCAATCTTGGCATGAGCCCTAACTTTGTTAGGTGGTAAAAATACACTAGCATCATCAACAACATATCATATCACAATTCAAATACTTAACATTAGCAAAAAAAATAATGCCTTAATTAGGTTTTATTCACTCCACATTATGAATAAAAACCAAATGAGAAAAGCAAATTATTTTGAGCCTATAAGTTCAATGCTATATCAAATCCTTTTTGGTGGAAACCTGGCAACCATTTTCTAGTGTGTCTTGACAAAACAGTCATTCTTGTGTGTCTCTTGAATTTGATGAAAGTAAATTCAATGTTTTCATCATTTAATATAGCCTGAAGAGAAAAAGGTTTTTCTTTTTGTTGGTCGTGTTGTTTCGGGAAGGTAAAGGAATCTTGTACTATGAAGTTGAAATTCAAAAGTTCTTGAAGACTTGGGAAGTACCAATAATTGGACTCAAAAGTTACATGAATCATTTGTCAAATCATGAGTTTTTGAGAAAATCTCCAAAGTACTTGTACGCTCCAATTACATCAATTGTTTTTTGAAAAGTTTAATTGAGAAGTGGACGATCTTCTTGCAAGAGGAATATGTGGTATGGGACGTAGATAATTTGAAAAAGAAAATCTGAAACTAACTAGTTGGAATGACCATAATAGAGCCGTATCTTAATTAACCCAATTCCATGTGATTCCTTGAAAAGTAATAATAACTACCCAAACACCTTGGATGATGTCACATGGAAGATATGTTTTATGTACTATTTTTTTCCTTGAATTAACAATGATAATCATGGGTAACTGATTATGAATAATTAGTGACCCCATGTAAGAATCCTTTTCTAATCTATGCAAGTCAATTTTCAAAGAAGTAATGCATTCTATGACCAAAAAAAGATTATCTTTGAATAAGTCATTTTTGTTAATGTATTGATGCATTAATCGTATTGGATAACATTGGTACAACACATATTATCTTTGGATAAGTCGTTTTTGTTAATGTATTGATGCATTAATCACATTGAATAACATTGGTACAACACATATTATCGACTTTTCCCATATTTTTGAAGATTTTTAAAACTTTTCCAAGGCCATACCTCATTCTGACATGACATTTATTGGAAACTCATGAAGTTTCCTATAAAAGGAAGAGAAGTAGGGTGATAGAACAATTATCTAAGAGAAACATCTATAGCATTGATTCCAAAGGGAAGGAATAGATGAAGGACCTGTTTTAAAATCAAGATTGATAGGATATTTTGGATATTGTTGGAATCTTCTAAAGATTGTTAGAAGATGTAAGGGAAGGAATTTTAGAAAACATTCTTGTACAGATAGAAAGTCAGCGATTACGAATCCAATTCATTAGTATCAATCCTAGGGGATTCTATTACAAGAAGGGTGTGTCAATATTTGTTCCTTGTTACTTTTGATCAATTTGATCTTAGCAAGAACTAGGATCTGTGAGAAGTTGATGCAAGGAAAAAAAATTCCCTCTTAACAATATATTCTTTTAAATAATCTCCAATTGAGATTTTGGCTTAACATTCTATGAAATAGTGCTCTTTGAGATATATATACTCTCTTAGGTTAACTGGGCAATAAGATTCTCAATTATGCATATGATATTTACGTACTGAAAAAGATTTGTGGAGATATTTTATGTAGTGAGTCATAGTGGGATCATGATTTTTCTACACAACTTCTTAATCATGTGAATCCACTATATGTTCATTGGACTAAGTTTATATGCATATATAAACTAGTCGATAAAACATAGGCATATTGTTGGGAATTGACTGAAGACGAGTTAATAAGATTTCTAGATAAGAATTATACCAAATGAGCGCCAAATTAAAGTATATACAAAAAGCCTGACGCTTGGACTAACCTGACCTATTTCACACATGTGAGACAATACATCCACTTGTTCTTTGGCACCTCCTAATGTCTCATAGAAATCTATGGCCATCCAATCAAATTGCACCTCTTGCAAAAAGCTAGAATCTAAAAAAATGCATTCCAACTTGAAAATTCTCCTATTTGCTTGAATGGCTCTTGAGATTATGTACAAGCTCATCTAAGCTTACGCTTCAAACATAGATACAAGCTCCACACATGTGGAATGATATTATGTACATAAATTTGGCCTGATCAAACTATATTTTGCTATATTTTTCACAGCAAGATTGCACAAAATTTATTGGGAGCTGAAAATGCACACAAAAAAAAAACACCTCAACATGGGATTTTGGATTTTCTATGAAACTTTCAAACAATATCAAGTGCTACAAGTCAATTTGAACATTGTAATCAAATCATAGTGGAAGCATGGAGCTTCCAAGTGCCAACTTGAGGGGCTCTTGTTGCAAACATATTTCAATGTAATTTAGACAAATAATTACTTTGTTGTGCTAGCTCAAAAATATTACAATATTCACTTACATATGTCCATATACATCCAAAGTAAATTAAAAACTACTTCAAAGAAAGGGAAGGAGCCACCGACCATCATCAAGCACTTCATTGTTGTATAACAAATATTACAACGAACCATTTGAACTAGTGATAAGACTTATTTTCAAACTTTAGTCAGATGTCCGAAAGACCTCTTTAAATTGTTGGTTTATAGAGGCTACCCATAAATGGCTGATGAAGAACCCAAGTATTTGGATGCACAATATTGATTTACAGCACAACCTTTTTCTCTTGTATTCAATTTCAATTGAAGGGGAATTCAACAAAAAGCACAACTACTAAACTTACAGGTTTAGCTTAAGAAAATGTTCTTGGAAATGAGGGAAATTTGCTTGTGCGTGGAAAGGAAACACAACTTGTGAAAGTGATACATAAATGTCAAATTGCATAAGCAAGAAGTACCGACCGAAAGTCGACTAATTAAAGAGTTATGTTGACATGAGTTATTTCTAGAGTTGATCTAAATATTTTTAAATCTATTGGATATTACCGTCAAGCTTCACTTTAAGGAATGTGCAGCTAGTTTTTTTAGGCTTACTAATTCTTCAGATGGTAATCAATGAGCAGATGCTCATTCTGCTTCAGATTCATTGAACTAAAATGGCAATGAAACTAAGCGTTTGGTGGTCTCTCTGTTAAATCAACTTCTAAGATGTTAAAAGGTACACTCGGTAGACGGATTACATATATTACCCAAAAAGTGACAATTGGGACATTCAAAAGAGATTCCATGTCCATTAGAAAGAGTGAAATTGGAAAACTCTTGACAATTATGTTTTTGAGGTGAAAAGCAACATTTTCTTAACCATCAAATTACATCCAAGGTGATTAATTCAGTTTATGGCAGTAGGGATACAGACCTCTTTTCATTCAACTTCTTTTGAAATACTTGTTAACACTTGCAAGATTTGACAAAGCTTGCAAGATTTGAGTTGCACAGTAAAAGTCACCATACAACAATCATCATCTATCTATACAAATTCGTTGAAAAAAGGCTACAAGTGAAAGTTTACAGACAATCAAGTGTTAATACCAATTACATTTAAAACAACAACAAAACAGGATACATCTTAGAATGAAACAAGAAGGATGTATAGAGTTGCATTATGTATAGAGGCAAAAAATTTCCATGGATAATCATATCTAGAAGATACATAATTATTTTGGTATTGCCATTGCAGCATTTCAGTACCTGCTCTAAGGTATCTCAACCAATCCCCACCTGAATTTCAATGCGATTCAAAGTTGCTGCTGAAATCCCAGAATTTCACCTGAAATTTGTGGCTTAAAAAGAGCTTGAGCATCACATGTTTGAACCTTCTGCAAGCCTTCAATGTACAAAATCATGAATATTTCTTTCGTACTGAAGTGCTACAATTTAATTATAGTGCGCATTGCTTATACTTTAGGAACATGATCCTAGTTTTTACAAAAAGCAGAAACACAAGCAAAGCGATGTTGATTCTATGCACAAACATGAAGTATCTTGACACTGAAGTTTTGGCAAAACTCCTTGAACTTTCTGACAAGAACTACTTTAGGTCCATACTCATACCAAAATGTGTACTACAATGACATATGCTATCAATTTGCATTTACTTAATGTTTAAGGATGCAAAGAGAATCCAAAAACTTTGCACTAAAATTTACCCAAAGAAAGGATTTAGAAGCCTTTGTCAGGTACCAAATTTATCTTCAAGTATGATGCTAGAAAAGCCACACAAAGGTCCAAATCATAAGATCCAGGACAAGCTTCATGCTATACAAAGTAGAAATACCATATATAGACAGTTAAGATGTAATTGTACAACAGTATTTGTAAATTATCAGGTCTTAGTTTGATTTGTAAAACAAAAGGACGAACAAGGTGCTCCCATGGAAACATTGAGTCAGAAGTTTAGAGACAAATGGCGTAGACAAGATATATGCAGACTTTAGAAAATCTTAGCACCCTCAGTATACAATATATATATTAAAGTTTTCAAAGTGTGACTTTTCCTGGCTGTTTTCATCTCCATTTCGTTGGGGATTGGGGAAGTACCCAATTTCTATTAAAATATTTCAACTGTCCCCAGTGTCTTGCAATGCATCCTCCAGCCCTTCTAACATCATCAGTTATATACTACAACAGCAGGATTTATAAGCTATTCATTGGAGACATGCATGAAGAGATTCCGACAGCATATTGTTAAACAATCCTCCTCTAAATGTTTAAGCATTCCCGCAGCAGGAATACCTTTTCACAGAATTACCAGTATGATTTGAACAGAGGCATCCTTCATATGCATCTTATGGTTTTGCTGGTTAGTCCTCAGAAAGATAAACTGCTACTTCTAATGCCTGTGACTCATATTCAGCACAAAGGGAGATACATCAAATAGTTATATATCAAAACTATGTCTAAGATAGCGCCTGAAATAACAAAAGAGGCATGCAATTGTCAACTTTACAGGGTTCACCAACAAAGTCTCAGACCATCAACTTCATCATGATAGCACAGAGCTACATCCCACATCAAATGATTAACCATAAGCAATTTAGGAGGCACAGAACTGCTCTTTTTGATCATGTAGCTCAATCTAAATGAGATAAACAAAAAAGTCGTCATTCGTTTTTTTTAGGGCTCATCTCAGCTTCCATCATAATTTTTATCATTTCTATTCGAAAATGATGTGTATGAGTTTGGGTATATTCTTGAATGAGAAGATAGTCCCATGTATAGATGCTTTAGTAGTTTTCCAAGTGTATGGGTCACAGACTTGTCTTCCACAGCACTTCCAAGACCATGATCACTCCAATCACAGGAACAGTTCTTGCACCTAAGCATCGTTCAAATATTCAAACCAGTAAGCTTGCAGTGTACAGAACCTTTTTTTAGCACAAGAGAGTTACTGTCCAGTAAACTCATTCGGGGCTTTTTGTTTCCACTTTTTGTCCCCAAATACATTCCTCAGTCACACAGGCTTTACTATTTCTCAATCTGACTCCATTTTAGATCAAATAAGTTCAAGAGTTAATCACCTCTGTCATGTCTGAGTAGCCAGGCAGATTACATGCCACCAGTATAGCTGGCTTTTTGCATTTTTTCATTGTTGTGTTGTAGGTGAAGATAAGGTATATGTATATGGAGAACAGCCTATGCCTACCTTCCTTCTGATAAGCTAAGCTACACTGCAGCTCAAATCATCGATGTCCAAAAATGAAAACCATCCTTCTCATTGTATTCATTCCAGTTTCTCAAGAGGATGATTCATTGGCTGATAATTCCTTCATAAAGTCCTATATGACCAAACAAACCTGTATTTAGGTTTTCTTTAAATCTTTAGATGAGATTGTCATAATTACTTAGAAGACTGAGTTAGAACTTAAAACATTTTCAAAATGCTCGAAAATCAAGTACGATATGTCACAATCACCACAATCATAAAGTCACAAGGAATCAGACAAACGAATTGGTCAATATGTGATCTACAATTGGCTTTTTGTGACCACCTTCAACACGGAGAGAAATCACAATCATTACACATTGAATTCCTTCTAGTACGCTCAATACTTGTGAAACAAACACAAGGCCTTATTAAGAACTAAATCCTAATATAACCATGAAATTTACGACTGAGTTTGCATTTATTTAGATTCAAGCATCTGAAGTACAGCAACAACATCGTAGTGACCAGCTACAAATCATGTTTTTGCTTGAATGGAGCAAACTTGCAGGCCGCAATACTTACAGTACTGGCCACCTCGTATAGAGATCCATCAGATTGCTTGTTGACTAGGTGATACAATAGATAATTACTTAAAGTAAGAACGCTAGGAAATAAAGATTATAATCTCTAGGGACATTTGTTATTATTTGATGAAAATAATTCTAAAAATTCTGAACTCATGTTTGACTTCCACACATTGAAGTAGAATAATCATTCTGAAGTGAAAGATAAGGCAGACCTGTAATAAAAGGCCTTTCAACTCGGAACTCGCTCCATGTAAGCATTCGTATTTACTGCTCATAAAGATGTTTTAAATCAGCCGCAAATGTCTTCTTGATATTTTCTCGCTTGATCTTTAGAGCTGCAGTTACAAGGCCACTCTCTGGGGTCCAACTCTCTGCGAGCAACTTGACTTTGGTCGGGACTTCATATCTCTCAAGCTTCGATTTCTGTCCAACCTTTTCACATCCAGGAATGGTAACAAGGCAGCTTCAGTTGAAGTTAACACGTTAACTTATCACCCTCAAGATATGAGCACTTTGAATTAAAAATTGCAACTTGAAACAAGTTCACCATTCAGGGCTCATAGACCGAAGATAAGGAAAAATCACTCTGAGGTGGATAGGATCTACTTTGATGACCTGGCCATCAACTCAAATCAGATACAGATAAGACCGACTTAATCAACAAATGCTTGTTACATTAAAGGTGGTATGCATACCCAGTCTGGACAATGTTTCAGTAAGCCTCACTCCTTAACTACAAAGCAGCATCATTCATAAATTATGATTGCAGTGGATCTTTGATTAAATATCGGTATATCAGAAATGGACCGAAACCAAGAATCTGTTCTACGCTCTATTATAGTCTCTTCGTCGTTACATGAGATAATACAGTGAAAGTAGCTGGCGCAAAGACCTGAAAGAAGCCAGATCTAGAAGCAGATGTGGATGCCAAACAATGTAAGTAATGCTTCTTACAGAACATGATCGAAATGTTGCTTCTTCAAATCCCCATTGCTGGAAAGAGGGGGAAAGGCAGGAAAAGAGATAACAAGACCTGGGAGGCCAAAGCGGAAATCCCATCTAAAGCTGCTAAAAATTTGGGGGCACTTTGTCCACAGAGCTCAAGGGAATGTACCTTAATAGTGTCCCATAAAACTGGGAAGAATACGAGCCCAAGGAACAGGAAAATTGAGGAAATGGATATATAAATCGGTAAAATTTCATATTAACACAAAACTCATCTTTGCTGTACATTCAAGGTTAATAAAATCCTCCACCTGCACAAACATGATGATCTCCACACAAGATGGAACTATCTCCATGTCAGATCGAGTAGAAAATGGTCAACAATCTCTTCTTCTCCATTCACTCTTTCCTTGCCTATCGATTTGGACCACAATACCTCAAAGAAAAATGGTTTAGTTACCAAATCCTTGGTTTATGAGAATTCTAACACCTTCACAAATAATCTCTCCAACCTCAAACTCGACTTTCTGACTCCAAAGATTCACATTCTTACTAGCTCTATCTTGAAGTTTCCTTATGCTTTCTTTCTCTAAAAAGAATTCTCATTTCATTTATGTGTTCAAAAAAGTTCATGGTTGCTTTAATCCTACTCCTACTTATCCTCTTGGTGGAACCCATACATCAATATGAATGGGCTAACCCCATCCATGAATACTTGGCAAATGCTACAGGTAAACTATTTAAATGGCCATCTTAGTCAATCAATCCATGATCACCGATGCAAAGCGGTGCTGCCACTTTTTTCTTGGGAAATCCGACAACAAAATTCATGAGATACTCTCCCATTTGCTAGCTGGGATCTGCAATGGATGCAACAAGCCACCAGCTTTCACATGTTCTGCCTTATTCACTTGGCACGGTATCTTGTAACTACATATTCTTGGACATCTTTTTCCATTCAAGTCCAGAAGAATTTTCTCTTTGAAACCACACACATCCAGCACTCAGGTATTATGATACTCATAAGAATGTTGTCAACTATTCAAACACACACTTTAACTTTGAAGAGTACATAACTATCCTCAATGGAATAAACTTTTTCCACTTCTTTGTAGATCCACAACTAAGGTCATATCCTCAACACTAGGTGTACTTTTAGATACCTCATCCGCAAAACTAAATGTACTTTTAGTTGACTGACCCTCACCATCAACTTTTTAGTCATCTTTTCAGCCCTAAAGTTTTGGCGACCATCAAAGTTTGTTAGCTTTAGGATAGTCTCCTCCCTCTTGCTAGAAATGTACTATGTTAGAGATTTGCCAGCTATCAATTTCTCCCAGGCCCTTTTTAGATCATTTTCAAGTGAACAAAATTTCCATATAGGGTTCCATAATTCCTTGCAAAGTTCCACATCATCAACAGTTGTCAAATTTTTTACACAAAACCAAGAGACAAAATTCGCCCAAAGGTGGTCAACAACTGAGAACAGCCCATAAACTGATTAAAAACTTGAAATTTCTTTGTTTTTCAGGGAAAACCTGGAATACAGCCCAATAACGGCCAACAATGGCTAGATAATGGGTAAATACAGTGTTGGCAGCTGTATTTGGGGCCACATGTTTTGTTTTGCGTTTTTGAGCCCCAAACACCTTTAAGACAATAGAATATGACATTTTCCACAAGAACCTCACAAACGTCCCTTTACAATGATGGTACCATAAATACTCCCATTGGAAAAAAAATTTAGCCAAACGTATGAAAGAAGATTAGAGTAGGAAGCTCTCTGGTCTTCAGTCAAAAAAATCATATCAAAAACTGAAGCAAAGATAAGCTATAATAGCTGTCTAAAATCGAATTAACTCGAGCTGGCGGACCACCCTTTTTTTGACAGGTCAGATCCACAGGAACTACACCCTTCCTTTATATAGGGTACTTCATTGTAATTTAAGGGTCATAGCTTTTTCCTCCTCCAACTCTGTTGTTCCAAACTCAGCCATGCTGCTGTGTTCCCTTTTCTTTTTCTGTTTAGAACCATTCACCCGAAATAGGAAGTCATTGCAAAGCATGAACATTTCACTCTTTTGTCCGGAACCAATCCCACCTTCCGGGCTTTATTTACCCTTGATAAAAAAATCTTTGGCTCCAAGATGCTTCCTTCCCTCAATATCATCACCCTTTTCTTTCGATTGTATTCGTTCTTCTTGAGCCACCTTCGCAGAACAATAGCACCTGCTCTTATTGTTTAGTTGCACATGCATACTTCAGTTTCCAACAAGCTTACTCCTTGATCTCCACATGTGAGAGCTGGTTTTAGAAAGAGATGGAGCTAGGAGCCTCTAGATCCAGCTAGATCTCATCTAAGCTCTCATACCAAGTGTAGAAACATCTAGAGCAATAAGAGGAACAGAGCTATTGATCATTACCCAGTGATATAGACGTATTTATCGCTTCAAGTATACTATAGGATTGTGGTAGGCAGGGGCTGGAGGTCCTACACTACATAACCCCAAGTACCGTGTGAATCTAGTGTTTCATTCCTCTAAACTGCTTACGGGATAACTTTCTTTAGTTACAAGGAATCTGCCGAAACCTCTAAGGGTTAGAAAAACTTGAGAGTTGATTGCAGTTGCTACATCCAGACAAAATCCATGACTTCATGTCATAGCTTCTGCGGTTGTCTTTCATGTAAGATAACGAGGAGCTTGTTTCCACATGTTTAAGCACATGATGATGTTCACATAAGGACATTGGTCCAAGTGACTTCAAAGCTAGGCCCAGAAACCAGTTTGCAAACTAGGGCAAGTAAGTCTAGAAAGGACACATCTGACTTTTAGCATCGAATATGCCGTGCCTTTATGGCTCCAAGTTTGCTGAAGGAGATAGAGTCAGCAGGAAGATACAGCAGGACTACATGATTGACAATGATTTTCTAGTGTTGAGTACAGGTAGTAAGGGGATGGAAGCAGTTAATGAGGCTAGGACAAATTTTTAGGAATAGGTTTGATTGGAACCTTACTGATAAAAGAGGGGGAGGATGCAGTGAGAAAGAAAATCTGAATGAGGTCAACAATGTTGAGTTTGACAGTCCCAGAATCTTAAAAAAATTCAGGGATAATTCCATCTGATCCAGGGGTCCCTGATTCACCAAGAGGATCAGCAAAGGGATGTAGTTACAGAGGGATCATAATTTCCAACTTTGAAGAATTATACTCAATTCACCCTTCCGTCCTTGAGGGGCATACACATACATCTTGCTGCATACATATATTTTCAGTTTTGCAGGCAACCACTGAAACAAAAACTCATTTATATGGCAGCGTATGTGCACAGTTGATGGCAGTATTACGTTATATGCATGGTAGCCCAACTGCATGCCAATTTCAGCATTCATAGTACCTCTTTTTGGGGTCAATGTTTGATTTGGGAGCATGGAATATTGGGTGCAAATAAGGCTTCAAATATTCTCTCAGTTGATGCAGAATGATTCAGGTTTACAAATTGCAATTAATCACCCATCGCTCTTGAGAACAATGGAGCACAATAATTAATCTATTATACAATAGTTCCTATTTAGGACATATATAGGCCTGCCATGGATACAAACAAAAAGTTGGCAGTTCAGTATAGAATGTACTTACAAATGCATAAGAGAAGTTAGAACCACATCATGAACTATTCAGTGATTTCTGTAGAAAAAATATACCTCAGCAAGTGACTTCAAAACCTCTGCAACAGCTTCCTTTTTCTCACACAACTCAGAAAAATCTTTGTAAATGATTCCTTCTTTTGTTGCCCAACTTTCCAAGCTTGCATGTGATGCAACTACAAGAGCTACACAGAAATTGCGAAATGGATCAGCATGCAGCATGATGTTCTCCACATATGAGCTTGCTGAAAGGACTGCTTCGACCTGCATCATTTAGACTGTCACTTGATAGTGTACAAAAGTCATCAATTCTGTGAGAACTTGGATTGTCAGCTTATCCAGCAAGTAGCGAGAAGGTTTGTCCCACTTATATGTTCCTATTTTTGAAAGTAGAAATTATACTGACAGTTTGAAACTTAGCATGTTGCTGTGCCTTTGGGTGAATACCTTGCCAAGGGAAACATATTCACCATGCTGTAGCTTTACTATATCTTTCCTGCGATCTATAATCTCTAAGCAGCCATCCGGATGGAATCTTCCTATATCCCCCGTGTAAAACCAGCGCACCCCTCTCTCATCAACCTGATTACAACACCACACAGCAAAGGCCAAATTTTTTCATTTACAAGCATTTGCCTTCCAAGTAATTGACAAGGATGCTATTCACTTGCTAATTACAGAAGAATATCACAGATGAGTTTTGGATTTTTCACAAACTAGCCCCAAAAACGACCAAGATTCCTCCTGAAATGTAGCTCACCTTGTATACTTCATCCGTTTTGGCCTGGTTTTTAAAGTACCCCAGAGTGACACTAGGTCCCCCAATTACAATCTCACCCCTCGGCATTGGCTTATCAGTTGGTAAGTATCCTCCTTCTTCCCAGTTCACCAGCTGCACAAAAATGTGACACAGTATCAGATTTAATAGAGTACTCCAACAGCTTTTATGTTGATTTAAGACAATTTTCAAGGAGCAGTATGTCAACGACTATGATAACTGCTAGCTACAAGCTACAACAGCTTGTTCTTGTAGAGAACTGAAGAGGAAGGAGCATATTTGTACTTACTACTGTGCATAGAACAAATTGAAAATTCCCTTGCAAAATCGTTTCTTCTTGCGGAATGTGCAAACCAGAGATCTACAAATTAGAAGCTAGGGTTTTTTGATGGTTTATTTGCATTTAAAACTCCTTGTTGTCGGGCACCCAAGAATATGTATAAATTTGGTCTTTTTGACTAGCAAAAGGTAGGGGCACCAAAGAAAAATTGCCACTATTTGTCAATTCGTGCTTTTTGTGGATTTTTTGTGAAGATCAATATACCCTTATATTTCCTACAATAGGGTGCTTCTACTATACTTTACGAATCTCAATTTGAATTTTGGATCCCTAGACATGGAGTTACTAGGATTTCTAGCTTGTATGACTTTCACTACTTTTTGACACTTCCATCTTTTTTGCAATTTTTTTGTATCGCTCTTCCCTTAACCCCACATCAAGAAGCGCCTCCATCAACTTCTGGAATGCTATTTTCACTCAGTGTAGCCATGACAAGGGTCTTTGGACTCCTTGCCAACCATCTACAAGAGATGGATTCCGACGGAGAAATGATCCGATTAGTTCAACCATACCTTCAGCAGACAGATTCTTCCATTGAAGAACTCAGGCAGAAAATTACAGCAGTCAAATGTGCAGCATCCTCCCATGTAGCTACTTCATCTACAATCTAACAACTCAAAAGTAAAGAGGAGCAACACCATATAGTTGTCCAATCTTAGGCAGATGTTCTCAAAGATCAAAGTCAATCGGACGCTCTGGTTTCTTTCATCTCTACTACTCACTAAGAGCCGATTGCAAGAGCACAAGGCCCTCAATGTTTGTATCAGAGGCATCCTGGACTCAGGATTCCCTTACAGAAGCCAACATCACAACAATGGTTTGGCCTCACAGCTTGTGGCAAGGTTACACCCCGATTCGAACCGGCAGGCCAAGTTCGAATCGGAAAACGGTTCGAACCAAAAAAAACAAAAAATTCAAAACGTTTCTTTTTTTACTTTTTGGGGGTTTTTTTTTTTAAAATCCAGTTCGAACCGGGTCCGAATGGTTCGAACGGTTCGAACCATGGTACGAGGTTCAAACCGCGGTTCGATGCAACTATGGCTTGTCGCGTACCAAGAAAGACGCTAGCACCCTAGTCTTGTGCTTCACATCCTTGGAGTCTCGACGGGATGTACTACATCAAAGACATTAACTAAAAGATACCAAGACCTTCCTGGATGAAGACTTCACCTTTGTACAAGTGGTGGAAAGAAAAGAGGCTCTGCAAAAAGTGAGAAATACAAGGAAGCACCTCATATCTAGAGACGGTAAAATTCATTTGATTGAAGCTAAACATTTAGTTGAAACAAAATAGTTGTGGTATTGAGTTTGATTTTGGAATTAGAATAGAATTGAGTTTGAGTTTTGAGATGTTCAATTGAACTTGTAAATGGCTGCATTTTTTTGCAATGATATATTCCTGGACTACTTCATAGTGGCTAGCTTTAGTTTAAATTCTCTTGTTTAAGTCTTCTGATCGGGTTGACGGCACTGTCCCGTCTAGTTACCTTCATTTTGGGATATATTGTTTTGTCTTGCTTGATTAACGTCTTTTCCATGAGTTAGCCATATTTAATGGCCTCTCATGTTGGCCCAATTCTGGTGACTTCACATGCCATCCTCATAGCAACGGTCATAGTGCGGTGGATTATCTCATGGGATCCCCCCTCCCTCTTATCTCTCTCATCTCTGATTTTCACATCTCTTCCACTACATTGTCCGACCATTCACGCCTATCTTTCTGACTTGGGCATATTGCGCGATCTAGTATACATCCTACTCCTGTTACTATTCCTAAGCGTGCACCTATACACCATTTTGATCCCATCCTCAGGCCGTATATCTCGACTCCAGACCTCCATGTTATCACGGATGATTAAGCCCTCAGTCCCACACCAAATTATCACTGCTGAGTTTGTTGTTCCTCCTACTTTAGTGGATGCCCTTTTTAGGCTCATTATATATCCAGAGAGTATTGGCTCTCCCTTTTGACAAATATTCCTACCTTGCAGTCACATCCTCGAGATTACTCTCTGACAATGGAGTTCATTTCTCATGGTACTCTCAGGCTGCACGCCTCTTGAGCACATTTGGTATTTCAGTTCTGATCTCCCAGCAGGCACTCATGAGTACATTAGACGTTTCATTTATCGGGCTTATATCCAGCATACTTGGCAGGGGCAGTTGAGTGTCAAGCCAGATTTCTATCGGACATATTTTCTAGAGTTTGATGGAGCAGGTTTTCCTATACGTGCACACTACCTTGACTATGGACTCTCACACTGTTTGCGGTTTACTCTTGGACAGTTTCGGGTTTCTTCCCACCAGCTTGCTATTGAGACTGGTCGTTACCAAGGTACTCCACGTGAGAACAGATTATGTCAGTTGTGTTCCTTAGGAGAAATTGAGTCAGAGGAGCATTTCCTTTTCAGATGTTTGGCCTATTATGAGATTTGGGGCGTTATCATTGCCTTTTCAGAGATGCACCTACTTTACGCTCTCTTATCACTTATGCGGATACTAAGTGCGTCACCCTTATGATATACGAGATGTCCCTGCTACGGAGAGCCCATCCTTCAGTGGATAGTGATACACAGCCTCATATTACGGACTTTTTCACTAGTCACCGTCCCCTAGCAGACTCAGTTTCAGACGATGACATCGACATTGACCTAGCTCATCAAGATCAGAGACAGTGCCTGACATCAGGTATTACCATAGTCCGAGCACCTGCGGTTACCAGGAGAGTTTGCCCTTAGAGGTCCCATACTAGACAGAGTCGGCGCCCACAGAGATGACACAGACGACATCAGCGCCCATCCTCTACTGCAGTATCATCTTCGGGACCTCGTATCACAGACTTCTTCAGTGGTCTCAGCTAATATCACATATAGTGTTATCTCTTGGATATACTTTTGTTTGATGTAGTTATTGTCACAAGCAAGTCTCCCCAAGCTCGTGAATCCTAGAAGGCCGATGTATAGAATCAACCTCCCAACCATAGGCACCCCCCCTTGAGTCCTTCTACCTGCTATTCCCGTCAACTGGCACATGGCATCCGCCTGTGGGTGATCAGTCCACTTGGCATGCCTGGCCCCTGTGACTTGTGAATACTGAGTGACTCATAGGGTACCACCCCCGTGCCCCGACAAAGACCTGTGACACTCTTGGTCACCCCGACTACTTGCTGGCTAGCATCTCGTCATTTACGGCTAGGGTCCTGACGGTCAAGACACACCGCATCTCTGACAGCTTGTCAGGCGGCCACACCAGATCATTGCTCGTGACGCACCGGTCCCAACTGGGACAGATGTCCTCGTTGGTCACCGACCCTTGCCAATACTAGGCCTCAGGCCCTTTGGTAACCGGCCGTGCCGAGGTCATGATAGAGTCGTAACTGGACTCTAACAATCCTTCCCTCCTCTTGCAAGTCATCGGTCCTCGATGACAAACTCCAGGTAAGACTTCTGCAATGCCTGTCGCTTCTCCCAGATAGCATCTGACAGCGGATGCCCTTTCCAGGTTACTAGATACCCTTGAAGGAGGCAATTCTGCAATCATCGCTCCCTTCGATCTAGGATTCTTTCTGGCCCATAACCTGTGGTGTCTTTCTCCTCAAAAGACACTAGACCTTCCACCAGGCTATCGTCATCGTGCAAACATTTCTTCAGTTTGCTAACATGGAATATTGGATGCACCTTGCATCCTACAGGTAGCTGTAGCTTATAAGCTACTTGGCTCACCTTCTTAATAATCAACCATGGTCCACAATACCTAGGAGATAACTTGGCGCACTTTCCTGACGTAGCACCTTCGACTTCGAAGGAACTAGTAAATATACCCAATCTCCATTCTCAAATTCCCGATAGGTACGGTTCTCACGAGCATGACTCTCTGCCCTAGCTGCAGCCTTGGACAAGTTATCTCGTGCCATCTTTAGCTTTTGCTGCATCTGAGCCAAAAAATCTATAGCACTAGGTACCCTATGCGGAATCCCTATGATTGCAGGACTAAGTGGCCTGAAACCATAATTGAGCTCAAATGGACTCAATCCAGTGGACACATGTCTCTTATCATTGTACGCGAACTCCAATAGCGACCAGTACTTCACCATGGGCCTCACCAATCCTTTTGGTAAAAAAGAAAGAGGGGTCTATGCGTCTTTGCGTAGATTACAGAGCCCTCAATAAAGTCACAATTAAGAATAAGTATCCTATGCCTCGGGCAGACGAGTTGTTTGATCAACTCGACGGGGCTAAGTTTTCAGTAAAATAGACCTAAGATCGGGATATCATCAAGTCCGTATAAAGTCGGAAGATGTCCCGAAAACAGCTTTCAGGACTCGCCATGGTCATTATGAATTTAAAGTGATGCCTTTTGGGCTCACAAATGCTCCAGCTACCTTTATGACCTTGATGAACAGTGTTCTTAGACCATACTTGGATAAGTTTGTAGTCATATTTTTAGATGACATCCTCGTCTACAGTAAAACGAGGAAGGAGCATCTTAAACACCTCAGAAAGGTGTTTCGACTGCTTAGAAAGCATAAGCTTTATGCTCAAAAAAACCTAAGTGTGAATTCTTCGTTGAAGAAGTAGCTTATTTGGGTCACATTATCTCGGCAGATGGGATTAAGATGGACCCCAATAAGGTTAAGGCCATACTCAGTTGGCTGAGACCTCAGAATATTTTAGAGCTTCAGATCTTTCTAGGTTTGGCGGGATATTACAGACGATTTGTCAAGGAATATGCTCAGATAGCAGTTCCTATGACAAATCTTCTTAAGGGGAAGGGAAAGGAGTTCATTTGGGAGTTCGCACAACAGGAGAGCTTTGATGCTCTCAAAACAGCCTTAGCTACAGCACCAGTTTTAAAGCGAAACAGATGCTAGCGACTTTGCAGTTGGTGCTGTACTAACTCAGAGTGGACGACCAGTTGCATTCGAGAGTAAAAAACTCGAACCAACACAGACTAGGTATAGTGCCTATGACAAATCTTCTTAAGGGGATCCATCAGCCATTTGTGGTCGAAACAGATGGTAGCAACTTTGCAGTTGGTGTTGTACTAACTCAGAGTGGATGACCAGTTGCGTTCGAGAGTAAAAAACTCGAACCAACACAGACTAGGTATAGTGCCTATGAAAAGGAACTCTTTTCCATAGTTTATGCCCTTAAGACTTGGAGGCATTATTTGTATGGTGCCAACTTTGAGGTCCTGACAGACCTTGAAAGTCTTAGATACCTTTGCAATCAGCCTGAGCTCAGAGGTCGGAAAGCTTGTTGGGCTGAGTTAATGCAAGAGTTTGATATGTCTATCAGATATAGACGGGGGAAATTCAACACAGTAGCATATGCACTTAGTAGAATGCCTATGATAAACAAGCTGAGTTTTACTCAGATTCGTAGTGAGTTACTCGAGTCCTTGAGAGGTAAGTGCCAGCATGATGCATTCTTCTCTATTATCTGGAACTCAGTCCAGAGCAGACAGTTACAGACTCCAGAACCAGTTCCCGGGGCTGGTGCCATTTTATCCAAGAATACGACAGCTTCCGTTGAGGATGATGATGAGTCCGATTATACGTGAGATGACGTTGAGGACTCTGAGCCTATATTACCCAAGCAAAGCCCAGTGGTTGAGGGTCAGTTGACTCAGGCATTCAAATGGAAACAGTATTCCATTCAAGATGAGTACTTGCTCTATAGAGATAGAGTATGTGTCCCCAATTCAAAGGATTATAGGCAGTAGATCCTATATGAGTGTCATGACAGTCCTAGTGCGGGGCACCCAAGCATTCAAAAGACCTATGAGCTTCTTCGTAGGCAATTTTTCTAGCCCAGTATGAAAAAGGCCGTCCAGCAATATATAACCAGTTGCCAGAAATGTCAGGTAAATAAAGCAGAGCGTTTAAAGGCGAGAGAGTTGTTACAGCCCTTAGATATATCAGCTGGTAAATGGGAGAGTATCTCCATGGATTTTATAGTAGGCCTGCCTAAAACCCAAAAGGGTAATGACGCTATATGGGTCACGGTTGACCGTCTGACCAAAATGGCTCACTTTATTCCGACCAAAACAACCATTAGAGCTCCAGAGTTAGCGAGATTGTTTGTAGATGGGCTATTTAAATTGTACGGTCTACCTTCCGACATAGTCAGCGACCGAGACAGTAAGTTTAATGGGAATTTTTGGAGGGCATTATTCCATCATCTCCATATTAAACTTAACATGAGTACCATTGACGATCCACAGACGGATGGTCAAACAGAAAGAGTAAATCAGGTGCTGGAGGATATGCTTTGTGCATACGTCAACAAAAAGCAGACTAATTGGGAGGAATATCTCTCGATATTAGAGTTTGCTTACAATAGTACCAAACATTTAGCTACGAGATACAGCCCATATATGCTGAGGTATGGTTTTCAGCCACGCTCACCCACAGCTATAGGGTTTAAACAAGAAAAAAATGAAGCAGCCAGAAACTCTTTAGAAGACTAAACCAGATGATAGAACATGCTAAGCGTAACATTAGGCAGTCCCAGGATCGAGCCAGGCATTATGCAGATCCACACATATGGGATGTGCAGAACTCTAAAACCCTCAAATCAGGAGTGTGTGCTAAGTTGTCTCCTAGGTATTGTGGTCCTTTTACCATCAGTAGGAGCCTAGGCGAGGTCACCTATGAGCTAGAACTCCCACACAGCAGTAAGGTTTTTCCAGTTTTTCATGTAAGTCAGTTACGAAAAGCCTTAGCCAGATCAGAAAATCTGGTAGGGGACAGTGTTCTAGTTCTCCCATTGGATTCTCAGCAACCTCCACATGAACCAAAGGAGATTCTTGACAGTAGGGAGACACAGACTCGTCATACTCTATACCGAGAATATCTAGTCAAGTGGCATGATCGGCCTGTTGAGAATGCCACTTGGGAAAGAGGCAACATCCTTCGCAAGATTTTTCCAGACTCTGTCTTAGAGGACCAAGACGGTTCTTAAGGGGGAGGGAGTGTTACGGGCACGTAACCATTGTCGAACCCTAGGGAACACAGGAGGTCAGATACCACAGTCGGGGTCGTGTCCAGCGTACACGACCAATAGGGCAAGACAGTGTGAGTAGTGTGCCCCGGCACAGTCCGTAGTCATGGTGGGCCTAACACAGCCTAGGGACCCTGTCAGCAGGATAGGGCCCCACGTTGGGTCCCGATGTGCAATCGGCCACGTCAGAGCCACGTGGCCAACACTTGGTAGTACGCATGCTACCAGGCCTCACACTGGGCTAGGAGGGGCTTGCTCCATATCAGGGAGTAGGCAAGGTTGGGTGGATCAGTTAGTGTAGTCACGGTGGGCCTAACACAGCCTAGGGACCCTGTCAGCAGGATAGGGCCCCACGTTGGGTCCCGACGTGCAGTCGGCCACGTCAGAGCCACGTGGCCGACACTTGGCAGTACGCATGCTACCAGGCCTCTCACTGGGCTAGGAGGGGCTTGCTCCATATCATGGAGTAGGCAAGGTTGGGTGGATCAGTTAGTGTTTGCCCTACTGTGGTGTTAGGATCTCTTACATTCCCCCTCATGCGTATCAGTGCACTATCAAGAAACTGATAAGCTTCATGCACCTTGGTGGATAAATAATAAACTGGTGCCTCTGGAACAAGATTCCGCACCGAAATAGTCATGACACGACGAGTGTCCTCATTATCACTTACCAACAAGTCATCCAAAATTTTCTCATCCTTGCCCTCATCTTGACGTTGCATTGTATGGAGCTTCTTGCCTGTACGTCGAGGACAATCTTTGAAAAGATGCTTGCCAGGACAGAAAAAATATAATCCATCTTTCTTGGCCTTTTCCTTTTGCTCAGGACTAAGGGGAGACTTGTCGTAAGCACGATGAGCCCATAGGAGATCCCGCCTTGCGCTTCAAAGTCTACTGCATCTAGATAGGATCCTTCTACGAAAAGCCTTTCTGGCCAGCTTGGCCAGACTTTCGCGAACCCTTCTTCTGAGGCCAGCTTGGCACTCCAGATTCAGCCTTGGTGTGCACATTACCTTCAAAGTTGAGAGTTGTAGCAACTGCTTCTTCTAAGGTCTTGCACCCTTCATTAAGCACTGAAGGCCTCAAATCTTCACGAAGGCCAAATATGAACTTGTGGACAATTAGCCACTCGGGAATGTCTTCTGAAATCTTGATAAGCGTCTTCACAAGAATTTTGGCAATTTCTTCCTCCTTCGATTCGAATTGTTGTGGGCTCCCTCTAGGCTGGAACAGAGCGCTGGAGGGCCACACTTGTTCTCCAATCTATCTCCCTAATTTTCCCCCTCCAAATCCTTCAAAAAACAAGCAGAATCTGACAATTTCTACACTTTCTCTCTCTAGAACGGACGTTTCTCTCTCTAGAACGAGGCTCTGATACCAATTGTGACAGGCAAGTCTCTCCAAGCTCGTAGGCACCCTCTCCTTGAGTCCTACCTGCTATTCGCGTCAATTGGCACATGGCAACCACCTGTGGGTGATCAGTCCACTTGGCATGCTTGGCCCCTGTGACCAGTGAATACTGAGTGACTCATAGGGTACCACCGCCCCGACAAAGACCTGTGACACTCTTGGTCACACCGACTACTTGTCGGCTAGCATGTTGTCACTGACAGCTAGGGTCCTGATGGTCAAGACACACCGCATCTCTGACAGCTTGTCAGGCGGCCACACCGGATCACTGCTCGTGACGCACCGGTCCCAACTGGGATAGATGTCCTCGTCGGTCACCGACCCTTGCCAATACTAGGCCTCAGGCCCTTTGGTAACCGGCCGTGCCGAGGTCATGATAGAGTCGTAACTAGACTCTAGCAGTTATCGTTTTAGTGGTAGACATTATGTATTTCAGATTATGTCTCTTTAGTTGTTTTTGTGGAGTTACTATGCTCCCTGGCTACTACACACTTGAGATGTACTACTATGTCTTATATGCTTTTTGGCATCAAAAGACATTAATAAAGCTTTCTCTCTTTCTTCTCTCGCTCGCGCATGCTCTCGCTCTCTCGCTCGCACGCTCACCATCCCTTTTAAACATCATCACCAAAGACAACGATGACAACTTGTGAAACCTTAGCTTTGCAAGCTACACATTGATGCATACACACTAGGACATACTCATGTATACGATTATCTTAACACCCCATACCAGCACTAGCTACTATTACAACATTCTTTAGAGACACCGAATGAAACATTGAGGATATAGAAGTACCCATACAGCCGCTATACTATTGTACTCTCTTGCATTTCTACCACTAGACATGCAAACCAAAAAAACTACTTTTATAAGAAACGTAAGGTCGAGAATAGTCATATAGATAAGCCTTAAATAAGTTCATCTTGTTCAGACTGTAAGCTTCCCAAGTGACTCGGCAGCTTCCGAGATAAAGGTGTTCCATGAAGATCATGAACACTGTTGCCAATTAACTTCTACAATGCTAGCGAGACCCTTCAACTTTGGACCACATGACCTAGTACGCATGCATAGTAAAATTGGCAACCAGTCAGTAAGAGTCATGGTTGATGATGGGGCAACCCATAATTTCATCAACTACACCCTAGTTAAGATGCTCAAAGTTCCAGAGGCACCTAGTCAGCATAGGTACATAGTTTCATTAGCTAAAGGTCAATCAATTGTTTAAATAGGGTTTCCTTCATTGCACCTTCATCACCAAATCTAGTCAATTAGTGACGTTTGCTTCCAATGGTGTAGAAATGTCCTTACAATCAAGCATATGAAATCATTCCAGCATTTCTTTAACATACTTTGATTCAGTAAGAAATAAACTACTCTGTTGATGTCAAACTTCAATTCCAAGACCAACAAGAAATTTGCCAAGATCTTTCATATCAAACTCATTAAAAAATATACATCTTTAAATGTGCAATAAACTATTGTTGTTTCTAGAGATGACTAGGTGTTGTTTTATTTCAGTTATAATACAGACACACTGCACTCCCACAAGATGATACACAGTTGATAATACTTCACATTTGTATGTGGCTTTGGTGTCCAAAAAACTGATTGATCATTTTGCTTTCTTTCTCCCTCTGCCTCAACACAGACCTAGCCACAATTAGCATTGCTGGATGTAATAGTTCAAACGCAAAGATATCCGCATGCTACATAAAATTTTACTTATTTTGCAATGTACATATTGTCATGTGTCCCAACTGATGCCTGCAAAACACCAAGATTACCTTTATCTTACTATTTTCCCTCTTCTGTAATTGTGAAAGGCATGTTGATATCTATCCTTATCCATAAGGGACGGAAGAATCTAAATAGCCATGCAAAGGTCAAGCAAAAAGTTAGAGGCATACCCAAAAGATAATCAACTCTAATTTTGAAGGCCACAAGTCATTGCTTGCCTAGAAGCCTTTTGTTGGGATTTGCACTAAAGTGAATTTGATCGAACTAGCTTTAGTTTTATGTAGGCCTTTTAAAGCACGCCTTATGAATCGATTTCGCACTATATGAGTATGTTATATTGTTTGTCTTTGTTGACCCTCCTTTACTGAGATTCTTCAAAATATTTCCAAAACCAACTAAGCAGGAATACCTTGATATAGCAACTCGGAATTGGGGGTCCAACACGACCAATACTCAAATCATCCCACTCAGAAAATGTTGCACCAGCACAAGTCTCAGTAAGGCCATAACCCTGAACAATGGGTGCCCTGCAAGGATCGATCATTGCCAAAGTACAAGCTATCAAGAGCCATGACTCACACATGTATGGTCAAAATTGTGATATTGATAGACAAGTACTATGAGAAAGTTGAAAATCTCTACCTTAGACATTCCATCAAATCACGCTGACTGTAACGCTAAGTAATGTTGGAAACTATTCAATCTAAAGATTGTCATGTGGAAAGGAAAGATGATTATAGACAAAGTAACATTCAAATGTTTGGAACATGCTTGAAACCATCGAATTGCAAGTTTAAACTTTTGAAACATTGCCCAACTTTCCTAGGGTTCTGACCCACATAAGGGGTTACGGTGAGTGTTACAAGGTCAGTACATTTCAAAAAAGTGGATGAATAAGCTTTTTGAAAGCAACCAAATCCGTCAGCTTACTATAGACAGCAAAATATTTTTTATCTTTCATGCAACAAACCTAATCATCTCATAAGGGGACACAATACATGAAGATTGCTATATTTTCTAGCTTACCAACAACATGGAACACTATTGGATAAGACACACTAAAAAAAGAAACATGCATTCAGTTAGACGTAGCAAATATTGGTACTTAAGTAGAGGATTGCCATTCACCCCAGTAGCTCCAAGTTGCTCTTGATTATCACAAAAACACTAGATAAGGAACATTCGGTTAAAATACATGCCCTAAAATGTCACTTTATTTTGGGCCCACTTAGGCCTGTAGAGACACATTAGCCTTTTGACCTTTCTGGGGTCCTGAGGCCCCAAAGAACCTTTTTGGAATTTGAACTTTTTAAAATGTTTAAGACATCAAGGTCTCAAGCAAGTTTGAATGCTAGTATGCTTGTAGAAAGAGACCAACATGAAAAGTTAAAGTTCTTTCATGTGGTGGTCATCCACGTTTCTCAAATTGATTGCCTGCCCGAGAGACACTGTCAAAAATTTACTCAATGAAAACTAAGAAGGCAACCACGATCATGAAGCATGACTTCAACATAGCAGACGCTTTTCTTCTAACTCTACAGAGTCTTCATGTCTGTTTTGATTCTGTATGATTGTTAGCATTTGAACCAACAACATATGAACAATCTTCTTTAGAGCTTATGTCTAGGCACAATACTTGAACGAAGCCAAAGAAAAACAAAACAGACTGTTTCACAACATAAAAAATAATAATCATTAATGTAGTCAGTGTAAGACTGATAGTTGCGTACCCAAAACAGATATTGATGAACCGTTGGGTATCACCAGAAAGTGGGGCTCCACCAGATAGCAAGCATCGAATTTGTCCACCAAGAACGTTGCTAATCTTTTGAAACACTAGATTCTCCCATAAGAGCTTCTCAACACCCCATGCTCCTAGCCAGCTGCCTTCTATTGCTGCAAGCCTTCTATTGTATGCAATCTCAAAGATTTTCTTTGGTAGTCCACCTTTGGAGTCAATCTTCATGGCGTGGTGAAGGATATCAGATAGCACGCAAAGGCGAAAAAGAAAGCTCTCAAATTTTGATTGCTGGAATGTGGAAGGTGGAACCTCTTTGAGATTTTTCAAAATTCAAGGAGAAACTTTGCAGTTGTCTCACAAAAGCATTAAATCAGTAGTGAAATTCTTCTCAGATTTCATTTGCCACATCAAAAAAAGGAACCAGAATGTAGAACCAGTTTAGCCTATTCCTATTCATTGTCAGAGACTTGAGCTAATAGAAAATATGAGCAGAAGTTACCAACCGTTTTTCTTACACCATCTCGTACACGATCGAGAATTGCTGGAACAGCAGTCATAAGAGTAGGTCTCAACTCAGAAGCATCCCCTTTAGTACCTTTCTTAATCTTGCTGGCTGTGTCAGTCAGTGTAAGAGGTGAACCATAACCAATTGCAGCCCCAGCTGAGTATATGACCGTCTGAAGAAAGCCACATCTTTCAATGGAAATGCTTCAAACATACTGACTTGCTTGAAAAAGATGTCACACATGCTTCTGTAACAGAAGGAAATTTTCTTTGCAGGAAAAAAACTCATCCAAGACTCAACAAGCTTGGGATATAGGGGCCTATAAACGATGCTCTATTTCAAGCAGGATCAAAATTTGAACAATCATCCAAATTAACGCTCGTATCAATAAAACAAAAAGGTGATAAAAGCATGTACTTATGACTTAAGTAGCTGAAACTATCAATGTCAAAAAATGCTGCTACCTCAGCAATAAGCTCAAGGATATGGGCCAGAGGCAGGTATGCCATATATTTATCTTTCGTACCAAGACCTCGCACCAACGTTGTTACCCCTGCTACTGTTGCCACTACATTTGCATGTGACATCATCACTCCCTGATTGACAAAACAGCTCAAAATTAGCAAGTATTTTTTTTTACCAGGCCAGGTTACCCTCCTACAGTCAAGATGCAAAAGCAAAGAGTGGTTCATTGAATTTAAAGAACTCTTATGACTCACTTTTGATTTGGAATATTAGCAGGAATGGTCTCTTTTGAAAACAAGAAATTCATTTAAAACAACAAAAGTATGTGACACCCTTTTGTCCCAGAGCAATGATAGGTGCATTATCTATACTGTGTATCCATCGTATTTGGCACTCAATTGCCAGGTTTTGACTTCAGATAAATACAACTGTCAGAGATGCAGGTCAAGGATGAACAACATGGAGCTAGCTGTCAGTGCCAAATTTAGTCGGGGAGTGACAAGGAGATAGTTGTGCGATGTTGGACAAGGGTCATTGTTACTTTTCAGTACACAGATTCAGTTAGGACAAATGCGTGAAGAGTCGAATAAGGGTTTGATCAACCCACTAACTATCATGTGACCCAAGCACCAGATTGGAAGATAGGGCATGAAACTAGTAGTCTACCGTAGGCAGGAGCTTGGCTCAGTGGCACTAAGAACTCTAGTGCAAAGCATTTCCCAAGCATTCGTAAACTAACAGACATTGACAAAATTGCTAGCCAGGTAAGGATGGGCTTGCTACTAATGCTGCATGTTTGAATTATGTTTCTACACCAAGTATGATACTCTGAAGTATTTATGATCAGCCAAAGTTGATGCCTGCCAAACTAAGTGAGTCGAGCTACAACAAGAGGTCAAAGAAAGAGGAAAAACAAATGAAAAACAGAAGCCAATGCATCATCTTGTATACTGTATCAAACGAGCACTATTGTGATAGATGATCTATGAAGTAGATCTCAGAAGCTCAGTAGAAAATCCCCATTATTAGTGTATGTGGCCTTTGGGCCTTTGGCACACACGCATATTGGCTACGAATGAATCAACCTTGTTTCTGATGTTTGTGAAGAGACAGGCCTACATAACGTACACCATGCAGGAAAGCTGGATAAATAGAAAAGGAGTTTGTACCACACATTAATGGACCTCACTGTAAGATCCATCATCCTTTATGAGTAGCATGAAAGTCCCTACACAAGGCACCTTGGTTTACTGCATTTATCAAAGGATGCTGAGATAAGTTCCAAACTTCCTGAACAAAATCCTTCTGATTTTTCAATTTGTTTTGGGCCCAAAAAAAACCTGAAACCAATCATACATTTGATAATTTAAGACTAGTCCCCCAACCAGGCCCGGATTATTCAGATTAAAAGGCCTCTCTTGATTCTAACTTTCATATGTCCAGGAACAATAGTTATATGCTAAGAAGAGCTACTCAGCTATGACAATTAAGCCCAACAATGAGCTACTAGGTTTTGATGATTGTCATACATTTGGACATGTCATGAAACTAGACATATTCTATAGCTACCAAGCACCTAGCTCACATATTTTCTATAGAAACTAAGCCTAAACCAAAAGCTACTAGTATTACCTAGTTTATCAAGAACCAGTGTTCGAGATTAGAATGTTGGCAATTTGTATCAAACATCAACTTTCAAGAATGCACTTCCTCAGACTTCATACGAATTCTTGATTACAACCTACAAGACTTGTCAAGATTTACTTGATCCGTTATGGGAATTATATCAAACTTAAGCTAATGTATCCAATGTTATGGTTTGAACTAAAATTAGTAAACAAAGAAATTTGGGACCTATAAACTGAACAAGCATCCCAAAGATGTGGTTTGCACAATGTTGAGCTAATATTGTGACACTATTTTAGCTAGTGTTAGATAGCCAAGATTTTGTGGACTAGCTTGCAACATGGAAGGCACAGAATACGGTGAGATTTACAAGTAATGAATTTCAATGCACAATCATCAAAGCCAACCAAAGTAAGGAGTGGTTCTAATTCAAGAATGAGTCAATTAAATAGGGTTATGTAGCTCATAGTTTATCCTTTTTGCATAATGGCTCATTGTTAGACAGGCGATGTAATATCATTTATATCTACTTTGGAAGTAAATAAATGTTTGCAACATTTTGAGTACCGTCTTTGTCTATGCATTTTAAAAGATTTAATCTGTATAGATGATCATGTTATTCAAAGTATCACATATGCCTTCGAATTTACCTCTTGGGAACCCTCTAACCAAGGACTCACTTGAAGATAGAGTGTCTAGGAGTAGAGCATGTAGGAGGCTTAGGCAAGAGTGCAGTGCTGTATTTCATGAGCAACTACTTCAAGGTCTACCGCCCTCTAGGAGTGTAGACCAACAGATTGAGCTACTTCTCAATAGCACTCTTTGTTTCCTTACACGATTAGCCAAATGAAAGAGGTCGAACTTGATAATACGAGTATCTTAGGATGGATCATATTCTAAGTAGTACCGGAACGGTGTTCCCGGGGGCGTTCCAAAACGCAGCATTCCGGAACCCCAGAACATTGTGCCCTAAAATATTGTAAAAAATTTAATAACTGTTGCTGCGACCCTCCTTTCCAGCACACTTCCTATGGAGATTGAGGAGCTTCTGGAGAGAGCAATAGGAGTCTATGTGAAGGCCATGATGTGTGGAAGGTGATTGTACCACATAGAAGAGAGGGCAAAAGTGAGCATGGGGAGATTTGCAAGCAAAACAACTTCTTGAAGCTTTTTTTCTTTGCTATGTTTGAAGGCTATAGTGAATCATTTTGAGTGAATCTGCATAGGTGGTCACCATGAGCATTTCTACACACTGCACAGCTATCTTAAACTTGTTCACCATATCATGAATTGTTTATGTGGAGACAAAAAACATGACTGCTTCATCCACCAGCAACTCATGAGACTTGGAATATTATTTTATAAAGCATCAAATTCCTTGTCAAGTGCAACAGACTACTATAATTTTCCTCGTCCATTCATAATCTGTTGATTTATTTGTGATTCACATACTAATAACAAACTTTACTTGAAAATGAAAACCAAGCAAATACTAATAAGGCTATATCAGAATGGCAAACCTTTGGAACTCCTGTACTGCCACTCGTATACATGATCACTGCTACATCATTTGCTGCTGGTAAGTCCGGGTCAACTGGATTTTCCCGTCCTAAGCTTTTTACTTCAGAAAATGGAAGCACTGCCCAACTGCTGCTACTACCACTTAGAACAGGTTCCGATTTTATTGTCTCATCATCCATGTACACAATGCGCTTCACTGTTTCTAGCTGTCTGCTAAGATCCACCAACTTCTTTAACTGCTTTCGATCACATACCACAGTCGTGACTTCTGTCTGCCAAGATTGGCATTAACCCATCCTTTGTTAACACCCTGACAGTACAAATTGGTCTCTCTCCACAATACTTTGAAATTGAAAGCATTCAAGTAACTTGAACCACCTCTTATACTAGTACAATTTATGCAGACTATAGAAGGAATTTCCCAAGAAACATCAAAGCTTCATCAGTCAGACAACCATTCCTTAAAAGAGAATCCTGGCTTTTCAGATGATCATTGCTTACTAACTAATTCAGTTAGCCCTTCATTTATCGAATAGCCTGATGAAAAAGCTTTCTTCCTTTGAATCATACGTTCAATATTTCATTGCTTATAGCTTCTGCTTTGTAGACTCTACAATATTTCTTTGACTTCTACACCTCAGAAACATCTTGCAATACCTCATAGCTTGGCATTGATCATGAAACAGTATTGGCAATCATGGTCCACTATGATTGAACAGCGTGGCAAAAATTCTGACAAGATTGGCATGTAGTAGGGGTGCAGCCGAGGGGAGCCCATGTCCCTTACACATTGTTCAGTGTACAGATTGATGAGTTTAAGTCAGCTTTATAGTTTAGTGACGGCTTCTGAGATACCTGTCACTGCATGGGTTTGGGACCTAGCTCACGATCATATTATCTTTTATCCCCTTTTAGAGAAGGACTTTAGTGTCATAATCTTTAATACATTTTGAGCATTCACGCACCGTCAAAATCTTCTTTTTTGTGCGATCAACCACCAGAGACAGTTTCATCTGATATTCACGGGGTCCAACTTTAACATTTAGTAAAATGGCAGGCTTCCATCATTGCATTTAAAAAGAGATGTTACTAGCTACACATCATATATTCGTGGTGTCCAACTTTAACATTTAGCAAAATGGCAGGCTTCCGTCCTTGTGTCTAAAAGGAGATGTCACTAGCTACATATACAGGTGTTCCTACTAATATTCCAACAGTTCATGGATCTGACATTGATGAGTCAACATGCTTGAATTTCTCTTAGATTAGTCCCCACATTTTTATGCTCACACTTGACGTATATTTGGGTTTGTTGTAGATCAGTTGCTTTTTTATTCGAAGCCACTTTCAGACTGCCTACAGATCTTCACAGGATGACAAACAGGCTTTTTGGTAAGGCATTCATTCCATGCTAGGTTATAAAAAACTCATAAACATCTAGAGACCAATACTAATAATAGACCATTCTCTAACATCCCATGTGACTACTAATACATCAAGAATGGTGGCGGTTCACACCCCTCATCCAGGCTAAAAATTCATAGCAACTTGCAAGAGATTATCATAAGTATGACTTTTGTTTGTGAATAATTTAGCATTACGACAATCTGTTTGCTATCAAATCATTACAGCTTTCTTTTCATAATGGTATTTTCCTATTCTTTAGCATAGATTTCATGTTGAAATTTTTCCTTGTAAATATTTGTATGCTCTCTCTCTCTCTCTCTCTCTCTCTCTCTCTCTCACACACACATTGACAAGTTGAAACGTAACAAAGCTCGAGATATTGATGACCTGGAATCAAAATTGCTAATCTACACTACAAATATGGTTTCACATTTTGTTGCCAACCTTCTTAACTCTGTTGTCATATTTAGTTTCCCTTCCTCATGGTGTACCCAATGTTATACATTTCATACTCAAACCTATTTTGAGACCAGCCTATTAACTTACGTTCATTGAGAGAGCATGAAGACCAAAGATGTGTTGCCTTACTGCTTCGAGAGATCTTTCACCTTATAGATAATACACATCAAGTTCCTCACACCTCACAAACAAAGATCACTTTGTACGTCTATAGACGGTAGAATAGAGAAGTAGATTGATATGATGATTTTCATGCCATTCAAAAGCATGATAACAATCAACAACCACCAAACCATTCTAGATGTGCACTTCCAACACCAACTCCAGCCCTACGGGCTCATACAAACTATATCACATCATAATTTAGCATTTCACAAGACATTATCCAATCAAGGGGACTTGTTTGTTACGGTATATACTTGTTGAGTTTTCCCATATTAGAGTTTCTTTTTACTACACAACTTTCAATTGCTAAAAGTACATCGGGTAGCTGATTATTTACTCTACTTTATTATTCAATACATTATGTTAATGTTTACACTCTTGGTACTCCATATACACTAGAATTAATCATTAGTCTTGCATACCTTAGGGTACTTTGAAGACACACACTTCTTATCTTTCTCTATCTCTCTCCAGCCCCTTCCACGCTGGTGGAAGAAGTTAATTTAGGCATTTTTAATATTATCAATGATAAAAGCCCAAGACATCGCAAGAATGTGCATTGCAAGCCTAGATTTTCGAAACTGGAAGAGCTGTGTATGTCCATACATAATGGACTTGTTCAATCATGCGTTGAAAGGTGTCTTCTTAAAACATGGTCACAAGTCACAACATATGATCACTCACTTGTTCAAGGTTGGAAACAAAAATGAACATTCGAACTATATGTCGATCACGATAGGCCACATCGTTGCAAAAATATGGGGGTACGTAATTGAAAGTAAACTTAAGAGCTAGATTTCTAAGATTTCACTCAGGATAAGAGGCAATGAAACTACCATACCAAAAAGTAATATGCCCAATAAGCTCACCACAACACCAGCAAGTCATAGCATATGCAAAAAAATACCTACGAATACATGAAAGCCATGACATTATAGCATGCACACCCATGTTATGGATGCTCAAAGGTGGTGTATGGTCAAAAACAAAGCTATAGGTACCTTCCTACCAAACCTACAATCGACTTTAACAATAAGAATGATTGAAACTACAATCTTCAAATAAAGGAATCACAAAAAAAATGGATCTCCTATTCTTCTAAGGTGCTACAAAATATGCAACCCAATACAATTTTATGATCCTGAGAACCATACAAATTTCAAGCCTGCAGTCAACTGCCTTCTCACTGACATGATCTGTAGCACAAAATACATGACTTATGATCAATGTTTCAAGGTCCCGTTTTGTACATCGTTTCGAAATGTGTTTGAAACACGTTTGAAACAAGAGGTGCGGGTTGGAAACGAGAAAGTTTCTTAGGGCCCTATTTTTCAACAATGTGTTTCTATGGGTTTAGACATGTCATAGAAAGTCTAGTACTAAGTAGATATCTCCAACTTAGTGGCTTTAGTGCTTATTGTAATTTGTGATCACTGATAAGTCATAAATTAAAAAAACTTGGGGAGCTCTGAGAGTGAGAAATCGTTTTGAAATACGAACGGGTTTCTTTGTTCGAAACGCATTTCGATGAAACATCGCCTATAATTCAAACGAATTTGATATTCACATTGGACATTTGCTATAGACATCTCGAATACAATACTTCTAATCTAATTTTCTATCAAAATTGGCTCCTTTCCAACAACTAACTGAATTTAAAACAATATGCAAGTTGTTCTTTCGAAAATATTTGAGCTCAAAGTAGGCAGATACTTGATTTCATGCAACGGAGAAAGCATCTTCACATGCTTGCTTGTTCAAGCTCAGTCCCAAAGATTAGTCTTCCAACTGAATCTTGAGCTTCCAACCCCAAGACTGAAGATGCTCCTCCTTCCTCCACATATGCACCACCTTTGGCCTTCTTGAAGAATTTCTCTCAACACTTTGGATCTTTGTCATGCAAGCGCTACCACCAATGTAAATATTGGAGAAAGCTATTCAGAAAATATAGGATTTTATTGAGGAACAATTGAAGAGTGAGGTTGAATGCTAACAACTACTTAAAATTTGTGTTTTTTATAAGTTGTCCCCTAGATATAGAGGACCGTTTCAGATGGATCCTTAGGTCACCAATTGGAACTCTCGGAAGGATCGCAAGTGCATCCCGTATTTCACGTTAGTCGTCTCAAAAAGAGTCTACGTGAAGGAGAGTATCAGTTGGACCCGTTGGATCGGGTGTATCTCATCTTGAACCCGAAAAGATACAAGAACCAAACAATTGAGAAATCGTATAGTTACCGAGCATCTGGTTCGATGGAGGGATGCACGGAGTCCGGACGATGATGATTCCTGGGAACAGGAAGGAAGCTTAAGGAGGAACTTTCCCAATTTTAAGTTCTGAGGACAGAACTTGAATAAGGGGGGAAGAATGTCATGCCCATGACTAGTCTCGGGTAGCGTGTCCACGCTAGGGACCGGTAGACCAACAACGCGTAAGTTAATTGTGACTATAAGGAATTGGGGCCCTTATGTGTACATGGTCATAATTAATGGTTGTAGGCCTAAACACATGGTGGTGGAGTTGGTATGGGTCTATCAGTGAGTCATTAGGGAATTGGATGACGTGGCCCAGATAGGCTGCAGAGGTGTCCAGTGAGGTGTCACAATGCACTACTAGTGGTGCATGGGCCTTGGAGGGTATAAGTATACCTGCTGGGCTCTCACTAGTGTATGCTTGATTTTGTGATTGGTAGCTACATGCTGCTACTGTGACTCCTCTTTCCATGACTCTGATTGATCCATAGCTTGGGGGCTAGATCTGTTCAATCTAGGTTTGGTTGGGTTGGTTTATCCACCACTTGTTCCTTTGTGTTGTTGCTTTGTATGGTATGCCTAGGCTAGAATCCTGTTGTGAGGACTTTATAGTGAGTGTGAGGGAGAGGGAGAGGGAGAGAGCTCAGAGGCATTCATAATTTCATTACCAATAATTTAGAATCTAGGAGTGTAAGGCTTGAGAGGAGGGAGTGTGCACTATGTTACAAGTTAAAAAGTCTTAGTAAGTAGTAAGTACTAAGTAGGTTCAAGGTTGGGAAGTGAACACTAATTTTAAAAGATAATAGATTATATTTAAGAGGTATCAGGTATTAGGTAATTAGTGACAGGAATTAGGTATTAGGGTTTAGGTACTAGTATTAGATAGGAATTAGGAATAGCCTAAGTGGTACGATGCCGAAGGTTAGGGATCCCTCATGGGATCATGTGATAATCGAAGCAAAATATGGCACATCGGGCGCAAAACAGTGGACCTACAGGTAAAGCTTCAGCCGTAAATGGTAATAGGCTTCAACTTTCAATTTCAAGTTCCTATCTAGTATCACTTGTAGATTGTAGTTGTGAACATTGAACACTGAACATTCAACTGTCAACAGATTACATAGATGATAGCATATACTACATACTACATACTACAGTTGTCAATGAGAGAAGGCCCCTTTGAGGCTTGACTCTTGACTCTCGACTCTCGACTCTCCAGAGTCCAATCTTGAATCTTGAGTCTTGACCTATTTTGTGCATTTTGATGAACCATGATAGGTATTGCGCTATTAGATACATAGGTCTGCTTGGATAAAGGCACACCTACTACGCTTACAAGGACATGAGATTGCAGGCTGCACACAGGCACCAAAGTCGCTACGATCAGGAGAGCTCCTACATGCACTTGCCCTACCTTGGAATTTGGAATATGTATTATGGAATTTGAATTTTGTTCAATGTTGTAACTTGTATGAAGTCAGGGCTCAAGACTCAGAAGTTCAAGGCTTCATAATTGAAGCTTAAACTATTTGATTCATCATTTATCATTCTAAATTCTTTCAATTATCCCTTATGAATGTAAATCACAATTCATAATTTCATTAAACATTCCAATTTCCAAATTCTCTTATGTAAATTGGAAACTGCTGCCTACAACATGTGCTATAATTTTTTTGAGTTGTAGCTTTTCAATCAAGTAAGCCGGCCAAAGACTTCCACATCGCAACGTTCTTGTGCAGCTCATGAGCCTGGTTCCTCTCAAACTCAGTCTCATGGAGATCTTGGGACTTAGGATGACGTGGGAGCAGGACCAAGCAGTATTGGTGGCATTGGTTCCTCCAGAGCACCATCTATAGATCGGAAACCATTGAGGGGTAGAGCCCTTGGACGAGGACAGGCTAGAGGCAGGGAGCACTATATGGCCTCTTGGACACAAATCAAACAAGGAATTGGCTGAGATTGTTGTTAGTAGGTGCTTTTACACATGTGACCTCCCATCTCACCTTGCTGCGAACCCTGCGTGGAAGGAGATGATGAGAGCCATTTCTATGACCGATTCAAAGTGGGAGGGTCCCAACATGGATCATTTGTGGAGGAGAGGACTTCTCGATGAGCGGGCCTCCATTGATCGGGAGCTATAGCTGATCAAGTCGTGGGAAAAGTAATCCCTTTCACGTTTTAAATTTCAACTTTATTATTTAAGTTTTAAAGTTTGAAGTCTATTTCAATATTTATGCTAAACTGTTCCAACTTCCAACTTCCAGCTTAAATAGTACTTCCTAAAATGAACGCTAGTAGGAATCAGGATTATAGCCTATAGGCATCTAGTAACTAGTTACAGTTTAGTGGTTACCAATGTTTCATGCACCGGTTCGAATCGGCCGATTCGACCGGTTCAAACTGGTTCGAACCGGCCAGGTGAGATCAGCCGATTCGAACATTTTTTCGTTTTTGGGGCTGTTTTGAGAAAAAATTTACTTTGTAACCGATTCGAACAGGTTTCCAATTCGAATCGGACTGATTCGAACCACGATTCCTTGTTCGAATCACCGATTCGTGAAACATTGATGGTTACTGGTATAACGATCTAGTATCTAGTAAATTAGTAATAAGTATTATCTACTTAGTACTATCTACAAGAAACAGTTGGACGTAAATGACCATTGGCTGCTTGGTAACCAGGTATGGGTGTACCATCATATCCGATGGCTGGACTGATAAGGAAGTGGCACATTTGGAATATCTTGGTGCCTTCCTACATGAGCAAGGTGTTATTGAGAGCCATTGACACCTCCAAGGCAAGGAGGCCATTGTGGAGGTGGGACCAGAGAATTTTGTACATGTATACAATTGCAATTCAAGCTTAATTCTTGATTCTTGAAAGTTGTAACATCTTGTTACGACTTACAAACTATAACCTACAACTTAAAACTTCTGAATCACAAATCACAACTATCTACTCCAACTTTCAAATTTGTAATTTGTTTGATATCGTTGCAGCTTGCTTGATAGTAGTTGTAAGTTGTACTATAATTTGTAAATTGTGCAAGTTGTGACAAACAATGCTACAAATTGTTGCGTGATGTCCCGGGAGGCTTGTTAATGAGGCCTATCCCCACATTTTCAGGACGCCCTGCGCAGCACACTGTCTCGACCTCCTGTTTGAGGAGTTGAGGACGTAGCACGGATACCATGGGTCAAGGAGGTTGTTGACACAGCATGGCTCTTGGCGAGAGGCCGAGGGTCCAGTATGTTCAAGGCCCATTCTACCCTTCGTTTTGAGACCAGCCCCCACCAAGCTTGAACTTTGCGACTTGTTTGAAGGCTGAACTTTGTTTCGAAATCTGAATTTTGATGTCAAATGTTGACAATAGACAATTGGATTGTGTCTTGACTCTTGACATTTGAATCTCGCACTAGTGAGCGGTTACTAGTTACTTAGAACTTAGAAGCTAAACATTAGTAACTACTTAGTACTAACTTGAAAATTGAAATCATTGTCAAATTGTCCAAATTTGCATTCACGTTCTAGAGCGCCTCCTGAAAGGTCATGCAAGCTTTAGGCAAATGGTTGTTTCAAACCATTGGATGGAGTGGGAGCCATCAAGGGAGCCAAAGGGTAGGTAGGAGATTCGAGGTTTTTGAGCTCTCAACTTCATTTTGGGATAAGGCACGGTCCATTGTCACTAGGGTATAGATTATATATTGCATCCTATACCTTACAGATAGAGAGGGTTGCACAAATAAGTTAAAAGCAACTAAACTTGTATTAGGAGGCCTACCAATCGACCCAAAACATGCATTGACGGACCCAAGCCACCATGTAGGCCTATGAGGACCATGGATCAAGAACTTGCACCACCTAACATGTATCACCTTCTATGTAGCTATGAGCAAACAGCATCATTGTCAAAAATTTGTGTGCATTTAACATCATTGAATATGCATACAATGGCCTTGTGAGACCCAACAAATGGACCCATCACTCTTGAAGATGATGGAATAACCGACCATCATGTAAGCATCGTCACCCAATCACCAACAAATAATTGAAAGCTTCAAAGGCTTGAATTTGCATATGTGTTTGCATGAAGTTCACAATGTTTTTGCAAACATATGTTTGAAAATGAACTTTTTCACAATGAGCTAGCAATTGAAATTCTAAAGGTATCTTAGGATCAAGGTAGCTTCAAAACATGCATCAACTTTAATTATTCTCATACATCGCATTGAATGAACAACTAGAAGTTCAAGGTTATAAGAATCACAAGATTTGCTCAAGAGAACATTACATGGAAATGGGGTCAAGAGTTGCAACACATTTGGCAAACATATTAAAGAAAATGCATCTAAAAGTTTGCACCTCAATACACACATGTTTGCTTGTGACTATTTGCCACCTATGTGTTCACTACCAAGTTACAGGGCCTCATCCCCCTCCAACAAGTCCACATCAAACCATATGCCCCGAACCTCCATAGATATTTTATGACTCCAGAAAAACACACATTATGGCTAATAACCTCATTGATGCCTGAGTAGGTCATACCATATGCAAAAGAAAACCTACAACATAAATGTCTAAAAGCCCTAATGCACTAGCATAGAGACGTAGATATGATAACCAAAGTTTTCATATAGATAGAAACTAATCCTTGCAAGTCTACAACAAATCTTAGCAACAAGAATCATTGCACTAGCATACCTACATTTTGGATGCTCAAAGCCATAGAAGCAAAAACAATTGTGATTTGGAGGCTTTTGTATCAATGCACCATAGAAGCCACGGTTCCCAAAACCGTGGGTTCTGGGACCCGTGGCAGGAACCGTACCACGGTTCCTTGAACCATGGTACGGTTCATCTAAAAATCAATTAATTATTTATTTATTTTAATTTCCCCCCCAAAACCCCTCACAGCTCGTTTTGGGGGTGGGGAAAATAATTAATTAATTAATTATTTCACGGTTTATACAGTTCTGCCCAAAAAAAGATTGTGAACCGTACGGTTCACAGTACGGTTCTCAGAACCGTACTGAACCGTTAACGGTTCATTGATTCTATGCAATGCACAAATTTTAATTCTACCATTTTTTTGTTTTTCTATTTTAGTGATTTTCTATATTTCTATTTCTAGTCACTTTTCAAGTCAAGTAGTAACTCCTAAATTTAGATTCTTGGAAATGTCTCTGGATTTTGCGAGTGACTCCATTAGCTCCACAAAACCAATTACAACATCATGGCTTTTCACACTTCTACCCATCCACTTTCAAGTTTTCAGAATTGATAGCAAAATACTGTGCTTGATCGAAAATCTTTGAGAAGAAGTGCTAAGGAAAATTTCTTCTGTTAAATAATACATGCAATTGTATAGCCTTCTCTTTGATTCATACAAAGAGAAGGAACAGGTTGTCCACTGCACAGCTAGATAGGTTGGTGTTTGTGCATGCCAACCTACAACTAATGAAGAAGCTCAAGGAAACAAGAGAGCCGATACTTGTAAACTTTAAACTTTGAACTGCAAATTGCTAAATTGAATTTTGTACATACTACAAGATAATAGATTGTAACTTGTATTTAGATTTTGACAAGCTCCGAGCTCTTGGAAGCTGGCTCTTGAGAGTGGAAACCTGAAATGATAGTCGCAACTCCTGATGCTTGAAATTCCCGTTAAATTATGTAGGTGATTCTTGATGAGATCGACGTGACACGTGTTCTAGACTTGCCATCGAGATCATAGGAGGAGGAGGATGTTTATGCCTTCCCACACCAGGAGGCCTCACTGACTGCAGGTTTATCTCCACTGCTTAAGGCCCCACAAGTGTCAACTTGAAACTTCAAAGTTCCAATCAAATTACTAACTTCTAAGTTGAAGTTGTAAGTAGTATATTGTAGTCTATTGCATGTACGTTAGCCGCTAGCCACTATAGCCTACAACATAGAACCCACTATAGTGTAGTCACTAATGAGTCGCTTGTAAGTGGCAAGTGGTAAGTTGGAAGTTTGAATTTTTCCATTTCGAAGCTCGTAGCTATCATCTATAGACCATAACTTGTAGATTGTAGATTGTAATCATTGCCATTGGCCAATTGGGTGGAAGGCATGCTTCTAAAAGAGCTTATCAAGTCCTCTGACGAAGAGACATATGAGGAGTACATTGAGGAAGAGTCCGAGGATGATAGTTCCTCAAGTGGTGGTCATATGATGATGACTCTCACTCTGTCGATGATGAGGAGGAGCCTATGGGTGCAACACAGCAGTTTCCAAGGAGGACTAGAAGATGACTTCGAGCATAGATTTATCATCTTAGACTTTGCACTATGTAGTATGCACATTGCAGTTTACTAGCCTCTAGGACTTAGTAGTAGACTATGTTAGACAATATACTAGATGCTACAGTCCTAAATACTCATGAGTCACTACTCAGTGATTATTTAGTATTCATTGTTTAGACATTGATGATTGTAAATTTGTATGTGCTTGTCACTTCATTATATGATATCATGATTATTATCTAAATTTTAAATTATATTGCTTATATTTGTTGTTTTGATTCTTGAATCTTTAGGAAATCAGACTTTGATGTACTGTTGATTCTTGAATGGTCAAACTTCAAAATTCAAACCCAATAAATCATGTGATGAGCCTAACGACTCACAAGTCACTTGTCAGTGCTGAGTGGTCATCTCATCGTGATTATTTTGAAATTGTATTCATTGCTCAAAGCTTTTATGTTTGTACGAATTACTAAGTTGTTCGTTATAGCTTATAAGTTGTAAATTGTAAATTGTAATCTTGATGATTGATCAACAATAGCATGATGCAGCCTGCATAAGGCATCTGGATTTGTGCTCACTATCATCTGTGGAGATCAAGCTCGAGTATAAGATGTCCCAGTAGTAAAATAGAGCACTAGCTACAAAATGTAACAGTGGAAAACGATGATTCTATTTCTTGAGGGGGGTTCTAGTAAATCATCAATGTACTAGAAGTTGTTGAGTAGACATATCACTTAATTTATTTGAACGACTCCAAAACTTTTGTATAAACTATCAAACTGAAAGGCTGAAACTCAAGGCAATAATGCATCTGCCAAGCAAGATCAACCAACGAAAAGAAAAATTCCTTTCTCAAAGGTAAACCATTGAGGAGATAGGGAGCTTCATCTGTGAGGACACACTGCTCTCTTCCTTTCTTTTTATCAAGAGTAAGACCATGCATGTCGGTCATGGAATTTCTCTCAAAACCATCACTAATGTGCGTCGTGACTAAAAATCGAGTGCCGAACTGTTGAGGTAACACGTTATACGAGTTTATGTGCTTGTCTCCCATCCAGATGGAATCTGAACTGGAGGAAGGACTAAACTTGACATAAAACTTTAGCATGCCTCTAGTTAGTAGTATCTATGAGCTTAAGGTGTAGTATCTTGCCTCTCATTAACACATGTCAACTTCGTATCTCATGAATTAATATTAGATCAATAAGTTGATATTTCTAGAGATATAAACTACTCAGATCTCTTATCTTTGTGTCTTCATATCTCATTTACCTGCCCTTAACTATAAGAGAGTCGAGACTAAAGTTGTAAAGGCTCACTGAGGACTAACCTGACATGGTACCTACCACCTACTAAAGAGGATACAATTTGCCACAATCTAGAAATCAGACAAGATACCCAACCATATTGGAAATCCATGCTCACCCCCAAGTCTGGGAGTTTGCACCAGCATCCACAATCCATCCACTAGATGCTAATTGTGGCATTCTTTACCATTAAGGCCCCATCCAAACCAATTCGCACGCGGTTCGTACAATCGAATCGGCCGGTTCGAACCAGGTATGTAAACATTGATGTGGTCGACCAAGATTTTTACATCCAATGTCAAAAAGGGTCAGTTTCTTCACTCGTGAGTAAAAAGGTCATTGCTTCTAGCTACACACCAATGATGTTCAAGCAAAATCAGGTTCTTGGAAACTTTTTCTCCCTGCCATTGCATCCCATGGGTTTAAGTTCTATGCTCTTTACTCTCGAAACAAAAATTGAAAAAATTGCAAGTACCAACTATACAACTTAATCTGCTTATTACTTGTGAAGTTCATTCTATCATGTACACCCAATGATAACAAGAAAATAGGAAAGCACGAAAATTCTAGACAGATCCCTCTCACTCATGCACACTAGGAACCAAGTTCTTAGTTTTTATATAATTTGTAGTTGTCCAGAGCAAGGCTTCTCTTCTGATTTATGCTACTCAAATCCGACCTTGTCGTTACCAGCAAAGTTGAAACTATCGCTACCACAAGAGAATGTTGATAACTCTTCAAACTGTTTCCTTTGAACACGTAATCTTTCAAAGAGATATAAAGTAGTATTGAATCGATTCCAAAGAAGTTCATTTGATACGACCAGGATGATGGAGGATTTGAAACCTAATCCTTATAAATTGAGGATACACTCAGAACGACGCTTTTTTTAAAATAAGAAAATGTTGAAACAAGAAAAATAAATCTCCAAGACAGACAAAGAGCTTTCACTTCTCATTTAATTGTATTCAGCACAACATGAGCTGTAGATGCATTAGCAAAAAGCAGGTTGATGAGATTGGCACTGCACATCAAAATTTCATGTAACACTTGACCAAACAATTTTATAAATCTACCTAGCTAGATTCTTCAAGACAGGTTCTGAAAAAGCCTTGGTCCTAGCCTCAAGCAAGGTGGTGATGATAACTGTTCTGTTTTACTCGCACCTTAAGTGTCATCCACCATTTAGTACAAGTTACATTGTGATCAAGCTTGAACAACAGAAACTCTGCTCAGAGGCTAATACAATGTATTTAAAGTGAAAGGTCAAGCTGTGTATTGATTCGGAATGGATGGCTAGAACAGGTATATATTGACTAGGAGCATACATTGCAGAAAATCTTCCAGATTGTGTACAAAGTGTACATCCTCTCTTACCTCGTTCAAAGAATGTGCAAGAGCTTCCTCTCCTAGTGATGCATATATAGTGACTACGGTTATGTTACGACGAAAACATCCCTGTCATGAAGACATTCACATTGAACCGTTAGCAGGAACACCAATCCTTCTCCAAAAAAATCCTATACTGCATAATCAAGCGATCCAAAGATGAAAAAAAGGGAAACAGCAATGAAGACTACTTAACAGGGACTTATACTAAATAGACCATGAGGTAAAAAAATCTTCATACAGATTGGAGGATCTGCTAGAATAGAACTGGGGACATAACATACAGCCACCACAGCAAGACATGGAAGCTTCCTAATTTTTATTTGTACAAACCTTCAGCAGAATACATGTCTAAATAGCAGCAAGCTAAAGAATCGTTCACCTGTAGTGTAATTAACCACTCAGCGCGAGTTTCTGCAAAAATTGCCAATCTTTCTCCCTTTTTGTGGCCAATTGCTGCAAGCCCTGATGCAAAACTCAGAACTTCTTGAAATGCTTCCCTATACGTAGTCCAGACGTAATTTCCAAGTGTTACCTTTTCAAAAGTTCTTCCGTCTTTCGTCACTTCTGTCTCGGTATGGATCAACTCACGTGTACCAAGAAAAGGCTGGAGAGAATTCTGTGAGCATGAGTCTTCAAATAGCGTTGCAAGAGTGGTAGCACCTTCTGATGCTGTTTCCACCAAGCTCAAATACCTATGATTGCGTTTGGCAATGCCTGGTTCACCTCCAACAACAACTGTAACCCCGCGTTCCTTCACCTTTTTCCCAAATTTGTTACGAAAGGTGAAGGAAATAATAATAGGTACAATGATGCCTATAAAAAAGGCAGACATGATCGTTCCTTGACTGAAGTCCCAGAATGAGTTCACATTAACCTGAGCAGACACCCCTGACTCGCCGATTTCCGATTTCGATTGCGTAACTGATCTTTCAGAAGCCATATGAGGTATGCAAAAGCCCCGAGTAACAAGTTTCTGCGACGCATTGTTGAGCAGTCAGAAACGACATGTTTTCATTCAGCAAATCTCTCGCCTAAAGCCTACATGAATTATAGTTGACATCAGTTCTTAGTCCTTTCGGACAGCATTTACAATTTCGACTTATGATATAAAAACCGAGCTTTACAAAGACCCGGTCCACTAAATAGTTTCGAATAAAACGAATTTTGAAATGCGAAACGGCTTCTGTCAGCTGTGCTTGTGGTATCTCGACCTTCTAGAAGGCTCAAAAAAAAACCCCGTAATTCTCCTCTGCGTAGCTGAGAGTGATGATTAACCTATAAGAGACAAATTATTATAGCTATGTCAAAGCATCTGTATGTGGTGAAGCAGAAAACCTGGTGCTGATAAATTGGCACGTTTAAGATATTTCGATAAAATGAGCCACTTTTCCTCGGAACTGCAATTTTCCTGCAATGTAACCGCTTCCATTCAAGCTTTCAACTCGACCATAACGACAATCTTACACCTGTTCTGACAATGTCCAGAAATCTGCACCGAGCCATCATCATTTGAGAAAGCCATTTCTAAATCTGAATACTAAATTGAAAGTTCCACCTCCCAGATCCATGAACTATGTTGTGCGTTATTCAACAAGTCATCTCTAAAATAAAATTTGAAAGCTCGACCTCCTAGATCCAAGAAGAAAATAGTGTTGTTTGTTATTCAACAAGTCGTCTCTTAAGTAGACCAAAAATGGTGAATGCTTTACATGGTACTTGGAAACATTTCAAACTCATCATAGTGATAATTTTGAAAAAAGAACAGATGAATGTCATGTAGTTTTTGTACGCTTTAAGTATCTTCACATTCAATCTTGACGTCATATCTACGAGTTTGCTAGACATAAAAGTTCAAAGTACAGTTCTGATAGGCGCTTAAAATGGTCTCATGTGTACACAGATCCAGCGGATCTCTAGCTTCCGAAGAATATCGAAAGCACCACAATTAGAAAATACAGCAGTCACAATGAAGCTTTATCATCCCCAACAATTCAATAGACGAAAATACAAGTTCGCAAACAACGTTCGCGGATGATAAACAGAATATGTAACTTCCGAAGGGTATTGAAAGCACCGCGACTGGAAAATTTACCAGTCACAATGAAGCTGTACCATCCGTAACAATCCAAAAGACAGAAGGACAAGTTCACAAACAACGGTCGTGGATGCAAAACAGAATCATGAATGGTAAATAAACACTAAATCATTTCAAAGATTTTCTGGATTAAGAGTCACCGCTACAGAGTAGTAAAAGCACCTTCAAGCACAGCGGAGCAAGCACCGCCACTGGAAAATACAACGTCACAATGAAGCTTTACCAGCCCTTACAATCCAAAAGACGAAAGGACAAGTTTACAAACAACGGTCATGGATGAAAAACAGAATCCTGAATGATAAGCATTGAGTCATTGCAAACATTTTCTGGATAAAGAGTCACCGATACAGAGTAGCTGCAGTCACAATGAAGCTTTACCATCCATAACAATCCAAAAGACGAAAGGACAAGTTCACAAACAACGGTTATCTATAAAAAACAGAATCCTGAACGGTGAATATTGAATCCTGAACATTGCATCAGCAGAGCGGAGCACGCACCGCGACTGGAAAATACAGCAGTGGCAACGAAGCTGTACCATCCGTAACAATCCAAAAAAACGAGAGGACAAGAGGACAAGTTCACACACAAGAGTCACGGAAGAAAAACAGAATCCAGAATGGCATACAAAAGCATTAAATCATTGCAACCATTTTCTGAATAATAAAGATGCGCCATTACGAAGTACCTAGTGGAAGCAACTTCGAGGTGGCGATAGCAGAGCAGACGAGCAGACGTGCATAACAGAGATCCGATCCCAGAACATAATATGTTGCTATTGTCTTGGCAGAACGCTGTCGATATAATAGGGACGATGGTGCCAAAAGCTTCTCCCCCGCCTCTCTTTTGCGAAAATAGTTCTTGGTTGGAGTAATCGGATCATCGATGAATCAATCGTAACTTTATTCGTGAAAGAGATAGAGAGAGAGAGAGAGAGGGAAGCGTCAACGAAGGAGGAGAGCATATTCTTCAGGAATCAAAATACGTGAAAAAGAGTCCAAGTTCACCAAAAGTTCAACCAGAGAAGAGCCTGACGGCTTGATCACTTGGATCTCTGAAACGTGGCAATAAGCCACTTGGACACTTCTCAGTGGATGAGTTTAAACACGCGGCAGGATCTGAACGTCAGTTACAAAATCCAACGGTCGACTGATCTAAGGGACTGCGTGCTTTTGCGACACGCGCCAGCCCGTGAAAGGCAAACGTGTTACATGAACCGCAACTGAAGTGCAGCGGCCACGACGGTTTTTTTTTTCCATAATCAACGCCCTCTTAAGTGCACGTTACCTTTACGCGCGCCCAATTGGATATTTGCCACGCGTCAAATATCTCTCAAAATGCCGATCATGAACAGTGAGCTTGAAAATATCCATCAATGGCGGGCTCGGTGACGGGCATTTTCAATTTTGACCGGGCACAGCCGGTCAGTGCACCATTTTCCAAAATCACGAGAGTTTCGAAAGCCCTTCACATTTCATTCTGAAAGGCAAACAAAATGTGAGAGAGCCTGAGGAGCTCAAAATTAGAAATGGAAGGAAAGGAGAGGAGAGCGTGTTTGTCGGTTAGAACTTGTAGTCATGGTCAGAGCGGACAAAGTCCAAGGACATAATCGGCCATGAAGACCACCTTATCCCTTGAGGTTTGTAAGTAGTGACGCTTGTAACATGGGCCATGGCGGCCATTGCTCTTCCATAAATATCCGTGGAAAATTGAAATGGTCTCCATTCTCCATTATGGCAGTCAATTTTTATCAATTTACATACCACCTTTGATAACTTTTCAATTTACTTACCACCTTTGAAAACTTCATGTAAGAATCCTTCAAACATTAGAAGCTTTCAACAATTAGTGTCTTGAATCTTCTAAGTGTTTTGTGTTCACTCAAATCACTCGTGGCATGCAAGGGATGCCTGAAACGAGAGGTTCTCAAACTTGAATGTCATGAATAAAATTGGAGTTCAACTCCACTCTCCATTTTCATTTGAGATTTCACAATGTCATGATGAAGAGAAAGACACAGACACGGTTCACAAGAGGAAGTCTCTCTCATGAGAGAGGAGAGAGAGAGTACCTCTATATGCAAGTATGCAACTACGCTAGCCCATCTCATATGCATGTAGTCCAACACCTCACATTACCACTATTTTCTCTTTGCAAACCCTAAACCCTAAATCCTAAATTAATTTTAAAAATTTTCCCTTCACGCAAGATGCTCATCTCTCTCTCCCCCATAGCAAATACATGTTCTCCCTCTTTCCAAAAGTTTTTGCACATTTTCTCTTTCTAGAAGTTTCTACAGCCACGTGCCTTTCAATCACACTTCACAATATTTCAACTAAATGTCAAAGATGTTTTAGGACACGCGCGTGGCCCAATGAAAATGCAAGAATCAATTTTTCTCCATCACAACCAACATTCTCTCTCTCTCTCTCTCTCTCTCTCTCTCTCTCTCTCTCTCTCTCTCTCCATGTGCATGTGGAGATACAAAAATTACTACAACGGAATATTGAAGAGCCAAGTCCAAGGCCTCCTCCGAAATTTCAAAATTTCAGGGCTTTGCAGACTTTCGAAGAGCATAGCAAATGATCCAGCCGTCGGATCAAGCTCATTTAAAAGGTGAAAATGGTCGTAATTGTCTTACCTAAATTTTGACCGACACGATTGTGCAGATTCAATTGGAATCAGAATATATAAGTGTTTTTATGAACATTGACTTGAAGTAGACATTAGAATCTGAAGTGTTTGGTTTATAGTCGTGATCAATAAGAAAAGTGTTGATCCTTTGAAACCATGCTCGAGCAGATTGCTTCAAGCCATAAAGTGCTTTATGAAATTTACACAAATGATTGTGTTTACCTTCGATATTGTAACCTTCGGGTTGGGACATGTAAATGTTTTTTTTGATAACTCCATTAGGATATGTTGTCTGTATATCCATTTGATGTATTTCCAAATTTGCTGCAACAGCAAATGACAATAGAAGTTTAACTGAAGAATGTTTAACTACTAGATTTAAGGTCTCATTGTAGTTGCCATTGTGTATATGGAAAAATCCTCTAGTGACAAGTCGAGCCTTTCTTTCGATCGATACTTCCATTTGCCTTGTACTTGATTTTGAATTATCCATTTGCAATCAACTACATTTCTTTTGGCACGTAATTCAACAATAGTCCAAGTCTGGTTCTTTATAAGAGATGAATAGCATGCACTTGGCTGATTCGACTAAGGTTATGTTCTTTCTCTAAGCAAGACCATCCGACTAAGGCAAATAGGAGGTAATGTATTGTTGCTCAATGCCGCTGTTAAGGCAATACTCCTTGAATTCAGTAGAGATGTATTCTCCCCCGTTGTCGGACTTTATTGCTTTAATTCTTTTACCAGTTTCATTTTTTGCATGCTCTTTGAATAGTCAAAATATTTTGAAAGCCTCTGATTTCTACTTAGTAAAATAAACAACAGTTCTTTTGGAATATTCGTCAATGAAGGTAATAAAATACTTTGCATCAAGCAACGACGGAGTTTGCATTGGACCACGTATATCTGAATGAACAACGTCTAACAAATATTTTGTTGTATGCCTATGACTCGATCTAAAAGGAATCCTAGTCTGCTTTCCAAGGATGTAGCTATGAAGGACAGGGAGGACGACTTTGTCGATTGGATAGTCGAGATCAAGTGCTAGGCATTGTCTAGACATGTTCGACACAGATGTATGATTCAAGTGTCCTAATCTTTGATGCCATAATAATGCTTTATTGAAAAGAACAGAGGTTTTAAAGGCTCAACTAGCAGAATAACAATGTGCCAGTCTGTATAAGTATCCATGTCTTTTGTTGAGTGCAAGGATCTTATTTTTCCTATAGATAATACGGCATTGATCAGACTCAAAATCCACCCTATGACCTAAATCAGTGATTCTACTTACTAATAACATATTCGTAGAGAGTTTAGGTATATACAAAACATTTGATAGTGGTTTGAATTGATCATGTTGGAATTTCAATATTATAGTGCCTTCACCTTCGATAGTGTGTGTGCTATCATCACCAAGATGAATGTATTTCTTTGTACAGTAAGACGTATAGGAGTGAACATGCTCATGATGACTAGTCATAAATTGAGTAGCTCCAGAATCCAGAAACCAAGAATTATCCAATAGTGTCTTTCGGTCTTCGACCATAAACGCTCCTTGCTATGACTGCATTTGCATGTTGATCTAGTTGCTTACTGGCATTCTTTGTTTTGAGTACCCTGCAATCCTAGATATCATGATTAGTGCACTTGCAATACTTACAAAACATCTTCTTCTTCGACTATGTATTTGATAATTGTTCTTGACTTCATGTCGATTTCTGATTTGATGCATACTGCTTAGAGCTTTTCTGCTTTTGTCGTTTTGAGCCTTTGTTGACATATAGAACATGAGACGATGAAATCGACGAAGTGTCATGACATCTTTGATTATCTTCTTGTAGCAACATAGTAATAATTCTAGTAAGAGTTAAATTTGAGTGTGTCAATATGATCATCACCCAATTCTTGTATGTAGAAGGCAAGCTTGAAAGCAATGTCATAATTGCATGTTGATCATCTATGATCGTTCCGACAGCGGCCATCTGTTGCAAGAGATTTTTAAACTGGTTAACATGATTCTAAAGTGAATCACCATTCGACATCTTGAGTGTGAAGAATTTTCTTCTTAGAAGTAACTTAAAAGTTACGTCTCTCACATCATATAGTGAGCTTAAGATGTCCCATACTTCTTTCAAAGTTTGAGCTTTAGATATATGGCCAATATGAGTATCTGATATATTGAGAATAATAAGCGCGAAAGTATTACCATCCTTTGACTTCCACTTTGAGTCGGCTATGTTTTCTTCAAGCTTCACTTCGATACCTGTGACAACATCCCACAACTCGTTGGCGATTAGCAATGTCTTCATCTCAAATTTTCACAAATAGTAATTGGTTCCACTCAACTTGTCTACGATGAGGCTGGCTTTACTTTGAGAATCCATTTGAAACTTTAGTCTGTCGATAAATCAATGACGTTAAGAATGATGTCGTGTTGCGCTACAATTGGAAATCAATTATCTGATACTGAAATTTGATACCACAAATTGAAGAATATGATAATGTTGAAAAAAATAAGAACTTCTATCTTTCAAAGCCTTAGCATTTTTTCTTAGTTTTTTCCTTTGCTGTTTTTTGCAACTGTGCATTTTGAACTATGTTTCGCACAGTCTGCATTTTTTAACTGTTTTGTCACACAGTTCGCATTTTTGGGTCATGAAGATAATTCATCCCTAGACCTAAAAACACTTAGAAAATAACTCTGGCAACTTTTCCTGACACTCTCGCATTTTTCGCATTTATGCGAAAAAGGTGACACTGTCTCTAAAATGCCTTAAAATTATTTGCCTTTTTCATAAAAAAGCTAAGGTGTCCTTAAACAGACGAAGGTGCCCTTGAAAAGACGAAGGTGCCCTTAAAATCTTAAAAAGGGTCTTTAAGCAAAAGGAGAAGGCCTGCAGCGCAAAGGCACTATCCAACGGGCATGAGGCACCTAATGCACGAACAACAAGAGAAGGTCAGACGACACGATGCGACACGAATTTCTTCACGACACGAGATTCTTCGCGCTCCAAAGGACCATGAAGATCAAACAAGTACCATGTAGTACAACTTCTCGATCTGATGTGAAGACGTCAACATAAGAGCGTTAGGACGTGCCTCATCCGCCGCTCTTGTTATATGAGATTAGTTGAAGATTGTTAAATCTCTCTAATTAGAAATGTTGCTCTTAATATATTGCTAGACGCATCCAGTCAGTCAGTCAGTTAGTCAGGAGAAAAGTCGAGTCACTGACACAAAGTATTTTTTACAAATTAGCAGTAGCTAGTCATTTTTCGTAAGAGAGAACCTCTTTCTCGCGCCAACGCGCTGATCTGGAAAACAGACAGCGCTTAATAAAATATTGTAAAAATTCAGTTCTGAGTATAGAAGGGATTTTTCTCAATGCTATGTTCTGTGATGTGCATGTGCTATCAGTAGATAGATTTCCGTTGTTCTTTTATTCAACATTATCTGTTATTTACAAGTTTGATTTTTAAAACAGATCTGCAGTAGCAATCTGGGGCTTGGAAGAGAATTAGACCGCAGTTAGTAGCAGTAGCTACTCCTGTCAAGTCGGCTCTATCCGGCCTTCGTTAGCGTTTCGCTTCGTTTCGTTTTCAATTCGTTTTGTTTCGCATCACGATCCTTCTCAGTGTTCCGCATCAATGGTATCAGAGCCACGACTTTGATTATCAGAGCCCATGGCATCCATTAGCAGCATTCAATCAAAGATCTACACAATCCTTGACTCCTTTGGATCAAACTTCCTAGCATGGAAAGTGAAGACCTCTCTCATACTGAAAGGAGAAGGTCTATGGCCTTGGGTTGATGGCACAAAAGAGATGCCCACAACCACTGGCAAAGAGCTACGGGAATGGAGAGAGAATAATGACAAGGCAGTAGCCGTGTTGTCATCCTCCATGGAAGATAGCTTAACACTTTATCTAGCCACACTCTCCAAAGCAAGAGAAATGTTGGATACTTTGCTGACCAGATTTCAAACGAAATCACGAAGCCGAATTATGCTTCTTGAAGATCAGCTGACCAATCTAAGATGGGATGGTAAAGACCTCACCTCCTTTAGCAGAAAAATGAAGGATGTGTTCCTCTCACTACACAATTCCGAAACAGAGAATGCAGTCTTAGTTGAGAAGTAGCTCACATACCTGCTGCGAGCTCTACCAAGATTATTTCAAACAACCTGAACACTACTTGCTAAAGATCCAACGATGACTCTTGAGAAGGCTGTAATTGAGATCAGAGAAGAGGTGGAAGCCCGCAAACACCTTGATGACAAGGATAACTCTGATCAAGCTTTCTACAACAACAAAGAGAAGCAGAAGAAGAATTTCAAGCCTAAGAGGGATTCAGACCAAAGACAAGATCGAAGGCAATAGTCAGAGGAAGCAAAAGAAAGTAAGTGGAAGAGCATAGATAAACCGAAACAGCAGAACAGTGAGAAGAAGACTTGTACCAGATGCACACGAGAAGGCCACACCATTGATAAGTGCTGGCTCAATCCAAAGATAGAGTGCATCCACTATCACAAGAAGGGTCATGCAACCATTGACTACAACCAAAATCCCAGAAACAAGAAAGCTCAGAGCAGACGAGAGAGCGATAATAGCTCATCCTACGTGGAGGAACCAGAGTCCTCCAAGATGGCCGAAGACAGAGCCAACAACAGCAAGAACCCAACAGCTTACTTGTGTCTTGATGTCTGTGCGACATCAACTTCAGATACAAAAAATATAATTATTGATTCAGGTGCAATGTCACACTTTGTGGTAGCAAGGCACATGATCACTGATTATCAAGAATCGGAGTCTTCCAGATACATAATCTTGGGAGATGGTTCCAAACACAAAGTCAGCGGAATCGGAGCATTGTGGTTAAGCACCAAAGGAAGAGACAGAAGGCTCGACGACACTCTGTATGTGCCCACTCTTCAAAAGGACCTACTATTTGTTGTTAAGATGGTAGATGCAGGACTAAGAGTCACCTTTGAAGGTGATACCTGCGAAGTAGCTGAAGCTACAACCACTCAGCTTGTCACTATAGGAAAGCGAAAGGGGAACCTGTATCATCTCATGATCTGAGTACCTTCAGAGCAAGCTCACAAGATCAACGAATCAATGGATAGCACATGGCACAGGAGGCTGTATCACATGAATATAGTTGCTCTATACAACGCTAGTCGGAACGGAGCTTTCACTGGCGTCCACGTCAAAGATGCAGCATGCTTGAAGTCCTGCGATGCCTATAACAAAGGCAAGATGTCACGTATACCATTCACCAAGGACTCTTTCATAACGACAGAACTCATGAAACTGGTACACTCTGACATTTGTGGACCATTTGATGTAGTCTCCCTGGAAGGTTCAAGGCACTACATCACGTTCATTGACGACTTCAGCAAGTTTGCAGCCGTGTATTTTATCCACAACAAATCGGAGGCCCTGGACAAATTCACAGAGTTTGTGAATTGGGCTGAGAAATGGACTGACAAGAAGGTGAAGCAATTGAGAACAGACAGAGGAGGAGAATATGTCTCCAAACGATTTGATGAGTTTTGCACTAGCAAAGGAATACTTCACTTGAAGACTACAACCTACACACCACAACACAATGGTGTGGCAGAGAGAAGAAATCGGACTCTCATGGAAACTGCGAGATCCATTATGGCCTATTCAAAGGCATCAAAATTCTTATGGGTTGAAGCAATAGCTACAGCCAACTACCTGCAGAACAGGACTGGTAGATCCAGTGTTGCACATACCACGCCACACGAGGTTTGGTGGGGCAACAAACCAAGTCTGACACATGTGCGCATTTTTGGATGCATTGCATACGCCCACATTCCAGATCATAAAAGAAAGAAGCTGGACGAAAAGGTGGAGCAGGGATTCCTCGTAGAATATGATGTTCATTCATCATACTACAAAATCTACATGCCTGACAACAGATAGAGCAAGACTGTAAGAGACATCAGATTTGATGAGTCAAAGACAATGACTGACGAAGATCCAGTCGACTACGAAATCTTGTCTAGAGGCTACTATGACCTGCCAATATTTGCAAAGGAAGCGGACCCTGAGCACTCTGAACAAGATGCTCAAATTCCATATGGACAGAGCGATTGTTCAGATGATGAGCAGCAAGGTGCATATCCTGTACCCAGGGCACCTGCTACTCACCACGAATCAGTAGTCAACAAAGGCAAGAAGCATAACAAAGGCAAGACCATCAGACTGACTGCGGACTCTCCAAGAAGATCCACGCGAGAAAGAAGAGCACCTGTCAGATTTGTACCTGACAGCTCGGCCTCTATATCAGAGGAGTTCTGTGGATTTGGAGGAGAACCTCAAATATATGAGGAAGCTATGAGTTGTCCAGATAAGGACAATTCGATTGAAGCGATGAAAGACGAAATGAATTTCATGGAGCAGAACAATGTCTGAAATCTGGAGCCATTACCAGTAGACAGGAAGACTGTGAAATGCAAATGGATTTTCAAATACAAGTATGGACCTGATAACAACGTATCAAAATACAAGGCCAGATTTCTCTCAAAAGTATGGTGTGGACTATACTGAAACCTTTTCTCCAGTCGTAAAGCATTCATTATTACGCTTGTTATTTGCATATGCAGCAACATACAATGTCAAGATCCACATAGTGGATGAAAAGATCGCCTTCCTACATGGCGAGTTGAATGAAGAGGTCTATATGGACCAACCACCAGGATTTATCTGCTCACGCTTTGCCAACTACGCCTGCCAAATGCAAAGAAGCATATAAGGACTGAAACAGTCTGTCAGGCAGTAGTATAAAAAGAAGGATCACACTCTCAGATCCTTAGAATCTCAACCTTTGATGGCCGACTACAATGTCTATACAAAGATCACAGATGGAAAAATCATAATCATAGTAGTCTACGTGAATGACACCTTGATCTTGTCCAAAAGCGACGAGCTAATTGCTTGGGTGAAGCATGATATTTCACAACATTTTGAAATATCAGACCTAGGCGAAGCAAGATGCTACCTAGGATTGCAGATTGACAGAGATCTTGAGAGGGAAGCTGTATTTTCACCAATCAAGATATATCCAAAAAATCATTGCTAATTTGTAAATGACAGACTGCAAGGGAGCTAATACACCAATGGTGGCTGGAACGGTTCTGACCAGACAAAACTGCCCACAGAATGCAGAAGAGCAGGAAGCCATGCAGAACGTGCCCTACATGAAGTTAATCGGATCACTCATGTACTTGGCAGATAATACACGCCCTAATATTGCTTATTCAATTTTCAGAATGAGCCAGTTTAATATCAATCCAGGCCCTACGCACTGGAAGATAGCCAAGAAAATTCTGCAATACCGAGCACTTCAAATATGATAGATCTGATTATCTTTGATGCTGAGAGTAATAAGGGCAAAAGCCTTCCCATCATTTTTCTTCCATTTGATAATGGTCGCCAGATCTACAAGAGGCTTAATCTCAGTACGCATCCATCGTAGACAAAATTCGATTTCAATTTTAAATCTGACAATACTTATTGATATGCAAATAACTAGCTCTGATACCATGCTAAAAATAAGTTGTGCAGTAGTCGAATAACTATTAGATAGTGAATTTTTGACTAAATAGTCGATAGTAGTAGTGATACTTAATGTGATAACAACACCGATGCACTACTATTACAAGTATAGCTATACTATTATTCACAAGCGCAAAAAATGAATGACAATTGGACTGTTATACCAATTTAAAATCAAAAAATTAGATCATAATAAATGAGAATAATAGAAACATTAGACCAAAACAAAAGTAATTTGTATTGAAGATGATGAATTACAACTGCTTCATACTTTCGTTGTCTACTCTGATTGCACTATAATAATTGTGCATCTTATTCTACTATAAATTTCACTCTTACACAGGTCATAATGGCGATAGCTTATTACTAATCAGTCTATGCTATGGCAAAAGAGAGTGGAGAAGTAGAATAATAACTTTAACTATGAATTGTACAAAACTAATTTGATTTGATTGATCTATTTATAGTTTCTGATGGCATAGCCCTAACAGAATGTGTTGTTATCCATGTGGTAGGTGCCATGTGTCGCGAAAGCGAAAAACGCTGTTCGGTTTTGCGAAGGCAAAATTGTTTCTTTTTCGTTTTCGTTTTTGTCTTCGTATTCGCGAACTATTTTGTTTTTTTGAATTTTCGTTTACGTGGAAGCTTTTACAAGAACCTAGACACTCGACTACACATCATAGAACACATTTTATTCTAGCAATCAAGATTGACAACACAAGACAAGGAGATGCATGAAAATAGAGCAACTGTATTGTCAGTTTAATTTTTAGAGCGAGATTGTCAGTGTCTCGCTCGTTGGTGGAATGACACTCTGCTCTTTCGATGTGTTCTGCTCGTTGGCAGACTTTCATACACAGCTCTAGTATTTTTCTTTTTTGCTCTATTCGCTACCTCTCTCTCTGTCTCTTATAAAAAATTCTATCTATTCTCTTCACTCTGTCTTATTTATGATTCAGAGAGGATAGTTTATATTTCCATTGTGTGGAGTTTACAAGATGGCTTAAACACAGAAATCACAAGACTAGTTAACGCTAATCAACTAATCAGTTAGTCTCCGTCATTGCCACTCGTTTCACCTAGGCCTGAAGTCTACGACTCCAAGCCCGTTGAGCTGCCAGCTGCTAGCGCGAAGGATTCTCCTTCGTTTGTTTCGTTTGCTTAGTTTGCCTTCGTTCTTTTCGTTTCTTTTGTAACCTTTCGTTTTTGTGTCCCTTTGCAGTTTGTGGTCCTGGAAGTATGTTTACGAATCACGAATGATTTGCGAATCGTTCGTGCTTTGAGTCAAGGCACGTTGACAATCGCGAATTGTTCTCATTCGACTTCGCTTCGTGTTCGTGTTGCGACAAAGTTGTAGGAGTTCACCTTTTCTGACACTCCCTCTTGAATCTTGCAGCTTTGTACGTTTAATCCAATTGCCTTTCTTTGCTTGGCAAAGAATGGCTTGTCGAGCGGTTTTGTGAGCAGATCTGCAATCATGTCTTTTGATTTTATGTACTAGACCTGGAGCTCTTTCTTCGAGATTAAATCCGAATGTGATGGTACTTTAGAGGTATGTGCTTTGTCTTTGAATGGAAGACATGATCCTGGGACAGATAGATGGCACTCTGAGTTTCCATCATCATCGTGCTTGGCCCTTGTTGTGGTATCCTGATTGCCCCCAACATCATCTATAGCCACACTACCTCATTCACCACCTTCGATGCTACGGCATATTCAGCTTCGCAAGAGGATTGAGCCACCAAGGTTCACTTTTTGCATATCCAACTGATTGCAACTCCGCACGCTATTGTACATCCTCCACTAATGGACTTGCTATCATCTTTGCAGCTCACCCAGCTTGCATCACTATAGTGAGGCAGCTCAAATCCTTTTTCTTTGTTTTCAGTTCTATAGGTTAACTCCATATTCTGGGTACCCTTCATATACTGTAGGATTCATTTGGCCATTTGCCAATGTGCTAGGCCAGGATTGGAAGAGAATTGGCTCAAGGCATAAACAGAGAAAATTAAATCGGGTCTGGTACAAATTGTGAGGTACATTAGACTATCGATTAAGTTCTGGTAGGGTATACCTGCCATCTTCTGTTCTTCCTCTTCCATTTTTGGACAATCTTGCTTTGTGAGCTTGGCTCCAGCTATCATTGGTGTGGCCTTCTCTTTGCAGTCCATTATGTGGTACTGCTTTAGCACTTTTCTGGCATATTATGACTGACTCAAGTGCATTTCACCCTTTGTTCGATCTCTTCTGATCTCCAACCTAAGGTATTTTGTTGTTTCTGCAAGGTCTATGATTTCATAGCTTTCAGAAATCTGACTCTTCGTGTCCTTGATCAGCATCAAAGAATTTTCTATCATCAGCGAATCATCCACGAAAACGGTCAGTATCACAAAATCCTTTTCTACTCTTTTGATGTAGACATTACAGTCTGGATGAGTAGGATTGAAGTCTAGAGACTTCAGAAGACCATCAAGCTTTTTATACCAGGCTCGTGATGCCTGTTTTAGACCATAGATGCATCTCTGCAACCAACAGACATATTGTCGATTGTTGGGGTCTTCATAGCCTTCAGGTTGCTTTATGAAGATTTTCTCCTCTAGATCCCCGTGGAGAAAGGCTGTTTTCACGTCAATCTGGTGAATTTCCAGACTGTTCTATGTGGCGTATGCAAGGAGTAGCCTTCTGCTTGTCATTTTGACCATGGGCGAATATGTGTCAAAATAATCAACACCATATCTTTGCGTGTAGCCCTTCGTGACAAGCCTTGCTTTGTAGTGGCCAATGGTGCCATCTGATTTCATCTTTCTCTTATACACCTACTTGCAGTCGACTATTTTTCTGTTTTCTAGCAGTGGCACTAATGTCCATGCCTCGTTTCGTCTCATCGACTCGATCTCCTCTGACATTGCCTGATTCTTGGTATGTTGTTGGCTCTTCAGTGAAGCTGTAGTACTCGAACTACGTGTCTTCGCTCCATTGAAGATTGTCAGAGTAGCGGTCTGGAGGTCTTCTTTGTCTCGTTGACCTTCTAGGCTCGTTTCATCGTTGTTCGAACGTATCTTGTTCGTGAGGTTGATCCTCTGCTTCCTGCTTCTCTGGAGTCTGTGGCTCTGTATTCTGATTTGATGTCTATCCTCGATCTCTCCCTTGAATGGGCAGCAGTGCAAATATCTCATGGCCTCTTTCGTCTTTCAGTCCAGGGAATGTGAACTAATCGAACTTCACATCTATGCTCGAAACAACCTTCTTCGTGGTTGGATGTTCCATTCGAGTAGCCGACCATGATTGTTTGCTCTGATTTGTCATCGAGCTTTTTTCTTTTTTCTTTTGGAATGTGGCTTGTATGTTGCACATCCAAACACTCGTACATATGTCAGATCAAACTTTTTGCCTGTCCACATTTCGTATGGTGTTTTGTTTTCTAGCGTTGTCGTTATAGATTTGTTCTGCAGGTGTACGGCTGTAACTATTGCCTCAGCCCAGAATTGACTTGGCAATTGAGCCTGTGCCATCATGCATCTAGCTCCTTTGACTAGCGTTCTGTTTCTTCTTTCTGCAACACCATTGTATTCTGGTGTGTATGCAGGAGTGAACTGGTGTTCGATACCCTGTTCTTCGTAGTATTTTGAGAATTCTTTACTTTGATATTCACCCCCGTTGTCAGATCTAAGGATTTGTATCTTTTTTGAGGCGTGTCGCTCTGCAAATGCCACAAACTTCTTGAAGGAATCAAACATTTCGAATTTCTTCTTCAAGTAGTAGATTGTGGTCATTCGGCTGTAATCATCTATGAATGTCAGAAAGTATCTTGAACCTGAGAGCGAATCCATCTTCATCGGTCCACAGACATCAGAGTGGACGAGCTCAAGAACCTCCTTGGCTCTTCTTCCCTCATGTGTGAATGGATTCTGATGTTGCTTGCCTTTCTGACAAGCTTCGCAGAACTCAGTTTCGGGCCTTGAAATTTTGAGACCCGTGACTACGTCTTTTTTGCTCATGTCATACAGGCTCCACATGTTCAGATGATACATTATCCTATGCCAGAGCTGATCTTCATTCTCTGATGCATTTAATATGCTATCAGAGTTGCTGATTATTTTGGCCTGGTAAATTTTTCCTTCTCTACATCCGACCGTCAACAACTTGTTTGTCGTCTTCTCAATCATGTGACAAGTGTTGCTGTCGAACAAAACTCGAATGTCAAGATTTGCCATCTTGGAAACAGATGTGAAGGATTTCAGATCATTCAAGATCCAATCCATGTCCCTGATCTTTGGTTACAATAAGGAGCAAGCCAACAATCCTGCCAATGTAGAAAAATCAGCATCTACATACAAAATGAGATGCAAACTCTAAGAGATACTGATCAAACATGATTTAAAACATAAAATATGTTTTTTGTCCGTACAATTACAATACCCTACTGTATTTCACACGTGTGGAACCGAAAATAGCAAAATATGAGCATTCTACACACAAGATTGCAAGATATCACCAAGATAGTGCACCAATGAGTAGTAGAACCCAAAGAGAACCATGTATAATGATGAATGAGAGAGAGAAGGGAGAAGATCACTCTCTCCACGAGTAACATCCTTTTATAACAGGTCCAAACCCTATTTACTTGGCTTTCCCACAAAAAATACTAACCCTACTAATTTTGGGTCTAGATTCAATGTACCCAACTACTCAAATTGAATCTACTCAAACTCGCATTCTAACTTTCATACACTTTCAAGAAGTGTTTATTCAAATGAAATTTAGACTAATGAACTTTGAAAAGTCAACCTCTAGGTCTAAAACAAGTTTTGGCCTCAACATGCCAAATTAGGTCTAAACTAGTTGACTTTTTCACACTCCCTCTTCAACTAGTTTTAGCATAGACTTTGATAATACTCCAAGTGAAGTCCTATGCTTCATGAAAAAGTCTTTTCCCAATGCTTTGGTGAAGATATCAGCTACACATTCCCTTGAAGACACATGTTGAAGCTCCACCTCCTTTGCAATGACTCGCTCCCTCACAAAATGATATTGTATCTCAATATGCTTGGTCCTAGCATAAAAGATAGGATTGGATGCTATTCTTTGGGGTGATTGATTGTCACAGAAGATGATTGGGCTCTCTAAAAAATCCAGCAAGTGAATATCCTTGATCATCCTCTTGATCCATACCATCTCCTTTGTGCAATGTGTAAGAGCTTTGTACTTGGCCTCACTATATGACAATGAGATAGTGACTTGTTTCTTTGACATCCATGATATAGCTCCATCACCTATGAAAATACAATAAGCACTAATGAATTTCCTATCCATTACATCTCCAGCATAGTCCGAATCTGAAAATCCAAAAAGATTAGGTGATGATCCCTCATACAATATGCCAAAATCTCGAGTTCCAATGATGTACTTTAAAACTCGCTTTCCTAGCTTCCAACGCTCCTCACTAGGATCTTGCATGAATTGACTCAATCTTCCAACACAATAGCTTAGATCAGGTCAAGTAATGGTTAGATAGATGAGTGAACCAACTAGCTTCCTATAGAGAGTAATGTCCTCAAAGGATCTTTCATTACCTCTTACAATTAGCTTTACATGAGACTCCATAGGTGTATCAATAGCTTTTGCATCACCATATGAAATCTTTCTAGAATAGAATTAGCATACTTCTCTTGACAAATGAGAGTAGATTGATAAAATTTAATGACTTCTATTCCTAAAATGTAATGCAAATTACCAAGATCATGCACCTCAAACTCCTTCTTAAGAGCATTCTTGATATCCTTCACATCTCGATTGTCTCCACCACTCAAGATGATATCATCCACATAGATTAGCAAGATGGTAACATCATTTCTAGCAAACCTATAATAAAGTGAATGGTCATACTCACTCATAACAAAGCTTTGAGAGAGTAAAAAAGTGTTAAGCTTAGCACACCAACTCCTTGGTGCTTGCTTAAGGCCATACAAACTCTTTTGTAGAAGATACACATGATTTGGCTTTGTTGATGAAATGTAGCTCTCGGGTTGCTCCATGTACACTTCCTCCTCAAGATCACCATTCAATAATGCATTTGAAATGTTCATTTTCCATAGATCCCATCCATAAAGTGTAGCAAGTGAAATGATGACTCGAATGCTTACCATCTTTGCCACGGGTGCAAAGATCTCATCATAGTCAATTCCTTGTTGTTGAGCATATCCTTTTGCCACTAACCTTGCCTTGTACTTGTTGATAGATCCATCTTGGTTTGTCTTCACCTTGAAGATCCATTTGCATCCAATAGCTTTCTTGTCCTTAGGCAACTCCACCAATCTCCATGTTCCATTCTTCATAAGACCTTGATACTCGAGATCCATTGCTTGGATCCACTCCTCTTCTTTCCTTGCTTGATCTACATTTGTAGGCTCATCCAAAGAGGTTAGGAAAGCAACATAATTTTCAGAAACTACTTGCTTACCCTTTTGATCATATGTGAGCCTTGAAGGTACTTGTCTTTCTCTTGATGTTATCCTTGGCTTTTGACTTGATGAAGGTCCATCATCACCACCATCCAAAGTAAGATCCTTCTGATCAACATCAAGAATGTTAGATCCATCCACTTTACCATCAATCATGCTTGAAGACACCTTTGGAATGTTCCCCTCATAAAAAATGACATCTCTACCAACAATCACTTTGTTAGTAGAAGGAATGTAAATCTTGTAGGCTTTACTCATCTCACTATATCCAACAAAAATACCTCTTCTTGAAGATGGATCCTCCTTGGTCCTATCTTCAAGAGTAATGTTGACATAGCATGGGCATCCAAAGGTTCTTAGAAAGTTGACACTCAGCCTCCTCGTGAATAGCATCTCAAAAGGTGTCCTTCCATCCAAAATAGCACTTGGCCACCTATTGCACAAGAAATTGGCACACAACAAAGCTTGATCCCAAAACAGTTTTTCAAGATTAGCACTTAACCTCATAGCTTTAGCACTTTCACATAAAGTCCTATTCTTCCTTTCAGCCACTCCATTTTGTTGTGGGGTCCTTGATGTTGTATACTCCCTCTTGATCCCATGCTCATCACAAAAGGCCTTGAATTTGTTAGATATGTACTCACCACCATTGTCACCTCTCAAGCACTTGATCTTTGTGGAAAATTGGTTCTCCCTTGCATTCTTGAACTTGACAAAGACATCATACACTTCATCCTTACTCTTTAGTAGATAGATCCAACAAAATCTACTAAAATCATCAATGAATGTTACATACATCTTAGCTCCACTATTGCTAATTGTAGTAAATCCATGAATATCCGAATGTACAAGTTGAAAAGGCTTTGTAGCTCTAGAAATAGATCTAGTATAAGGTAGTCTATGTGACTTAGACAAAGCACAAGACTCACAAACATGCTTGTCATTACTTAAGGAACTTGGAAGACCAATCACAACCTTCTTCCTTGCCATTACCTCCAATGACTTGAAGTTGAGGTGTCCCATCCTTTTGTGCCGAACCTCTTGAATAGAAATTTGCTCCCTTGCAACACTTGCAACTTGGTTAGCAATAACACAAGCATCAATTTTGAACAATTTCCCTTGCCTTTTACCTTTTCCAATCAAGACATCCTTCCTTTTGATCAAACAAGCATCTCCATCAAACTCCACCTTGAGGCCCTTACTTAGCATTTGACTCACACTAAGCAAATTCGTGGTAATAGATGGAATAAACAAGGCATCCTCCAAATGAACATTCCTATTTGTAGAGAGAGAAATGGGAATTGTGCCAATCCCTTTGATTGCACACTCACCATCATTGGCCGTGTAGATCACCCTCTTGTCATCTCCATATGCCAACAAAGAAGTGAAGTACTCTTTGTGAAAGGTCATGTGTGAACTTGCTCCACTATCAATCCACCAAGGATCTAGATCTCCATCATTAGCAAGCATACATGAAAACATCACAAAAGCATCATCATTTGCATCTTGAACATCCAAACCATCCTCATCAAGAGTAAGATTACCTTGCTTGTCTCCTTGATCTCTCTTCTTGTAGCACTCACTTGCAAAGTGTCCTTTGATGCCACAAATAGAAGCACTTGATCTTTGATCTATCCTTATTTTTGCCACTTGAAGAAGCATCCACTTGATCTTGCCCTTTAGACCACTTACTTTTGGTTTTGCCCTTGAATTTGCCCTTTGTGAACATAGCATCCTCTTGAAGTGTCGATGTAGATCCAACTCTTGCTTGAAGCCTGTATTCCTCATTGATCAAGATCTCTTGAAGATCCATCAAACTTGGCAAAGTCTTTTGAATAGCAATACTTTGAACAATGTTAGCATGAGCATCCAACAAGCCATTAAGAATCACTTGAATAAGCTCTCCTTCCTTAATGCTTTCATCTATGCAAGCTAACTCCTCATTCAATGCTTTCATTCTCAAAACAAAAGTACTTGGACTTTCTTCATTCTTTTGCAAAAAAGAAAAGATTTGCCTTCTTAGAATCAACACTCTAGAAGTAGACTTGGATTCATAAAGCTTCTTCAATGAATTCCAAGCTTCCAAAGATGATGTGCACTTACCAACTTCCTTGAGAAGTTCATTGGTAACATTCATCTTTATCATGTGTAGAGCCTTCTTGGCCCTCTTGTCATACCTCAATTAATCTTGTTGTGTTGCTTGGCTCTCCTCCAACCCTACAACAATATCCAAAACATCATTTATCTCCATCCTTCATCTCTCATTAGTCACTCATCAGCGACAAGACTGACTGCTTTGTCGAATGTCATATCTGGTAGACTCAGTATGAGCATTCTCAGCGGCTCATAGGATGTCGGTAGAGATTTCATGAAGTACATTAGCTGCTGTGGTGCTGGGACCTGGTGCTCCTGTCCTGATGCAACGAGTTGAGCAAAGATCGTTCTGATCTTCTCAACGTGCTGATCGAATTGGTTACCATCCCATCGTATGGATTGCAGTTGATTGTGAAGGTGCATGACTAAAGCTGCAGTCCTCACTTCATACTTCTGTTTTAATCTTTCCCACGTTGCATGGCTGCTTTCACAGTCTTCAATCTGCATGAGGAGATCTTCATTTATGAACGAAATGATGATCGCCATTGGATGCTCATCCTTTCTGATCCATTTAGCTCTCCTCGGGTCTCTCTTCGGAGGCTACACCTCTGAGAGTTCGGTCACTGACCAGATGCCTTCGCCCTTCAGAAGTGTTTTGATTTTGAATTTCTAGATTCTGTAATTTGCGCCATCAAGACTGATTGCTACTCTTGTCTTGATTGTTGTACCCATATTGTGTTGTCTAGAAGAATCACTGCTAGGATATCAGTAGTGATAACATGTGTGCTCTGGTGCCATGTCGCGAAAGCGAAAAATGCTGTTTAGTTTCGCGAAGGTGAAACTGTTTCTTTTTCGTTTTCGCTTTTGTCTTTGTATTCACGAACTATTTTGTTTCTTTGAATTTTCTTTTGCGCGGAAGCTTTTACAGGAACCTAGACAATCGACTACACATCATAGAACACATTTTATTCTAGCAATCAAGACAGACAACACAAGACAAGGAGATGCATGAAAATAGAGCGACTGTATCATCAGTTTAATTTTTAGAGCGAGATCATCAGCGTCTCGCTTGTTGGCGGAATGACACTCTGCTCGTTCGCTGTGTTTTGCTCGTTGGCAGACTTTCATCCATAGCTCTAGTATTTTTCTTTTCTGCTCTATTCGCTACTTCTCTCTCTGTCTCTTACATAAAATTCTATCTATTCTCTTCACTTTGTCTTATTTTTGATTAAGAGAGGATAGTTTATATCTCCACTGTGTGGAGTTTACAAGATGGCTTAAACACAGGAATCACAAGACTGGTTAACGCTAATCAACTAATCAGTTAGTCTCTGTCGTTGCCTCTCGTTTCACCTGGGCGTGAAGTCTACGACTCCAAGCCCGTTGAGCTGCCAGTTGGCAGCGTGAAGGATTCCTCTTCCTTTCCTTTGTTTGCCTTCATTCTTTTCGTTTCTTTTGTAATCTTTCGTTTTTGCGTCCCTTTGCGGTTTGCGGTCCTGGAGGTATGTTTACAATTCACGAATGATTCGCAGATTGTTCGTGCTTCGAGTCAAGGCACATTGACTGTCACGAATTGTTCTCGTTCGACCTTCGCTTCGTGTTCGTGTTGCGACAAAGTTGCAGGAGTTCACCATTTCTGACATCATGTGGGGTTATGGGATTGGATATGAAATTTAGGAAATAGGGCTCAAACCATTTTAGTCAAGTTTGGAATCCTCGACAGTCTACCGATTTTTGGTGAATTCAAATTTTGTTAGATAATCCCTCAAATTATAAACTATGTTGACAATATGTGTAGTTCTACAGAAAGTCTCAATACCTTCAACATTGTCTCAACAATGCGAGTAAAATTGTGGACTATACATAAAATGGTTCCACATTACAAATGATTTCAAGGATGAAATCTAGCAAAAATTTTGAGGGAAACTTTCATGTATGTGGAAATATCTGTCTAGTAATTATTACTTAGGGTAAGGATCACTCCAAAAGCTAGGGCAAGCTCGTTAGAGAGAGATACAATTCAACAACTCCCCAAACTACTATTAAAAATATCTAGAAAGATCACTTTGCTTGTGTGCAAGTAAAACTATTAGCTATTCTTATGCAAAATAATCATAATATTTTTTGTAGTATAAAAAGTTTGCACGTATTATTTTCTACGATAGATTGATATTGTGAATTGGAAATGTTGACAAGTTAAAAAAATTTAACTGTATGCATTGTTTATTTTGCACTTTTGTAGCTTGCCAACAAAGTTAATTTTATGTAGATGACTATAACTTGATGGTATAAATTTCCATATGAATTTAAAACTTCTTTTTTGTTCTTGAGAAGTAGTAGATGTGGAGCTAATCATGGCTATTATATACAATGTTCTAAAATTTTACACCAACCATTGTTTCTTCCTCACCAATCAGCAAGTCGAAAAAGTGTGGAGTTTGTAACTTGTCACCACTTGGGAGCTAGTCTTGGAGCTCTCCCTCTCATCCCAATTGCCTCTTCTTAGCACAATTATTGTCTATCAACAATTATGTCATGTTGCTTGTATCCCCACTCAGTCAACCCAAGTAATGCCCATTGCTTTAAAAAATGTTTGCAAGAACCATTTTGAGCATGAGAGGCTATTTCTTGCCAACTCTTTGTGTAAAAGATGTTTAGCAAATGTATTATATATGAAGTTCAAGTTATAGATTGCACATGTGAATCAATTATCTATTATACATGAGCCCATTTTCTTGCTAACTCTTGTTGTGTATAGATGTTTAGACAAACAAACTTTTGAATGACATATAAGCAAAGGTCAAAGGTCAAGTTTGTAGTAAAAAGGGGTTAAGAGTGTAGAGGTAGTCATAATGTGAAAACTCACAACAAGGAGTTGTGTTATTGTCTTTCTCACCACCCAGCTAGGTCTCATCGTCCACATGCATCTCTTCAAAGTCACACCACCCACATGCATCCCTTCATACTAGCTCTGCATCTCTTCAAGGTGAATCATCTCTTCAAAACTCATCAACCTTTGATTCAAAATCCATCTCTAACTTGCTAAATCCGATAGTAGTTTGTGCTCAAGGCTTGTGGAGCCTAAGAGTCTATAAATAAAAAAAATTTCAAATACAATCAACTCTAAAATGGGACAATGTATAACTAGGTGAAGTAAAAAGGCATTTCTAGCATATGAATTGATTGGTGATGTTAACTTGAGCATGCCAATAATGTTACATGTTATAGTGCCATTGCCAACCTTCGGTACGAGACAAATGAAACAAAATTTACCATGTTAAAGTGGTCAAGGCATGAACAATTTGAGCAAATTTATGACCTACAAAGGCAAGTAATTACTATACAATGTAAGAGACTTTGATTAGCAACCATATTTTATTAGCATTTGAGCAATATGAGGGCATCTACTTGCCAAAATTTTGCACATATCACATCTCAACTTGTCCACACATGAATGGATATTTATATGTCATCGAAAATTTTTGGAGAGTACATTTCAAGCTTTTACCTGCAATGAGTGCAAAATTGGCAATTGAAAACCAAGGCTCGGAACCCAAGAAGCTGAAGAAGGAATCATATTGTATGTGCCCCATAAAATATAGATAGAAACAAGTAAATTAATGAGACATCCCTTGTTTAGATTTATCCAATACTTGAGATAGTAATGGTATAGAGGTAATGATCATATTTTTCAAGCTCAAGTGACATTCCTATTATCTGTAAATTGTAGCTATTGCTACTTGGGTCTCCAATGAAGAGGGTGTAACCTTCTAAATGCTTACTCACTCTCCTAGTTTCTTGCAACCATTGAAATCGACCATCTTAGTCAAGTTTAGACATAGCAAAAAGCCTTCGGTGCTAGAACTTTTCAATTTTGAAATTAAGAATTCTTCATCCTTGATAGCTTGTCCTCAAGGTCTATGAGAGATGGAAGAATAGAAATAGTATGTTACAAAAAGCATCCTCAATAATCAAGATTCAAACCTAGGCCACTTCAATGGATTCTCAAGTTTGATACCATCTTCAAAGTTCTCGAGAAAAGGTCTAGACACAAGTGTTGCTTGGGCATTGAAATTTTCAATCACAACCAATCTCTGGTATAGAAAATTTTTTGGTTTGATACCAATCAAGCATCAACTCGAGAATGGTTTGCAATTTGAGATTGTGTTGTAAAGTTACATTTACAAGCTTTACTTCTGGCGCCAGTATTGTCCCCGGCGCAAGCAGCACCCCTGCTGCTCCTGGCGCCACCGGCGTCGACGTCGCTCCGGCGCCACTATGACCAGAATCCAGCCGGCGCCAAGTTCCTGTGGTTGAAAATCTTTAATCGGTTCTAGCGAAGTCCAGAGAGCTCAAATCAATGTGCAATCACCTCACACGATCTAGGCATGACTAAAGGAAGCCTGGGGATCAGTAAATTCTAGAGAGAGAAAATGTGCTATACCAGCCTGGGTAGAGTACTTGGTATGAGGGGAGGTGGCGAATCCCACCAATAATATAGGGGAGTGCCGGTTGCGACTCAGGGCGAGCCAGTTGTAAGGCCTCTTCAAACTTTTTAATTTGGCACATAACTGAGGGTGGTATCCCGGGACGCCAGTGGTATGCCGTCGGGACCATTCGGTCCGTGGCGCCAACGGTATGCTGTCGGGACCATTTGGTCCAGGAACTGGTTGTCTCCATATCTGTCGCGGCTTGTGGTTCTGAGTGCTCCTTGCATGAACGTGAATGGGTGAAGCGCTTGGGGAACGGGCTCTAACCTGTCGGCTGAGTTGGATGGCTTGCTTGGGTGGATGTTACCTGTTTATGGCTGTCCAGTTTGGCGTGGCGCCAGGTTGGTGTTGTAAAGCTGACTCGGGTGCACCCAACGTGCCCTGTAAGACTCAAAGGGGTGACACTCTCTAAGGTTCCAGAGCAAGTTAGAACGTCAAGGACTGAGCCTTCGACCTGTGGTGAGCCAGTCAAGTAGTCACAAGTCGAGCTAGCTCTGGAGCTCAAGTCATGGCCTAGTCAGGAAAGCAAGTTGATTCGGCCGCCGGGACAGCTCCCGGGACCCATGTCCGGGAGCCAGACTGATTCTGCCAAGCTTGCCAGGCTTAATCAGCAAAATAAAAACTAAGTCCTAAAAAGCGTGCTTTACCAGAAAGCACTATGTTTCAAACCAGAGGGGGTGCGCCGAATCACAGCAGAACTATAGGGGGAGTCCGGCAGACAGAAACTTGGGCAGCTCAACCAGCGCCAGGAATCCAGTTGCCAGGTCTTAGCTCCCTCTACCAGCACGAGCCAGGCACAATGCCCAGCACGTGTTGGTGGCCCCGAGACCGGTTAGTCTATGTATGAATGTAACCTCTTCCAAATCTAATAAAGTTGATCCTTGGGGATGATTACCATTTCGGTTTCGCCTCCGGGACTGGTCCAAGTGGAAGGACCCTTACTACAACCTTTTTGCGTCGCTGGCGCCTAAGGGTCCCTGTCATCGAAATGGGGCTTGCCGCTATGCCAATTGGTCAGTTTGGCGACCACTATGCCTTGGGTTTCATGTGTGGCTTGTCTTTGCCTTTGGTTACCTTTTGGGGACGGATTCTGAGTTGGCTTTCGGGTTGGCTGGGATTCCAGTTTTCTTAAGTCTGAATGGTTAAGCTTGTTACGTTTCTGAGTTGGCTTTTACGTAAGTGCATGATGGATGAATGTTAGACTTAAGCGCGTGTTGGGGAAACCGCTCAAGTCCCAACGCCCTTTGAGACGCCGACACAACATGTGGTATCAGAGCCGACTAGCCGGTCAGCTACGCAAGTCTCACAGGGATGGCCACGTTTTGGGATTTGTCAGGACAACCGTTGCGCAAGGTGCTGCCCACAGTGTAAGCACGGGTGCGTCCACGGTTGGGGTGGTCGTCAGAACGGGGGACTTGATGAGTCAAAGTGCTGCCCTCGAGGTGTAAGCACGGTCAGTTCCAGCAGTTCGGGCCTGGCACCGTCTGCACGTAGGACAGATGAGACAATGTGCTGCCATTAGGTTGGTGAAATCACGGTCTGTGCCTTGTGGGGTGCGATGTGACATATTCGAACTGTACGGGTTAACCATTGATACAGAGATGCTGCTCGAATTCGGGTGTAAAGCACGGGTGGTTAGCTGCCGGTGCGGGATAGCTGCCGATCATTTAGCTATAAGGGCTATCGACCAAAAAGTGGTGGGGCGTGACTGAGGCAATGTGCTGCTTAATGGTGAAAGCATGGATGGTTGGATGGATGTTTCCCCGTGGGCTAATTCTGTGATAGATTTGTGTGGGCGCGGCTAGGCAAAGGTCCTACGTCCGGTCTCAGGCGGGTTTGTGGCTTGAGAGGGATCCTCTGTGTTTGCTTTGGTTGGTATGTTCCGTTTGTTGTGTGCTTGCTTGGACACAAATGACCTGGTTCCTACTTGGCTCTCAGGTGATGTGGGCGTGCTAGGTTTGAGGAGGGGATATTTTCATTGAAGCTGATTTAATAAAGAAGAAAAGAGAGCTGTGGGGCCCGGCCGACAGAAGGGAGAGTTTAAAAAATAAAAAGGATTGAGGCGATAATCTGTTGGAAGTACACCTCTTACTATAATGGAGGACCACCTTGAAGAGTTACGAGCATTGACGGACGGAGAAGAGCTGGCTCGAGAATACAACTCTCGCATGCATCGAGATGGCACCAGGTCCAAGTCGAGAAAGAAAGAGCGTATGCACTCCACAGTGGTGCCTCTCCAAGAAGAGATGGGTGGCCCTTCTGAACCTACACCAAGAGACGAACCCTTGCTAGAGGCGCAACAAGACCTCTTTGAAGTGAAGATGCGGCAATACTTATCAAGCGCAATGACGGCTATGCTTAGCGAGGTGAAGAAGGACAGAGAAATAGAAAGGAAAGAATGACAAACATCCTTGCGAACCCTGAACCTTACTCAATTTAACCTTGCTAGAGAAATGAGAGATGGGCTAACACAGCTCGAAGCCAGGTTTGAAGAGTTGGAATCAACTAGGGGGAATGCAGTGGCGCCTCCTCCACAGATACCAAGAGAACCACGAGCGCGAAACACGGAAGGCCCAAAGAAGACTGCCAAAGTAAAAGCACCACCTATTTTCAAAGGAGAGCGTGACATTCGAGTTGTGGAAGATTGGTTGTTTTACATGGACCATTACTTCCGTCTGATGAACACTCTTGAGGAAGAAAGAACGGACTTGGCATTAGCATATTTTGAGGGCTACACTACAAACTGGTACCGGATGGCAGGAATGCATTTTCAAACATGGGACACATTCAAAGCCGCGTTACGAGAGGAGTTCATACCGAAGGATTCACACATGAGATTGAGGACAGAATTATCGGGGCTCAAACAGAAAGGGTCATTGCGAGAGTACCTCAATAAATTCAGACAGAGTGTATGGGTTATTGAAGATATGTCCTAGGCGAACAAAACTCATTACCTCTTGTCTGGAATGCAATCTTGGACCCGGCGTGCAGTAGACAGCTACATGCCCCATGATTTCAATTCAACTATTCGAGCGGCTGAAATGGTTTGTGATTATGAGAGCACATTCGCACCAGCTGCTCCCGCAACCTCAACAAGAGTATTTAGTGGATCCAAACCGAGTCCGGGCTTCTTTTCAAGGGGGGACTCAGCTTCAAATGGCAACCAAGCCTCGAGTAGCGTGAACAAATTCCCAACAAAAACAGAGTTTGGCAACCAAGGCAACAATGGAGGGAACATGTTCCAGAGAAGAAACAATGTTGGACCTTCAGCTAGTCACAGCAACAGCTCACCAACAGTGGGCAGTTCCATGCGCTGCTTCAACTGTCATCAGCAAGGTCACTCTTGGAGGTCATGCCCCAAACCATTGAATAAGCAAATCATGGCTACCATTGAAGGATTTGATAGGATGGAGAGAGAGGCATTTGATCAAGAAGATGGTGAACATGATGACGAAGAGGACCCTGAAACGGATTTGAAGGAGTGGGAACCTGGAAGAATCGACTAACGTTCACAATCTTGAAGATGGATGCCTTCGACGCTATTTTGGGATTAAGCTGGTTTAACGAACATGTGGTGGCCTTCTTGGCAAAAGGGGTTAACCTTGTGTTATTATATAATGGCAGGAGACCTTGTGTCGTCAGAGCTGTGCCAGGGGACCAACTAGAAAAGAACGACACAAATGAACTTGAGCCAACCATTCCTCCCAATCTCATTCACCTCTTTAACGAAGGACAACCAACAGTGACAGACCAGCTGACACGGGAACAAATGGAACCAACATTGCCTACAGTCTCTACATCAAAGGTGAATTCAAGTGCCAATGCAGAGCTCAAGGAGCTCACCTTGTGTGACCAAGCGAAAGCTCACTTCTTTAACGAAGGACATCCAACAGTGACAAACCAGCTGACGCGAGGTCAAATGGAGCCAACATTGCCTGCAACTTCTACATCAGAGGTGAATCTAAGTGCCGATGCAGAGCTCAAGGAGCTCAACCTGGGCGACCAAACGAAATATCTAGAGTCCTAGGGGACTCATCCAGACATGCGACGAAAACGACATATCTGAGGCTTAAGGGAGCCGTAAGTACCTTTTTCTTTCATGTTAATAAAGTAAGCCGCATTTCTCATCGAGGAGTGAGCTTCAGTCTAATGTCTAAGTGCAGCAGCTTTACATAGGTTTTACGTAAGTGAACTAGATCCACACTTTTCCTGTGCTGGGTTCAAAACACAATATCATTACTTCTCTTTACAGTTGGTTTCCTTTGGCCGGTGAATCAAGCCCGTGCCCTTGTATATGTGAATAAAGTCTGGCCGATGAATTAAGCCCATGCCATGAGTCTTAGGTTTTAGTTTGGCCCTGATGAGGACATCAGCTTTCTCAAACGAGGGGAGGATGTTGTAAAGCTGACTCGGGTGCACCCAGCGTGCCCTGTAAGACTCAAAGGGGTGACACTCTCTAAGGTCCCAGAGCAAGTTAGAACGTCAAGGACTGAGCCTCCGACCTGTGGTGAGCCAGTCAAGTAGTCACAAGTCATGAGCTAGCTCTAGAGCTCGAGTCATGGCCTAGTCAGGAAAGCAAGTTGATTCGGCCGCCGGGACGGCTCCCGAGACCCATGTCCGGGAGCCAGACTGATTCTGCCAGGCTTGCCAGGCTTAATCAGCAAAATAAAAACTAAGTCCTAAAAAGTGTGCTTTACCAGAAAGCACTATGTTTCAAACCAGAGGGGGTGCGCCAAATCATAGCAGAACTATAGGGGGAGTCCGGCAGACAGAAACTTGGGCAGCTCAACCAGCACCAGAAATCCAGTCGCCAGGTCTTAGCTCCCTCTACCAGCACGAGCCAGGCACAATGCCCAACACGTGTTGGTGGCCCCGAGACCGGTCAGTCTATGTACGAATGTAACCTCTTTCAAATCTAATAAAGTTGATCCTTGGGAATGATTACCATTTCGGTTTCGCCTCCGGGACTGGTCCAAGTGGAAGGACCCTTACTACAACTTTTTTGCGTCGCTGGCGCCTAATGTGGCTTGTCTTTGCCTTTGCCTTTGGTTACCTTTTGGGGATGGATTCTGAGTTGGCTTTCGGATTGGTTGGGATTCCAGTTTTCTTAAGTCTGAATGGTTAAGCTTGTTACGTTTCTGAGTTGGCTTTTACGTAAGTGCATGATTGTTAGACTTAAGCGCGTGTTGGGGAAACCGCTCAAGTCCCAGCGCCCTTTGAGGCGCCGGCGCAACAGTTGGCTACCAGCGCTCATGATGAAGCTTTCAGTTGGTTAAGTCTGATGTAAGTCAAACCCCTTGCTTGGAATGGATGTTACTCGTTTGTAACGAATCTTTGAGTTAGTTAAGTTTGATGTATGTCGGGCGACTTGCTTGGAGGGAAGTCACCCACAAAAGGACCCCCGATCCATGCCAGGTTGGATCTCAATGCTGGTTTCCAGTTGGTTAAGTCTGATCGTTGTTGGCGAGTTGACTGCTTGTATGTCAAGTGAGTTTGGATGGCAAGAGTTGAAGGCTGGGAAGCTAAGTCGTGGTTCTCGGCTCCCTTTGAGATGCCTGCGCTACAGATTCCCATAAACATAGGTGGCCTTGCAAGGGGTGATCAACTTCAAGAACCTAATATATATATATAGACACACACACACACACACCAATTTCTCTTAGTGAAGACATGACCCTTTTTGAAATGTAGCATGCACCCAATTAAAAAAGACAATTTTGTTGTTGGCTTTCCATATCTTTGGGGAACAATGTATCTACATATTTAGGTTTCGAGGACAAACCAATGAGATTTTGCCACTGGTCTCCATATCAATAAGTATTGCATTACTAGCTATTGAGCCATGTGTCAAATGACATAACTAGGCTAGTTCATTAATACCCCCACTTGATAACATCATATCACCTATTCTTTGAAAGATTTGCTCGAAAGATTCCTTCTCATTGTTGATGATTAAATCTTGCAAAAGCTAGCACTTCCTCAAGAAATTAAGAGTTCTTCAAATTCAAATTTTTTTTTTTTGCCCCTAACACATTTAAGCTCACTTTTGGAAATGACCTCCTCTTATTGTTTTGAGATATTATGAAATTTGATATTGAATTCACCTATTTTTTGGCACCATCATTAAAGCTCATAAAGAAGTTACATAACTAAGACTAGAAAACTAATAATTTCAATCATAAAAGGCAATCTTGTTTGGCATCCTTTAAGCTTGAAAAGTATTTTTGAAGTGTCTTGCACCCAAAAACATGATACCAAAACTTTTAGTCTTTTAGTGGGCTTTGCAACACATTCAATATTGATAGTTCAATTATGGTCCTCATCATAATTTTCCGAATATTATCAGGTGTAAGCGTTACTAAAAAGACCATGTCCCAATATACTATACCGTATGCCTTCTCCACACTTCTGGAGAGATGAATTCTAAAGTTGAGAAAGCTGCCAGGGCAATATATAGAGTTTTCCACCCCACTGAATTTACCTCTGAATGTTCTCTCGGCCCGCGATTCTGTCTTGTAATAACAACATTCGGTTCGGTGGATAATTTTCTTTTAGAGTTGATCATGAGTCCAGTCGTACAGTTTCCAGTCCATACTCACCACCAACTTTCCGTGATTGAATTTACCTTCAAATTATATTTTAGTGCATAAAAATGCCTTTAAGGCTTTACCTAGTTATGGATCCCTTCCTTGTCTGAGGCATTACTTGCCTGAATCGACTGTGCTCAAGAGGTTGTCGGCACAGAAACGGAGCCGTGTGTAGTTATTTCATGTATTTGCTAAATACTTTTCAATTTTAATTATAAAGCTTTTATAGCTTATGCTGTTTAACAAACTTAGCGCACTTCCCAAAATCCCATTAAAAAATTAAAGCTTATTGTTGCTGTGCTGATTCAGCGCGCATCCCAACATCCAAGTGCACGACGAAAGATGCTACGGTGAAACTTTCATCTTTAAATAATTAACAAAATAAACCTCAAGAGGAAACCAAACGGAAATGCTTTCAGACATGCCTTTTAGTCAAAGTAATTTGTCACTTTCCTTCAGAATTGATTCATACGCTATATCGCAGCTGGCAGTCATCTTTCGATTCATGCTTATGATCATTGGTTTAATGGAAACTTCTAATTAGATCATGTATTGCATCCATAGAATAATGTAGAATCTGACATGGTACCTACACGAATATTTTCCGAGGTGAACACAATTTCATTGACCAGTTTTCTAGCAACCAGGACTTGATATAGCATAGTTTTAGGCTTTTACTGGATCGAAGCACTTCAGTAATATAACAACTGAATAACTTTGGATACGCATGTCTCATACGACAATCGGACACTTGAAGCTTATAATTTACACTTCGAATCATTTTACTCAGAACTGCACGACTGAATAGAAACGATACTACAACATGAGCACGTCGGCAAGCAACTTGTAACGACGTACATGACCTCTTGACGCGCCCTCTCGTGTAGATGGTGTTAGTGCCGACTTACTGGTTTCACCTTCGCGAATATTACATTTAAGCTTCTTGAGATGGATTCGCTCCGCATTTTTTGAAACTAGTGCTCCCTTATTGTACTTGTCAATATCCAATGGATACTTGGAAAGAAATTTTTGGTTCCTCATCCAATGCTCATCCTTAAATCCGGAATGATCCTCTCTCAATTTAAGAATACTCTTTTTTTTGCTTTGGTTGCTTTGGGTATCTGATTGTTGTAAACATTGTTTTACGTCTGACAAACACCAGTCGCACACATATTTGTTGTTTTGTGGATAAAGCTTGCTGCAATACCTGCACATAGATTCGAAATTGCGTTAACAGCAGACGCAGTAATACAGATTCTCTACATAGTGATCAGATTCCAGCGAAAACATTACCTGTGCGAAACTAAAGTTACAAAAAAAACTTGAAATGCGGTTGTTGTTAAAACTTACATGTTAATCACAATATACTTCAATAATCGATTCGAATGAAAACCTGCTTCCTTGGACGAGACGCTTTCCAAGAACACCACATGCTAATTTAAGCCTTTTAAGCGTCTCAAAAGTATCGAGACTAAGTGGGTGACTGGAGACGTACCTGTGTTGATACCGTCTCCCACAAGATTTGCATTTAAATAACTCGTGTAGGAAGCCTACATCACCGCACATGCAGCATTCTCTCTCAGAATGAGAAACCTTTCCCATACGCAGTTGTGTCATAGGATCGGCGTTTGCAGAAGTTATGATCCGCGGGTCTCTCTTTGCACTGCCACACTTAATATATCGGTTTTCTGACCGTTCTTCCGACGCCATTGTTCGGTGTATCATCAATGATAACTCGATGCTACCAGAGTTCCTTCAGCTACTTGGATACTTTCTTATCATTATTGCAAACCAATATTAATCTTGGGCTTTTACATTGAGTGCTTCGTTTCTACAGTCTACTGAAGCTAGCCTAAGGTCTTAATTAGATCAGACTTTAACGGACAAGAGCAAAAAGGATCGAAATTCACGAGCCTGTGCGAGGATGGTATGCGTAGATATCCGAACTCCATGACCAGCGTTTCGATGCCGGAAGTAAAAGGCGAGTGGCGAAGGATTCATTAAATAGGTCTTCAAAACTGCGTCGCTAAAGAAAAAGTGCCTGTCTGTGAGAGTCTGAGTCTTGATCCTTGAGAATGCGAAAAACTCAATGGTCGACGACGAAAGTCAAGATAATTCTGAATGGCAATAATGAGCTGCACGACTGATTAATGAATGATCAGAGCAGGCCAACCCATGAAAGCTCGGAAGTCGGAACAGCGCTTGTGAATCATACGGAAAAACCGAGAGAAAGATTAGATTTCGTTTGTCCTGAAGAACCACAAAAGGACTCTTCGTGACGAGCCGTAGAATTGTAAATGACCCGTTACGATCCTTGAGTTGTGTGTAAGTGTGGCGATTTCAAACATATTACAGTTAAACTTAAAAGAGGAGACTCGAGAGCAAATTAGACCAGCGATCGCTGGAAACGGAAACAGATGATGCAATCACTCAGTTCACTTACCGTGAATACCGGACAAGAATAGAATAGAATAGGTATGAGGTCTGGTCTGGTCTGAGGAACAACCAGACTCACAAGAAAGCAGCAGAATCAGATTTGACGTGTGTTTTCGTTGGTGGGCAGCTGCTGCCTGCAGCAGTTGAGATTTGAGATTTGAGATGGCACATGCGAAAGAGCGAGAGCGAAGCGCGTGTGCCAAGTGAAATAAGAAAAGAGGATTCGGATTTGGATTTGGATGGATGGATTGTGGGTCATGGTGCCAAAAGGTGGAGCAGACGTGTGGCATGGCGACAGAAAATATCTAGGCATCTCTAATGTGCTGCCAACACGTATTGTGAACAAGTACCTTCTTGATGGGTGGGTTTTCTCTTTTTTTCTACCTTTTTTATTTGTCTATTGCATGTGGCTGGCTAGGGTCCACACTGCATCATCCATACATGTGGCTGAATAGCCAGCCCTCAACACACCCCTCCTTCTTGGGTCCACCATCATCCAAGAGCTCCCATTACTCAAGAACAAGGTGAGGTGGAGAGGTTTGTTTCTTTCTTTCTTCTTTAAAACAGCAGGCCACCTACCATACCAACTATTCTAGGTCAAGAAATGTTCGTCACATATAGAGATGGCCTACAATGATAGGTCATCAATTACAAAAATTTCAGCCTAGTTTAAGAGATGTTTGCCACACATATAGGGATGGCCTACAAAGATAGGTCACCCATCCCCAAAAATTTGGAATTCTGTCCAACTAGTGACACGTCATACTTTAAGAGAGAGAGAGACCAACTAGTGACACTTCATACTTTAAGGAGAGAGAGAGAGAGAGAGAGAGAGAGACAGAGTACTATGTTCCAAACCCAACTCATGTACCACTTTAAACGACGAGCCACCAAACCCTTGTTCAACCACAAGATGTGATGAGTCGACATCGATCAAGTACCAAATGACTTCGTCAATAAGAGCTCTTGGGAGTAATCAACTTGTTACCACTGGCGTACATTTTATGCCCCACACTGTACTCTCAGATCACTATGTCCCAACTTTTGTCCCCCATATTGTGGCTTTAAGCATATTGCGTCATTATGCTAAAAGGCCCATGTGTATAGATTGCGGGGCGGGGCACTTTACAAATGTAATATTTTCTTTCAAGATTTAATTTTTGTAATATCTTTGCAGTCATGTGGACTTTCTCTAGATAAGAAACCTTGACTTAGAACCAAATATTACTAGAAGGTTGTTTTCTCACAACACCAATCCCTTTGTTATGACAATTGTGTGCTTATATCTCCCATATCATGGTTCTAAAATATCACTAAATATCAATGGGGCCGAGAATCCATGGGTTACCTTATGTGAAAAGGAATTGCCAAATGCTAGGTCATGCAAAGTCAAAATAATTGCTTTAAAAATTGACCATTTTTTTTCTACTTGTATTGGCATCTCTTAATCTGAAGGTGATTTGTAAAACTTACAAATAAATTCTATATTACAATAGCATCATTGTATGCATGATGTCTCAAGTTTCAAGGAATAAAAGAGCTCAAATTGATAAACACACCAATCAAAGTTTGTCTTTGCACACCTCATATCAATTCATCCAACAAAAACTTTGATTTACACGCTTAGGACTTGTTTGCATTTTACGACTTTATGGTCCCTTCACATTCAATGTGCACCTAATATTATAAAAGTTTACAAAATCTTGCATATATCAATACTTTTCCATGTGTGTGTTGTGATTTGAAAAATATCAATATATTCACAAATGAAAGTGCCAAGATGAATTGGTGACTTTACTTTTTTTTTTTTTTTATTATTGCAGTAACACTTATAAAAAAAATCGAAATTGTTAGCTTTTTAAAAATAAAGCATAAAAACAATCATTAGGTCCTCAAAACTCGCTTCCATATAATCCAAAGCATTCTAGATTTGATTAGTCAATGTAAATGAGCTATATTGAGTGAACTTACGTAATTGAAAGCATACTTAACTAAGCCTAAATTTTTTTGAGTAAGATTGTTTTATCCATGGCAATATTTACAATCTTCATGCAATTTCCAAATCCTCCTTTTGAGTCCTTTGAGCAGCCAATTATGCTTTCATTAAATAATTTTCACCACCAAATCACTTGGCAAGAAGAGTTAAAAAAAGAACAACTAGCATGCATCTTTTAGCAGCACCAACAAATATGGTCGATCTACATCTATTTCAAGAAACACCTTAGATCTAAACTTATAGATTTGTCGAAGGATGAAATGTTTTCTCCACACAAACCATAAATCAATCTTCCAACTAGATCCCAAAAGGTCATAGAAGCACTTTCCGAAGTTTATCAACTTGTTGATATCTTTCCCAAATTAGTTTTGATAATTAGTTCCACAGTGTTAGAAAGCATCAAAAGAAGATATTTCATTGTTTCACTTCAATATGACAACATACACATAGTTTGCTACTTGAATAGAATTGTTTCTTGACTAATAGACCCTTATTGATTATTCTCAAAGAGGCACAATTTAGCTTTCTTAATTTGCATATCCTAAAAGACACATATTTGCCTAGCCAGCCCTCCCTTGTATCCTTCATTCTACAATCAACCAAACAAAGTTCTTCTACTAGAAAAAACATCCTTGTACTTAAGATTTTGTAATGGTTCACCTAGAGGACATCTCTATTTATCACCCAAATTGTTGTCTATTATCCTTTGTCCCAACCATTCTTCTACACATATTCCACTAGTTCAAATCATGCATTTGATGCTCTAAGCTTTCTAAGGGGATTAAAGCCCTTGAAATTCAATCAACTAAATGCTTCCATTTCACTTTCCCTTTTCTGGATGTATTTCTTGCAGCCATTGAGTCTAACATGATCCAACTCTTGTTGTTAAGATCTCAAAGCTTGGAAGACCAAATTTGTTTTGTGGGGCGACTTAAATCCGTTCTTCCTTTGGAGTAATCCTTTTTGAAATTTTCCAATGCATAAGAATACAATATCATAGATGAATTTAATTGAAAATGTAAGTACGCAATTCTCTAAGATAAATTGTTCCCATTTTTCTCATATCACACTTTGAGCCTTAGCCATTTGCATGGTATTCTAATTTTCCATAGAAATGGTCTTATCATTTTAGCTAGTATTTCTGAATGACTTTAGTCCCAAACCATATCAATTGAGACAAGTAATATATGCAATGAAATGCTTCAACAAAATGATAATGTCAAGAAATGATTGAAAGTAACCATCTTATCTACCCAAATCTTCTAGTATCCAAATAAATTTGTCTTTTGTCAGAAGTTACCACTTCAATAAATATATCCATATGTCTAGTGATCTTCCCATGGGCACCCAAATAAGATTATATTTTTTGAACGAATCCAAGAATTTTTTTATAGCTCACATGTAGGGCATCTATCAAGAGTAGTTAGTAGCTTCAATCATATATATTCAATTTTTTCAAAAGTTGAGAATGTGTCTCTGAGCTTCCAACCAAAGGAAAATGTAGGGTGATCAAATATTACCAATCTTAGCTAAGAAACAAGTCCACACTCAAAAAATCTTATTCAGGATATGGTTTTTATTCTACCACTTGTAAAAGTTTCATATATTAAGAGAAACTTCAAGTGCCAAGATCCAACAAAATTTAAACCATGAAAATTGTTTACAATTTTAGCCTATGCCAAGAGAAAATGTGCTTGATCGTTGAGCCTATCCATGTGGCAATATTTGAATAGAATTGCTAGATGGATCCATGTTCTTTTGCGAAGACATGTGTATAAAGGCCATCACAAATCTATAAGACGTGTGTATGAAGGCTAGCAAAATTTTTTTTATGAAACTAATTTTTGAAGCTTGCAACATGCACGAAAAGGCCAACGCAAATATGTGATTTGATTTTGGAAGCTTATTGAAAGTTGGTTGTAGAATGCATGAAGGCCATCGTAGATCCCGAAAAAACCAATTTCTAAATCAATCTGATAATCTCTAAAATGGAACTAACTTTTGAAACTTGTAGCTTGCATGAAAGCCAACACCCATCTACCTATTAGAATTTCTAGCTATTCTATTTTTAATGCGGACTAGTCAAGTATGCAGATATATTATATTTCTAACAGTTTGCAAAATTACAAGGCAATTGACACAGTCAAAGTATTAGAGGATCAACCATTACACACAACAAGGCATCGCGCAGGAGAATCACTTAACACAACAAGGATCAACCCCTCGCACTCTCTTCAACTTTCACAGGGAAATCTGAAATAGATCGCTGCACCAGTTTCCACAGTTTTGCGTCAACAGCTCTCCTCGCACCTCAGAAAACTTCTAGAGCTTCTTTCCAAGCTTAGAAAAGCTATGCCTCATCTTCCAACTAACCTTCTGAACAAACAAATAGGTATGGAGGCTGCACTTCACTATGTTCAAAGCATTCAGAGATTACTCTGACAATGGGTCACCGCATGCTTTATCCATTCCAGATTGTTATGGCTAATTTCCACAATTTCTTTAGCACTAAACTTTTAGAAACATGGAAGTTCCATAATTTATCCACATACAGGGGATAGACAGTTCATTGACAGCAGATGGCTGAGGTCTCTAGTTTTCCTGTTTGCTTACTAATAGACAGTTTTATCATTTGCAACTCCATTCTATGTTCAAAACCACAATTTTTACAATGGGAGTAGAAAACCACACCTTTCTACCACATGCAGTTGGTTATACTCAAAAGTCTAGCCTTAAGTTATTTATTCTTTTTGGATAAATCAATTCAAAATCAATCTATCAATAAACTCAGCTAGATCCATTTGAATCCAACTCTTTGAACATTATGGACTTTTGCATGAAATCAAAAACTCCATTAGTATGTAAAAAAAACAACAACAAGCCACAAGATTTACACATGCAAATCTTTCAACATGAATTGGAAATCTTCTCAAAAATCAAAAAATTCAGAATGAACACAAGACTGATTCTCCGCTTCTCCTTCAAATTTAAAACATGACATTAGGCACGTTACCAACAATTTTGAAGAGCTCCAAGAATTAACAAATTCAATTCCAAACCTCCTTTGTGAATTCAGCACTCCAAACTGGGATGTAACTCCAAGTGCTTTGATCTTCCAATCCGATGTAGAGCTTGCCTCCACTCCTATCCAAGACCACATCTTAGTCGGGCTTTGATACCAATGTAATGACCCTAAGGGTGTGTTAGAAATGGTGAATTCCTGCAACTTTGTCGCGGCACGAACAAGAAACGAAGGTCGAACGAGAACAATTCGCAACAGTCAACGTCCCTTGACTCGAAGCACGAACGATTCGCAAATCGTAAACACACCTCCGAGATCGCAACCCGCAAAGGGACGCAAAATGAAAAACTACGGAGGAAATGAAAAGAATGAAAGCAAACGGGAGATTACAAAACAAACGAAGAGGAATCTTTTGCGCTGCCAGCTGCCAGCTCAACGAGCTTGGAGTCGTAGACTTCACGGCCAGCTGAAACGAGTGGCAACGACGGAGACTAACTAACCAGTTGATTAGCGTTAACTGGTCTTGTGATTCTACGTTTAGCTATCTTGTAAACTCCACACTGTGGAGGTATAAACTATCCTTTCTGGATCATAACTAGTAATTTGAATAGATAAATCTGTAAGAGATAGAGAGATAGACGTAGCGAGTAGAGCAGGAAGAAAAATACTAGAAACAATAGAGTTGTGCATGAAAGTCTGCCAACGAGCAGAACACATCGAAGGAGCAGAGTGTCACTCTGCCAATGAGCGAGAAATTGATGATCTCGCTCCAAAAAATTGATAATACAGTAGCTCTATTTTCGTGCATCTCCTTGTCTTGTGCTGTATGTCTTGATTGCTAGAATAAAAAATGTTCTGTGATGTATAGTCGAGTGTTTAGGATCTTGTGAAAGCTTCCGCGCAAAAGAAAATTCGAAGAAACAAAATCGTTCGTGAATAAGAAGACGAAAACGAAATCAAAGATAGCTTCGCTTCCACGACATGGTATCAGAGCAACCAGGTTGTCACTACTGATATCCCAATAGTGATTCTTCTAGACAACACAATATGGCTACAACAATCCAGACAAGAGTAGCAATCAGTCTTGATGGTGCAAATTACAGAATCTGGAAATTCAAAATCAAAACACTTTTGAAGGGCGAAGGCATATGGTCGGTGACCGAACTCTCAGAGGTGCAGCCTCCAAAGGGAGACCTGAGGAGAGTTGAATGGATCAGAAAAGATGAGCCCGCAATGGCGATCATCGTTTCGTCCATAAATGAAGATCTACTCATGCAAATTGAAGACTACGAAAGCAGCCATGCAATGCAGCGTGGGAAAGATTAAAACAGAAGTATGAAGTGAGGACTGCAGCTTTACTCATGCACCTTCACAATCAGCTGCAATCCATATGATGGGATGACAACCAGTTGGATCAACATGTTGAGAAGATCAGAATGATCTTCGCTTAGCTCGCTGCATCAGGACAGGAGCACCAGGTCCCAGCACCACAGTAGTTGATGTACTTCATGAAATCTCTATCGACGTCCTGTCAGCCGCTGAGAATGCTCATACTGAGTCTACCAGATATGACGTTCAACAAAGCAGTCAGTCTTGTCGTTGATAGGAGACTGATGAGAGACTAAGGAGAGAGAAACAGTGATCAAGAGAAAGCTCTCTTCACGAAAGGAAAGAAGAAAAACAAAAGCAAGCCAAGATTCGAGAAGATGAAGTATCGAATCAACAATCTTCTTCCTGCGATCACTGCACAAACCAGGCCATATGGCCAACAAATGCTAGTTCAATCCAACAATACCCTGCATGCACTACAAGAAGAAAGTACACTCTGCATATGATTGCAGATTTAATCCAAAAAGAAAAAACAAAGCTGAAAAGGCAAATGTTGCAGAGTCATCTAAGGATGCATAAAGAGGTGATGAAGCTTTCATGATACTCGATGAAGCTTCAACGAGCTACCATTAGAGGAGTTCTAAATCCAAAAAAGATTCTTTTTATATTTTTTTTCTCAAATTTTTCTTACACATGGACCAATCAAAATACTCAAATTTGAAATCTACGTAACAAAACTTTTTGAGTCCACATTTTGATTCCATACTAAAAATGGCATAACTTTCTAGTGGTAAGTCCGAATTTAGCGAAGTCTGGTGCATTGGAAAGCGCTCAACAAGGGCTTTCCAATGATATGTTAGATGATATACTTTTGACTTACAATTAAAAAGTTATGGCAAGTCAAAAGTATTTGTTTATAATATTTTAATAATAAAAAAGGCATCTTGCACGAATTCTTAAAGGGTCTTTTTGGAACTCAAAACTCCTCTAATGTCTAAACACGACTACGATGTAGTCATCGATTCAAGAGCAACATCACACATAACTTGCAACAAGAAGATCTTGATCAATTTTCGCGAACTCGAAAATAACAGAGCAGTGATTCTAGGCGATGGAAGCAGACACGATGTCAAAGGCATCGGCACTCTACAGCTATGAACACTGTCATGCCAAGCAGAGCTACCATGAGCACTCTATTTGCCCTCACTCAAAAAAGATCTGCTATCTATCTCCAAGATGGCAGATCTTGGCATTTGAGTTTTGTTCGACGACAATACATGCCGCATGATCGAAAAGACGCCAAACAAGTTGCTGACAGTTGGATGCAGAGAAGGAAACCTCTACCAGGCCAAAATAATCAACAACTCTGAAAGCATATTAAATGCTTCAGAAAATGAAGAGCAGCTCTGGCATAGGAGAATGTATCATCTGAACATGCGAAGCCTGTACGACATGAGCAGAAAAGACATTGTCATAGGTCTCAAAATTTCAAGGCCCAAAACTGAGTTCTGCGAAGCTTGTCAGAAAGGCAAGCAACATCGAAATCCATTCACGCATGAGGGAAGAAGAGCCAAGGAAGTTCTTGAGCTTGTCCACTTTGATGTCTGTGGACCGATTGTTGTGTCATCGATATAGCATAGAGGTTGGTTGCTGGGAGCGGCAACCTCGTCTTCACCTGCATAGCAAGAAGAGAGAGGGAGAGGAGAGTGAGGAGAAAGAGAGTGGACAGAGGGAGAGAGAGAACGCGTAGGTTGAGAAAGGCTTCGGGGGCTCGAGCGCCTACCCAAATCTATTCTATCCCAACGTAGGGAGAGAGGGAGAAGAGAGAGGGAGAAGAGAGAGAGAGAGAGGAGAAAGAGAGAGAGATGGAGATGGAGAAACCAAGAGAGTTTTATTAAGAAGAGAATGGAGAATGATACACTACAAAGGAAATGACTTCCTCTTATAGATTTTAGAGGTGAGCCTTCTTTACTCTCATTGGCCACTTCATTGGGGCAAGGATTCTAATCCAAGTCTTTCAAAGAAACACAACTTAAATCTAATGGTGCTAAGAAAGCACAAGGGAACTCACATGATTCATGTGAGTTTTAAGTTGGGCCCTTTTAGCTTTGTTATTTGCAACTTGTCTTAGGGCCTCTAATGTCATTTTAGAGTTTTAAGCACCTAGTCTCTTATTCCTAGGAATTACAACTTGCTACTTGTGCTCATTGGTGGCTGGGCTTATACACACAGAATGCCAGTGCCTTGCAATTATTATTCTACTGTACTATGGCGGGGCCCACTAGGCAAGGCTTGGCCAACAGTATTTTAAGTGGTGGGACCCACTTATTTATTTGTATACATGAAATAATCACAACAGGGTCCACGACCCAAAGTAGTGCCGGTCCCTCGGCACTAGGCTGCAACTGTCGTGAAGGGGCGCTGTTGTCGGTTCGTTTATTGTTGGGACATGGGTGCTTCAGGAAAAGCATGGATAGAATTCGCTTACATAAAACTTGAGGCTTTATTGATTGTTGATCAAGAACCTAGACTTGCCAGATTTTCAATAATACACATAAGGGTCTGGTGGCCATATCAGATAACCTTGTTCATTGACAATTGGGTAGTCGAGGCATTCCATCGGAGGATCCCAAGGTAAATCTTGCTGATATAATGGATCTTCATAGATCGGCGCAACTGGTCCCAATGTCATAGACTCCCCCAAATCATAATGTGGATATGACGTGTTTGTTTGATGCTCTTGTCTGTCCAGGTATTCGAAGTATGCATCAGCCTGACGACTTTCCTCAGCAGTCAATATCATAGATTTAGGACAAGGCTTTATCATTGTAGTTTCTGGTTCTTGCTGTACAATTGGCCATTTTGGGCTTGGATTCCCTGGATTTGGCCTTTGAAGAATGGATATACCCCGAATTGGCGTTGATTTGGGGGTCTGTTGAATTGTGGAACAATTAGACTTTGGTTGAATCTTGCTCGTTGAGGGGCAATCATCAACTTTAGTCTTCTCTTGGTCATTGCACTTTCCCGTTGAAGGCTGCGTGATGGCACTTTTTCTTGGGTCTTGTGCTGATTTGTTTTCAAGTTGCACTGTTGATGCTAGTCCCCTTTGTAATTCATCACTAAGAATCTTCGCATTGAGTGAGAAAAAAGCCCTGACAGAATCTATTGGAGTTCCTCGGTTGCCCATGTCTTGATTTCCTCGACAGTCACTGGCTTGATGAATTCTACCATCTTTGTCTTCTGTGATGGTTCTACTTGTTTGCCCGAGGGTATCTTTGTGTACCTTGGGACTTTTGTCAGATTTTCTTCTTCGTCACTCGCTTCATAACCAGGTGGCACTAAATTTTTCTTTTGTAGTACGTTCGAGGTGGAAGGGTTACCACAGGTGCATGTCGGTCTACATAGGCCAAATGTCTCCTGGCTATTTGTGAATTTCTCATCGGGCAATCTCGGCATGGATGATTAACTCCGCATTATGAACACGAGGGATCAAATGTTGACGGATCCCCTCGGTGTGGACATTCAGCACGTCGATGTTTTCCTCCGCATCCATAGAACCTAACTGAGTGTAGTATGCCATCACCTCTAAGTTGATAGGCATACACCGTTAACAGATTTCCCTTAGGATCTTCCACAAAATAGACTGATAGGCTATTATGGTCCTCCATTGAATTCGGTGACATGCAAGAGGATATAACCAAAACTTTTACCTTGCCACTGTTTGTTGAAGAAACTCGTGATTTAGATGGATCAATCTGACATCCACCCTTCTGGTGAGCTCCTTGTTGGCTTGATACTGCTTCTGACCGTTGAACCGCTGGATCTTGCTGTTGACAAGTTTGTTGCTCTGTATTTTGTCCTTTTAACAAGCGCAGATTCTTGATTGGACACCTGGTACTTGGATGATCTCCAAAGCAGAAGGTACATTCGTCCTTTTCAAGAAACTTAATATAGCGAGCATAAGCTTGCTGGCAGCTTAAAGTGCAAGTTTCTGGGTCTTCCGCTGCACTTGTTCTGCTTGACGTTGCTGCACTTTGTTGCCTTGCATGGGGTTCCATTCTTGTTGGATCATTGCTCGTTGTCGACCTTTGTTCCTCTGACTGTCCATCTAGATAGGGAAAATCCTTCTTCCCGAGTGAGATTTCCATCTTGGCAGCATCCTTACAGAGTTGTACAGGTAATGCATAGGATGCTAATTCAGCCATACCAGATCTGATCCTTTTGAGCAGTCTAGCATAGTATTTTGCTATGACGATATGTTCAGGAATCAGTGGATTACAATCCTTCACTAGATGATAGATCCGTGTAGTCTCGGATTGTTTCAGCAGGGAGCTTTTTAAATTTCGATAATCCTACAAGGGCGGTCTCCATAGTTCAGCACTAGAATGTCACAAAGTAGCTGGTTGGTGAATTGCTTCAAGATTTGCTCAATGACTCTGGTGTTCCAACTTTTTTTTTTTTTTTGAACTGGAAGAAGAAAAAGAAGAGGAGAAAGGAATCAAGAAAAGAGGGATCCATATGGATGTGAACAGAAACATAAATGGATTTAACAGATAACCGCAATGAAAGTTACACTGTCAAGAGAATATGGAGATGGACAGAAGAGTGTGGATAGAAGAGTGATGAATGGTTGGTATGGATGGTGGTGGAAACTGATTTTTCTTGGTACTGATCAATTGGATTTGAGGTTCATTCACTTGGTTCAGTCTAGGGATGTTGGATCTTGATGGATATTGTGACTGCAACCTAGATTTGACAAGATCTGATCAGTTTCAGTTGGCTAATAGTGTGATTTTAGCCCCTTTTCTTGGTTCTTTGTGGGTTTTTTTTTTTTTTTTTTTGTTGAGATTTCTTCATCTATGAGTGAATCTAACTTTCAACCTTCCTACAGTAGCTGTATATGGACCATTTCTAGACTATGTGAGTTCTGCAAGAGTTCTTGATGGGCAGATTTGTCAAGATCTTGAAAAAACTCAGTTTTTTGGCACTTTTTCTTAGATATTTCTAGATCTAACCATTGGATCTTCACAAAAATTTCATAGTAGCTAGATCTTGGTTAGATCTATTTAAAAAACTCTTTGTGAAGGTTACTTCTCAGCAGATCTCAAAAAATCATAGAAAAAGTGCATTTTTTTGGGGTCATTTTGCAAAATTTTAGGATTTTCTGAAAACAAACCCTTGAAGACTAGTATGCACTTGTATCGTAGTCAGATTCAGCTGCTCACCAAGCTGCAAGAGTTACTTTCTAAAGAAACTCAAAAAATCTTGAAAAAAGTGCATTTTTTTGTGGTTTTTTTCCAAAATTTTAAGATTTTCATTTTAAGATTTTCAGGAAAAAACCCTTGCAGACTGGTATGCACTTGTATCTCAGTTAGATTAACTTGCTCACCAAGCTGAGAGAGTTACTTCCCAAGGAAAATCAAAAATATTGAAAAAAGTGCATTTTTTTGTGGTTCTTTTGCAAAATTTTAAGATTTTCTGGGAACAAACCCTCACAGACTGGTATGCACTTGTATCTCAGTCAGATTTACCTGCTCAACAACCTGTGAGAGTTAATTTCTAAGGAAACTAAAAAAAACTTGAAAAAAGTGCATTTTTTTGGGGTTTTTTTTTGCAAAATTTTAAGATTTTCTAAGAACAAACCCTCGCAGACTAGTATTCACTTGTATCTCAATCAGATTTAGCTTCTCACCAAGCTGCGAGAGTTACTTCCCAAGGAAACTCAAAACATCTTTAAAATAGTGCATTTTTTTGTGGTTTTTTTTGCAAAATTCTAAGATTTTCTGGGAACAAACCCTCGCAGATTGGTATGCACTTGTATCTGAGTTAGATTCGGTTGCTAACCAAGATGCAAGAGTTACTTCCCATGGAAACTCAAAAAACCTTGAAAAAAAGTGCATTTTTGGGGGTTTTTTGGCCAAAATTTGAGATTTTCTGGGAACTAATCTTTGCAAGCTGGTATGTGCTTGTATCTGAGTCAAATCCACTTGCTTACCAAGCTACGAGAGCTACTTTACAGGGAAACTCAAAAATTTGCTATATGAGAAGGTTCTAGGCCACTTTTTGCTCTTGGGAACCTTCACAGGGGCACTTTTTTTGGGATTTAACTTTTTTTGGGATCATACGATTGCAGATTTAATCCAAAAAGAAAAAACAAAGCTGAAAAGGCAAATGTTGCAGAGTCATCTAAGGATGCATAAAGAAGTGATGAAGCTTTCATGATACTCGATGAAGCTTCAACGAGCTACTCTAAACACAACTACGATGTAGTCATCGATTCAAGAGCAACATCACACATAACCTGCAACAAGAAGATCTTGATCAATTTTAGCGAACTCGAAAATGACAGACTAGTGATTCTAGTCGATGGAAGCAGACACGATGTCAAAGACATCGACACTCTACAACTGCGAACACTGTCATGCCAAGTAGAGCTACCAAGGGCACTCTATGTGCCCTCACTTAGAAAAGATCTGCTATTTGTCTCCAAGATGGCAGATCTCGGCATTTGAGTTTTGTTCAACGACAACACATGTCGCATGATTGAAAAGACACCAAACAAGTTGCTGACGATTGGATGCAGAGAAGGAAACCTCTACCAGACCAAAATAATCAGCAACTCTGAAAGCATATTAAATGCTTCAGAAAATGAAGATCAGCTCTGGCATAGGAGAATGTATCATCTGAACATGCGAAGCCTGTACGACATGAGCAGAAAAGACATTGTCACAGGTCTCAAAATTTCAAGGTCCTAAATTGAGTTCTGCGAAGCTTGTTAGAAAGGCAAGCAACATCGAAATCCATTCACACATGAGGGAAGAAGAGCCAAGGAAGTTCTTGAGCTCGTCCACTTTGATGTCTGTGGACCGATTGTTGTGTCGTCGACGTAGAATAGAGGTTCGTCGATGGGAGCGGCAACCTCACCTTCACCTGCATAGCAAGAAGAGAGAGGGAGAGGAGAGAGAGGAGAAAGAGAGTGGAGAGAGGGAGAGAGAGAACGCCTAGGTTGAGAAAGGCTTCGGGGGCTCGAGCGCCTACCCAAAGCTACTCTATCCCAACGTAGGGAGAGAGGGAGAAGAGAGAGGGAGAAGAGAGAGAGAGAGAGGAGAAAGAGAGAGGGATGGAGATGGAGAAACCAAGAGAGTTTTAATAAGAAGAGAATGGAAGATGATACAATACAAAGGAAATGACTCCCTCTTATAGATTTTAGAGGTGAGCCTCCTTTACTCTCATTGGCCACTTCATTGGGGCAAGGATTCTAATCCAAGCCTTTCAAAGAAACACAACTTAAATCTAATGGTGCTAAGAAAGCACAAGGGCACTCACATGATTCATGTGAGTTTCAAGTTGGGCCCTTTTAGCTTTTGTATTTGTAACTTGACTTAGGGCCTCTAATGTCATTTTAGAGTTTTAAGCCCCTAGTCTCTTATTCCTAGGAATTACAACTTGCTACTTGTGCTCATTGGTGGCTGGCCTTATACACACAGGATGCCAGTGCCTTGCACTTATTATTCTACTATACTATGGCGGGGCCCACTTGGCAAGGCTTGGCCAACAGTATTTTAAATGGTGGGACCCACTTATTTATTTGTATATATGAAATACCCACAACACCGATGAAGATGGATTCGCTCGCATATTCGAGATACTTTCTGACGTTCATAGATGATTACACCCGAATGACCACAATCTACTACCTGAAGAAGAAATCCGAAGTGTTTGACTCCTTCAAAAAGTTCGTAACATTCGCAGAGCGACAAACCTCGAAAAAAATACAGATCCTTAGATATGACAACGAAGGTGAATACAAAAGCACAGAATTCTCGAGATTCTACGAAGAATAGGAGGGTAGAACACTAGTTCACTCCTGCATACACACCAAAATACAACGGTGTGATAGAAAGAAGAAACATAATGCTAGTCGAAGGAGCCAGATGCATGATGGCACAGGCTCAATTGCCAGGTCAATTATGGGTTGAGGCAATAGTTGCAACTGTACACCTGCAGAACAGATCTACAACGACAACACTGGATAACAAGACACCATACGAAATGTGGACAGGCAAAAAACCTGATCTGACATACGTACGAGTGTTTGGATGTGTAGTATACAAGCACATTTCAAAAGGAAAAAGAAACAAGCTCGATGACAAATATGAACAAACAATCATGGTCGGCTACTCGAACGGAACATAAGTGTACAGGCTCTACGATCCAACCACGAAAAAGGTTGTTTCGAGTAAAGATGTGAAGTTTGATGAGTCCACATTCCCTCGACTGAAAGACGAAAGAGGCCATGAGATTTTCACATTGCTGCCCATTCAAGAGGGAGATCGAAGACATACATCAAATCAGAATGCAAAGCCACAGACTCCAGAGCAGCAGGAAGCAGAGGATCGACCCCACGAACAAAAAATGTTTGAGCAGCGACAAAACGAATCTCGAAGGTCAATGAGACAAAGAAAACCTCCAGACCGCTACTCTGACAATTTTCAATGGAGTGAAGACACGCAGATCGAGTATTGCAGCTTCACAGAAGAGCTAGCAACAAACCAAGAAGCTATCCACAATCCAGAAGGAGAATTTTGGAAGCAAGCAATGTTAGAGGAGATCGAGTCGATGAGGTGAAACGAGGCATGGACATTAGAGCCACTGCCAGAAAACAGAAAAATAGTCGACTACAAGTGGGTGTACAAGAAAAAGATGAAATCAGATGGCACCATTGGCCGCTACAAAGCAAGGCTTGTCGTGAAGGGCTACATGCAGAGATATGGTATTGATTATTTCGACACATATTCGCCCATGGTTGAGATGACAAGCATAAGGCTACTCCTTGCATACGCCACACAGAACAATCTGAAAATTCACCAGATTGACGTGAAAACAGCCTTTTTCCATGGAGATCTAGAGGAGAAAATCTTCATGAAGCAACCTGAAGGCTATGAAGACCCTGACAATCGACAATATGTCTGTCGGTTGCAGAGATGCATCTATGGTCTAAAACTGGCATTACAAGCCTGGTATAAAAAGCTTGATGGTATTCTGAAGTCTCTAGACTTCAATCCTACTCAACCAGACTACAATGTCTACATCAAAAGAGTAGGAAAGGATTTTGTGATACTGACCATTTTCGTGGATGATTTGCTGATGATAGAAAATTCTTTGATGCTGGTCAAAGACACGAAGAGTCAGATTTCTGAAGGCTACCAAATCCGGATTTTGGAGAAGCAATGAAATGCCTAGGGCTGGAGATCAGAAGAGATCAAACAAAGGGCGAAATGCACTTGAGTCACTCAGAATATGCCAAAAAAGTGCTAAAGCAGTACCACATGATGGACTACAAAGAGAAGGCCACACCAATGATGGCTGGAGCCAATCTCACAAAATAGGATTGCCCAAAAAATGGAAGAGGAAGAAGATGGCAGGTATACCCTACCAAAACTTAATCGGTAGTATGATGTAGTTGACAATTTGTATCAGACCCAATCTGGCTTTCTCTGTTTACGCATTGAGCCAATTCTCTTCAAATCCTGGCATGGCACATTGGCAAATGGCCAAACGAATCTACAGTATCTGAAGGGTACCCATAATATGGGATTAACCTACAGAACTAAAAACAAAGAAAAGGAATTCGAGCTACACCACTACAATGATGCAAGCTGGCGAGCTGCAAAGATGACAGCAAGTCCATAACTGGAGGATGTACAATAGCGTACGGAGATGCAATCAGTTGGATATGCAAAAAACAAATCTTGGTGGCCCAATCCTCTTGCGAAGATGAATATGTCGCAGCTTCGAAGGTGGCGAATGAGGTAGTGTGGCTGCAGATGATGTTGGAGACAATGGGGATACCACAAGAAGGGCCAAGCACGATGATGATGGACTCTCAGAGTGCCATCTATCTGTCCCAGGATCCTGTCTTCCATTCAAAGACAAAGCACATACCTCTGAAGTACCATCAAATTTGAGATTTAATCTTGAAGGGAAAGCTCCAGGTCCAGTACATAAAATCAGAAAATATGATTGCAGATCTGCTCACGAAACCGCTCGACAAGCCACTCTTCGCGAAACAAAGAAAGACAATTGGATTAAACGAACAAAGCTACAAGGTTCACGAGGGAGTGTCAAAAATGGTGAACTCCTACAACTTTGTCGCAGCACGAACAAGAAACGAAGCTCAAACGAGAACAATTCACGATAGTCAACATCCTTGACTCGAAAGATGAACCATTCGCAAATCATTCGTGAATCATAAACACACCTCCAGGACCGCGACCGCAAAGGGACGCAAAATGAAAAACTCCAAAGGAAACGAAAAGAACGAAATCAAACGGGACATTACGAAACAAACGAAGAGGAATCTTTTGCGCTGCCAACTTGCAACTCAACGGGCTTGGAGTCGTAGACTTCACGCCCAGCTGAAATGAGTGGCAACGACGGAGACTAACTAACTAGTTGATTAGCATTAACTGGTCTTGTGATTCTACGTTTAGCTATCTTGTAAACTCCACATTGTGGAGGTATAAACTATCCTTTCTAGATCATAATTAGTAATTTGAATAGATAGATCTGTAAGATATAGAGAGACAGATGTAGCGAGTAGAGCAGAGAGAAAAATACTAGAAACAATAGAGTGTGCACGAAAGTCTGCCAACGAGCAGAACACAGCGAAGGAGTAGAGTGTCACTCCACCAACGAGCGAGACATTGACCATCTCGCTCTAAAAATTAAACTGATAACACAGTCGCTCTATTTTCGTGCATCTCCTTGTCTTATGCTGTCTGTCTTGATTGCTAGAATAAAATATGTTCTGTGATGTGTAGTCAAGTGTCTAGGATCCTGTGAAAGCTTCCGCGCAAAAGAAAATCCGAAGAAACAAAATCATTCACGAATAAGAAGACGAAAACTAAATCAGAGACAACTTCACTTCCGCGACATGGATAACATCTAAGATGAGGATATGAGAACACAACAGGAGAGACTATGGAGCCAAACCACCCAACTAATGCTAGATCAAAACTGGATCTAGCCCCCAAGCCATGCCATGTGAAAGCTAGAGGAGAAGAGAGAAAGTGGTAACCTAAACCCAATATGTCACCGGGAGCTGCCCTAATTGGATAAGCTTAAATTGCTTTAGTATAAATAGCTGATCAATATAGAAGAATAAGAGGAGAGAAAACACAGAGGAGAAGGACTCATAGAGTTCTATTAGTGTTTTGTTTGAGTATTGCTACTTAGCGCTTACTGCTTATTACTGGAAGTGCATCAGACAGAGTTATCAGTTACTCAGAGATAGTTTAGAGTACATGGTTGCATCTGCTATTGTTTTGTGCTCATCATCATCTGACTTTGTACATGCTACTTACTGAATCAATCCATCTTTTTATTGCGTTCAATATTCTGTCAAAATGTATGAATGCTTCTCTGAAGGTATTAATAGTTGATAGATCTCTTATCGTTTTTGTCTGATCTATTGAATACTTCAATATTCCAAACATCACTTCACTCGGTAACTGTTTGGCTAGAAAATCACTTTAGTACTAATGATTTCAAAGTTATTTGCTAAAAGATCAAATGTGATGATTGTTATGATAGCTTTGTTTAGTCATAGTCATGCATAAGGAAGAAAGATCATTCATTACGCTCAATTGTTTGTCCATAGACTTCGACTTATCTACTCTTCCTCTTTCCTTCATTCTTCCAACATGGTATTAAAGCCTTATGTATTCTTCAACAACTGGTATCAAGTTTCAGTATTAGATAATTTATTTTCAATTGTAACGTCACACGGTATCATTCTTAAGTCATCAATTTATCAACAGACTAACTTTCAAATGGATTCTCAAAACAAAGTCGATCTCATCGTAGACAAGCTTAATGGATCCAATTATTATTTGTAGAAATTTAAGATGAAGACCTTGCTAGTTGTGGGATGTTGCTTAGGTAGCAAACTGAAGCTTGAAGATGACACAAGTGACTCAAAATGGAAATCAAAGGATGGTAAAGCTTTTGCTCTTATCATACTCAATATATCGGATACTCAGATTGGCCACGTATCTGAAGCTCAAAATTTGAAAGAAGTTTGAGACATCCTGAGCTCATTATATGATGTGAGTGACGTAGCTTCCAAGTTACATCTCAGAAAAGAATTCTTCACACTCAAGATGTCGAATGATGATTCACTTCATAATCACGTTAACCAGTTTAAGAATCTCTTACAACAGATGACAGTTGTCGGATCATCCATCGACGATCAAGACATAATTATGACATTGCTATCAAGCTTTCCTTCTACATGATGGAAGTATTGATCAAAGAAAATCTTGACTTGTCGTAAGAGGATTTTCCAAGATACATAATGTCAACTACATTGAGACTTTCAGGCCAATAGTTAAGCATTCTTCAATCAGACTTCTATTGTCATTTGCTATTGGAGCCAATCTAGAGATACATCAAATGGATGTACAAATAACATATCTGAATGGAATCATCAAAGAAGATATCTACATGATACAACCTGAAGGTTAAGTAATGAAGGCAAAAAGAATCATGTATGTAAACTCCACATAGCACTTTATGGCTTGAAGCAATATGCCAGAGCATGGTTTCAGAGGATCAACACTTTTTCTATCGATCACGACTATAAACCAAACACTTCAAATTCTAATGTCTACTTCAAGACAGTGCAACATTCTTTATTATTATCACTTTGTATGTGGACGACACACTGTTTTTTAGCAATAATATCGATCTAATAAAAGATGCTAAATCAATCTCATCAGAATTTGACCTGGGCGAAGCTCATTTTTCTAAGTATTCAAATCCAAAGAGACAAAGCAGATGTTGATCTACATTACTCATCAAAGATACATTCACAATATTGTTGACAGATCCCCTGCTCCAGAGGATCTGTTGGTTACCCTTCTTTTGCTTACTTCTTCTGCCTATCAACAGAGATGGTGGGCTTAGCTTACAGTTATTCGTTCTTGTTTAAAGACCCAGATCAGGCAGAAGGAAACAGATTGACGTTGTAGTATAGTTTTGTCCTGCTTGTCAGAGGACTACTTAGGGTTGTTCTCTCTTGGAAACACTTACATTCTAACAGAGATGCAAGCCAAGAACGTTCATTCACAGATCATCATACAGCCCAAATGAACATTCAATAGATTCTACAGCTACCTACTCTTAAAAACAAACTGAATCAAATCCTACAATATACTGCACTGAGCTACATTTGCATTAGTTGACAAAACAAGAAACAAGAACTAATCTACAGCATGTTAGAAGTCCAAGAATCAAGAAACCAACCAATCTTTTGATTCTTGGACATTCCAAGAACATAAAAAATTGGATTCTAAAGAGATATGCAAGAAGTACACCACAAATCCAGCCTATTTAGTTTACTTGAATGCTGGCTCCTACATTAATCCACAAGAAAACATGAAATCTAATCCACAACTAGGAAATCAAGAAAACTAATCCACTCTAGATCCACAACCACACACAATATGAATGGAAGGGCATGATCAGAGGGGCATCACTCAAAAAAACCATTATGATCAAGGAGCTTAGTGTAGCATCAAACTCATGGGAAATCTTCTTATTAAGCATGGAGTAGATACAATGCAAAAAGCTCCTCTACACAAAGAGGGAGTCTCTTAAATAAGCAAGAGAGCTTCTTAGGTGGCATCCTAGTGAAATTTCCACAAATAATACTCTCCACTAGAGGTCACCATCAAACGGTGGCTCACTCTACTTTCTTTAAGAGGGGTCTACTTGCATTTATTACATTTGCCTAGAAATACTAGTTCCTACATGGTCATTCCATCTTTCGGGATTCACCATGAGCTTACACAGTTATGGCTTGTTATTACTAACTAGCATTTCTCGGCTCTCAGTCTTCATTCGTCTCGTCTTCTCAGAGACCTCCTCGGTCTAAGGTGAGAGGTGCTCTTGAGTTGCTCTGTCCGAGTATCTTGGGGATTCGTCAGAATCAGCCAACAAATATGTTGATCAGATATAATCTAATGAATGCAAATTAGCTCACTCACCAATGGACCTAGGACTCAAATTGTCGAAGGAACAACGTCCTCAGACAGTCGAAGAGAAGGAGTAGATGCGTGAGAATCCTTATCATTCGATAATAGATAATCTTATGTACGCAATGACCTGTACCAGACCAGACATAGATTTTGCAGTCAGTTCCTTCAGTCAGTTTGTGACCAATGACAAACTCAATATTCTCAGTGGTTATTCAGATGCAAGTTGGGCAGGAGATGTAGACACTGATAAATCCACATCTGGATTTACATTATTCCTCAACAATGGTCCTATTTCATGGAACAGTCGCAAGCAAACTTTGATAGTTGTATCTTCTATTGAATCAAAGTATATCGCAGCCTCTCAAGTACAAATGAAACAGTATGGTTGGAAAACTTACTTTCAGATGTTTATCTAGAACAATATGCCCCGACAACTTTATTTTGTGATAATCAAAGTGCTATTGATTTATCAGCCAACCCTAGATTTCATTCTAGAAGCAAGCACATTGAAATTAAATATCCCTATGTCAAAAGCAAAGTTCTCGACAAAGAGGTACACTTCTAGTATTGTTGAACGCAAGACATGATAGTTGATAATTTTACTAAGGCACTTAGCTTGGATGCACACAAACGATTTTGTGCAAAACTAAGCTTGAAGGTCAAGGCATTCATGGATTCGGATTAAAGGAAGTGTTGGATTATTCTACTATCAAGAGTGATTCATCCGAATAATCGATCTTTAATCTACATCCATTCATTTATTTAGTTCTGGAGTTTTATTCATGTTTCTACACAGTCTGCAAAAATACTCAAGAATCGCTCAACAAGTGGCTCCAACATATCGGACGACTTCGATGAACTATCAGAGAAGTCAAAGATGTCGAAGGAAGACAATTACTATTATTGCCTGTTATAAAGCTAAAGACTTTCCCTAACCACTTTGCAAGCAAATTTTCTAGATGGCCTAACTAGATGGATGACAACGCATTATGGCTAACTTCCAATTGCGACCTACAATCTAATTAAGCTGCCCTAATTGGATAAGGTGTGTGTGATTGCACGTAGATCTATCTTTCACAAGATACAAGCAATCTAGCTTCAGAAAAAATAAGGCAAGAGAGCTCAATACATGCATCTATCACTTATCATTCATCACACACAATGAGAGGCAACTTTGGATGAAAAAAAACTAAGTATAGAATTGGATTGCTCTCGGGTAGGGTAGAGAGAAAATGTAAAAAAATAAAAAAATAATCTAAGTGTTGGAGATCAAAATCTCCAAATCCTCATAAAAAAACTAAGTGTAGATGGACTCTCTCTCACTCTCTCATAGTAGCTCGAGATCCAAGAGGAGTAGAAAGCAAGTACAATGATTGGATCTCTTGCATAACACCTCTAAATTTGATTGGTCTAGGGAGTTGTCACCTCCTACATGTGATTGGACCATTTCTATGCATCTCTCTCTTTTGATTGGTCAAGATGAAATGTCACTAGCCCTCTACCATCAAGCCAAGTGTGAAAGGCCTACACTATCTCTTATCAACTGGATAAAAAATAACAAGTTTTTGTCTTTCCTTCTTTTTTATGCTACTCGATTTGTGGATTCAATCACAAAGAATAGTTTTCAATCATTCATTAGGAAGGTATATCAACATTCTTGGAGTTGTAGTAGGTCATTCTTAGGCTTATCAAGGTCTTCGAAAGTGATTTTTAGGGTCAGCCCAAGGATTTTGAAAAGTACTCATCATTGAATGCAATTCTAGGCTCTAAGATTGTCTTTATTTTTGCTTGTTTTGATGAGCTAGTTTGGATTGATTATTGCATAGTGATCCAACTTAGTTTTATAGGGATGATTTGAACTGGCATTTATGTGTATTTTATTCCTTTTGTTTCAGGTTAGGTGGATCCAAGTACCTTGTGAAGTTGAGATCAAGGAGGAGGCAATTCTAGATCCAATTTTCATTCCAATTCAAGTTAGTTTCCATTTTTGTTGTTTCAAATAGATTTGATTTAGCTCAAGATCAAGTAGGATCTTGCTGAGAGGTCAAGGTTTGAGCTTTCTCAAGTCCCTAGGTAGTGAAACAACTAGATTTTGAATCATTTCTATTTTGCATTCATTTTTTGTGATCAAACTCTTGGTTAGAGAGAGATGGCTTTTACTAATGCATATCTCATGGATCCAAATACTGATAGATTGAATGCTTCTAATTACTCTGTTTGGAAGCTAAGAATGGAGTCTATTCTTATCTTGCAAGATCTAATGGACATTGTGAGTGGTGATGAGGATGAGCCCATTCACCCTCAAGAAGCTACAAGATACAAGAAGAGGTGCAAGATTGCCCTCCATTGTATAAAAATGAATGTAGAAAATGAGCTTTTTAAGGAAGTAGGTGCTTGCACCTCCGCTCAAGAAGCATGGGAAACTCCTCAAAAAATATATGAATCTAAGAACACTTCAAGATTGCTATCCTTGAAGAACCAAATCCATCAATGCTTTCAAGCCAAGGGAGAGAGTGGTCATTCATATGTTTTAAGAGTTAAAGACTTAAACAAGGAACTTTCTTACATAGGAGATTCTATTAAGGAAAGTGAACTTGTTTAATTGATTTTGAATGGAATAAGTGTGGATTTTGCTAAGTTGGTGCAAGGCTATGCAAGCATGGCTCTCTTGAAGATCTCCACACTTTCAAAAAGTGTTTATTCAAATGACATTTAGACTAATGAACTTTGAAAAGTCAATCTCTAAGTCTAAAAACAAAGTTGGCCTCAATATGCCAAATATGGAAATATAGCAAATATGATCAAACTAGTTGAATCTTTCACACTCCCTTTTCAACTAGTTTTAGCATGGACTTTGATAACACTCCAAGTGATGTCCTATGCTTCATGAAGAAGTCCTTTTCCAATGATTTGGTGAAGATATCAGCTACACATTCCCTTGAGGACACATGTTGAAGCTCCACCTCCTTTGCAATGACTTGCTCCCTTACAAAATGTTGCAATATCATTTCAATGAGCAATGAAGAATCACATAGAATGTAAATGAGATGATTCCACCATGCTTCAAACTCTGAACTCTCTGAAAAAATACAGCAAACAAACAATAAATGTGAGTGATCAACTTTTGCTTGCATGTTTCCTCCTTTGTCCTTTGTTGCCTTGTATCCACCATGATACTCCATAAATGAGCCTCCTTCTCCATCTTGCCATAAGATGCATGTTGGAAAATGAACTTCACTTTCCTTCATCCCTGGATACCTCCACGTGGGACAAATCAAATCCCGCAAGTGCAATCCGCAAGTACAATAGAATCAGACAACCGTAACTAATCAGGTGCTAAAACGTGGCTATTAATTTTATAAGAAAAGCTTAGAAGAAGATGTAAAAATACAATATAAGTTTGTGCAAACGTAGTGCAGAGAATCAGAGAGAGAGTAGGAGAGAGTGAGATAGAAGAGAAGCTGATACAACTATAGAATAGAAAACAGTAACTAGCACGCTAATAAGCGGCAGATTGTAAGCTCTTATCCAAAAGAGATTTATAAATCAATATATCTTTCTATCAGTTTTTCTACTATGTATGCATGAATGATATTATTGTTTATGTGTATACTGTTGTTTTGATGAATGGATCATATTGACTTGGCAATCAAATGTTCGTAATGTGCAAAAACTTAGTGTGAAAAATTTTGTCGGGTTTTTTTTGTATTTTTCAGCATTCTCTCTCTTTGGCCTTTTCGCATAATTTCTACTACAGTTAAAATGTGCAAAACTACATGTAGCTTCATGTATTTCTCATTTTTTGCTTTCTCGAAAAATGTGACATTTGCTTAAATGTGCTTAGATGCGTAAAATACACTAAGTTTTGCATACTTCGCATTTTTTGCATTTTTGCAAAAAACGTGATAGTTACAAAACAATGCATGCTTCCGCATCCTAAACATTGCTAGCTGCAGTTGAGGCAAAAACGATCAGTTTGCTCCAGTGGTATCAGAGCACTGCAGACTATCAATTGGCAACAAACCTGCAGCAAAAAGTTGTAAGTATATTCGATGGCAGCAACGACGCTGTCTGGAAACACAAGATGAAGATGCTACTTAGAGGAGAAGGCCTATGGAGCGTAGTCGATGGAACAGAAGTCAGAACACAACAAAATACGATTGAATGGAGAAAAAAGAATGATAGAGCAATGGCGCTCATCACTTTGTGACTTGCAGAAGACATCATGATGACCACCGTGGACTATGAAACCAGCCACAAAATGTGGAAAAGGCTACAATTGTGCCAAACATGACCAGATGACAAGTGCAGAGATCTTGCATCTCAACAATCAGCTTATGAATATGAAATGGGACGGTAGTGATCTAGACAATCATGCTGGAAAGATGAAAGCCATGTCTCTACGTATGAAGGCCACATCTGGCTATAAAGACATAGAGGGAGTCTTGCATGTTCCCACACTAAAAAGCAATCTGTTGTCAGTATCAAAGATCACTGATATGGGGCTGAGTGTTACTTTCAATAGTAACGAATGTCAAAAGGATTGTGATACCAACCGGATCCTAGTGACAGCTGAAAGAAAAGGCAACTTGTATCGAACAAGTGTCCAAAATATAATTGATCAGGTTCTTGTCACTTCAGATAAAGAAAACAAGAATGAACTATGGCACAAGAGGATGTGCCATTGTAGCATCATCACACTCTACAGAATGTCAAGGAGCAAAATGACAGAAGGCATGGACGTGACTAACGGAAAGATCAATCTATGTGAATCATGTTTGAAGGGCAAGCAGCACCGTGAACCATTCAAATTCAAAGGACTACGGGCGAAGGAGGTTCTTGGGATGATACATAACAATCTATGTGGGCCTATGAAGGTTCCATCTATATATGGATCACAGTACTTCGCTACATTTAATGATGATTACACACACATGACATTTGTCTACTTCTTGAAGAAAAAAATCTAATGTGTTTACAATTTTTAACAATTCAAAAATTTAGTTGAAACACAAACAAGAAGAAAAATCAAAGTTCTGAGATTTGATAATGGTGGAGAATACACCAGTACAGAATTCAAGAACTTCTGCCAGCATGAAGGAATTGAAAGACAATATACTGTGCCTTACACACCACAGCACAACGGGGTAGCGGAAAGAAAGAATCGGACCCTGATGGAAGCAACAAGGTGCATGATGGCGCAGGCGAAGCTGTCAAAGAAATTTTGGGCAGAAGCTATACTAATAGCCATCTATCTACAAATTAGGAGCATGACAGCTGCTGTAAGCGATGTCACACCCTATGAAGCCTAGGCTGGTGACAAACCCAGCTTGTCACATATCAGAGTGTTTGGTTGCAGGCCCCCCCCCATACATACATGTGCCTCAAGAAAAGAGGTCCAAGCTTATTGAAAAATCAAGACCCATAATATTCGTGGGACATGCAATCAATTCACATGGCTACACGTTGTATGATCTTGAAACCAATAAAGTGCAAGTAAGCAGAGATGTCAAGTTTGATGAGCAGACATTTCAGGAAGATGCAGACCGGACTAGTTATCAATTCTTTGATCTGACTCCTTACATCTCTGATTGGATTAAAGAGGGAGAGCAGACTTCTGTAGAACTGTGTGATCAAGAAGACCAACAAGCGATTGAGCGACATGAGCTACAGTCTCCACGACAACCAGTACAATCTGAACAACCGAAGAATCTAGTTAAGCCAAGATGCTCTATCATAATCCGACAGAAGGCTATTGAAAAATTTGCAGCAAACAGTTGCGATGAGAACCGATGCCTGATGACAACAGAACCCAAAACTTACTTAGAAACAATTGCAAGTCAGGAATCAGAAGAATGGAGGAAGGCAATGCATGAGAAAATTAACTCAATGCATAAAAATGAAGCGTGGACACTGGAGCAACCACCAGAAGAAAGAAAAATTGTGGACTGCAAATGGGTCTACAAACTAAAGTTGAAACTGGATGGGAGTGCTGAACGATACAAGGCCAGATTGGTAGCCAAGGGGTATTCTTAGAAATATGGAGTAGACTACCAAGAGATATTCTCCTCTATGGTAAAATAGTCTACCATTCGCCTCCTATTTGCTTTAGTTGTTTTACATTCCTTATTTGTCCATCATATTGATATCAAGACTGCATTCCTTCATGGATTTCTCGATTAAGAAGTCTACATGAGACAGCCAGAAGGTTTCCACAATCAAGAATTTCTTGATCTGTGCTGTAAACTGAAGAAGTGCATTTATGGGTTAAAGCAAGCCACAAGAGCTTGGCATAAGAGAATGTTTGAAGTTTTAATCTCTATTGGTTTTGGAAGACTAGTTTCAGACAATGATGTCTTTATTAAGACTAAAGGTGATAGTTCTTTAATCTTAGTTGTATTTGTTGATGACACTCTAATGTTCGGTAATGACTTAGAGATGATAAAAGAAACCAAGGATCTTATAGGACGAGAATTGGAAATAACAGACCTTGGTGAGACTAAGAAATTCTTAGAAATAGAAATCGCTTGGAATAAAACAACAGGAGCTATAAAACTTTCTCAAGATAGTTATGCCTGTAAATTCTAGCAGACTATGCAATGTTAGAATGCAAAGGAAAGGAAACTCCTATGGCACTTGAAGTAAAACTCTCTAAAGAAGACTGTCCAAGGACTGAGCAGGAAGAATTCAAAATGAGCAATATACCTTTTCGAAATCTGATCGGATCTCTAATGTACCTGACTGTATGCACTCGACCAGATTTGGCCTTTCCTGTTTATGCTTTAGCACAATTTTCTAACAATCTAGGAAAGTACCATTGGGAGCTAGCTAAGAGAATCTTACGATATCTCAAGCAGACCATGCATTTTGGCATTGTCTATTCCAAGCCAAATGAATCCACTCTAAAGGCATATAGCGACGTCACTTGGGCAAGTTCGAAGGATGACAACAAATCTGTCACTGGTGGATGTTTCATGATATGTGGAGGGCCAGTAAGATGGGTTTGCAAAAAGCAGACTCTTATCGCACAATCCTCATGCGAAGCAGAATATGTAGCTGCTTCAAAGAATGCAAACGAGATCGTGTGGCTGAGACAACTGTTGAATGAACTAGGAGAGCAACGAGCAGAACCTATTGTCATGTATATGGATAATACCAGTGCAATCTCCATGAATCAAGACCATGTCTTTAAAGCACATTCCACTCAAATACCATCATAGTAGAGATCTTGTGGAGAAACAGGAAATTCAGATTGAGTATGTGTAGATCGCAGAAATGACAACAGATGTTCTGACCAAGTCCCCTGCAAAACAACTGTTCAAAAAACATAGGACAAAGATGGGAGTCGGCTGAAGGAATCTTCAGTTCAAGAGGGAGTGTTGGAAAATGAACTTCACTTTCTTTTATCCCTGGATACCTCCATGTGGGATGAATCAGATCCCGCAAGTGCAATTCACAAGTACAATAGAATCAGACAACCGTAACTAATCAGGTGCTAAAATGCGGCTATTAGTTTTACAAGAAAAGCTTAGAAGAAGATGTAAAGATAGAATATAAGTTTGTGCTGTGAAGTATTTAGCACGTGTGAAGTTCACCACACAACCTAAAGGATCTTACTGAGGTGTTGTGATTGCACAAGATTGATCAGAGAACAATATACTTGAAAAATCTATGGCAAGAGCACAATGGCATACATCTGACTGAAAAATCTAACTACTTACTATGAGAATTGAATGTTAGAAATAATTCTAAGTGCTTGATATGGGAAAAACAGGCTGCTCTCAGGTAGAGAGAGAAAATCAATGATAGAAAACTCGAGTAGAGAGAGAATGAGTCCAAAACACCAAAATCTCATTATTCACCATATAGCAAAACATGCCAAGATTTCCCTACATGAGAGAGACTCGAATTCCTATAGTGGAGTTGCATGGAAAGTCCACTTAATTTAGTTAACTCACCTACCAGGGATCCACATGTGTAACTGCATGCATGCATGTACTGCATGTCAACTCATAAAACTACCTAGACACGTGTAGGTCATAGAAACCACTTTGCATGTTGCATGCACTGATTGCATGTGGCTTGCATGCATACAAAAGACATTGCATGTTATCTAAACTTTTGCATGTCATCAAAATTGAATCTACCTAACTCAAACTCAACCTATTCTAGAAGGTTATGTGCTCAGTTCACATATCTTTTATGTACAACATAGATTACAATAGAAATAACTATGGACATGGCCCCAAACTCGAGACAGGAAGATAATATTTTAGTAATATTCACAGTGCAAACATAGCGTAGAGAATCAGAGAGAGAGTAGGAGGGAGTGAGATAGAAGAGAAGCTGATACAGCTAGAATAGAAAACAGAAACTAGCACACTGATAAGTGGTAGACTATAAGCTCGTATCCAAAAGAGATTTATAAAGCAATAGATCTTTCTATCAGTTTCTCTGATGTGTATGCTTGAATGATAGTATTGTTTATGTGTATACTGTTGTTTTGATGAATGGATCATATTGACTTGGCAATCGAAAGTTAGCTGTAAATTCGTAATGTGCAAAAACTTAGCGTGGAAAATTTTGTCGAGTTTTTCGCATTTTTCGGCATTCTCTCTCTTTGGACTTTTCACATATTTTCTACTACAGTTAAAACATGCAAAACTACGTGTAGCTTCATGTATTTCACTTTTTTTGCTTTCCAAAAAAATGCGACAATTGCAAAAATGTGCTTAGATGCGTAAAATACACTAAGTTTCGCATACTTCACATTTTTCGCATTTTTTGCTTTTTTGCCCAAAGTAGGATCCTTTTCATCAACATCAAGAATGTTAGATCCATCCACACTACCATCAATCATGCTTGAAGACACTTTTGGAATGTTCCCCTCATCAAAGATGACATCTCTACCAACAATCACTTTGTTAGTAGAAGGAATGTAAACCTTGTAGGCTTTACTCACCTCACTATATCCAACAGAAAGACCTCTTCTTGAAGATGGATCCTCCTTGGTCCTATCATCAAGATTAATGTTGATATAGCATGTGCATCCAAAGGTTCTTAGAAAGTTGACACTTGGCCTCCTCTTGAATAGCATCTTAAAAGGTGTCCTTCCATCCAAAATAGCACTCGGGCACCTATTGCACAAGAAATTGGCACACAACAAAGCTTGATCCCAAAATGGTTTGTCAAGATTAGCACTTAACCTCATAGCTTTAGCACTTTCACATAAAGTCCTATTCTTCCTTTCAGACACTCTATTTGGTTGAGTAACATTTTTATAATATTTGTTGTTTCGATAGTGTCTCTAGATTTTTGTAGGTTGATATCAAGACAAACTATATGATTTTTTAATATTGATTATTTTCCAATTGTTCCTTGTAAATAGCTTGTCGCTCTACGTGTTGGTTCAATCGATACATCAATTAAAGATAAAGTTTGTAGTTCAATGGGATGAAGTTGCAAGATTGACCTTGCGTAACTAGGAGATGGGAATACTAAGTACTTTATTCGATATTTTTTTTTTTTGCACATCATGCAAACAAACCATCGGTTTCAATTTTCTTGGTCAGTTGTGTATTCAGACAAAATAGTCTTAGCAATGGAATACGAGGGTATTTCATTTATATCTTTTGAGACAAACATATTTTTGTTAGTTGGTTGAAATGTGGATGCTCCACATGATGAGCAACATTTCATATTAGTGACTATTTTATTACATAAGGCAATCCGCTCATATTCCAATGTAGTTATTTCAAACCATGTGTTTGAATAGGGTCGAAATTCATTTTTGCATTTTATTTGGGCTCGACGTCTAGCAAAGGCTCATCTATCTCTTCTATTCATTTTAAGTTCAACTATCTATTATATTTATTAGTTGAATTTTGAATATGGCATTGAAATGATGAGGATCACCTCTTGATTTTTGAAATATTATTTTTTGTTCTAATATTATATCAATTGTAGAAAATCCTGCAAAAGCAACAAATAAATATTTTTAACATATGTGTAAAATTTATTCAATCGAAGGACATGGATAAAACCAAATCAACTCACGCTAGTTCAAGAGCAGTTCTAACAACAACAGTTTTTTCAAATCCATTTTCAATAATCTAAAACTACAAAGAAGGTGTTGTTAAAAAAATTCTAAGCTAGAGCATTTGAATCTAGGCTTGACTTGCATCACGCTTGAGCCAGTACGTCAAGATAATTAGTAGATCTAGAAATTCCCAGTATGGTAGGTCAAGCAATGGCGACTATTCCAAGCCAAGTCCACTTGGAGTGAAGGTCTATCAATGTTTATGCCTACCTACAACCTACGATTGTTGTTACCATTAACAATTCAATACGTGAAGATCATGATCACATTTCTTAACATATGCCACATTGTGATGCAGTCGCTACCTCAAAAATTCCCAGTACTCACCGGAGGAGGGTAGGTCGAGATTGAATAGAGAATCTGCTGCAGTTTCCGATCATTTGGAAGTTTATTTGAACAGACAACATGCCTGATAGAAGAGATCGCAAGCTTTAGTCTGAGGACTCATCGGGTAATAGTACTTCATCACTAATGAGCCATTGGTGTCCGAACCTAGCAATCCCTTCTCTGAAGTTTTCTCTTGCTTGGAGAGGAAATAGTTCAATCGCATCCTGAGATGTTATCTCAAGTTGTTTGGTGTTTGCGCGCACGCGCGCGCGAGAGAGAGAGAGAGAGAGAGAGAGAGAGAGAGAGAGAGAGAGAGAGAGAGAGAGAGAGAATGGAAGGCTAAGATATTACGAAGGCTAATAACGAAAGTTATTTTTCTATTTGTCCCAACAATCAAACATTTTCTTAATTCCATCTATATTCGTAGTAGATCTGGAGCTGGATTGCTGCAAAATGACTTTGAACAAGCAGTGGCTGACCTGAAGACTGAAAGAGAGATAGGTGAATCATCTTCTTTTGCAGCTGCAAGCTTGCAAAAGGCTTTAGATGAGAGTTAGATGAATGCTTGTCTTGTTGCTCAGAAGAATGAAGTCCTCACAAATGAAGTGGAAAAGTTGACTGTCTTAATAGGTGAGTTGAATGCTAACCTGGAAATTGAGAAGAATAGATTGCAATCCTTATTGCAGGAGAAAGACGCTTTGGAACTAGATCTAATAAACACTAAACTAAAAGCAGATTTCTCCATCAAAGAGCAGGAATCAATCTTGCAAGAAAAGGAAGTGGCATACAATATTCTTTGTGACATGGATAGCAAGATAGAGACGCAAAAGCAAAGGCAAATGGATCTGGAAACAGTGAACGAAACTCTTCTAGAAGACCTAAAGGTAGCAAACTATGAGCTAGATAGAGAGAAGAAACAAGCTCAGTCTGGTGCGATTGCTATCGAGGTCTTGGAAAAAGAGCTGATCGAAAACAAACTCAAGTTTAAGTCAGTTATTGAAGAAAATAAAGCCATCAAAAGAGATTTAGATACTGCAAGCAGTATGATTAGTCGGCTGGGAGATGAGCTTGAGATGCAAAAAACAAATCAGCAAAGTTTGGAAGAAGCTAACGAAAAGCTCCAAATTGACCTTGCTTTAGCTCAGGAAGAAGCTTTAGATAGGAAAAGCAAACTACTGGAAGTTATCACTGTTCTTGAAAAGAGCCAAGAGATTAGCATGGAACTTAGAGCACAAATGGAAATCCTGCACAAAAGGCTACTTAATGAAGATAAAGATCAACATTCGATCTGTTGGTTAAATGAGAAGATAGATCCTTTTGCAGCATTGCCTCGAGACATAGGTTTTTTTCAAAGACGAACAGATTGCAATGGCAAAGTATTGTCCGTGGTTGCTTGGAAGATTAAAACAATAGAGCGACTTAACGAGGAACTAGACAGGCTAAAATCCTTATTGCGAAAGCAAGAACAGCAAGATTGAAGGGAGTGCTTTGGTGCTTGTGACACCATGAACAAGAAGGCAAAGATGAATCACAGGGGACAATTACAAGATCATCTGCAAGGTGAGGAAGATGACGATGAAGCTCAAAAAATAGAGCCGGTAATTAGCCTAGAGGAATATAACCACTACCTGGAACTATGTGATTCCTTACTCAGGTACGATCTTCATTCAACTTGAACACTTCTTCTATTGCCTCGTAAGTCCCTCTTTATTATTCTGTGAAATTGAAATACTCCCTGCAGATCTCTGCTGGTATACAAATCTAAATTACGAAATGTTGTCAACCGTTTATTTTTCACATTAAAGTTGGTTGTTCAAACAAAAATTCATAATAATGGCAATTGTCTTAACAGCCTATGATTATTGGGTTCTGCTATGGCTATGCAAAGATGAATATATTCTCCTGAAACTCATATTGCATGGATTGTTGCGTAGAAAATCATTACGTTTACTTTTTGTAAACCTCTAACCTCTGTATTTATGTTTGCAGAAAGAACATCAGACTCAAAAGGCGACTGGATAACTTACAAAGGTACATCAGAATCTGAACTTTTCTGCACATTATCATTTCGCGACATTTAGACGACACATATACCAACAACTCGAGATTAAGAATTCAATAGGAATTTAAAGTGGGCAATTTCTAAAAGGAATAAATATTAAGCTGGGGTAGAGATGATAAAGCATGGAGCATCTTAAACTGATTAATGGAGAACATATCAAGAGATCGTTGATGAACTTCAAGATTTCTAAATCAGGCTGGCTTATCATATTTTCAAGCTGCTGAACCTGCGATGTTATATTGAAGGGCGTCCATGGTGTAGTGATGACTCATTTCCTCTTCATGTTTTTATTCAGATCATTCCTCTAGGAACAGATTATCCAAGTTGGAACTGTTTTTATTCAGATCATTCCTCTGGGAACAGATTATCCTGCCTTGGAGAACCAGCAAAGAAGAAAGAAATAGGAGAGAAAAGGAGCCATAGGAGGAGGAATGTACGCAAGAGAGCTCATTCCCAAAACGTGAGAGAGAGGGAGAGCGGCGAGAGAGAGCTACTGCGATCGCGAGAGCTACATGCAGACTCGCGAGAGCTACATAGAGAGAGAGAGAGAGAGAGAGAGAGAGAGAGAGAGAGAGAGATGCTTGCGAGAGAGAGAGAAACGAGCGAGAAAGAGTGCGAGAGCGAGAGAGAGAGAGAGAGAGAGAGAGAGACACAGACGTTTGTGCGACGTCCGTCAAAAGACATTATATACATGCTATGGAAAATGCCACATCATCATTAAAAATTGATGATGGATTTTTGTTTTTATTTTTTTAAAATGATGACATGGAATTTTCTCCTTTCAAAGAATTTTAAAATGGGTATCAGTTGGCCTTATAAAAACAACTTACATAAGTGTCGTTAAACACTTAGTTGCTCAAGAAGGTAAAAAAATAGCGACAGTGTTGGGTGTTGAGTTTTTTGTTTATGAAAAAACTTGAGTAAAAATGCAAACTATAGCGACAATTAGTTTATATATGCAGACTGTTGAAAAAAAATTCATTTTCTACAAGTTTCATTTGAGAGAGTAAAAATTAGAGAAGAAAGAAGGGCTGTTGGGATGAGTAGGAGTTAGATTAAATTCCAACATTTGAGAATTAACATGGACTATCATGGAGCTGCCTAAGGATTGAAATCCAATTCTATGAAAATGCATAGTCAAAATAAAGTATGATGTTAAAGGAAGGATAAATCGATACAAGACTAGACTAGTCGCAAAAGGTTTTTCACAGGTTCCAGGTCTAGATTATTTTGGAGCTTTCAGTCCAGGGCTCACTGATGTATGTAATGCTTTGCGCTCGACCCAAGCTTGCATACTCCATCAACTCACTAAGTCAGTTCCTATCCAATCTAGGGTCAACCCACTATAAAGCACTCATGAAAGTCATGAAATATGTTGCCACAAACATCTATTCATATGTTATGAAAGCAACCAATCTGCCAACATTCTTAAAGATTATACAAATGTGGTAGGAGATATCGATACCAGAAAGTCGACTTCTGGATTTGTGTTTTTATTCAATCAATGCCCGATCTCATGGAACAACCGAAAACAGACCTCCATAGCTTTGTCATGAACTGAATCGGAATACATAACTGGAGCAATTTTTTTCTTTCTCAACGCATTCAAATTCACATGCACTCCATGCCTCATCATTTTGATTAACCCAAGAGTACAATTTTGCTCCCACTAATGATTGTTCATTTGCGCATTGCTTACTGATTAATGCATCTTGATTCTTGCTGCTATATTGACACACTATCAATCCATAGCTCCGTTCAATTCTTCTTCAGCTAGTATCGTGATCCAAATTTTGATTTTGGACGTCTGTCTCTGAATCAATCTCAATTTTTGACATGGTATCAGAACACGTCTCTGCTAAACTACCATACTCCGACATGTTATCAGAGCATGTTTCTGTCAGAAATGGTAAACTCCTGCAACTTTGCCACGACGCGAAGCGAAGGTTGAATAACGAACAATTCGCGAAAGTCAACGTACCTCAAAAACCCTAAGACACGAAGCGAAGCGAAACTCGAAGGTCGAATGATTCGCGAAAGTCAAACATGCCTCCAAGACCAAAAAGACATGACACGACACGACATGAAATGAAAGAAAATCTTTCGCGCTGCTAGCTGGCAGCTCAAAGGGCGTGAAGTCTTAAACTTCACGCTCAACTGAAACAATTAGCAATAACGGAGAGTAACTGATTAGTTGATTAGCGTTAACTACTCTGGTAATTCTCTGTTTAGCTATCTTGTAAACTCCACATAGTGGAGATATAGACTTTTTTCTAGATAAAAAAAAATACATTGAGAGTGTGCGTGAGTAGAACAGAAAAGTTAAAAAATAGAAACGAAATAGCTATGCATGAAAGTCTGCCAACGAGCATAACACAACGAAGGAGCAGAGTGTCAGGTCGCCAACAAGCGAGACACTGATCATCTCGCTCTAAAAATCAAACTGATAATGCAGTTGCTTTATCTTGTGCATCTCCTTGTCTTCCGGTGTCTCGATTGCTAAAATGATATCTATTTTGTGACCTATAGTCGCGTGTCTAAGATCCTGTAAGCTTTTGCCTAAGAAAATTCAAAAGAAACAAATCTGTTCGCGATACACTGAACCCGTTCGCGACAATTTCTACTACACACATTTTTCGACAAGTTCATAGTGACCTACGTGGCCCAATGAAGACCACGTCATTGAGTGGAGCTTACTATTTTATGACCTTCATAAATGATTACTCTAGGAGGATGTGAATCTATTTCTCGAAAAGTACGTCGGATGCATTTGCTTACTTCAAAGCATTTAAGGCTTTGATGGAGAACCAAATGGATGCACGAATCAAAGTGGTAAGATTCGATAGAGGGGGTGAAAAAGAAGGCAGTTTAGAGGGGGTGAAAAAGAAGGCAGTTTACTCAAGCTCATACACTGCATAGCCTTGGGATAGCACAAAGAAAGAATCTCACCATTGTAGAAAGTGCATGACACCTTATACTCACAATGTAGCTCTATTTATAACAACTTTAAAACAAACACAAAATTTGTATAGGTTTTTCCAAGCCAATAGTACTACTATCATATAGATTGTAATGTTTAAAACACCATTCAAAATATGTTAGACGCTAGTTCCAAGTACATCAAATTAATAATAATTTTAGGTTTGAGAGTAACTTAAATGCATGATGCCTATAGTTTATGACAAACCAACCATTGTCCTGACTCCTCTTTATAAAATAGAACACGAATTTTACAAATGCAATTTGTGTATTTTCCTTTATATGATGTACATACATTATACTACATAATAAATTTCTATGAAGTCATTTTGTATGTACTTACATAGAATGTACTCAGGTGCATTTATTCTCATAGAATACAGTCTCCAATAACTAATTCATGTCGAAAAATCTTAAAGACTTACTAATCCTTTACTGCTAAGGCAGGGCCATGTAGGTACTAGGTAGCTTGCCACAAAAGTTCAAAACACTCGTTTTGCTTAAGCTCTATTTCAAGTTCAAAATAGATCTGAAGTCAACTTTCATCTTATGAATACTAGAGTTAGTTCTCCAAATTCAGTAGAAGCAGACAGTAAAGACACAGGCCAGTCAGACTGTCAGTCAAACCATGCTGTTAATTTTGCTTTCAAGCCAGAATAGTCAGAAAATAGTACTGCTTTCACAATGACATATACCAATGCTCCCATATTCCGTCCAAAAAGAACATGTTTACGCATGCTGTTCAATACTTGCACTCCCATTCTGAAAACCAGCCACTCCTACAAAAAACCATCTCATCTTATTATGAAAAAACTTGGTGCTTTCCTCTACAGATTGCAAAAACGATAAATTCATTAAAAAAAACGTTTTTTTTTCCATTCCTCTAACTTGGTTGTTGGCATTGAGGTTCATTCCGGAACCATGGTTCCATCTTGATATCCGAAAATATAAATGGGGCAACATCAAGGGCAAAGATAGATTGCAACCTAATTTTTTTTATAAATACTTCTTTGAAAGGTTTCCAGCCTAATTTTTTACAGTTAATTTACATGCAATGGTTCTATCAATGCTGTGCTTGATGCCAAGGTGATGGATAGTACCTCTCCTTAGTTCAGTCACAGCCAGGTGGGCTGTGAACACCGTTCTGGTTCTCGAGATTTCCCGCACAAGTCCAGGGTTTTCACAGTTCTTTGAAGGTCTCACTGCCAGTATCTTCAGCTGGTTGGTTCTTGTAATTTGAATCCATATTTTGCTCAATGCTCCTGCATTCTGTTGAGCTTCGCCCTACTGTATGCCTGGTTGCAACTCTGAGTTTTGCATCTGTAAAAGGAGCAAGGTTTTTCTCTAAACGTGGTGCTGGTCCTGGAGAAAAACAGGGGGATGTAAAAGGTGTTGCATACGGGGTGCTGATTGACAAGTGAACAGAAAATGGAAGGGACCCTTTTCTAAATCTTGCAGCAGCTCTTCTTCTGGACAAGGATGTAGTGGGTCTTGGATCATGCTTTACCAGCTTGTCTGCATGCATAACATCATCTATCCGCGATATGATGTTAAAGGCCAAGCTCTCTAATACTCTCGAGTAGCTCTCCAAAATAGATTGACCAACATCCTGCAGCCACTAGAAGCACTGCTTACTACTTGAAAAGTTTCTCAGTTCTAAGCAATAACTGGCAACCACAAAGTATTTCAAACAAACAGAAATGCACTTGCGTTATGCACACACATTGATGGAGGAGTAAATGCATTTGCTTCAAAGTCCATTCTTTGTACTTAGTTAAATTAGATTGTTAACAACATTGTAGGCCAATGTGCCATGTTCTTATGGGTGAGAAGTGTACCCTGTTGAATTGTATTTTGTTCACATCCAGCACTGATTGAGGCAACCCTGGAGCTTTCTGTCTTAAACTAAGGAGGAGGCTTTCTGCTCGTTCTGCGACCAGGACCTTCTTCTCCACATCTCCAACCAAGTCCCTCATTTTTCCCCAGGAAGATTTGATAGTTGATATTCCATCTTTATGGGACAATATCTGCTTGGGCTCAATTTTCTTCTTACGGCACAAATGAATGGCAGATTCAATGCGATTTGCCACTTCCATGGAGTTGTGCTCCGTGGATAGATCAAGCTGTGAAAGGAGGCTATCGGCAGAGAAGTTCTCTGACGTCAAGCCACGATATAAGAGGTCTCCTAGACAAGATTTTGCATTCTGTGACACATCAAAGGAGTAAGGATACAGTGATGGATTTTCAACCTAAAATTTGCCTTTATATCACCTTGCTGGAACATCTCTTGAACATCCTTCTTTTGAAGTGCAAAAGAGGGAAAGCCACACAGATTAAGCTTCATTTAATCTATGAATTAATGATAGACAATTTTGTCCAGAAAATTGTAGTACATGCCTTTGGGAGAGCTTCCCAGTAAACATCGGGAACCTCCATCTCAGACAGGACTTGTCCATTGATCGACATTGCAGCTTTAAGTATCTGGCTTGTGCATTCTCTTTGAAATTGCAGCCACTTGCGAGATCCATCAGACAGACCATTGATGGGTACTTTTGGGGTAGGAAGCCACCACTTGTCATCCTGCCTTTGATTGTTTATCTCTCCAGTAGCTTGCTGCTCTCTGTCAGAGACTGCAATACCCTGGTCAACATACCAGAATTCTGTATCTTTGAAACTGTCTAGAGACTCCTGCATTGGCAGATAATCAAACAGCCATACTAATAAGACAATGTGCCATGTCGTGCTGATCTGGAAAAAGAGATTATTTCAATAAATCAATGAGCACGGACTCCTATGAAGCAAATATTGTCTCGACCCCGAAGGCCAGCTGGAAATAGTACCAGGAGCATTGTATCAAGCTTTCTTAAAGCTGGAAGGTTGATATAAAGATCTGAGCGAGGCCTACTGATCATCACCTACATGGACATTGTGGATCATTGTCAGTACCAAAATTTCAAAGTTATTTACTCTTCACCTTCCCAATCAAGACGGTTGGAAGAGGTATTCTTACGAAAAGGCCCAGCAAAATTAAAAGTTGGAAGCCAGATGTCAAAAGCACCTGCTGCTAAAGTTATCATTCTGAACATGGCATAAAGATTTCACTGCAAAACTGCAACTGATCTAAGTTAAACGGCTAGCTTTAACAATGATATAAAAACAAGAATCGTTGAAAGAAATGAGATTTCACTTTTACTCTTTCGAGATCAACAAGTAGTCTCCATGCTGCCTCTGTGCGGTCCTTGATACTCACCTCCATGTTGCTACCGTCAGGAAAGTTCTGAGAAGAGGGAACAAACTCTACTATGTAATCACTGACAGATAAGAGCCAATCCATTTCTCTTCGCCACATTGTTCTCCGTTCTGGAGACAGGGGTTCCAATCTCCAAAGCTCTCCAAACACAGAAGCTGGAACGATTAATGTGGAATCAGTCAAAGAATCCAGCATGTCCACGATTAAATCATTTCTTGCTCTTTGGTTGAATCTAAACGTTTTCTTTCAGCTTAGAACTTTGTATAGTAGTAACCAAGTCTGTTGGGTTAGACATACACCCGTCGCTTACTGCACCAAGATACTCAATATGTAAGCTAACTAGAAGAAAAACTGCTGGATTCAGCTAGTTTGAAGGTCAGCTGACAGACACCTGAGAGACTGGTAATGGCATTTGAAATTGCTAGACATACACCCGTCGCTTAGTGCACCAAGATACTCAATATATAAGCTAACTAGAAGAAAAACTGCTGGATTCAGCTAGTTTGAAGGTCAGCCGACAGACACCTGAGAGATTGGTAATGGCATTTGAAATTGCCAAAGCTGTGCAGACGCCCTTGCCACCTCCAGACATATCCTCTCCAAGAAGTAGCTTTGCAAACCTTTCCTTCATCAATTCGACCTCTATCCGCCACATATGACATGGTCAGTCCATCTAAAGAAGATAAACATATACAGCTCATTTCATGGAGGCAAAAGCCTCTGCAGCATGTTCCTATAAATCAGATTAAGCAAGCCATAGAAGAGCATATATTTCAAAAGTTTCACGGGACTCCGTTGTCTGCAGTAGACGGCACTCCGATGTGCTTGACAGCAAATATTTCAAGTCATTACAGAAAACTCTACCCCATAAGGCAGAAAACATATTATCTATCCATTATTTGATTGAACAATGAGTACAAGTGATGATAACTCGAACTACTGCTCTGGACTAAAGCATTAAGATTGTGAAAGAGATGTGAAAGAGATCCTGCTTTATGATTTCATCTACGACCATATACACAAGTTATTGTTTCCTAAAAGTTAAAAAAAAATTCCTTACTCGAAATCACTGCCATTACTACTTAGTACTTAACTTAACAGCTAGTCTAAAATCTGATCAAATTCGTTTAAACATTACTCTTCAGTGACTTGGATCACGTGGACACCGACGATTAGAACTCAAAACACTAAGACCTGAGATCTCCTTGTAGATCTATCGATAATTGAATGCATATCACCAAAAAAGCCATTGGTTCTCATCAGATTTTTTGATTATATAAACTGACCTGATACCTCTGTTTCTCTTTTATGTGTTTTCTGCCCCCACATTAAGGTGCTCTTGTTGCTGCTAGAGTCAGGAGTTGCAGGTGAAAGCGTCAACTGTATTGCGTCTTTCCGGCATAGCGGCCATCCGAGGGCCGAAGATTCATCTGAGTTACTAGCAGCATCTTCCCCAAGCGAATGATCTTCACACTGGGTGTCGACTGGGCTGGAGGTTAGGTCTCCATCACCAAATGGATCTGATCCCAGGCCTTCAATGCTTGTCCTCGAGCTGGCTCCATCAATGCTGTGATGTTCATATGCATATTCTGATATCCCTTTCATGATGCCCTCTACGATAAGAAGTCTTTGCGCGCAATTGTCTCAGTTTCGCTACTACTGCTGCATCTTTAAAATTAAACACAAGCGTTCAGAGCTATGGCAGACTCGCAGATTTCTAATTTCTAGGAATTAAACAATCTTTCACAAAGTAAATTTTCAGAAGTTTGAATTTTTTCCACTAGATCTGATTTAGTCATCAATACGTTGTTCCTAGATTGAGTCGCAGAGAGCTAACCGTGGCAAGTTTCGCATGGAATTAATGCTGAATTTTATCCGCTAAACTCCCAAGCTCATTCAAGCAATCTCCAAGCAGATGCGCTCCAAGACAACCAGATGCATGGCACACCAAAGCAGCCAGAAAATGGCTGTGAACTCACATGCAAGTCGATCCTAGGAGCGCACAGCATAGAACAAACTGGCCGAGTTCTCTCCACCATAGCTATGCATGAACTAGTATACGCGTATGGATAGCAGTGCAGGCATGGACGCAAAGACCCAGGCAGAAGCCTTCAAGCACCAGCTGTACACCACGCAACTCCGGCTTAAAGAGAGGAGAATTTGGATGCTCTCACTGTGATTACACTCCCATTCAGGCATATCCATTCATCATTTTGGGATGTCGCAGCCCGAGATCATCATTTTGACATGTCGCACTAGCACAAGATCATCATCTGGACATATCTAGTAGCCCAAGATCAGAGCAACTTGCCTCTTCATCAGCACCCGACGTGATTCTGCTTTACCTTCTTCCTGTTGGTCACGTCGACGTTCCAATGATCCACCACGTAGCTACAAGTTCCTCCTAATTGAACCAGCCGATTCTCTTGACTAAATTGGAATCTCATGGAGTGACAAAAGCAAGAACACTGCAACCGCTTCGGTTGCTGCAGTTTAGACATACAGATGAAGGTAACGAGCTAGCTCTTTTCTACTCCAGCTTCACTCTTCCCTCATAGAACGTTACACGCACCCAAGTAGTTGAGTCATTTACCACACTGGTTACGATCACAATTTCTTTCTACAAACTGCATCTACTATACTTCACTCACTCATCTATCAAATTTATCAAGAATTAGAAAAATGGGTACGAATGTAAGGACCAATATTGTACATTTTCCAGCACTTCCAGTTGCCAGAACCATCTCTTTTCTTTAGTATCTACTGAGTATTCTATTCATCTTCGGTTGTATTGTCAGATTGACCTTCTGCCAGATTGCATCTTCTTCTCACCAACCATGTACTTTAAAATAACATTTTCGCTCTACTTTGAGCATCACCCTCTTCTTCTTTATCACTGTAAAGCGTTCCCTCTGTCCACTCCATGCTCGCTCTCGCTCGCTCTCTCTCTCTCTCTCTCTCTCTCTCTCGCTATGATTGAGTGAGTGAGGCAGCTAACACGCATGAAATAAGTTAGAGGGTGCTGCATGCGAGAAGATTATTATGGTTTGAAGTGGGTGACTTCAATCTATTATCTGACTGACCGCGTGAATCCAAGGACATCCATTTCAAGCAAAACAAATACGAAGTCATGTACAGTGGAGTACATACATCATATACATTTTCTACAAATAAATAAATGAACAAGTAGAGACAATGAACGAGTATACTCTCACACCAGCCTGACAATGACAAAGAAATACTGCCTCACAACAATAAACTATAGACCTATGACTACCTTAGTTATCTATTCATTATTATCTTGTCTTAAGGTCCCCTTCTTAGCCATTCAATTACAAAACAATGACAACCAAATGCCATCTCATAATACTTACATACATTAACCGACTACATTGAGTTTGGAGACCACCAATACTTGAGACATAGTAATGGGACCTCAACTTTTTACAAATATGATTGGATGTAATTTTTCACTCTTAAAATACACATCTTGAAACTACTTAAACTTCACACATGGAATCTTGAAAATACATAGCCCTCATGGATAGAATCAGTGATGGAATCTCGAAATAATTTATTTATGTTTTTTCTTTCAAGATTTTCATTACACACATCATGTACGATAAAGAGTGTTTGTTAGCTCATGGTAAAAATATAACGACTCATCTTTTCATCTCGTCATTATTGTGGTTCAACAACAAGACTTGCCATTATAACCTTAGAATTGACCTCTAAACAACCATTATCGAGTATAATTTTGCCTTAAGGTCCTTTTTGTCTCAAAGTCCTTCTTACCATTCAACAAAGAGCCTCCCTTTGAATTGAGAACATCACTCCCAACATCTTGGATGTTACTCCCAATATTCTATCTTCCGACAATTGTGTGTATTCTTATAAGATGTCACCTCTACATATGTGATATCAATAAGACATTCTAGTTACATTGCAACAGATTGCAGAAAGAGTTTTTGATATAGACTGGCAACAATACGTACTTGATTTTATGCAAGTGAACGAGGATCTACGCTTTTCCAAGTGACGATCGAAGACGCCAATGCGGTAGCAGAGTGACATCGTCCAATATGAGTTGCAGTGGGTCCTACAACACATTAGGGGTGGGATGATGTTGGCTGATTCTGACGAATCCCCAAGATACTCAGACAGAGCAACTCAAGAGCACCTCTCACCTTAGACCGAGGAGGTCTCTGAGAAAATGAGACCAACGAAGACTGAGAGCTAGGAAATACTAGTTAGGAATGACAAGCAAGAACTATGTAAACCTTATGGTGAATCCCAGAAGATGGAATGACCATGTATGAACTAGTATTTCTAGGCAAATGTAATAAATGCAAGTAGACGCCTCTTAAAGAAAGTAGAGTGAGCCACCTTTTGATGGTGACCTCTAGTGGAGAGCATTATTTCACTTGTAATTTGTGAAATGTGAAAATTCCATAGGATGCCACCTAAGGAGTTCTCTTGCTTATTTAAGAGACTCCCTCTTGGTGAAGAGGAGCTTTTTGTGTATTGTATCTACTTCATGCTGAAATGAGAAGAGCCTTCACGAGTTTGGTGCATCCATTGAGATCCTTGATCATGCTTGTTTCTTGAGTGATGCATTCATGATCTTTCCCTTCCCTCCTTTGTGTGTGGTTGTGGATTGCAGAGTGGATTAGATTTGCTGCTTTCCTAGAGTGGACTAGTTTTCTTTTCTTGTTTGTGGATTAATGTAGGAACCAGCATTCAAGTAAACTAAATAGGCTAGAAACGTGGTATAAATCTTGCATATCTTCCAACATTCTAGTTCTTGATGTTCTTGGGATGTCCAAGAATCAAAAGGCTGGTTGGTTTCTTGATTCTTGGACCTCTAAAATGCTGTAGATTAGCTCTTGTTTTTTGCTTTGTCAATTAATGCAAGTGTAGCTCAGTTTTAGTAAAGTGTAGGATCTGATTCAGTTTGTTTTTAGAGTAGGTAGCTGTAGAATCTATTGAATGTTCATTTGGGCTGCATGCTGATCTATAAATGAATGTTCATGGCTTGCATCTCTATTTGAATGTAAGTGCTTTCAAGAGAGAACGACCCTGATTTGTCCTCTGATAGGACAAAATTACTACAACGTCAATCCGTCCATTCTACTTGGTTTGGGCATTGCAATATCAAGAACACATCTAATGAATGCCATGAAGCCTGGTCACTGGCGAAAACAATTTTGAAGAAGTAAAGGAATTAACCAAGAGATCCTCTAGAGCAGGGGATCTGTCAACATTTGACCCCATTGCCACTTGAACTCCAATTCATTCTAAATCCATAAGAACTGCAACATTGTTCACGCTCAGATCCATGCAAACAAACTTCCAATCTCTCGACGAGCACTCCGGTTGAGAATTGAGCAATGTGCTCCGGTTGAGATTCAACAGAGTGCGTCGGTTGAGATCTGACACTGGCTATTGGTTGAGATTGGACAGTGTGTGTCAGTTGAGATTCAATAGATCACTCCGGTTGAGAATTGAGCAATATGCTTAAGTTGAGATGCAACAGATTGCGTCGATTGAGATTTGACATTGGCTGTTGGTTGAGATTGGACAGTGTGTGTCGGTTGAGATTTAATAGATCACTCCAGTTGAGAATGGAAGCGTGAGGAGATGGGTGGAGCGTGAGCTTGTGTTGAAGGAAATCGAGCTTTGTTAGTGCATTTTGCTAACAAGGGGACAACCAACGAAGTTGCGAGTGTATCAGTCCATGGATTTGAGCAATGATGTAGCCATATATGTGGCTCTGTCCAGTTTGTAAAAACTTAGATTTGTCGAGAGATTGGAAGTTTGTTTGCATGGATTTGAGCGTGGACAATATTGCAGTTCTTATGGATTTAGAATGCATTGGAGTTCAAGTGGCAACAAGGTCAAATGTTGACAGATCCCCTGCTCCAGAGGATCTATTGGTTAATTCCTTTACTTCTTCAGAACTGTTTCTGCCTGTTACCAGGCTTCATGGCATTCATTAGATGTGTTCTTGATATTGCAATGCCCAAACTAGGCAGAATGGACAGATTGATGTTGTAGTAATTTTGTCCTGCCTGTCAGAGGACAACTTAGGCTCGTTCTCTCTTGAAAGCACTTACATTCAAAAAATGATGCAAGCCATGAACATTCATTTACAGATCAGCATGTAGCCCAAATGAACATTCAATAGATTCTATAGCTACCTACTCTAAAACGAACTGATTAGAGGTCCAAGAATCAAGAAACCAACCAGCCTTTTAATTCTTGGAAATCCCAAGAACATCAAGAACTAGAATGTTGGAAGATATGCAAGATTTATACCACATTTCTAGCCTCTTTAGTTTACTTGAATGTTGATTCCTACATTAATCCACAAACAAGAAAAGAAAATAAATCCACTCTAGGAAAGCAACAAATCTAATCCACTCTACAATCCACAACCACACACAAAGGAGAGAAGGGCAAGATCATGAATGCATCACTCAAAGAAACAAGCATGATAAAGGAGCTCAATGGATGCACCAAACTCGTGAAGGCTCTTCTCATTTCAGCATGGAGTAGATACAATACACAAAAAGCTCCTCTTCACCAAGAGGGAGTCTCTTACAAGAGAGCTCCTTAGGTGGCATCCTAGTGGAATTTCCACATTTCACAAATTACAAGTGGAATAATGCTCTCCACTAGAGGTCACCATCAAAAGGTGGCTCACTCTACTTTCTTTAAGAGGGGTCTACTTGTATTTATTACATTTGCCTAGAAATACTAGTTCCTACATGGTCATTCCATCTTCTGGGATTCACCATGAGGTTTACATAGTTCTTGCTTGTCATTCCTAACTAGTATTTCCCGACTCTCAGTCTTCGTTGGTCTCGTTTTCTCAGAGACCTCCTCGGTCTAAGGTGAGAGGTGCTCTTGAGTTGCTCTGTCCGAGTATCTTGGGGATTCGTCAGAATCAGCCAACGCGTCTAGCCATAAACAACTCAAAAATATGCTAAATAGATCTAACGGGTGTCAGAAATTCAATCCACAACAGAAATAAAATCTACAAAATTACTGTATCCTCCACTGGTAAAAGTGAAAAGTGAAAAATTAATGATAAAATTCCTTTATATATTTTTTTGCCCATGCATACCAAAGTTCAACTAGAACTTTTTGGCAATATTGCATATGTGCGTATAGTGACGTGGAGAGATTATGACTGCAAGTTCTGCGCACAAGTTCGATGTTGGGTTTTGGAATATTCTTCATGGAATATTTGTTTCGAATGAATTTTTTTTTTTCTTATTTAGAGATTGTGCTCTCTTCATTTCTCGACGATTTTGGTATTATCGAAGCCAGAGAATACTTCATATCGTTGTTTCATCCTTTTCTTCATGTTTTTGCTATAGCTCATCATAATAGACATGTGTTCTTTGAGCCTTACAAGATATTCAAAATTTTTGTTACATTGTCTTTGCAAACGTTCGAGAACATGGCTTTTTTGCATTACATTGATATTGTCAAGCATGTTGATATTCATCTGAAAAATAGATTGGATTGATTATATACAAAACTTTATGAGAAATTTAAGTTTTCTGGTCACTGCCAAATTTGCCGCAAGAAGTGTAGATTAGTTGAATATCAATATGCATTTATATTATATTTGATTATTTTGATCCCAGATGAAGTGGATTCTTCAAGCTCCGTGCAGACTTCACCTCCCTCCTCTTCATGAGATCAGAAGATCAAGGATATAGTCAAGTTTCTTGATGAAAATGACATAAAATATGACAATATTAGGATGAGTTCATTGCATTCTAGACCCAACTTGGTTTTGGGCCTCGAAAAATATACCAACCAATTGAGTTAAGCTCGCAAAAGGGTCACAGAATAGACCACCCCGAATTGATTGAAGCAGATACCATTGAATGTGTGAGTTCTTTTACTTTTTGTGCATGCAAGTTAATTTTGCATACTGTTTATATTCATCATAAGAACTAACATTTTAATTTTTCATATTTTCAAGAGGCCGTTTTTATTGACGAATTTGCCATTCGACGAGGTGGCTTTCGAACCTACTTAGGCAAATTTAACAAGGACAACGGCCTTGGAAATTATCTCAAATTTTTCAAAAAACATGAGATTTGTGTTGCCCATTCGAAGTTCAGTGCTCAAGGCGAAACAATTATCATGGTAGTAAAGGCATTGTCTCATTACTTAGGTGGTTATAAGTTCATTAAACCACATAAAATAATTTTTGTTAAACGCTCAATTGTACTCAAGATTTTAGGTTATGGACCCGAGAATACTATTCTCCGATCTGCTCATTTTGCTTTGTATGCAACTTAGATAGAATTATGTCAAGAAAAAAAAAATGCATATATTTTGGATCCATTTGCAAGAATATAATTTCTCCATGACAACAAAATACAACTGGTATTAGAAAAAGAAAAATAAGATGGCAAGGAGATATAGATATATTCAATCAATTGGAAATGTATTTTTTTTCCAAAACAAATTACAAATATATAGTACAATGTTGTGTCTGTCAATCTACCTCCCTTGATGTATAAATTTACATGTAAAAACTGCTATGATGCTCTGGAAGAGAATGGCAAGCTGATACTGGTGGAAGTTCTCCTTCCAACTACTAATGATTGTATATCCATGTCTACCATTGAGGCCACCATGCTGTGTGTTTTTATGAATTGTTGCTCTTGCTTGCCAATGAAAATTTTCCATCCCTTGTGAAGACCATATACTCAAACTTCCATGATTTTCTTTCTACTAAGGATATGGAATGGTGTCATAATATGTGCTACAAAGTATCAACAATTTCTATCAATAGGTATACTTCAAAAAACAAAATAAATATTTGTTTTTAAATGCTTACCATGTAATGTGTGATATGATCCTCTCCCCAAGCCAATTCAACTGCATCTACAAACTCAACACAACATTTCTGGAGCAGTCGCAAGTCATTGTTTGAAAATATTTTCTTTCGTAATATTTTAACCATATCATCTAATTTTTTTCATACTTCAACTTTCATTACTCCATCTTGAACAAAATCTTGAATAGCAGCTACGATGTCTCTCCAAACTGAGTAACGCGTCTTAGATGGCTTTCATGAATGGTTAGATAAAAATCTTTGTGCCTTTACACTGCCAATGCTTGGCTTGCAAGATACGTTTTCTTTTTTTCCTGAAAGCTTAAAGTCCTTTTGTATTTTAACATGTCTATTATGAAGACCTGCTTTAGACATAACATCTTCTAATCTAGAAATAGCCTCCTTGGAAGATGATTTTGGCTTTGTGTTCCAAGCACATAATATGTGACAATACACAAGCTTTTTAATAATTCTAACCTCAGCATGGAGAGTGCAAATATGTACGTTTTGTAGAGGAATTGACTGAACAGGTTTCCAATTTGGATGCTCTTTGTCTCTTGTTATTCTTGTATTCTTGGTCATGTCATTTGATGATTTCATACAATATAAACATGGATTTTTGGAGGGAAACATTAAACATACATTTTAAAGATTTCAAATCACCAGCCAAATGCCACTCTACCTTGAAGTCTCCTATTCCAGGTACATTGAAAAATTCCCCATCCATATGCTCTTTGATGATTCTGAGATATTTTGTTTTGCTAAACACCCATGACAGAATGTCATGATCTTCCTTTAAGACCTAAAAAATGGATAGACAAAAAACTAGTTAATTGATGTCATTATCGGACTGAACACTGAAGTTAAAATCTCCTTGATCGTTAGTCTTTTGAAGTGTTCCATTCATGAGTGTTATACTCACTCTCTCCATTTTTTGTCCTTTAATAAGTTTTGATTCATCTAGCTTCAATACCAAGACTATCTTACTATCTACCTTTTCCATGGAAATACCATAGAAATGTATAATAAATCTTAATAACGTATTCACATCGGCAAACAAGTTATTTGACTGATTGTAAGACATGGATTTTTTGTCCTTTGATTGCTATACTTTCTAGATATGAAATAAAACACCTATAATCTTTTGAATTCCTCTATTCATTGAATCATGTTCCGATTTTATTTGAAATGGTCGTGGAATAGGAAATTTCTTAATGCTAACCAGCATGAAAGCTTGTTTGATAATCTTAAATATGGTGCCATAAGCATCTCTGCTTGTTCCAGCAAAATCACATGCTCCTAGAATTATAGTATTGTCAAGTATTTTTTGTACTTCAATCATTAATGCATCAACAATTTTTATCTTAACACGATTGTTTCGATTATTGTTCATCAATGACTCAGTTGATTTTGTTGTCAACACAGAGCCCAAAGACTTGCCTATAGTAGCATTGTCTTTCACATTTTGATTCCCAACCAATGCAGATCTGTAAAAATAATAATAATAATAATAGATGATTAATGTTACAATTTATAGTCATGCTAAAACAATATAAGATCTGAACTCTTGAAGTATAAAAAAGTTTGCAAAGGTCAAAAGTCAAAAACTTGCTTGAATGCATAAATTTTCCTTTTTGGATAGCCTCCCGTTGATGACAAATTATGAATATTTGTGTTGATCACTCGCTTTCGTTTTTTTGTTTTTACTTTTTTACCTATCATGTCAACATATTTCAATAGTTGTGAGTATGTAGAACGGCCACTATTCAATTCAATTTTCAATTGATCAATCTCTTTTCTCGTACTCACTATGTTTTTTTGCAATAATTCACTATGATCTCATAGATTTTCATTTTCTTTTTGGATAACCTCATTCTTTAGCAATTTTATTTGTAAAATATTGTCTTTCTGAGCACAATCTGAAGATATACGTCTACGTCTAAATACATCCTCTAAACACTGGATTCTTTCCATTGAAAATGTGTTACCATATTCTTCTAATCTTTTACAATAACCTAGCAAACCATTATTTCCATGATAGACAAAATATATCAATTAAGTAAAAAAAGAAAAATTGGGATGTTGCATGGAATATGGATCTTTAGGATATGATGTCCCGTCTACCTAGAGGTCCAAATTTGCTTTCCCATCAGCCCTATAGTGTAAACAATCAACTCTTTTAATCAAAGGAGCATATTCTTCAAGAAGATCTATATGGAGATGAAATTTTTTCATTGTAAGAAGAAAAAGTAGATTACGATCCAAAATTAGTTCAACAAAAAAATAAATCAATGAAACATACTCAACGCCTTTATACATTTCACTTACCGATTTATCATTTCACATAGCACTTGAAGAATGAGATTGATCTTTGATTCAAATGTTGTCATGCTGCTCATTTTTTTATTTTTGAGTTTTGAGTTTTCTCAATCCGTGTATTTTGGCTGCCGCTCTTCTTTTTTCAAAGCTTGCCATCTCTCTTTTCTCTCGAGAGATGTAGGCATTTTATGTAGCATTCAAAGATGGTGACTGCTAATTGATGCAAATGTTATAACGACGTCCATCTATTTTCCTCTAGTTCGTTAATTCTGTAGTGTAATGTAGTTGGTGCTCTTCTTTTCAATTCTTGCCCCCACTCTCTCTTCTCCCAAGAGTTTATTTCTCCCGAGGCATGATTTTCGTCCATCCTATGTGGCATTTCTTGTAGGGCCCTTTTGTACTCAAGAACTCTTGTAATGCATAGACCATTCCTAATGTTTCTCTGTTTGTCGTGGAATAGTTAACCTCAGCTAGAACTAGTTGACAACTTAGGAATTGGATTGGGAAATCCTTTCTGAATTTTTCGGGTTGCTTAAAACAGCACCAATGGCATACTTACTAGCGTTTGTATGCACATGGAACTCTTTATTGTAATCAGGCACGCAAAGAATTGGTGCGGTGACTAAAGCTTGTTTGAGGTCCTCAAAGGCTTTAATCTGTTCTTCTATCCACCTTGGATCAGTAATGATTTTGTATACTAACCTCACTTTATCGGCGTAGTGTATTATAAAAATTCGATAGTAATCTGTGTGGCCAAGAAAAACATAAATCTCCTTCGCTATACCTGGTAGCGACATTTCGAGAATCACCCTAATCTTTCAGGATCAATGGCACTACCATTTCGAGAAATGATATGGCCTAGTACCACACCATGGGTAATCCAGATCTAGCACTTTTCAGAATTTAACGAAATTCCAAACCTTCGACAGCGAATGAACACTTGTTCACTCAAATACACTCAAATTGTATGAAACAATGTGTTACATGACTTAAATTTTGTATAGATCTCAAGTTTGTTGAACTGCTATACTCAAAAAATGAATTTCAAATGTGTTGCTTCTCTTTTGTAATAGGAACCAAACAACTATTGGATATTCTACCAACCCCTATGCAAAAACTTGCAACAGTTATATGAGTCCTTGCTCATAACAAAACCAATTGCACTGGAAAGAAAGTTCTTCTAGCTTTCCAACAAGCTATAATGTCAGTACCTTTGGACCTAACACCAAGGAAATAGAGTCAAATGAAGTATTCTAGGTTTCACATGTGTGAAATGTCAGAATTCTGTACATCCTCAATTTGGACTGAAAATATCAGTTCTAACATTAGAGGAGTTCTAAATCCAAAAAAGACCCTTTGTAAAGATTCTTTCATATTTTTTCTCAATTTTTTCTTACACATGGACCAATCAAAAAACTCAAATTTGAAATCTACGTAACGTAACTTTTTGCGTCCACATTTTGATTCTGCACTAAAAATGGCATAACTTTTAAGTGGTAAGTTCGAATTTAGCAAAGTTTAATGCATTGGAAAGCGCTCAACAAGGGCTTTCCAATGATATGTTACATGACATACTTTTGAGCTACAATTAAGAAGTTATGGCAAGTCAAACGTATGAGTGCTATAATATTTTAATAATATAAACTAAATCTTGCACGAATTTTTAAAGGGTCTTTTGGAGCTCAAAACTCCTCTAATGTCTCATTCATCAAAAAATTGTTCAATAATAGATAGCTAAAAAGTGCTAAACAGCTTCCTAGCTTGAATTGTCACAGAATTCTTCATACATCTGATGTTAGTAGCATTCAAAGTCTGGTATAGCTCTGATACCATGATGAAAATCCATCAAATTCACACGTGTGGGGAACCACAAAAAATGTGTGATCTTTACCATGCTTTGTGGTGGCACACATATCACCTGTAGAGCAATCCTACAATCTACCAATAAAACTGAGGGTAGAGCACAATCTAGAATGCTACAGATCAAAGATACATTAATTCCTCACAAAAAGGGAATGTGCACAAGCAAGATCATGTATGAAGAAGACACAAAATCCGAATTAGAGAGAGAGTACAATTACAAGCAACATAGAATCAGATCCAAATTTGACATTACCAATGCTTGATTCTTCATTAGAAATGAATGAGAACCATATGCATATGTACATATATAGGAGAGCCAAAATTCTTGGTACTTCTTGCATTCAATGCATATCCTACACGTATTCAAGTGCAAACTACTATTATCTTGACACCTAACTACTTGCATGCACAAATTGCACCTAACTTCTACCTACTTTCTCCAAATGTCAAATTCTCAACTATGAGCCTACAAAACTACATGCATGTGTCCATTAGAGTATTTGCATGTCTTGCATGTCTCAATGTAAACTTAGAACACAATGCATTTATGATGGCTCGAGTTTCTACAAGTCCATATTTGTCCAATTCTATGTGAAAATCTACATGCATGTCAATCTAGACATTGTCAACATTATTGCATGTCATACTAGACCAACTAGACTTTATGCATGTCATTGGAACTTGATCTACCTAACCCAAACTCGCTCTATTCTACAAGGATATGTGCTCAATTCACATACCTTGGATATGTACAAAGTATTTACATAAGTAGGACCCCCCAAACATCAATAAACATAAGATAGATATGTTTTACAATTTTTAATACTCACAACACTCTCGAATGCAAGAGAGATGTGGGATGTATTGCTGACAAGGTTACAGACGAAATCGCGCAGCCAGACAATGCTTCTTGAAGACCAGCTGACCAACTTGAGATGGGATGGCAAAGACCTCACATCCTTCATCAAAAGGATGAAAGATCTGTTCCTTTCATGGAACAGAGAATGTGGTCTCTCAAGAAAAGCAGCTCACCTACTTACTTCAAGCATTACTAATATCCTTCCAGACCACCCAGACATTGCTAGCGAAAGATCTGCAGATGACTCTTAACAAGGCGATGATCAAGAAAAGATAAGAGGTGCAAGCCCGTGAGCACCTTGACCACAAGGACACCTCTGATCAGGCTCTCTACAGCAACAAGGAGAAGCCAAAAAAATCTTTCAAGCCTAAGAGGGAGTCAGACCACAAGCAGGATCGAGATCAACAGACGGAGGGAGGTGCCAAGAGCAAATGGAAGAGCAAAGACAAGACAAGGTAGCAAGGTAGCGAGAAGAAAGTCTACGTGAGATTTAAACGAGAAGGCCACATGTTGGCTAAATCTGAAGATCAAATGCATCGATTGCCACAAGAAAGGTCACGCAGCCATGGACTGCTACAAGAATCCAAGGAATTACCAAGGCCAAAGTAAAAGAGTGAATCACAATAGTTTCTCCTATGTGGAAGAATCTTAAAGCTCCAAGATGAGCGAAGACAGAGCCAACAACAGCAATACAACATTCTTATGCATAGATGTATGTGCAACCTCAACATCTAATACACAAGAGATCATCTTCGATTTAGGAGCAACCTCTCACTTTGTCACCTCCAGATGCATAATAACTGACTTTCACAACTCAGACCCCTCCAGAGACATAGTTCTTGGAGACGACTCAAGACACCAAGTCAATGGCACTGGTTCACTATGGCTCAACACCAATGACAGAGACCAAAAATTAGATGATGTCATGTGTGTGCCCACATTGCAGCAGGAGTTGCTCTCAGTAGCAAGGATAGCAGATGTAGGCATGCATGTGACGTTTTCCAATGAAACATGCAACGTTGTTGACGCAAGCACCAGGAACCTGGTCACATAAGATAGACGACAAGGCAACCTATATCATTTGAAGGTATGCCTACCAACAGATGAAGCACATCAAGCCCATTAATCCACAAATGTTCTATGGCATAGGAGACTATGCCACATGAACTCAATGGCCCTATACAAGGCAAGCCATCATGGAGCAATGATAGGAATAAGCATAAGGAATGCGCCTACTCGACATCCTATGATGCATGCATAAAGGAGAAGATGTCCCGCACTCCTTTCACAAGGGACCCCTTCAGAGCAACGAAGCTTTTGAAGTTGATACACTTGGACATATGTGGACCCTTCGACGTGATCTCTGTAGGAGGCTCAAAGTGCTATATCACATTCATCGATGACTACATCAAGTTTGTAACTATCTATTTCATACATAACAGGTCGGAAGCACTCGACAAGTTTATAGAATACGTGAATTGGGCAAAGAGATCCACAGGAAGCAAAGTCAAGCAGAATAGAATTGATCGTGGCAAAGAGTACATCTCCAATTGCTTCACTGACTTTTGCAGTAGCTGAGGAATCCTTCATCAGCACATCTCTTGCTACCTACGCCTACCGAATGCACAAAAGCATCTAAGGTTTGAAGCAATCCGTGCGGCAATGGTATAATAAGAAAGACTATGCTCTTAGATCTCTGGGTTTCCAAACTCTGATGGCCGATTACAAGGTTTATGTAAAGGTCACAGATGGACAGATCATAATCGTTGTTGTCTATGTGGACAACACCCTGATCCTATGCAGAAGCGACGAGCTAATCGCACAAGTGAAGAACGACATCTCAAAGCATTTTGAGATAACAGACCTAGGAGTAGCCAGGTGCTACTAGGCTTGCAATCAACCATGACTATGATGAAGGGAAGCTATATCTGTGAAAGATTTTAGATCATTAAGATCCAATCCACTTGAAAAATCTTTGGTTAGAAAGAGAAATACACTACCATTCTCACCAATGTAGAAAAATCAACACCTACACAGAAAATGAGACGCAAACACTAATAGAACTTGATCAAGCTTGAATGAAATGATAAAGTATTGTTGTTGTCCATACAAAACCAGCAAGCTACTGTATTTCACACATGTGGATCCAAAAATAACAAATATAGATCATTGTACACATAAAATTGCATGCAATCACAAGTATAGTGCACCAATGGATAGTAGAACCCAAGAGAACCATGTATAAGCATGAAATGAGATAGAGAAGAGAGAAGATCACTCTATCCACGAGTTATATCCTTTTATAACAGGTTCAAACCATGTTTGGCCACTTGGCTTTTCCTCCAAAATGCTAACCCTACTATTTTTGGGTCTAGATTCAAAGTACCAACATTCAAATTTGAATCTACTTAAACTCGCCTTCTAACTTTCCCACACTTTCAAAAAGTGTTTATTCAAATGACATTTAAATTAATGAACTTTGAAAAGTCAATCTCTAAGTCTAAAAACAAAGTTGGCCTCAATATGCCAAATATGGAAATATAGCAAATATGATCAAACTAGTTGAATCTTTCACACTCCCTCTTCAACTAGTTTTAGCATGGACTTTGATAACACTCCAAGTGATGTCCTATTCTTCATGAACAAGTACTTTCCCAATGCTTCGGTGAAGATATCATCTACACATTCCCTTGAGGACACATATTGAAGCTCCACCTCCTTTGCAATGACTTGCTCCCTCACAAAATGATATTGCACCTCAATATGCTTGCTTCTAGCATAGTTTTTGACAATAGAACTTATCAATCACAAGAATGATCTTCTTCCTAAGAATAGATCTCCTTTCAATGATCACGTAATGCTCAAAATACAAACAACCATAATTGATATAGAGAATAGTGTCCACATGGGATGCTTCACTATTTCTTACATCAATTTTACATGTCAAGAAGTAACTAGTACATGAAGAATCAAATAGAATGTAAATGAGATGATTTCACCATGCTTCCAACTCTGAACTCTCTGGAGGAATACAGCAAACAAACAATAAATGTGAGTGATAAATATTTGCTTGCTTATTTCGTCCTTCTTTGTCCTTTGTTGCCATGCATCCACCATGACACTCCATGAATGAGCCTCCATCTTCATTCTGCCACAAGATGCCATCATCACTTGATGACTTGGCCATGAATGAGTGACATAATGAACCTCCAATAGCTTCATTTCCATCAGCAAAACTAGCCAAGAATTCTAGTACAAATCAAACATCAAAATGATGCTCACCAATGTAGCTAGTTTTTACCATATCTTGACAATTTGCACACATCCACATGAAAATGCTCAATCATAAGATAGAACAAGTAAAGTAGACTTGAACAACACTTCCTTTCTGCTCCTTTGACTTACTTGAGTCTTCAATAAGCTGAAAAAACATATCCATAACATCTTTGCCAATTACCTCTCCTTTGATGCTCTTGACTAGCTCCAAATTGCCACCTTCCTTTGTGTGTTGTTGAAGCCCTTTGAGGTCAACCTCTTGATCATCAACTTGACCATCAAAGTCATTGAAAAAACTTTATTTTCTAGATCCATTACTTGATTTTACAGCAAGATAACATTTATCCACTTGCATAGCACCATCTACACGAGAAGATCCTCCAAAAAATGTTTCACTCTTCGTAAGAGTTTGATGCTTAAGATCCATTGCTTGGATCCACTCCTCTTCTTTCCTTGCTTGATCTACACTTGTAGGTTCACCCAAAGAGCTTAGGAAAGCAACATAATTTCCAGAAACTACTTGCTTATCCTTTTGATCATATGTGAGCCTTGAAGGTACTTGTCTTTCCCTTGATGTTCTCCTTGGCTTTTGACTTGATGAAGGTCCATCATCATCACCATTCAAAGTAGGATCCTTTTCATCAACATCAAGAATGTTAGATCCATCCACACCACCATCAATCATGCTTGAAGACACTTTTGGAATGTTCCCGTCATCAAAGATGACATCTCTACCAACAATCACTTTGTTTTTGTAGAAGGAATGTAAACCTTGTAGGTTTTACTCACCTCACTATATCCAACAAAAATACCTCTTCTTCAAGATTGATCCTCCTTGGTCCTATCATCAAGAGTAATGTTATCATAGCATGTGCATCCAAAGGTTCTTAGAAAGTTGACACTTGGCCTCCTCTTGAATAGCATCTCAAAAGGTGTCCTTCCATCCAAAATAGCACTCGACCACCTATTGCACAAGAAATTGGCACACAACAAAGCTTGATATATCCCAAAATGGTTTGTCAAGATTAGCACTTAACCTCATAGCTTTAGCTTTAACACATAAAGTCCTATTCTTCCTTTCAGCCACTCCATTTTCTTGTGGGGTCCTTGATGTTGTATACTCTCTCTTGGTCCCATGCTCATCACAAAAGGCCTCAAACTTGGTAGATATGTACTCACCACCATTTTCACTCCTTAAGCACTCGATCTTTGTGGAAAATTGGTTCTCCCTTGCATTCTTGGACTTGATAAAGACATCATACACTTCATACTTTTTCTTTAGTAGATAGATCCAACAAAATCTACTAAAATCATCAATGAATGTTACATACATCTTAGCTCCACTATTGCTAATTGTAGTAAATCCATGAATATCCAAATGTACAAGTTGAAAAGGCTTTGTAGATCTAGATGTAGATCTAGTACAAGGTAGTCTATGTGACTTAGACAAAGCACAAGACTCTCAAACATGTTTGATTCCACTTAAGGAGCTTGGAAGACCTCTCACAATCTTCTTCCTAGCCATTACCTCCAATGACTTGAAGTTGAGGTGTCCCATCCTTTTATGCCAAACCTCTTGAATAGGTATTTGCTCCCTTGCAACACATCCAACTTGGTTAGCAATAACACAAGCATCTAGTTTGAACAACTTCCCTTGCCTTTTACCTTTTCCAATCAAGACATCTTTCCTTTTGATCAAACAAGCACCTCCATCAAACTCCACCTTGAGGCCTTTACTTAGCATTTTGCTCACACTAAGCAAATTCTTGGTAATAGATGGAATAAACAAGACATCCTCCAAATGAACATTCCTATAAAGAGAGAAATAGGAATTGTGCCAATCCCTTTGATTGCACACTCACCATCATTGGTTGTGTAGATCACCCTCTTGTCATCTACATGTGTCAACATAGAGGTGAAGTACTCTTTGTGAAAGGTCATGTGTGAACTTGCTCCACTATCAATCCACCAAGGATCTAGATCTCCATCATTAGCAAGCATACATGAAGACATCACAAAAGCATCATCATTTGCATCTTGAACATCCAAACCATCCTCATCAAGAGTAAGATTACCTTGCTTGTCTCCTTGATCTCTCTTCTTCTTGTAGCACTCACTTGCACAGAGTCCTTTGATGTCACAATAGAAGCACTTGATCTATCCTTCTTTTTGCCACTTGAAGAAGCATCCACTTGATCTTGCCCTTCAGACCACTTACATTTGGTTTTGCCCTTGAATTTGCCCTTTGTGAACATAGCATCCTCTTGAAGTGTCGATGTAGGTCCACCTCTTGCTTGAAGCCTATATTCTTTATTGATTAAGATCTCTTGAAGATCCATAAAACTTGGCAAAGTCTTTTGAATAGCAATACTTTGAACAATGTTAGCATGAGCATGTAACAAGCCATTAAGAATCACTTGAATAAGCTCTCCTTCCTTAATGCTTTCGTCAATGCGAGCCAACTCATCATTCAATGCTTTCATCCTCAAAACAAAAGTACTGGACTTTCTTCATTCTTTTGCTAACAAGAAAAGATTTGCCTTCTTAGAGTCAACACTCTAGAAGTAGACTTCGATTCATAAAGCTTCTTCAATGAATCCCAAGCTTCCAAAGATGATGTGCACTTATCAACTTCCTTGAGAAGCTCATTGGTAACATTCATCTTTATCATGTGTAGAGCCTTCTTGGCCCTCTTGTCATACCTCACTTGATCTTGTTGTGTTGTTGGTCTCTCCTCCAAACTACAACAATATCCAAAACATCATTCATCTCAAGAAGTGATTCCATCCTCACTTTCCACAATGAATAGTTACTTGAGGTAAGCCTATCATTGGCTTCCAACATGACTCCAATTGAGGTTGCCATGTAGCAATGACATGATCTTCTTTTTCAACCTGTTTCAATGCACAAATCACCCCTTTGAACAACAACAAATGCTTTCAAAAGAAATCACAAAGATTTGAAACTATCTCAACAATTCTCTTCTAGCACTTATACCCAACAAATCAACACATAGAATCATGGAATCTTGATCAACTTATGATCTATCCTCAATCTAATGACTTTTGCCACTTCCTAAGATTGAAACACACTCAAGTGAAGTCCAGCAACCTCACTATCTAGAGATCCAATCAAAATTAGGGTTTTGACAAAATCACAAAAAATTGACTATTCCAAATCTACATGCAAATAAAATTTGATATGCAATCTATTAGCCACCACTAAGGCTGATCTAATGATCCAAAAAATCGGCCAAATCCAGTATGTGAAATAAAAAATCAGAATTGATCAAGTTTGAAAGCCTATATAGAGTTTTGATCTACAAAAGTTCCAATCTACAAAAGCAAAAAACTTGATTTTGGTGTAGAATCCCCTCTAGCATGCTCTAACCTTGATATCTTTGTTAAAATATCACTTCCAACTTGATGTACCTTGTAGATCTCAAGTTATTTGATCTTGATAAGATCTCACACATGTGGAGTTTGTTCCCTTGTGTGAAAGAATGTACGTAAGTCATTTTTATACAGTTAGATTGATTTTAGCTTGATCTACACTAGTGTGAAATTGACCTTTGAGTATAATCTTGAAAATGGTCAAATTGCTCAAACTTTGTGTAAATAGATTGGAATTCCATGTGAATGAGTTATTACTCACACATGTCAAGATACCATTCACACGTGTAGATAAGCTTCTAGAAGATAGATAGGAAGTTTTCGTTAGATCCTATTTTATAGGGAATGTTCCTATAAATGTGGAAGACTAGCTTTTTGTTTTCTAGCCAAAGAGAATAGTCAACTTTGGAAAATGAGCACATATGGCTCCCATTGGTGGATCTGGATGACTAGGCACTCTTCACACGTGTGAAGGCCTGCTGGACAGTACACAGCCCGTGGATGTACTTGATCTATAAAGGGATCAAGCAAATCAATAACAAGTTGATGTGACATTGGCAGACTCTAGTTTTGTTGTGATTTCCACATTTGTCTTGAGTTTTGATGAATGAAATACATTTGTAAGTTAATGTACTTTACTCTCTATAAATAGGCCATATTGGTACTGTCCTCCACACGTGTGAGGCCACCCATCCATGTTTTTCATCATTTGATCCATTGCTCTTGCCTAAATCATAGTGTAAAGCATCTAGATCAAGATCTAACACCTAGAACTTGATAGATCTTTGCATTAAGCAATCAATAACTCTTAATGATTTATAGTACAATCAATATTTGTCCTTTTTCTTTGAAAATTGACATGGTATCAGAGCCAAGTCTAAGAGTGACCTAAATGATTAATAGTTCTTGAGAAATCATTGACATTTTGTTGTTTTTGAGTTCTAATTGAGAGGGCAAGTTCAAGGAGAGAAGTAACATCATTGTTTTTGGTCAAGATCGATTTGTGGGATGCTGAAGTATTGTCCGCACGTGTAAAACCATACAACAACCTTCAAATTAACTTCCATTAGTGTTCTTGATCCAGAAAAATGCATACTAGTCCAAAATTCAAGGTTTTTAGTGCATTGTCTAGATCTAGGTTCAATTTATTGAATGCTAATGATTAAATAGTGATTTGAGTCATTGAAGCGATTCATTTTGAAGCATTGGATCAGATCTTTAAGGCTGATTTGTTCAGATCTTAAGTGTGCGTGAAATTTCAAACCAAAATTGAACTAGAATCAATTTTTTGAGAAGTGATTTTCTAGGATATTTGTAGTTGATCTATTATACCATCATCCAAGTTGAACTGATTGGGCCGAGATTAGAAGCTTTTTGAAAGCTAGAAATCTATCTTAGATCACACCTTATCAAGAGATCTTTGTGTATCTCATAGGCTTTCATTCACAATGACATCCATGGGTGGATATATGTTGAGAAACTAACTTCCACAAACTATTCCATTTGAAAAGTAAGAATGGAATCACTACTAGTGGTTCATGATCTCTTTGATATTGTCTTAGGAGTTGAGGAAGAGCCTCAAGCTCCCCAAGAACAACTAAAGTACAAGAAGAGGGTTAGATTAGCCCTATATTGCTTGAAGTTTATTGTAAGCAATGACCTCTTGAAGGTGGTGGCTTCTTGTACCACATCAAAAGAGGCTTGGGATTCACTAAAGAACATTTATGAATCCAATAACACTTCAAGAGTGCTTATGCTAAGAAACTTGATCTTGCAAAGCATGAGAGGAAGTGGAGAAAATGGACAAGAGTATGTCCTAAAGGATAAAATCCTTGAACAAAGAATTAGGATCTATAGGAGAGAAGATCCAAGATAATGAACTAGTACAAGTAATTTTGAATGGATCAGGAGATGAGTTCTCTAATCTAGTTCAATCTTTTGCTATTCAAGACCAACTATGATCAATTGAAAAATTGCATAATGTTCTTGTGGCCGAGGAGAGTAGGATTCTACAGCTCAAAACAAGAATGGGGTCCTTATCACTACATAATGGTGATGAGAAAGCAGAATTCACATATAAAGGCAAAAAGAAGACTCATCCTTAATGGCAATTTGATTAGTCATTGAAGATTACGATGTTGTTATGACTCTATTATCGAGTCTTCCTGAAGCCTATGAAAATTGGGTCATGATAATTTTGACCCAGGAGCAAATTACTCTATCAAAACCAATATCAATGCTTTTAAAAGAGAAGATCAAAAAATTTACATCCTCCTTAGTCTCAGGGTCGGATCCTCAAGCTCTATATTCAAAAAATCAAAAGTTCAGATCCAAAAAGAAGAGCAATATGCAGTCAGGGTCGATTTGGGCTTAGGGTCGAATTCAGCCTCAGGGTCGAATTCCAATTCGTCATCCTTCCAACCAAAGCAGAAATTATTATGCAGATACTACAAGAGAACTGGACATGAAATCATAAACATTTAATAATGAGAAGAGGAAGTGGTTCCAACAACAAGCAAATTCTGCTTCAACCAATTTTTTGACCCAACAGCAAGAGAAAGATGAAGCAGCTTTTATGACCAAGGTCGATGTGAACTCGAAGGGAAGACCTGTCCTAAGTTCTTAAGGGCCAATAAAGTTATTGACTTATCATATACATAAAGCTAGTCTTATATCAACTTAAATGAAATCAAATTTGACTTCAAAACTCGAAAACAAACGATCACATAAATTCATTCACATATAGCGGAAGCACTGAGGGGTCAAGATGGGGACCCACCCCTAAAGGATATTTCTTGTCATTATGCAAAACCAATTGGCCTATGCCAATTACATATACAACGGATTCCAATAGGAGTCTCAAAATAGAAACATCTTATGTCCTTTCAATGGTCTTAATTCCATATCTAGGTTATCAGAAGTATAGGATCTTCTTCATAAATCTTAATTCTTCCAACATGCAATCATGAAGGATCTTAGATACTTGACATGCAATCATGATGGATCTTAGATACTTGGCATGCAATCATGTAGGATCTTAGATACTTAACATGTAATCATGATGGATCATAGATTCTTGACATGCAATCATGTTGGATCATAGATTCTTGACATGCAATCATGTTGGATCATAGATTCTTGACATGTAATAGTCTGAACTGACATGCATGGACATTAAGAAATGGAGGGCCATGGTCATTAGGCAAAGGATGGCATGACATGCAAGAGTCTAAACTGACATGCATGGTCATTAAGCAATGAATGGCATGACATGCAAGAGTCTAAACTGACATGCATGGACATTAAGCAATGGAGGGCATGACATGCAAGAGTCTAAATTGACATGCATGGTCATTAGGCAAAAAGATGGCATGACATGCAAGAGTCTAAACTGACATGCATGGTCATTAGACAAAAGGATGGCATGACATGCAAGAGTCTAAACTAACATGCATGGTCATAGGATATGGTTTCTTATGGCATGCATATGAATGAGGTGTATTAGTTAGAGAAGGTGAATTGGTGAGGTGTACAAGTTGGGGAGGGTTTTTATGATGATTTGGCATATGCCAAGTGAGAGTGTAGGAGGGCGCCCTATTCTAGGTGTCAAATAGCCTAGAATGCATGTAGCAAAGTAGGTGGGAGGTAGGTGGCACATGGTTTAAACTTCACATTATATTTCATATAGTTTTTCATTGTCACAACTTGGGAATTCACCCAAGTGCAATCTTCCTAGGGAAAAGGCCAAAGTATATGCCCATCTTGTTTTTGCATAATAGTCATCAATTCCAAAGCCCGTTTTTCTAGAGGTTGCCCATCCTCAATCATGGTGGACATGGGTCAATAGGGTGATCAGACCCTTGGCCTTGTCTTGTTCTTTATAGACTCCTCTGAGCCTTCATTATAGACTCTTCTGAGCCTTCATTATAGACTTAGAAAAAAACCTTCTTTATAGACTCTTCTAAGCCTTCATTATAGACTTTGTCAAAAGCCTTCTTGAATAACAGTCTTGAGCTTTAAAAGCTTCTTGTTCCATTTCTTGTCCTTCATGCACTTTCATGAGTAACTGCACACACCTTCAAAGTAAGGTCAGTTCTTAAGCTCCGAGGGCTTCTTATTCTTGTTCTGAAATTCTTTGGGCACTTTCGTGAGTACCTGCACATACCTTCAAAGAAAGGTCAATATTCATGCTATCTAACATGGCTCATATAAGGTTCTTACTTCTACAGGTATCAATGCATGTTACACAAGTCATGAATTCATGCAATATCCAAAAAGAATATTTGATCATTGATAATCTCCTATCATCCATGTCTATATGTAATTTGAAGCTGGGAAGGTCTTTATTACTTTGGGGCAATTTGTCTCTACAAATTACACCCCTCCAATGCATAAAGCGTTGTCCTCAACAAATATTTCTCAAATAAGAATCTTAAATCTTTGGATATTCTTGGAAGGAGTTTTCTACCATTCATCTTGCATCCATAATCGGATGATTCTTAAACATGAGGAGATATAGTGTTTATGCTAATCTCTTTCTTTTATATCTGATCTTATACATTAAGATCTGCTTTGATGTGAAAATTCTTTTCAGTTCCTTGATCTACTTTAGATTTCTTAATCTATGAAATAAAATTAGCTTGCTTACTGAATCTATCTAGGATAGTTCAAATTATTTCATTTCTTTCTTGGTCGTAGGTAGCCTAGAAACAAAATCTACAATGAAGTGTTTCCTTGGGGATTCAGGAATGGGTGAAGTAGTCTCAAAGTTTTCAATCCCCGTTTATCCTTAGTATGTTGACATACTAAAACTCATATGGTCCGAAGTTAATTCGAGTGGCTATTTAAATGGACATCATCAGACACTACTCGGATCTGGTGGTTTCTTTCTCAAGCACTTGCTTATAAGAAAGTACCATATTCATAGATCATTTTCAAGAGCGACCAGCTCAATCTTTATCTTCTTTTATGGATCTAAATCCATATCCTGAGGTCTCGCTTTGGTAAGATCATTCTTGTTCCTGCACTCATGACTTATGATCTTATCAAATATGAAAATTTTGGACTTTCAAAGTCACATATATCATTATTCATAATTCAAAATTTTCATTTACATGTGTTTTCTTTACAAGACATAATCTTTTTCTTTTTCTATGCATTGGAGAACTTTTACATTAAATCATAAGGAATCAAGATATTCCTTGTATTGGCTAAGATACGCCATTTTCAAAATTTTACTAAATTTCATCTACTTAACTTGTTCATAAAATGCAAAAGTTCACCTTTATGTATTCAAGTCAAACAAATCTTGATACAACTCTTTTATATTGACAATTCTATTTCATCTTGCTTTTCAAAGCATTCCTAGACCTGCATTTAAAGCAATCCTTTGATTCTAACGGACAATCAAAGTGATTAAGGAAAAACTCCTTGTCTTACTAGTATGGAATTTAAAGATTTTTTATTTATAGTAAAATATTTTTTTTGAGTTTGACAAACATTCTTCCTATCTAGATCATAGAAAATCTTGATTTTCACCCTTGTCAAACTACAAAAACTGTGTTTTTTTGTGTCAGAAACCTCCGTCGGGTTTACCCTAGCTTTATATGTGTCATATTGCTAGTCTGAGAGTTCGGCGAAGGTTATTTTCATAGGAATTGTCAGAAAAATCTAATTAGAGAGTTTTTTTTTTCTTCCAAAAATAGCACTATTGAACCTTCGCCGAGCCAATCTTCGCCTAGGAAACCTTCGCCAGTATTATTTTTAGGTTCTGATTTTCCAGATCAAGTCTGTCAAAATTTGGGTCAGATCTGATACATTCTAATTTGGATTCTGAGAAATTTTTCATCTTTGAGAGGTATCGATTGATTGAATTTCGGAACCTTTTTCACGATATAGAAATCTGATTCTTGAAAAGTGGAATAGATCTAGCAAATCTAGATCCAATCTCATTGTTTGATTGATTTGAATCTGTGAAGATGTCTGTCCCTAGAGGTGCTCCTCAGGAAGTCAATCCAATCATTGTGAGAAGAGCACCCCGTTTGGATCTACCCAAATAAAATGGATTAACAGATCCAGTTAGATTTCTTCATATCTATGTTGAATCTTGTGAAGTCTATGGCAAAATTTTTTCCCAAGATAAACTTAAGCTTTTCCTATCACTACGACATCCACCACTATTGCATCAACAAATGTCAACGCTACTGCAAAAATGATGCTCAATGAGTTTGAGAAACTTGGGAAGAACCAACAGAAACAGATGGAAAAGTTGCAGTCACAATTTGATGAGAAGATCAAAGCATTGGAAGATTTCCATGGAAAAGCAAACAAGGGACCCGAGAAGTTTGTGATCCCTTTTTTTTACCAAGAAAAATGTTTGATATTCTATTTGTACAGGAAATCACACAGTGAATGAGTGTCCTCAATTGAAAAAACAAATGAAAATCGGTGTATGCCATTTGTGTAATTCGCCTGATCATGAGACTGCTTTTTGCAACTTCAATCCTCAGATAATTCAGCAATGGTATGCTCAAATGGGATATTGAGAACCACAATATGGAGGAAATCCAGCAGCCAGACCTCAACAATCTACTCTTGGATACCCGAAACGTTTAGCCTTACCGGCCCCACCAAAGCACTCTGCTCCTCCTGCCAATTTGATGGAACCAGAACCGTACAGAAGTACTGAACAATGGAACTATGGTAATGATCAAGAAGGTGGATCTTCATAACAATATGCTATTTATGTTGTCGTGCAACAACAAGCATCTAGAAATTGGACCAGAGCACCACTTGGATGCTTTGCATGTGGAGAAAATCACTGAGTTGCAAAATGTCCAAATAAAAAAAAATTTGTACTATTTTGTCGTGACTGTGGTTATGGGCATTGTTATAAAGACTGTCCAGCAAGACCGAAGCCACCACCAGCTACAACTCTTGTAAATTTGATAACAATAAAGCAAAGACCAATACCTCAGAATAAATCAAGTGTACCCTTGATGGTGGTCACCAGAGCACAAAAGCAGAAAGAACCAGTAGCGAATCCAGTACCTGCTGATTCTATACTGTTAGCTGATATACCAACAACATTTGGAGTCTATCCAAATCTTCATGCAGACAAAGAAGATATCAGAATACGAGATAGTGGATTAAACATCTGCAAGAAGAAGAGGAGCTTGAAGCAGCTAAAGCAACAACCGAAGTTTGTTCTTCACCATTGCAGCCTCCAAGAAATTCACGTATAGATATGAATGATCAGTTGCATCATCATGAAGAACCCTTCAAGATGACTGAACCGGAAACGCCGCAAATAGAACTGCTCATGAATATTTTGTCTAGTAAGATCAATATTTCATTGGGAGAGTTTCTGAAGTTGGTGCCAAAAGCAAAAGAAGTCTTAGCACAAACGTTAGCTCAAGCAGAACCATAAGTCCATCAAGAGCCACTTTTTTGTGTTGGATTTGAAGAATCTAATGAAGTACTCCATGTCGGAGCACTTGGAAAAGTGAACAAAAAAATATCACTTTGTCAATACAACATAGACAATTTCCTAAGGAAGCAGCTGTAATAGATGGCGATTCAAGAGTTAACCTGATTTCTACAAAGCTATGTGCAAAATGGGCCTTACAAAGATCAAGCCTGTGACTTTTGCCATTAAGCTAGCTGATCAAACGACAGTTCGTCCACAAGGAATGGTTGAAGATATACTTGTCAGAATTGCGGGAGTATAGTTCATCATTACTTCTATAGTAATGGACTTACCAGAAGCACCAAATGTCTATCGAGTTCTATTGGGACTTTTATGGTTACGAGTTGCACAAGTAAATCATAACTAGGGTACCGAAAAAATCACTTTTGAAAATCGTGAATGTGCAATCAAAGTTGACTCTGCAACTTGGACTATCAAACCAGTGATTTAAAAATAGAATGATGATTCCTCAACAACGGATCATACTTGTGACCGACCGGAGAAAATTTTGGGAGTTCACTACGATTCTCAAACGAATAACGTCAACTGGAATGAAGCTCTTGCAACGATTGATTGTAGAGCAGGATATATGTTTCAACAAGATAATCAGTCAGATTTGAGTGAGATGTCATTATTGGATCGAACCTTGGATACACCGATCACTTTTCCATTGAATGTGCTGAATGTAACTTGGATATCAACGGAACCTATACCATATCCGATTGAAGATGACCTCATACTTGTGAGCCATGCCTTGTCTTATGATGACAGTGTAGAACTTATTGATGAGCAGATTCTAAATCATATGGATCCAACCAGATTTGGAGTGCGTAATATTTTTGATGAACCAACAATAAAACCAACCAAAGCAGTTATATTGAAGGAAGACAGGATCACAGGGTCCATGACGAATAAACAAGCCAAGCAACATTATAATACGGTCCTGAAATGGAAAATTCCTCCTCAAAAGATTGATTCAGAGAATGTGCCACCCTTACTAGATAAAGGCAAAGGAAGAGTCGAGGATGATTCTACAAGTCAGAGTTCTAGCAAGACATCATCGTTTTGGAAGTCATCATCTCCACGATCAATTCCTGCTAAGAAGGCTAGGCGAAGATCCAAGACAAGTCCTTTTGACAAAGAACAAACATATGTTGTCCAGCATTATATGCTCGACTATTTTAAACGTTATACAATAGATGATGTGGTTATCATATTACCTAAAACACATTGTGAACCCGAAGAACACATGCCAGACTTAAAAGATGTTTACGATGGCCCAGCTAGGACACAGCCAATGAATCTTGCTGGACCAAAAGAACTAGAAAAGATTGTCCAAGTTGGATCACAACTTAATCTTGAACAGTATCAAGCACTTTGCATGCTACTTATTAAGTATCAAGATTGCTTTGCATGGACTTATCAAGATCTGAAGTGTATTCCAACATCAGTTATTGAACATACCATACCTTTAGTACCCGATGCAGTTCCAAAGGTTACAAAGTTCTATCGTTGTAATCTTAATGTTGTGGATGTGATAAAGAAAGAGCTTCAGAGATTGCTTGGCGCCGATTTCATTTATGAGATCAAGTATACCGAATGGATCTCACTGATTGTCATTGTTCCTAAGAAGAATGGAAAATTGAGAATTTGTGTGAATCTCAAAGCTTTGAACAAAGTGATGCAGAAGGATCACTTTCTGTTACCTTTTACTGAAAGCATTTTGGATCGCCTTGCTGGAGCGGAAGCTTATAGTTTCCTGGATGGATTTAGTGGTTACAACCAGGTTAAGATTGCACTTGCGGATTGTCACAAAGCCGCTTTTGCAACAGAATGAGACATCTATGCTTACAAAGTAATGTCATTTGGATTCTGTAATGGAATCCTGAACTATAGCACAATAATTCTTGAGCACATGGATGGAAAACGATTTGATACTCCAGTGAATGGCAGCTGATTACGCAAGTTTTGGCAACCTGCTCTGCCAGTTCAGCAAGCATGATCTAATTGATTTTCAATTTTATTTATTTTTCAGTTTTTTGTTTTCAATATTTAATTATTCAGTTTTGTTTGAAAAAGACAGTAAAAAAAAAAACATAAAGAGAAAAGAAAAGAAAAATGAGAAAAGAGTGATGAGCAAAAGTCAGAAAAGTCATCGGCATGGGAAAAAAAGAGGAACGGAAGTACTCTTGATGGAAAATGACTTATAGAATCACTGTTTTGGTCAGATGTGGCCTATACAGTATCAAAAACCTTCGTTGAGCCTCCAGACTGTACATCCATTTCAGATATATCTATACTGAGCTAGGCAAAGGTTCTTTTCCAGAAAAAATCCATTTTTTTGAGTCAAGCGAATGATCATCAATATGCTATTTTGGGAACCTTTGTCGAGCACCTTACTCTCATTAGGAACCTTTGTTGACATGCTAGATGGTCTTAAAATGTCAAAATTAGGTTGGCCATAGGTTCAAATCTTGAAAAAATACATTTATGACAGTACTTGGGCGAAGGACCCTCTTGGGCAAAGGTTCATCCTTCGCCAACCCTGGAAAACGTTTGCCGGATAGGTTCAGAGCCTCGAAAACCTTTGCCAAGATTTTTATAGCCTATTTTAACAGTACTATACATGCCTACAAATTTGTGTTCAGAACTGATCAGCCAAACTAGTATTCAGTGTAATGGACCCTCCAAATTCACCTATAAGTTGGCTGAATTCGATTCATTCCTCACTTGTGCTAGTGAAGCTCTTGCCAATTTTTCCAGCAACCAAAGCCTTCCAAACTTTCTAAATTGTTTTTTAATATACATTTGCGCGTTTTACTTTTCGTTTCTGATCATCATGTCTTCCGCATATACATCCCAGTCGCCTCGTTATACTATCCATCGTAATGTCCCATCTGCTACAAATATCATGATACTTCCTAGCACAAGCATGATCACTCAGTGGATGACCCTTGCGGATCCTCTGCTTACTGCAATGAGTATTCATGAGAGAGCCTTTTCAGGGAGAATCAACATGGATTTTATCACTCTTGCCTTCAGTACGTGGAAGGAAGAGAAATCCAAGTTTTACATCACCTTCTAGGGAGCCACACACAAGGTGCGCGTGACTGAGGCCGCCCTTGCTGCCATAGGCATAGCGTCTGGTACCCAAGCCTCACCGAACCATAAGCAGGCCATACAGGCTATTAAGCCTTATATTGACCTTACAAATGATTTGCATTGGACCAATGACGGCTACGTCCTAGATGCCATCATTGAGCCTACCATACACGCTGCTGCCCAGCCCCTGAATAGTTTTCTGATGGTTGGCAACCTTAGGAGAGACCGCATCACTTCTCAGTTCCTACATAGGGTAGTCGACTCCTATGCCAAGATAGCCAAGGCCCTTCTTGAACCATATAACTGGTTCAAGACTATTTCTGGTGAGCTCAAACGAGCCATAAAGAGCAATACCAAGCAGCAGTTCACTTCTGGTTCCTTGTTATCTCTTCTAGCGGCCTCCCACCTTAAAAACAAAATTCATGGCTTTCACCTGGATTCTGTGCGTTCGGTTTATGAAGAAGCACCAGTCGAGTCATCCCACCAGGCCTCCAGTTCACATAGTCAACATCGTCCATGCAGCGAGATCGTCATTTCTGACTCGCCTTTCGTGTCACGACATCATACTAGGCATACATTGTCAGCTGCACTTCCACCCCCTGCTACTATTCGCTCTGAACTTCCTATTCCCCCTCGCCTTTGATGATTCCCTCGCCTCTTCTTCCACTCAAGGACAGTCTGTGACTATTGGTGTAAGGACCCTCAAGGATTGCCCCTAAGATGAGGATAGGAGAACACAATAAGAGAGACTATGGAGCCAAACCGCCCAACCAATCCTAGATCAAACCTGGATCTAGCCCCCAAGCCATGCATGTGAAGCAAGAGGAGAAGAGAGAAATTGGTAACCTAACTCAATATGTCGACGGGAGAATCCCCACCTCCTTATATAGAGAGTAGAGTCATGTGCATGTAACCATGCAATCTCCATGCAGGTCAACTATAAATAGATCCCATCTCTTCATGCAGTTCTCCTACCTATGTCTGTCACACAGACATGCAATACTCCAAATGTCTCAATTAGAGTGTCTGGGTCCTCTCAAGGTAATTAGTCACAAACAAGCCTTGACATGGAATTAAATCATGGCATGACCAATAATCTCGAGTACTGGAGATCATTTTGGAATTGATTACAACATAATTAACATTCCTTTTTACCTTCCCAGCAAGCTATCAGACCTGTGAATTGATGGTCGATTTCTTATGCACCATCTCCATCAAGTTTAAAGCTATTTTGACTTTTACAAATCAAAAAATCTTCGTTCTCAACCTATACTGCATCGTAGGATTAGTATGAATGCTTCATGGAAGTCTAATTGATGGTTTAAGACTGTTGGTAGCATCAATTTTGAGCTTGGGGAGGTGTTTGTACGTTTTTGCATGACTCCTTCTTGTGGAAGTGCGCCCTACTACAGATTTCTGGCAGCTCTGATCTCGCACGTGTGAAGCTTCCCTCTGTATTGAGCTTTACAACACCCAATTTGGTGTCCTGTAGCCAAAGTTATGATCATCTGAAATAATTTTTGATATATCAGATATTCAGCCTAGGTATAGGACAGAAATGAAATTGTTTTACACTTTTTCCTACAGTAATTAATTTTTTAAACATTTACTAATGTCATTACGTCTTCTTGGTACCTTAGCTGAAATAGATTTTCAGGGAACTGAAAATTCTAAGGAGGGAAGAAGAGTGGACATCAGAGGTAGTAAGTATGATCGGGAAATGTATTTCGTAGTTAGAATTTTGGTAATCCCTGTGAATAATTGCTCAATACTGGTTATTAATTTCCTGGTTAGAATTCATTCAGATGAATTCATAACTGATGTCTTTATAACCATTGAGTTATTCGCAGTTTTGGATGTCAATTGTGAGGTTAGAAGTGGAATATGATACGTGGATTACATTGGATCTGTTAGTTCACAAAAGCTTGTCCCTAGATTTGATGCATCAATAGGGTTTCGAAGCTTGTCAATAGCCCGAAAGGTTTAGAGTGTAATAAATGAACCATGTTAATTCTTATGTCTAAGTCACATAATCAGATGTGGATTTTGGGTATCCATGTGATAGGAAAATAAATGGATTCTCCAGTCTTTGGGAACAAGAAATAATTTCCTATAGTGATTGTAGGACAAGTAGATGATCCGTGGATCTCTAGAATATCAGATAAGACGGTTAAGGGTTTTTTGGAAGGAAAAGCTGATGGTATGGGACGTCAGTAATTTTGGAAAGAAAATTCTAGGACTATAAAGATCTGGTGATCAATGGTGTGTTTTAGTACCTAGTCGCGGTATGGGAAAGAAAAAAACCATTCGATCAAATGTGGGGTATTTTGAAAAATTTTGAGGTTTAATCTAGATCCCAATGTGGCATCTCATTATATACAAAATCAGAGGCCCTCAAATCTATTTCTCGTTTTTTTAATTAATCCTTTACTTCTTAGTAATTTCTCGAATGTAGGATATCAGACTGATTTATATGATTCTTTCCAACATGAAGTTATTCTTCTGAAAGACTGTTATGTCATATAAGTTACTACTTGTGTGAATAGACTTGGAATTCAGATAAATTCTAAGGTTGAATTGTTTCAATTTCTTAAACCTAGAATATCTTTGTTGCATAAATGGATTTCGATGGAATAGTAGCTTCTATCACTCAGAGTGAAAATATTTGAAGGAAAAGTCTTGTGTGTAATAGGGTGAATCCTCTAGTGGAAGCAAGTATTATTGACTTTTCTTGGATTTAGATATTTTCATATATCATCTTTCCAGTTAACTTTTATTGAAATTTATAATTTCTTTAAAAGGAGGGGTGAAGTGGTGGAATAAAATTCTATTTGGAAATCTGTTGGTTGCGTAGTTTTTAAAAAAAAACCAACTGTGGTATAGAAATGATTGGATCTGAAAGGAATTTTGGATAGATTCAGAGTAAGATGCCTAATTGGAACTTTTCAAATATGAGAAATTCTCTAGGAATTGTGTGGACAATCTGGAATTGGAATCGTTTTGGGAATTAAATCATTATCTATAAGTAGTACAATAAAAGATCAAAGGTTACTAATTCCATTTTTATTGGAATAGAAGTAAGTTTGATCAAAATTTCAGTCTGAGAGTTCTATATTGGATCAACCTAATCTTAGTTTAAGTACTAGGATCAGAGAGGGGTTAATCAGAGTGAGAAATTATGTAATTAGAGGTAAGTGAGATTGGAAAACTGCTAAGAGTGAATTTTATTCATCTCAGAGATTTTCCGGATATGTTATTTATGTGCAAAAAGTACAAAAAGGACCAAGAGTGGATTCTAATCTGATCCTCAAGAGGGATTGGTTGTCAGATTACTTGATCTATCAATCTACTTTAGATTAAGATCAATCTAGATCAATTCTAGACACAAAATCCTAACAAGAACAATCATTAATTGAAGGTAAGTGTACTTTATGGTTTCACATGTGTGAAACACTGTCTGAGTACGGACTCCAACCTAAAAATCAAGTACACATTGATAAAACCTCAAAACAATCAAAACAAATGTAGACAAATGGAGAGAATCACTCAAAATTGCCTCCAAAACCAAGATTGGTGTCTCACATTGATTATGGCCAAATGTGGCTCTATATATACAATAAGTGGGAGCTCGTGGTACTGATCATCCCTTTGATCTCACATGTGTGAAGGTGCTTTGTCATATGATGCATCATCATGCAAAACTGACACTTGGACAAAACCTTCTATTTTGAGCACTTTTGGCCCATTTTCCTTCTATATGGAGATCTACTTGAAAATCTTCTAGAAGTCAAAATTTGTCTACTTCAGGTTATTCCACACATGTGAGCTGTCCTCTACACATGGGATGTGACACCTAACCAAAGGATGTGGCTCATGCAAGCAATAGACTGATGCCATGTGTCATATGTCTAGAAAACTAGTTTTTGGCCTTTTTAGCCACTAGAACTTGAATTAAATCATATGTACAACCTATATGATTATGGTACATGACAAGTACACTTTTTTCACACGTGAGAACAGGCTCCACACATGTGTGTTTATCTATATACAAGATTTTTTGCCTCTACCAAGCTTATTTTTGCATTTTTCACACTCCTCAAAAATCTCGCTTGGTAGATCTAGCTTGATGGAAAACATGATGATCTTGAACTTGACTCCATGGGCTGAATTGGTCCTTGCTGGTTCAAAAGGTGTGAAGATCAGCCAATGAGCTTAATGTTGATCTGAAATCACCATATCCATGATAGTGCTTCTTTGATGTTGACATCCTTGATGAGCATGAGAGCTTTGCACCATCCTAGCACCTCCAAAATTGATTCCTTCCAATCTTTATGTAGATGCTTGACCTTGAGGCTTGCTCCTTCACATGAGATATGCTCCTCTTTTCCTTGAAATGTGAGCCACATGGGTTCAACCATGTTTCTTGAGTTTCTTTTTGGAATCACAACTTGAGAAGGTCTCTCCTCCTCAATCCTTGGCACACTTGAACCTTGAGATGAATCCTTAAGATCCTCTTCATGATGCTCCTTCTTGATGGAAATCTGAGACCTCCATGTCTCATAATGATCACAACAAGTATGACCATTCAATATGCACTTCCTATGATTATCAAGATTACTTATGCTAGAAACATAAGTCCAAAAATCACCACAACTTGGCATGATTTTTCCAATATTGAAATCAAAAGGTATTTCCATCTCAATAAGGCTAACTACTTGCTTATGGATATAAGTGTCCACTTTGGATGCTTCACTTATTCTCATAAGAAGTTTACAACTTGCCTTTAGGATTGAAAACATACAATTTTCATCTTTATGAATGAACACATCATTCATGATCTTATTGAAACCAAAAGATCCTACATTATGAAGATATTTCCATTTCCTTGACCTCATAACTAATGTAAGCTTACAAGGAAAACATATTCTGCTATCTTTTAAGGCATCACACTCAACTAGTATTGCCTTAATCCACCTTTGAGATACAAAAATCTCTTCAAAGCAAAATGGTTCTTCATAAGTTGACATGAGAGCATAAATCAAACTATTTTCATTTTGTGATTGCTCCTTATTCTTGATTGATTTCTCTTGGATAATAACAATAAGTTTGAACTTATCTAAAATTCCAAGCAAAATACTTTCGAAGGACATAAAATAAATCCAAGTTACTTTCATGAAAGTGACATCTATCTTTGCATCTTGAACCAAACAATGCACTTCCAAATGAAAAATTTCAAAAGATTTGACATGTGTTGTGATGGACTCTTGAAGACAAATCTTGCAAGTCCTTATGAGACTCCAAGCCTCATTCACCTTTCCACAAAGGAAACACCTTTCCTTGGACTTGTCCTTCTTGTATTTGCATTTTGAGCTTGAAGCTCCATCCTTCACCTCGGCCCCCTTGCTTTGGTTCTCCTTGGATGGATTGGTCTTCTTTTTGTAGCATCTTGAGAAAAAATATCCTCCCTTGCCACAAAGGTTGCACTCAGGATCCTTTCTTTCCTTCAATAGGATGCCACCTATTGATGCCATGTGAATAAAAACCTGTGATATGATTCTACAAATGTAATTTGTGACTTTCAAGAGACTAGATTTGAACATCTTCAACAATCTAGAAGGATCTACAAAAGATCTACTTCACAAACCTACGAATCAATCTTCACAGTAATGACTAGTCACTTGGAAACTTTGCTTTGATCACTAAGACAAAAGCACACAATCTTTGAATCAAATCACAAAAGAAATCAACTCCAATCTCCTATTGGACTCATCAAATACCAAAGACTCTTTCTTTTGAAAGTTGAAATGGATATGAAAAGATTTGACTCCTAGATTTTCCTTTTCACTTGACTAGTTCTCTCAACACTTGAGATTCTTGAACAAAAGATGGGTTTTGTTTCAAACACATGAAAATCAAACTTAATCACTTCTTTTGGACTCACTCTTGACCCAAATAATCTCACACTTGAGATTTATAATGAATTTGATTTGATGAAAACAAACTATACCACCAATTTTTCACAAAGCTTAAAAATTAGACAGCTAGAGATTCACAAAGATCTCAACCATACATGAATACTCAAATATGGACTCCTCCTCATTCTAGACATCAAATGGGATCACAAATTGACCCTCACAATCTCACAAAGAAAGTTGAATAGAACTAATTTGAGTTTCATACATACTATGTCAATTTTTGCTCAATAAATTGATTCAATCACCCCTATTGGATTCCACCAATTACTCTACCTTTTAAGACTTGGAATGAAATTCAAAATCAAATCTTTATGAAAAATTTCAAAAGATTTGACATGTGTTGTGATGGACTCTTGAAGACAAATCTTGCAAGTCCTTGTGAGACTCCAAGCCTCATTCACCTGTCCACAAAGGAAACACCTTCCCTTGGACTTGTCCTTCTTGTGTTTGTATTTCAAACTTGAAGCTCCATCCTTCACCTCGGCCCCCTTGCTTTGGTTCTCCTTGGATGGACTGGTCCTCTTTTTGTAGCATCTTGAGAAAAAGTATCCTCCCTTGCCACAAAGGTTGCACTTAGGATTCTTTCTTTCCTTCAATAGGATGCCACCTATTGATGCCATGTGAATAAAAAACTGTGATATGATTCTACAAATGTAATTTGTGATTTTCAAGAGACTAGATTTGAACATCTTCAACAATCTAGAATGATCTACAAAAGATCTAGCTCACAAACCTAAGAATCAATCTTCACAGTAATGACTAGTCACTTGGAAACTTTGCTTTGATCACTAAGACAGAAGCACACAATCTTTGAATCAAATCACAAAATAAATCAGATCCAATATCCTATTGGACTCATTAAATACCAATGACTCTTTCTTTTGAAAGTTGAAATGGATATGAAAAAGATTTGACACCTAGGTTTTCCTTCTCACTTGACTAGTTCTCTCAACACTTGAGATTCTTGAACAAAAGATGGGTTTTGTTTCAAATACATGAAAATCAAACTTAATCACTTCTTTTGGACTCACTCTTGACCCAAATAATCTCACACTTGAGACTTAGAATGAATTTGATTTGATTTGACAACAAACTATACCACCAATTTTTCACAAAGCTTAAAAAAGTAGACAACTAGAGATTCACAAAGATCTCAACCATGCATGAATACTCAAATATGGACTCCTCCTCATTCTAGACATCCAATGGGATCTCAAATTGACCCTCACACTCTCACAAAGAAAGTTGAATAGAACTAATTTGAGTTTCATACATACTATGTCAATTTTTGTTCAATAAATTGATTCAATCACCCCTATTGGATTCCACCAATTACTCTACCTTTTAAGACTTGGAATGAAATTCAAAATCAAAAGTGGTGATTTTTCTCAATAAGATATTGTGCTTCAAAGAGCTAATGCTACTTAGAAAGATTTGATCACCTAGGAAGAGACAAACTCTCCACCAATAACAACACATAATGAGCTTCTATATCTTGCCCTCTACAAAGGAAGGAACTCTTAGAAAATTGGATCTCTCTCTACACATTTGCCATAGACACCTTAATGACTCTTTTCAAACCTTACAATCACTCAAACAAATTGAGTAGGGTTGAATAATGTGATTTGGATCTCAATCTCTTTTCTAGAACTCTCAATTTAAGCCAATCTATGTCAAATTCTACAAAAGATTTGCATGGATGCTCTATATGCACTAGAAACTCTCAAAGGTTTCACTTGGAGGACAGATCCAAAGATGTTTTCTAGCAAATTGATGCTTCTAAACTTGACCCTATCACTCTTGAACAAATCTAGAGTGATGGTACAATGGATTTCAACCTCTCACCTTGCATATCACTCCTTAATCTATGACTTTTAGCAAAATCTCTCTTAACTTCAACATACACTCAAAAAAATCAAAGAAAATCATTTAAAGCTCCTAATTCAAGCTTCAATTTTAATTTTTTTGGCTAATGTAATCCAAGAACTAATCAAGGGATTAGATTCTCTATAGAAAATGCTTGATTTTGCACTAAAAATCTCTCAAATTGGGTGTGTGAGTCAAATTGTACAAATTTTTGAATTTTATTAGCCAAAACTGGAGCTGTACGGCCTCACACATGTGAAAAGAGTTCCTACAGCCCACAACAAGATCTGGACCAAAATTTTTGAGGATAGCTATCAAATCCAACTCGCTACACAAAATTTGACTAGTTTTCAAAAAACTGCTAATTTTGGCTTTGATTTGGATTAACCCTATCAATTTCAACAAAACCTCTTGTACTAGGCTCTGATACCATGTGAAAAAAGTATAAAAGGACCAAGAGTGGATCCTAATCTGATCCTCAAGAGGGATTGGTTGTCAGATTACTTGATCTATCAATCTACTTCAGATTAAGATCAATCTAGATCAATTCTAGACACAAAATCCTAACAAGAACAATCATTAATTGAAGGTAAGTGTACTTTATGGTTTCACATGTGTGAAACATTGTCTGAGTACGGACTCCAACCTGAAAATCAAGTACACATTGATAAAACCTCAAAACAATCAAAACAAATGTAGACAAATGGAGAGAATCACTCAAAATTGCCTCCAAAACCAAGATTGGTGTCTCACATTGATTATGGCCAAATGTGGCTCTATATATACAATAAGTGGGAGCTCGTTGTACTGATCATCCCTTTGATCTCACATGTGTGAAGGTGCTTTGTCATATGATGATTCATCATGCAAAACTGACACTTGGACAAAACCTTCTATTTTGAGCACTTTTGGCCCATTTTCCTTCTATATGGAGATCTACTTGAAAATCTTCTAGAAGTCAAAATTCGTCTACTTCAGCTTATTCCACACATGTGAGCTGTCCTCTACACATGGGATGTGACACCTAACCAAAGGATGTGGCTCATGCAAGCAATAGACTGATGCCATGTGTCATATGTCTAGAAAACTAGTTTTTGGCCTTTTTAGCCAGAACTTGAATTAAATCATATGTACAACCTATATGATTATGGTACATGACAAGTACACTATTTCCACATGTGGGAACAGGATCCACACATGTGTGTTTATCTATATACAAGATTTTTGGCCTCTACCAAGCTTATTTTTGCATTTTTCACAATTTACTCATGAGAAATAGAGAATATTTTGTAGCTGAGTTACAAGATCTCAGTGAGATATGTGAGTAACAAATGTGGATTTTGGAGGAATCTGCCAGATAAGAATGCGTTTATGTACTAGTTCATAGTGAGATTATTCACATATGTGCACGATTAGTCTTGTATGAATCTACTGTGTATTCCTGGTTACTAGAGTTATTTGGTGCACTTAACCTAGTCGGTGAACATGAACATATGATCAAGTATTGTTTTGACAAATACTTACAGAGTTAACAAATCTTTGTATAGAAGCTTTATGGATTAACTTATAAATGATATGGGTAAGAATCTAAATGTGGTGTTATACTAGTAAAATTGAATTCTTCACCAAGACATTTGAGATTTCTGAATCATTGGCAATTAACTTGACTAGTTGATTACTCCAAGATGAAGTTAATTGGTAAAATGATCACTGTGATGTGGATTCACCGGAAACTGATGGTTTTTTATTTATATTGCTTGTAAGACGCATGATTAGTGAATCATTTGGGTTCATCAATTGAAATTATGTGCATCGGATATACAATATTTTTGGGATAGAGTATTCCTTGGTTAAGGAAGGGGCTCAGCTCATTAGTGATTGTATTCTGGAGAGCTCAAATGGATAACAAATCATAATGAATCCAACAACTGAATTGATGTTCAGTAGGGCTTTGGGTATCTAGATTTGATTCTAGATTGTAATCTAAAGTTTTTGTAGTTGAAGATGATTGTCATTTGGTATGCTTTTTGTCTTTAATTACCAGTGGTTTATAGAACTTGAATATCTCGCATTTCAGTTAAAGAATCCTGGTTGAAGAATATTCCTAAATCCAGTATTTTCTTAGTGGAAAGATTTTGGAATGATTGTTACTTTTCTTGAGTTATGTGGGACATATACTCCAGTATCTTGTAAATGATTAAGTACGGTTTTGGATTCCAAAAAATTATGATTGACGAATCATACGAATCTAAATATCTATTTATGGTTGACGGATCATAAATAGATACGTAATTGTTGTCAGAGGATTATAAGAAATTGTAATGATTCTTAAGTATAATGATTAATTGTTGATCTATTATTTGAGTAAGAATTCAAATCAGTGTTTTGAATCTCTCTACTCCAGTATTTTATTTGAGAACCTATGGATCTCACAGATATTCTCACAAGATAAGTATTTGAGGAGAATTTAATTTTTCTAGTGGATGTTATTCTACTACAGTTTATGGTCTGCAGATGCTTGAGTATTGTTTCATTTGAATTGGATCTCCAATTATCATAGGAGATAGACAAGTCTATAAAGATGAATGAATGCTATTTTTCTTGCATTTGGTGCTAGAAACTTGAGCATTTAACTCAAAAGAGTATTTGGGGTACCCAAAGTTGAGTTTTAATCATTCTATATCTTAATGATTCTCCTAGAGATTCTAGCTAAATAAATTATCATATCTTAGAATTTGGATTCTAAGGATATTTGTACTTGGAAGCTTATGAATTATCTGTCAGAGTTGTGGATAATTTCAGACTGTAATTATAATTATTATATTATTTCTTTAACTTTAGTCTCCTAAGAGAAAGACACGAAGAATCATGTCTATAAACTCCATAAAGCACTGTACGGCTTGAAACAGTCTGCCAGAGCTTGGTTTCAGAGGATCAACACATTCCTCATTGAACAAGGATTTAAACCAAGCACTGCTGATTGCAACGTTTATTCGAAGTCAGTAAAACAATCTTTCATTATCATCACCTTGTATGTTGATGATATGTTGCTCTTCAGTAACAATACCAATATGGTCAAGGATTCGAAACAGATGTTGTTCTCAGAATTTGACATGACTGATCTAGGCGAAGCTCACTTCTGTCTTGGAGTTCAAATCCACGGAGACAGAGCAAATTGACTGATTTACATCACTCAACAAAGGTATCTTCATAATGTTCTTAACAGATAAAATTTGATGAATTGTAAATTAGCTCACTCACCAATGGATCCAGGCCTGCATTTGTCAAAGAACCAATGTCTCCAGACCAAGCACGAAGATGCGCAGATGAGAGAATACCCGTATCGATCGATACTCGGATCTCTCATGTACGCAATGGTCTGTACAAGACCAGACATCTCTTTTGTTGTCAGCTCACTCAGCCAATACATGGCTAATCTTGGAATTACCCATTGGAAGGATCTTATTCGAGTCATGAGATACATTCGAGCTACCAGGGACCAATGCATCTGCTATGGAGATGTCAGCTACGACAATCTTCATCAGCTCAATGGATATTCTGATGCAAGTTGGGGAGGAGATGTAGACCATCGTAAATTTACATATGGATTTACATTTTTCTTCAATGGCAGTCCTATTTCATGGAATAGTCGTAAGCAAACCTCTATCGCACTTTCTTCTACTGAAGCATAATACATTGCTGCTTCTCAATCTATTAAGGAAGCATTTTGGTTGAAAAATTTGCTGTCAGACATCAATCTGTATCAGCACAGCCCTACAATCTTGTTTTGTGATAATCAAAGTGCTATTGCTCTATCAGCCAACCCTAGATTTCATTCTAGGAGTAAGCCCATTGAGATAAGATATCACTACATTAGGGGCAAGGTTCTCGACCGAGAGGTGAGCTTAACGTACTACAAAATTTAGGACATGGTTGTAGATATTTTCACAAAAGCACTCAATGTTAATTCACACAACAAATTTTGTGCATTGCTCATTCTGAAGATCAAGGCATTCACGGATCCAAATTAAGGGGGGGTGTTGGATATACTCCTTCCACTCTCCTAAATCCCAATTTTAATCTGCTCCATTCATGTTGTATATTTTCTAACGTTGTCACGCAGTCTGCATTTTTACACGCAAATTTGCACAGACGAATAAATGGCGAATGAATCGCGACATTGTGTTCTTACACAGGTCATGGTGACAGGCGAAAGGCGGACACTACCTCAACGAGTGGCAAAGTGCTCTAAAAGCTAAGGCACACTGCAGATCTTATCCTAAGGCCATTCGTAAGAGTGACGCACTCTTCCATCATCACGAACGTTCACCTGACGTCACACCCTTTCCACGCTCATCCTTTGCAGCTGTGCTAATAGATTGAACAATGACTGCAGCCACCCACGATCTCCTACAGACAGCACATCCACTCTGTACTTTCATATATGCGCACCTATAATATCTTGTATATAGTAGATACCATTTGTGTATTTAATAGATGACGATGAAGCAGTGATGCTAGAAGAGCAAGATAAGTCTAGAACAAGCAAAGGAGGTCATATTCCTCATTATAGATAGAAATAAGCTTTGTAGGGCACGTGGTTTCGTCCGCTACTGTCTTGTGCTCTATCGTATTATTGATCTATATACTTGCTATACTTAATCTAGCACAATTCATCTATTTTGCATTTAAGATCTGTCAATATTGCTATGCTTATTCTTCTTTCTGTCTGACTGTTCAAGTTGTTTTTTCTGATAATAAATGATTAATTTTATTCTTATCTTTTGCGACTAATTATCAGTCGAGCACTGTCTAGCTCTTCACGAATCATTCGCGACAAATAATTTGTTTTGCAATTAGCGACAAATTATTCTTCTAGTGCTTCGTCCATTTAAAGGTTTTGGCTACGTAATCTAGAATGACCATGATTTCAATCACTATCTGCTCTATCCATTCCGATAGGCGTAGTCATGCTTAGGGAGAGAGTCATTTAACTCATTTCGTTGCGCACGAACATTTTCTATTTGAGTTTGCTACTCGTTCATTTCTTGTTCGAGTTCGTTTCTCGTTCACGTCTTGTTCGTCATTTATTTGTTCTCTCTCCCAACAGGCATGACATGCAAGAGTCTAAGTTGACATGCATGGTTATAGGATATGGCTTTTTATGACATGCAAATGGTTCTAAACAACCATTCATACATTTACACATCAAATTCATGAATGTACCATGGTTTCAGAAGTGTGTGTGTGTGTGTGTGTGTGTGTGTGTGTGTGTGTGTGTGTGTGTGTGTGTGTGTGAGAGAGAGAGAGAGAGAGAGAGAGAGAGAGAGAGAGAGAGAGAGAGAGAGAGAGAGTGTGTGTGTTGTGAGAGAATGTGAAATAGAGTGAGAGATCCAAGAGGTTTTGAGCTTCAAAATCCTCTAATCCACAATTTATTATAGCCTCCTTGAGCCAATGCTTCCATCTTCTTCTCCAAAGCACTTGTACACAAGAACAAACAAGAGGGACGAGCCTGGATGCAAAATCATTCAATCCTCTTGGTAATAGGACGTATTTCTGTTAAAAGTACAGTACTAAGGACCATAAATGGATCTTTGAATGATCCACAAGGTTGATTGTGTGCTTGTTAAACAATCTATCAGATACTAGTCATCTGAAAACAAGATCTAGTTTAGCAGCTTAATATAAAACAAGTAGAGACAATCAAAGCATTGATGAATAACTATAATCCAACTCCATACATGTGAAAATAAGGCTATAGTATGGCCTGTAGACAGTTTTTAGAATGTTCCAAAGCTGGGTTTCATTGGAATCAAAAGCAATCACCATACAATGAGAGAAAACTCGAGTTTCTCCTTGAGGCTCCAAAAAGTTTCTATCTCCTCACTATGGAGAATGAGAATACATAGTAAAAAGACACTTCCTTTGCTAAGTTAAGTGAAAATCCAGCATGTAATAAGGAAGTAGACTCAACTTTCTTGCCCTAATGTGAAATCCCTAGTCTAGATCCAAGAGTCATGCTTCGTAGGTGCATGATAGGTACAAATCTCATCATAAATCATGGTCTAAGTCCTACAAAGTAGGAATCACTACCAAATGGAGACAACCACTCCTCTTGACTCATGGTAACCTACTTTAGGTGTGAATGTACAAGTGGCACTTTGGCCATTCAAGTAACCAACAAACAATATTGTCAAAATGTACAATATTCTACATGGCTAGATTTGCCAGTGTAGGCAATTTTTCACACTCCTCCTCAAATCTAGCCTTGGAAATCACAATGCTTTTATCAGTAACTCCAATTGAAGATATAAGCTTGAAAAATGAATCTTTAGGTAAAGATTTAGTAAACAAATCAACCAAGCAACTTGATGATGGCACATGTTGGAGCTTGATCTCTTTGGCTTGCACTTTCTCCCTCACGAAATGATGAGCAATCTCGATGTGTTTGCTCCTTGCATTGAATGTAGAATTAGTTGCAAGTGATTGGGCTAATTGGTTGTCACAATAGATGATAGGAATCTCCTCCTCCATGACATTAAGCTCCACCAATAGCCTTTTGAGCCACAAAACTTCCTTGCATGTTGATGTCAAGGCCTTGTATTCGGATTCTGTGGAAGATAGGGAGATGGTATCTTGCTTTTTGGAAAGCCATGATACTACTCCATCACATAGAAAGGTGGCAAAAGCACTTGTTGATCTTATATCCACTTTGTCACCTGCAAAATCCGAGTCACTATAGGCTCTTAAGCCAAGATTAGTCCCTCTATACAAAATGCCAAAATTCTTAGTAGATGAAATGTATCTAAGAACTCTTTTGGCCATCTTCCAATCTGAAACTAGAGGACTTTGCATGAATTGGCTTAACTTTCCAACACTATAACTAAGATCAGGTCTAGTTATAGTTAAATATATCAAGGAGCCAATAAGCCTTCTATATAATGTGATGTCCTCAAAGGATGCTTCATCACAACCAATAGATGCTTTTACATGTTGCTCCATTGGTGTCTCAATGCCTTTACAATTATTCATTCCAAATATATCTAGGATGGATGTAGCATATTTAGATTAACAAATGAACCTTTGAATCACATCCTCTAGTAACCTCTATTCCAAGAATTTCAGCTTAATAGGCCGAGATCTACCATTTTAAACTCTTTTGCTAAAGCAATTTTTACATCTCTAATTCCATCTAGATCATTACCACTCAAGATAATGTCATCTACATACAAAACAAGAATAATGATCATGCCATCATGAAATCTTATGTACAATGATGGATCATAGGCACTCATTACAAAATTAATGGAAATGAGAAAAGAGTTTAGCCTAGAGTACCATGCTCTAGGTGCTTGCTTGAGCCCATAAAGGCTCTTCTTCAAAAAACACACCTTTCCTTCATGCTTTGCCTTGATGAAGTCCTCGGGTTGTCTCATGTAGATCTCTTCCTCCAAATAACCATTGAGGAATGCATTCGTAAATTCCAGTTGGCATAGCTCCCAATCTGATTGTAACTAGCTTAGCCACAGGAGCAAAAGTCTCATCATAATCAATGCTTTTGGTTTGTAAAAAACCTTTGGCTACAAGCCTAGCTTTATGCTTGCTTATTGATCCATCTTGATTATACTTCAATCTGAATACCCACTTGAAGATCCACAAGATCCCAATTATGATTCTCAATAAGAGCATCATACTCTACTTGCATAGCATCCATCCAACTTTTGAACTTACAAGCATCTTCATAGCATGTTGGCTCATCTAATATTGAAGTAATAAAGGTGTAATATGTGAAAGATGATGAGCCTTCCCTTTGATCACCTTGACCATCATAGGTGATCCTCAATGGCTTGGATCTTGCCCTGGTAGATCTTCTTGGAGTTCTTGGAGTTCTTGCATCTTGAGGTGGATCCTCAAGTTTTAGGTTCATCTTGCTCATCAATCATGAGCTCATAGAGATCCTGGAGCACCATGAGTGACTCCATCCTCACTTTCCAAATAGCATAATTAGTAGAATTCAGCCTCTCACTAGCTTCTAGAAGGTATGCTCCAGTAGATCCCATCTTACTAGTAAGATTCTACACACAAGATATAGATTCGTTTGAACCTGAAACTCACAAAGGTTTCTAACTTGCAGTGTTTCACTCAAATGTTGACTTCTAATCCAACAGATGGACTTGTAATCACAGTTCTATCACTCCCTCACAAAGCTGGAATGAAGATAAGATGAAGTGAAAACTACTCTCAAGCAAATCTTGCCAATCTTGGCTATATTTGGACAAAAACTCACTCTCTCTCTCTCTCATTCACTTTGATGTACTTCCAAGACCTGGTTTCCACTTTAATAAGGTTTGAAATTAGCCTAGATTAATTAGTTTTTATAAACAAATTCAAAACTAATTAATGGCAAGTGATCTTGGTAGCTTATCCTAGGATTTGCAATAAAAATTACATCAAATTGACACCAGATGAAAATACAGTGATCCAATGAATATGGGATTTTAAATGTTGGTTCAGAGATGCCCACACGTGTGAACAATATGAATTTTGATCCTGAAAAAGTTTGGGATCAAATCCCCTCACCAAAGCCTGGATACCAACTCGCCCTTCCAATACTAGCTTTTTGCACCAAAACCTACTAAAATTGGATTAGTTTCAGACACCGATCAATAACCTTGTACTTGTCTCTGATACCATGCTAAAAGTACAGTAATAAGAACCATAAATGGATCTTTGAATGATCCACAAGGTTGATTGTGTGCTTGTTAAACAATCTATCAGATACTAGTCATCGGAAAACAAGATCTAGTTTAGCAGCTTGATAGAAAACAAGTAGAGACAATCAAAGCATTGATCAATAACTATAATCCGACTCCACACGTGTGGAAATAAGGCTGTAGTATGGCCTGTAGACAGTGTTTAGAATGTGCCAAAGCTGGGTTTCATTGGAATCAAAAGCAATCACCATACACTGAGAGGAAACTCGAGTTTCTCCTTGAGGCTCCAAAAAGTTTCTATCTCCTCACTATGGAGAATGAGAATACATAGTAAAAGACACTTCTTTTGCTAAGTTAGGTGAAAATCCAGCATGTAATAAGGAAGTAGACTCAACTTTCTTGCCCTAATGTGAAAACCCTAGCCTAGATCCAAGAGTCATGCTTGGTAGGTGCATGGTAGGTACAAATCTCATCATAAATCATGGTCTAGATACTACAAACTAGGAATCACTACCAAATGGACACAACCACTCCTCTTGACTTGTGGTAACCTACTTTAGGTGTGAATGTACAAGTGTCACTTTGGCCATTCAAGTAACCAACAAACAATACTAACAAAATGTACAATATTCTACATGGCTAGATTTGCCAGTGTAGGCAATTTTTCACAATTTCCACTTATATAGAGAGTGGAGTGTCAATCCAAAGTGAGTTAGGTGTCAAGTTTAAGTACATGAGGAGTGGAGAAGACTCCAATTTGACTTAAGGTGAATGAGGTGTATTAGTTAGAGAAGGTGAATTGGTGAGGTGTACAAGTTTGGGAGGGTTTTTATGATGATTTGACATATGAAGTAAGAGTGTAGGAGGGCGTCCCATTCTAGGTGCCAAATAGCCTAGAATGCATGTAACAAAGTAGGTGGGAGGTAGGTGGCAGATGGTTTAAACTTCACATTATATTTCGTATAGTTTTTCATTGTCACAACTTGGGAATTCACCCAAGTGCACTCTTCCTAGCGAAAAGACCAAAGTATATGCCCATCCTGTTTTGCATAATAGTCATCAATTTCTAAGCCCTTTTTTTCTAGAGGTTGCCCATCCTCAATCATGGTCATTGGCCCTTTTTTCTATAGTTTGCCCATCCTCAATTATGGTGAACATGGGCCAATAGGGTGATCAGACCCTTGGCCTTGTCCTGTTCTTTATAGACTCCTCTGAGCCTTCATTATAGACTCTTCTGAGCCTTCATTATAGACTTAGGAAGAAGCCTTTTTTATAGACTCTTCTAAGCCTTCATTATAGACTTTGTCAAAAGCCTTCCTGGATAACAGTCTTGAGTTTTAAAAGCTTCTTGTTCCATTTCTTGTCCTTCATGCACTTTCATGAGTACCTGCACACACCTTCAAAGTAAGGTCAGTCCTTAGGCCTCGAGAGCTTCTTATTCTTGTTCTGATTCTTCAGGCACTTTCATGAGTACCTGCACATACCTTCAAAAAAAAAGGTCAATATTTGTGAGGTTTTTAGAACATGTGAACTTCACCACACACCCTACAGGATCTTATTGAGGTGTTGTGATTGCAAAGATTGATCAAAGAACAGTATGCTTGAAAAATCTAAGGCAAGAGCACAATGGCATACATCTGATGAAAAAATCTAACTCTTCACTATGAGAAATGAATGTTAGAAATAATTCTAAGTGTTCAGTATGTCCAAAATCTCAATATTCACAATATGGCAAAACATGCCCAGCTTTCCCTACATGAGAGAGACTCGAATTCCTACAGTGGAATTACATGGAAAGTCCACTTAACTAAACTAATTCACCTACCAAAGATCCACATGTGTAACTGCATGCATGTATGGTGCATGTACTACATGTCAACTCATAAAATTGCCTAGACATTTGTAGATCATAGAAACTACTTTGCATGTTGCATGCACTGATTGCATGTGGCTTGCATGCATACAGTAAGACTTTGCATGCTATCTAAACATTTGCATGTCATCATAATTGAACCTATCTAACTCAAATCCGAGCTACACTAGAAGGATATGTGCTCAGTTCACACTCCTTATATGTACAACATGAAACCTAGTGGAAATTATCATGGACATGATCCCAAACTCAAGATAGGAAGATAATATTTTAATAATCTTCACACTCCTCCATAAAATTTATGTTCCTATCAACATAGATTTCGAAATTAGGCCAAGGTTAGATCTCATCTTCATAAAGACATTCTTGAGTAGAGGCTTGGTGAGAAGATCTGCAACACAATCTGAAGATGAAACATGCTCCAATGAGATTTCTCTTCCAATGATTTTTTTTCTCACAAAATGATGATCCACTTCAATATGCTTGCTCCTTGCATGAAAGACTGGATTATTTGCAAGAGCCTGAGCAGAAATGTTATCATTCTTGATAATTGGTAAATCTTCATCTGCATAACACCTAAGCTCCAAAAGTAGTCTTTGGTTCCATAAAACCTCCTTTTTTGTGGTTGTAAGAGATTTGTATTCAGCTTCACTGGATGATAAGGAAATAGTTGTCTGCTTCTTTGACAACCAAGAAACCAGATTTCCTCCAAGAAATATAGTGTAAGCACTTGTGGATCTTCTATCCAACCTGTCTCCTACAAAATCTGAATCTGAAAAAGCAATCAAAGTCAGATCTTCTCCTTCATAGTATAGTCCATAATCCAAGGTAGAACATATATACCTCAAGACTCTTTTGGCCAACTTCCAATGATATAACTTTGGATCCTGCATGTGTTGACTTAGCTTATGAACACAAAAGCTTAGATCAGGCCACTGTTAACCAAATAAGTGAGCCAATAAGACTCCTATAAAGAGTGATGTCCTCAAAGGATTTTTCATCATCTTTAATAGGAACTTTTACAGTGTGCTCCATAGGTGTATCTATGCCTTTACAGTTATCCATATGAAATTTCATGAGCATGGAAAGTGCATATCTACTTTGGCTTATAAATGCGTGACCTTTTCAAAAATCTATTTCAAGGCCTAGAATATAGTGAAGAACTCCTAAGTCCTGCATTTTAAACTCAGTACCAAGTGCATGCTTAGTTTCTTCAACTAACTTCTCACTGTTTCCACAAAGAATGATATCATCTACATAGATGAGAAGAATAATTACAAAGTTATCTACAAACTTATAATACAGAGAAGGGTCATATTCACTTAGACAAAATCCGAGTGATATGAGATAAGAATTGAGCCTTGCATACCAAGACCTTGGTGCCTGTTTCAGTCCATACAAACTTTTGATTCATCACCTTCCTTCACAAAACCTGGAGGTTGCTCCATATAAATCTCCTCCTCAAGGTAACCATTGAGAAATTCATTAGAAACATCAAACTGGAACATACTCCATTTGTGAAAATATGCAAGAGAGGTGAGTATTCGAATTGTTACCATCTTTGCAACCAGTGCAAAGGTATCTTCATAATCAAGACCTTTAATCTGTGAGTAGCCTTTAGCACAAAGTCTTGCTTTATACATATTGATAGATCCATCATGATTATACTTGATTCTGAATACCCACTTACATCCAATCACATGCATGTTGTTTGGTGGCTCCACAAGCTCCCATGTGTTATTTGACATCAAGGCTTCAAATTCATAGGTCATTGCTTCAACCCACTCCTTGGATTGAAAAGCTTCTTGGACATCCTTAGGCTCTTCATCTGATATAAAAAGTGCATGATATGAAGTTTCACCTTCCACTTGCCTTCCTTCTTCATCACATGTGAGACTCCTTGGCTCAGATCTTGCCCGTGTAGATCTTCTTGGTGTGGTAGCTTGAATCTGCTCCTCCTCAAGCCTTGGCCTCACCTCTTCTTGAACAGCATCAAGATTGATGATTGATCTTGCACGAGTGTCTTTGATCTGAACATCATCCAAGTTAAATTTCTGATCTTCATGGAAGACCACATCTCTACTAACAACATTTTTGTCAGTAGAGGGCAAATAAATCTTGTATGCCTTTTTAGTAGATGCATAACCTACAAAAATTTCTTTTATTGCACTAGGATCTTCCTTCTTCCTAGTTTCTAGAGGTACATGCACAAAGCATACACAGCCAAAATCCTAAGATGATCTACCTTAGGCTTTTTCTTATACAACATCTCAAATGGTGTCTTTCCTCCTATTGCAAGATTTGAAAGCCTATTAAAAAGATAGTTTGCACATGCAACTGCCTCTCTCCAAAATTCTTTAGGCAGAGAACTTCCAGCCTAATGGCTTTTTCACATTCACACAAAGTTCTATTTTTTCTCTCAGCAACTCCATTTTGTTGAGGAGTATATGAACAAGACAACTCTCTTTTAATACCCTCTCTCTCACAAAAGTCTTTAAACTTATTGGAAGTGCATCACTTCCTAAAGCTTTTATCTTGAAAGGAAACTGCTTCTCTACATAAGCTTTAAAAGTAAGAAAAACATCATAAACCATGGCTTTTGAAGACAACATATAAATCCAAGAATGTCTTGTATAATCATCTACAAAAGAGACAAAGCAGTTGGCTCCTCCTTTGCTCTTAGTTGATGAGAAATGAACATCTGAGTGTACAAGTTCAAATGGTTGCTTTGTCTTGATACTTGATCTAGGAAAAGGCCTTCTATGTGACTTTGCTAGCACACAAGCTTCACAAGGTAGAAGCTCCTTTGACAGTGTCTTTGGTAGACCAATAGCTTTTCCTTCTTTGACCATAGATTGCATGGCTTTGAAATTGGGATGACCCAATCTCTTATGCCACAGATCCTCCTGTAGAACCTTGGTCTCATAAGCAATATCTGAAATGTTAGCACTCTCCCTAGAATCTAGTTTGTACAACTTACCAGCTCTAGGTCCTCTAGTAATAACTTCATTTTCTCTTGAGATTATACACTTGTCAACTTGAAACTTGACATCCAATCCACTATCAAACAATTGTCCTACACTAATGAGATTCTTAGTCAATCTAGGTACATACAGTACATCATGTAAGCAAAAAAAAATTGATGATGATGCATGTAATGGAATGCTACCTATTCCTTCAATCCTACACTCTACATCATTAGCAGTATAGATCACCCTCACACTCATCCTCATTAGTAAGGTTAGCTTGTATAGATTGGTTCTTCTTCTTGAAACAGTTTGATGCATAATGTCCTTTCTTTCCACAGAAAAAACACTTGATCTTTGATAGCTTCTTCTTGTCACTGGATGTTGCACCTTGTGAGGACTGATCCTCACCACCTTCTTTGGCTTTGTCCTTCTTGAAGTGTTGTTGTCCTTTGCCCTTGCCTCTTGACTTGTCTCTAATGAAGAGTGCTTTGTCATCTCCACCATCTTTCAATGAAACTCTGTTGATCCTCAGCATCTTGTTCTCTTGCCTGCTTTCTTCAGCAATGAGAACACCTTGCAGTGTCTCCAAGGATGGAAGATCCTCTCTAACAGCATAAGTCTGCACAATATTGTCATACTCATCTCTAAGTCCATTTAAGACTACTTGAAGAAGTTCAGTGTTCTTAAGAGCATCACTAATACCAGCTGACTCTTGATGAAGATCCTTAACTCTCATGACATATGATGAAACACTCTCATCTACTCTTTGATAACTTAGAAATATTTGGTTTCTAAGTGTAAGCAATCTAGAAGTATTTTTGATCTCTCTTAACACTTCATTGGTAGCATTCATTTTTATAATATGAAGGGCAATTCTGGTTCTTTTGTGGAATGATGCAGCTTCATTAGGTGCAGCAGTTTCTTCTTCAGCTCCACTCACAATATCCATTGCATCCTGTAGAATCAACAATGATTCCATCCTGATCTTCCACATTGCATAATTGGAAGATGTAAATCTCTCACTATGCTCTAAGAAATGTGAACCAGATGAAGACATCTTCTTGGTGAGAAATTCTAGTAATGATAAAAAAAAATGGAGTTGAAAGGATGTTGCTTGCTATCTCAATCTAGGATCTAACACAGATGTTGATCCACCCTATGAAATCTAGCAACAGATGTGAGAACAAATTCTCAATACAGAAAATCAATCTATCTTGAATTTAGATCTTCCTTCAGTCACAAAATAAGCAGCACATGCAAGCAAGAAGTCTATCTCTCCCACGAGTTTCAATATACTGATAAACTCTTTAGGAACTTACCTTCAACTCAAACACAGTAATATGTGTGAAATGAAAAGTCTAAGACCTCAGAACACCCACTTCTATCCAATCCTACTTGATTGATAGTGAAAATTGATGAAAATGGTGAAAAAGACAGATGTGTGCTCACTTTGGCATATCCCATGAGTTGAGTACCCTCTCAAACTCTCTGATTGCCTAAAACTCTTCTAAAAACAAATCAAATTCATTTAGAAACAAGAGCAACACATTCTACTCTCCAATACCTATCCAACAAGCTATAGACCATCAAATTTGGATCATTCCTTGAGAAGTAGCACTCATTAATGAGGGCTGATTTCAAACGTGTGAGCTCTCTGTCCATACAGAGCTCCACTGGATCAGATCAGCCTTGATTTGATCCACTTATAGTCCACAAATTGCTTGTTTCTTAGCGAGTTTGAATCCTTCTCCAAAATCCGAGTTCCTGCAAGCAAAAACACTGATGATCTGATGTATACACCCTCACCTCTTCAAAGCATGAAGCTCTGATAACATGTGAAGTTTTTAGAACGTGTGAACTTCACCACACACCCCACAGGATCTTACTGAGGTGTTGTGATTGCACAAGATTGATCAAAGAACAGTATGCTTGAAAAATTTAAGGCAAGGGCACAATGGCATACATCTGATGAAAAAATCTAACCCTTCACTATGAGAAATGAATGTCAGAAATAATTATAAGTGTTCAGTATGGGAAAAAGAGACTGCTCTTGGGTAGAGAGAGAAAATCATACATAGAAAACTTGGGTAGAGAGAGAATGAGTCCAAAACACCAAAATCTCAATATTCACAATATGGCAAAACATGCCCAGCTTTCCCTACATGAGAGATACTCGAATTCCTATAGTGGAGTTGCATGGAAAGTCCACTTAACTAAATTAATTCACCTACCAGAGATCTACATGTGTAACTGCATGCATGTACTGCATGTCAACTCATAAAATTGCCTAGACATGTGTAGATCACATAAACTACCTTGCATGTTGCATGCACTGATTGCATGTGGCTTGCATGCATACAGTAAGACTTTGCATGCTATCTAAACATCTGCATGTCATCATAATTGAACCTATCTAACTCAAATCCGAGCTACACTAGAAGGATATGTGCTCAATTCACACTCCTTATATGTACAACATGAAATCTAGTGGAAATTATCATGGACATGACCCCAAACTTGAGATAGGAAGATAATATTTTAATAATCTTCACAATATTCATGCCATCTAACATGGCTCATATAAGGTTCTTAGTTCGACAGGTATCAATGCATGTTACACAAGTCATAAATTCATGCAAATATTCAAAAAGAATATTTGATCATTGATAATTTCATATCATCGATGTCTACATGGAGTTTGAAGCTTGGAAGGTCTTTATTACTTTGGGGCAATTTGTCTCTACAAATTACAGTCGAAAGACAACATGATATCGATTCATGGTATCTTGATTCAGGAGCAACACAACAAATGACCGATCATCATGACTGGTTCAAAGATTATAAGTCTTTCACCCACTCTTGAGTTGTACAACTTGGAGACAACTCATCACATTCGCTCCAGGGTGAAGGAACAATCAGGGTCAAATTCTAGAAAGGCAAAGTCAAGCTGCTCTCCAACATTCTTCGCGTACCAAATTTGACGAAGAATCTGCTCTCAACTAGCAAAATCATTGATTCAGGTCGAAAGATCGAATTCAATACAAACGGCTGCACAATACTTGACAAATCCCGAAAAATTCTAGCTTTCAAAAAAAGGAGTGGAAAATGTTACTCCTCCAACAGTCAAGCTCTTCACACTTCTACTTCCGAATCATCTGATATGCTTTGGCATTTCAAATCAGGCCATTTGAATTTTAATAGTATTCAACAAATGTCAACTCAAGGACTAGTACAAGATCTGCCTTCTGTCAGCAAGCCAACTTCTCCATGTGAAAGCTGTATAATAAACAAGCATGTTGTTGTGGGTATTTCATGTACGTAAACTAATAAGTGGGTCTTGCCACTAAAACTATTGTTGGCTGAGGTTTACTTAGTGGGCCTTGCCACAATACAATATAAAGTTAGGGCCTATAAGTGCGAGGGCATTGGCTTCCTGCATGTATAAGCCCAACCCAATAAGCATGCAAAATGGCTAGGTAGAACTTGAATAAAAGACTTGGGGCCTAAATAGAATAAAATGATAGAAAACTCCAAAGTCAAGTTACATGGTTCTAATTTGAGGGAATCTCACATGAATCATGTGAGTTTGGTCCTCTTCTTATTGAACCATTAGACTGCAATCATTTTAGTTTGAATGGCTAAGATTAGGATCCTAGCCAATTAGAAAGGTCCAATGAGAGCCAAGACAGCCTCCCCTCTCAACTATATAAGGAGGCCATTTTCCATTGTAAAGGATCATCTCTATTCTTAATAAAGCTCTAGCTCTCTCTCTCTCTCTCTCTCTCTCTCTCTCTCTCTCTCTCTCTCTCTCTCTCTCTCTCTCTCTCTCTCTCTCTCTCTCTCTCTCTCTCTCTCTCTCTCTCTCTCTCTCTCTCTCTCTCTCTCTCTCTCTCATGATCTCTCTCTCTCTCTCATGAGCTCTATTATGCAGTTAGTACGTTTTTTTCTACCTTTCAATACTTCATGGACGGAATTTACCTGTATGGTATGAAATCTATTTAATTGCCTTACCTTGATAAGACTTATGAAAATGGCCTAAAAAGATTTATTTATTTTTAATATGTCCTTGAGGGAAACTTTGGTCTCTTGGATGCCTATGATCTGTGCACATTAGGGTGAAACAATCTAATGGTGTGCAGCAATAAGCACCCGGTGTACTAAGATGTATAGGATTGTCTATTTAAGGAAAGATCACACAACCCTAAGGTTTACTCTTTCTGCTCTCTTTCTCTCTCATATTTGCTTCTCCACTATGACAGCTTCAGCTTGGATTAGAAGAGACTTGCAATTTCTTTTGGAAGAGTAATTGTGTTTGAGATACTACAAAGCAAAGGTAAGAAATCTATCCTAGTTTGGCATCACTATCATTTTGTTTTTGAGTATTCATAATGCCAATGATGTTTGATTGAATGCACACCAACACCATGATCATTATTGAATGGAATAGGCAGCAGTTGATCCGCAGAACTGGGTGGGCTACATACGTGGGCGCTGCCTCAGGGCTTTTGATAGAACGTTTCACAGGTATGAATACTATCATTATCAATTTTATGAGTTGTTCTGGCAGCGAACAGTCACGTGGAAGTAGTTGGGTTTACTTATCTCTGATAAACGAGATATTGGCAAGTTTACTTGACCGTTGCCAGCGGTGTAACTACTGTCAGTAATGCGCTTCTTACCATCGCGTTTTTGCAATAGATGCTTAATAAAACCATCATACATACTGCTAGTGCAGCAGTAGATTGCTCTAAGGGCAGCGATGGACCATCATGAGTATACTTGTCTTCTTACACTACATGTTCTGGTTATGATTAATGTGCACGCATGCCTTGAATCCGCACATTATCACTTTATAAAGGCTACCATCGTGCTCTCTCTGTGGCTAAATCAAAGCAAACTGATCTTGACTGGATATAAGCTACATACTTGCTCATTAATGTAAGTAATGCAAGATGTTATCTCTGATTTGTATCTTCTCAAAGGTGGTGATGTTTTAGCTATGATATAATAATGAAAAGGAATGAGACCAGAATGATTACATTGTATATTGAATGCATTGTTACACATACTATGAAGGCTTATATAGTAGTAGCTATGACAATGGAAAACAATAATACTAATGGCATTATCTTAGACTCCTTGTTGATGAATGACACGATACTCTTATAAAGATAATGCACTGCAATTAGCTTGTATTCTCGATTTGAAAACTACTAGTACATAAAGAAGATCTTGCCTAAAGCAACTGGAGATGGGTAGATCGCAGGATATCACTTCGCCTCGTATCCAGGTGTGTGAATATAGGAGGTAATAACAATATGAACAGTTTCCTTACTCAACAATATGGGACAGTTCATGCTTGCGAGAGTCAGCTCTATGCTTAGAATGATATTTTTTGAAAGCATTGTCATAATACTACTTGTGTCCTATGTTTGTTAATTAACAAAGCGTTTATTTATAATACGTATAGCAAGGTTGAGATGTATTTGATGTAAACGCGGTTGTTTTTTTAAGTAAGCTAGATACTTAATAAGGACTCGACCACGGTGTGCCTGAATGACATGGATTTTTCCAAGCTATAAGGTGCTTGGACTCCCTACGATCTTCGTGGGAGTGCATGGGGCTAGTATGGCACATATCTGCCCTAGTACCTAGCACTGATACCAATGTCAAGTTTCTTTTCATCTGTGTATTATAGAATGGCTTCTTACATACTGAATGCTCATGTGAACATAATGCATTCTTTTTGCTCTTATACTGATCAGTATGGCATCTGCCCTGATACAATTACGATAAAGGGCAAAATGTGTTGCTTTTTATGAAATGCTTGATAGGGAAGATTGGACGTACTTTTTGTAATTGCAATCAAGCTGATAAAGTAGTGAATCTTGTTTCAGACATGGATGACAACCGATGCTCATCTATGATACCTGTCTTCCTCACGTAACTAACTTGTACAGTTTTGTTGTGTGGGATGGTGGCAGGTAACAGCTGGGTGTCCTAAAACTTGCTTCACTATCTGGTACTATGTATTGTAAGACTTTATACGGCTATTTTGTAACCTGTTATGCTATAAATTGAAGGGTTCAAAGGGTTTGGTCTTGACTTGTCAAGAGGGACTATGTGATGTTCTGTTACTCTCTCTCTCTCTCTCTCTCTCTCTCTCTCTCTCTCTCTCTCTCTCTCTCTCTCTCTCTCTCTCTCTCTCTCTCTCTCTCTCTCTCTCTCTCTCTCTCTCTCTCTCTCTCTCTCTCTCTCTCTCTCTCTCTCTCTCTCTCTCTCTCTCTCTCTCTCTCTCTCTCTCTCTCTCTCTCTCTGTAGCGACCGAATAGTTTGTGCTATGCAGGTGAAGGCGAGGTTGCCGCTCCCAATGATGAACCTCTATACTATGAAGACAACACAACAGTGGCGCCGTTGCAAGCTGTATAATCATCAAGCATGCTAGAAGTCCTTTTATTTTTGACTCAGTTCATACTTCTAAAGGCTTGCTAGATCTTGTGCACAGTGACATTTGTGGCCCGATGCAGACTGCTTCCACAGACGGAGTTCTTTATTTCATAACCTTCATTGATGACTTCTCTCGGAGGACTGCTACCTATTTTTTGAAGAACAAATCAGAAACATTCAAGTTCTTCAAATAGTTCAAGGCATCATCAGAAAATTCAACCCAGAGAAAAATCAAAGCTCTACGTTCAAATGGAGGGGGAGAATTTATCTCCACAGAATTTAAAGAATCCTGCAAGGCCAACGGCAACAACAATTCACAACTAGCTACTCACCTCAGTCCAATGGTGTAGCTGAAAGGAAGAATCTGACACTCATTGAAAGTGCCACAAGAGCATGCTGGCCCATGGCTCTCTTCCAAAGAAGTTCTGGGCAAAAGATGTTACTACAGCAGCCTATTTACAAAATCGATCCATCACCAAAGCTCTGAATGGCAAGACACCTTATGAGGTGTGGACATTATCAAAACCATCACTCAAAAATATTAGAATGTTTCGATGCATTGCTTATGCACAGATCCTTGAAGATCTAAGGAAGAAGCTGGACAACACAAGCAGAAAATCGATTTTTATTGGCTACTCTCTAGATCCCAAGGCATACAAACTCTACAATATGGACACAGAAAAGACATTCACAAGCAGAGATGTCATTTTTCTGGAGGACAAGGTTTTTGACCCCAAGGGAAAGGCTGCACAAATTCTCGACCCCAGGTTCGAACAGTCAAAAACCGACCCTAGGGTCGAACAACAGAATTTTGACCCAAGGGTTGAAAAATCAAAATCTGACCCAAGGGTCGAACAGCCAAATTTCAAACCTAGGGTCGAAAATCAGGAAGTTGATACTAACTCTGAAAATGAGTCTGATTAGCAGAGGGTCAAAATTCAACCAAGGAGCTCAAATTGACCTAGACAGCCTCCATAAATATTTATGAATGATGCAGTCTGCTACTTTGTGTAGGAACCAAATATAGTTTCAGAGACAATGTCTGCACCTAATGCTGAACATTGGAAAGTAACTATGGACACAAAATTCGATTATTTGATGGAGAATCAAACGTGGATTGCCAAAGGACATAAATTCAATTTCCATGCAAATGAATAGCCAAGACTAAGTATGATGCTGAAGGAAGGCTAAATCGGTACAAAGCCAAGCTGGTTGCCAAAGGCTATTCCCAAATTCTAGATCTGGACTATTCCGAGACCATTGGCCCAGTTTTCAAGCATGTTTTAATCCGACTATTACTATCATTTGCAGCTGCAGCAAATCTCGAAGTCCATAAAATGGATGTCCAGATCGCTTTTCTCAGTGGGACCATTGAAGAGAAAATTTTTATGTCAGGTAAGCAACACCTTGTGTGCAAAATTCACAAGGCACTCTATGGGCTGAAACAGTTGCCCAGAGCCTGGTTCCAGAAAATCAATGCATTTCTTATTGAGAATGGTTTTATTCCAAACTCAGTAGATTCGAATGTCTACTTCAAATCTGTATTGACTTTCTTCATCATCATCACTCTCTATGTGGATGATACACTATTATTCAGTAACAATCTGAATTTGATGAAGGATACTAAATGCATGCTGGCCAAGGAGTACAAAATGACTGACATGGGTCCAGTCCACTATTGTATCGAAATCAAAAAAATTCAAATTTGACCCAGCAGACTGATTTTTATCAGCCAGCAAAGATATCTCACAAATTTACTGGAAAAGTATGGAATGGCCAACTGCAAACCAAGTCTCTTTCCACTTGACTCTGGACTGAAGCTGTCAAAGGAACAATCTCCTCAAACTGAGGTAGAAAATGAAGAGTAAAGCAATATCCATTTCACTCCATCATCAGCTCACTGATGTATACAATGATCTGCACTCGACTTGACATTGCATATTCAATCAGTTCACTCAACCAATTCCTATCAAATCCAAGACCGGCCCATTAGAAAGCACTCACAAAGGTCAGAAAGTACATCCAAGCCACCAAACATCTGAGCATCTATTATGAGGCAGCCAACATACCAATATACTTACACAGATGCAGATTGGGCAGGGGAAGTTGATACTAGGAAGGTCGTATTTTTATACAATCAAGGCCCAATCTCTTGGAACAACCGAAAGCAGACCTCAGTAGTACTATCATCAACTAAATCAGAATACATTGATGTCACAAATGCTACTAAGGAGGCAATTTGGCTGAGGCACCTACGAGCAAAAATAGACCTTGCACAATCACATCCAACAACCATTTTCTGTGACAATCAAAGCACCATTTCTCTCTCTCTCTCTCTCTCTCTCTCTCTCTCTCTCTCTCTCTCTCTCTCTCTCTCTCTCTCTCTCTCTCTCTCTCTCTCTCTCTCTCTCTCTCTCTCTCTCTCTCTCTCTCTCTCTCTCTCTCTCTCTCTCTCTCTCTCTCTCTCTCTCTCTCTCTCTCTCTCTCTCTCTCTCTCTCTCTCTCTCTCTCTCTCTCAATCCGAGATTTCATTCACGAAGCAAGCATATCAAAATCGGATATCATTATTTAAGAGAGAAAGCACAAAGCAAGGAGATATCATTAGTCTACTGCAGGACAGAATCAATGGCAGCAGATTACTTCGCAAAGGCCCTATCAAAGGAGCATCATCTCAGATTCAATGACATGTTAAATTTGAAGATCAAAACTTTTCAGGATCCACATTAAGGGGGAGTGTTGGATTTCAATGTTCAGCCTCAAATCCATTTATTAATGAACATCCTGAAAAACTTTACAAAATCCAGAAAAAATAGAAGGCTCGAGTTTTCCAGAAGATCGAGAAATCCAATATCGAATTTTTTTGACCAAATGTCAAGCCTAACAAACAGAGATTTTTCGACCCTGGGTCAGGTCGGATCAGTTTGGATTTTTTTTTATCCATTTACTAAATTATCCGGGCATGTTTGACCCTGGATTGGATTGGATCAAGTCTAATTTTTTGACCCCAAAAAATTTGACCCTCAGCATATTTTTGACCATTTGTATAAAATCTGACCCTATGTAATTTTTTGATACCGTCAGTTAGAAATCTGATCCAACGACTTAACATTGATCCAACAACTTTACATTGATGTTTGTCAACTTTGTACATGCATTTATTGCATAGAAGTGGTTGTAATAGCTATAGAAAATTCAGTTGTAGATATTTTTAGTATATCAAACTTAGAATTTTTATCAGAAAACTTCTTCTGATATTTCGAGTCTGATTTTTAATTAATCAGCATTATCATGTTCAACAGTTGAAGTTATAACTTCATGCCATTGTACTCATTGTTGATAATAATCAGAGTGTGATTTGTCCTTTTGATGTTATTGGTCACTACGCATTTGATTGAATACATCATCGAGATCTTTTGATCAAGCCATGGTAAGCACTATTGATAGTCGAAGTGATCTTTGTTATCAACGATTTTTTTTATATTAGTACTCAAAGTTTACATATTCTCAAAAGAGATAATATAGTTATTGGATTGCCTGATATTTCCTTTGAAGGAAAAAGATGTGAAGGCTACATTTTGGAAAAACAACACCAAAAGATTTTCCAAAAGTAGAGCAAGGAGAGCCAGTGACATCCTCGATCTTGTCCAGAGTGATTTATGTGGACCAATGCAGACTGAATTTCTTAGTGGCTCCTATTATTCTATTACCTTTATTGATGACTATAGCAGATGTATTTTGATTTATTGCATAAGCAAGAAATCAGATACTTTTGCTCTAAGTTCAAGAAATTCAAGGCATTCGTGAAAAGAAAACATGATGTTGCGTCGAGACTTTGAGGTCTGATGGAGGTGGTAAGTACTTTTCGACAAAATTTATAGATTTTTGCAAAGATCAAGAGATCAAGAGACATACTACAATACCTTATTCACCACAACAAAACGGAGTTGCAGAACGAAAGAACAGATCCATTGGTGAGAGACAATGCTCAAAAGCAAGGGTTTTCCAAACATCTTTTGGACAGAAGCTGGCAACACAACTACTCACATCCTGAATCGGTGTCCTACGAAATCCGTGGAAGGTAAGACACCTCATGAAGCTTTTACTAGAAATAAACCCAATATTTTTCACTTGAGAGTATTTGGTTGTGATGCTTACGCTCACATTCCTAATGAGAAACGAAAGAAATTGGATGCAAAAGTTGTCAGGTGTATTTTTCTTGGATATGATAAGAAGGCCAAGGCATACATGATATATGACACGAATGCACAGAAGCTTGTGATTTCTAGGGATGCTACATTTGACGGGATGGGTCAAGGTGAACAAACTGAAGCAATCACTGGACCTTTTGATGATGGAGTGAAAGTACATGTAAAGAAGGAAGTGAAATTTTGATGTGGCAGATCCAATAGACAAAGACAAGCTTGATGTTGAAATTCCTAAGAGAGTAGCTAAATGGTACTTATCAGTCACAGGTGATGCTAAGAAGGGAGATGCCCCCGAATCTAGTAAGCAGAAAAAGCTGAGAAGGTCAAGTAGAAATCGGAAACGTCCTGCAAGATTATAGATGAATCTAGCCCTAATGGGTTCTGTGGTCAAGGCTCAAGTACCAAAAACTTTTGATGAAGCAAAGGAGAACAAGGAGTGGCGTGCAACTATGGAAACATAAGTGGAGGCCATATCGAAAAATAGGATGTGGAAATTGGTTGAGCTACCCGATGGTAAAACGCCTATCACTTGCAAATGGATTTATAAGATCAAGTATGGAGCACATGGGCAACTCAACAAGTACAAAGCATGGTTAGTTGCGAGAGGATTTGAGCAGTAGGAAGATATTGATTTTGAGGAAACCTTTGCACCCGTAGCCACAGATGATAACTAAACGTTCTATTATTACTATTTCTGCCTTCTAGGTTGGAAGACTAGAAAATGGACATTAAACTTGCTTTTCTTAATGGAGTATTGGATGAAGAGGTGTATTTAGTACAACCTCAAGGATTTTTGAGCCAGAGAGAGAGCATCTTGTTTGTAAGCTCAAGAAAGCTATTTATGGATTGAAACAAGCACCACGGGCGTGGTACTCTTGCATTGATGAATACTTCAAGCAAAGGGAAATGGTAAAGAGTAATGCTGATACTAATCTTACATTCTAAGGCAAGATTCAGATATGGTGTTCATTGTTTTGTACATCAATGATTTGATTATTACAAGAAGTAATGAGAGCTTAATAGATGAAATCCAATCAGATCTTTCCAATGCTTTTGACATGAGCAATTTAGGATTGATGCACTATTGTCTTGGCATTGAAATATGGAAAAAGGAAGACGTTGTCTTTCTTACACAAATAAAATATGCAAGAGATTTGCTTTATAAGTTCAATATGCAGTATTGTAAGTCTTTAGGCACACCGATGGATGTCAACAAAAAGCTTATTGCATATGATGAATATGAAAAAGTGGATGCTTATCTATACGGGCAGCTAGTGGGTAGTTTGATTTACTTGACACACACACGATCTAATATTGCTTATGTTGTTGGTGTTGTAAGTCAATTTATGCAAGATCCACACTGGATGTTTCTAAATGTATTATATTTGAGGGACATTAGATTTTGGTTTGAAGTATGATCAACCTGAAGTGCTAAATGTTGGTAGGTTATACAGATGCTGATTGGGCAGATAATATTGATGACTAAAGATCTACCAGTTGTCATACATTCAGTTATGGTACAGTTGTAGTTTCATGGAACAACAAAAAGCTATTGGATTTCAATGCTCAGGACCAGTTCCATTGAATAATGAGCATCCTGAAAAATTCAGCTAAAGTTGACTCCATCGACCTCAAAGTCACCGAAGTCTAACCTTACCGACCTCGACTTCTCCTTGTATATACTCCATCAACTTACTTCAACTCCATCAACTCGACATCGACTTCAACGACATCGACTTTAACTTCATCAACTCACTCGACATCAAAGTGTCCGAAGTACCCAACACATTTCATCAACTACCAACTAACTCAACTTCGTCGACTTCTTCATCATCGGAATCCATGCATTGTTAGGACCTATGCACTGTCAAAATAACGGCCACAGTAAGACGACCATCTAATGCATGACAACTATACTAAATATAGATAGATTTATATTTCCAATGCACATGCAATAATTAAATGTACATTGTCAGCAGAGCCAACGAGCGCTCGCTGGCACACATCACACTTTTTTAAGTACTCTTTTGTGTCTTTATAAATCGTTGGCCACCAACATCCTGATTGCAAGATCTTGTGAGCTATAATGTCAAATGCGAAGTGATCACCGCCCATGCCTTCATGCGAAATTGAGATAATCTGAGTGGCCTCATGTGGAAGGGTACATCTTCTAAGGATATTGTTTGATCCTCTTTGATATAGTTGGCTGACAATCAGCTAATAGGGTCTAGCTTTTAGAATCAATATCTGATGTTCCACCTTGGGTAAGGATTTGTCAAGTTGGCCCCACAATATATATTCTACTATGTTTGTGGCCCATTCAGGTACTGTGTCAATATAGAACAAGACAACATTATGTAGCTCATCATCGGGTTGAATTGTAGTTTCCTTCCCACTAATTCACGACACATGATCCGCCATATAATGTTGTTTGCCCTTGCGAACCACTATGCAAAAATCAAACTCCAACAACAAAAGCAACCATCGAGTAATTCACCCTATGTTGAAAGTTTTATTAACAAGATAAAGCAAGGGTTGATGGTCCGTATAAAATGCAAAATGAGTGGCCATCAAATAATGCCTGAACTTCTTAACTACATAAATCATAGCCAGTGCTTCCCGCTCTGTGGTAGAATAGTTCATCTTTAAGATGACTCCAATCACATACTTTGATGCATCAGTATGCACATGAAATTCTATTGTCCAATTGGGTGGTCGTAATATTGGCATTGAGATCAATGCATCTTTAAGCTTTTGGAAAGCCTGTAGGGCTTCCTCCATCCAACGTGGTTCCATTGTCAGCTTGTAAATTGCATATGACTTGATCTAAAAGGAATCCTAGACTGCTTTCCAAGGATGCAACTATGGTACACAGGGAGATCGACTTTACCAAAAGGATAATCGAGATCAAGAGCCATGGATTGTCTAGACATGTTTGAAACAGATGCGTAATTCAAGTGTCCTAAGCGATGATGCCATACTAATGCTTTATTGACAAGAACAGAGGTTTTCAAGGCTTGACTAGAATCAGAATAACAATGTGCCAATCTATATAAGTATCCATGCCTCTTGCCGAGTGCAAGGATCTTATTACTCCTATCGATAATTCTGAATTGATCATACTTAAACTCCACCTTATGACCTAAATCTGTTATTCTATTTACTGATAACAGATTTGTAGAGAGTTTAGGAGCATACAAGACTTTTGACAGTAGTTTGAATTGATCATGCTAGAATCTCAATCTTACAATACCTTCACCTTCGATAGTGTGAGTACTATCATCACCAAGATGAACATACTTCTTTGTGCTATAAGGCGTATAGGATTGGAAAATCTCACAATGATTGGCCATATGTCGAGTAGCTCCAGAATCCAGAAACCACGAATCATTAGGGCAAGAAAGTGGAGTCTACTTCCTTATTACATGCTGTATTTTCACCTAACTTAGCAAAGGAAGTGTCTTTTACTATGTATTCTCATTCTCCATAGTGAGGAGATAGAAACTTTTTGGAGCCTTAAGGAGAAACTCAAGTTTTCTCTCATTGTATGGTGATTGCTTTTGATTCCAATGAAACCCAGCTTTGGCACATTCTAAACACTGTCTACAGGTCGTACTACAACCTCATTTCCACATGTGTGGAGTTGGATTATAGTTTTCGATCAATGCTCCGATTGTCTCTACTTGTTTTCTATCAAGCTGCTAAACTAGATCTTGTTTTCTGATGACTAGTATCTGATAGATTGTTTAACAAGCACACAATCAACCTTGTGGATCATTCAAAGATCCATTTATGGTCCTTAATACTGTACTTTTAACATGGTATCAGAGCCAAGTACAAGGCTATTGATTAGTGTTTGAAACTAATCCAGTTTTAGCAGGTTTTGGTGCAAAAAGCTAGTATTGGAAAGGCGAGCTGGTATCCAGCTGGGTTTTGGTGAGGGGATTTGATCCCAAACTTTTTCAGGATCAAAATCCATACTGTTCACACGTGTGGGCATCTCTGAACCAGCATTTAAAATCCCATATTTATTGGATCACTGTATTTTCATCTAGTGTCAGTTTGATGTAATTTTTAATGCAAATCCTAGGATAAGCTACAAGATCACTTGCCCTTAATTAGTTTTGAATTTGTTTCATGAAAACTAATTAATATAGGCTGATTTAAGACCTTCTTAAAGTGGAAACCAGGTCTTGAAAGTACATCAAAGTGAATGAGAGAGATAGAGTGAGTTTTTGTCCAAAAATAGCCAAGATTGGCAAGATTTGCTTGAAAGTAGTTTTCACTTCATCTTATCTTCATTCCAGCTTTGCGAGGGAGTGATAGAACTATGATCACAAGTCCATCTATTGGATTAGAAGTCAACATTTGAGTGAAACACTGCAAGTTAGAAACCTTTGTGAGTTTAAGGTTCAAACAAATCTATACCTTGTGTGTAGAATCTTACTAGTAAGATGGGATCTGCTGGAGCATACCTTCTAGAAGCTAGTGAGAGGTTAAATTCTGCTAATTATGCTATTTGGAAAGTGATGATGGAGTCACTCATGTGATCTAGTCTTGCACTTCACTGTGTGAAGATGAATGTAAGCAATGATTTATTGAGAGAAGTATCAACTTGTACCAGTGCTAAAGAGGCTTGGGAATCTCTAAGATCAATCTATGAGTCTAGTAACACTTCAAGGGTTCTCATGCTTAGGAGTCAGATTTTGCAAAGCATGAAGAGAAGTGATGAGAGTGCACAAGTTTATGTGCTAAGAATCAAGTCTCTCAATAGGGAATTAGCTTCCATTGGAGAGAAGATTTAAGATCGTGAGCTTTTTCATATTGTCCATTTATGATTCTTGGTGGACATATTCTAAAGGACATATTCTCCACTTTACTTTCTTACAATGATTTACATAGATCAATCTATACTGCAAGTAGTCAAGAATGTAAGATAAGTGGAATAGGAACAATTTCCTTGTATGTTGGATCATCCAAAAGGATGAATATTTATAATGTTCTTTATGTTCGTAAGTTACGCATGAAGGAAAGGTGTGTTTTTTGAAGAAGAGCCTTTATGGGCTCAAGCAAGCACCTAGAGCATGGTACTCTAGGCTAAACTCTTTTCTCATTTCCATCAGTTTTGTAATGAGTGCCTATGATCCATCATTGTACCTAAGATCTCATATTATCTTGAGTGGTAATGGTCTAGATGGAATTGGAGATGTAAAAATTGCTTTAGCAAAAGAGTTTAAGATGGTAGATCTCGGCCTATTAAGCTTCTTTCTTGGAATAGAGGTTATTAGAGGATGTGATTTTAGCTTCATTTGTCAATCTAGATATGCTACATCCATCCTAGATAGATTTGGAATGAAGAATTGTAAAGGCATTGAGACACCAATGGAGCAACATGTAAAAGTATCTATTGGTTGTGATGAAGTATCCTTTGAGGAAATCACATTATACAGAAGGCTTATTGGCTCCTTGATGTATTTAACTATAACTAGACTTGATCTTAGTTATAGTGTTGGAAAGTTAAGCCAATTCATGCAAAGTCCTCTAGTTTCACATTGGAAGATGTCCAAAAGAGTTCTTAGATACATTTCATCTACCAAGAATTTTGGCATTTTCTATAGAGGGACTAATCTTGGCTTAAGAGCCTATAGTGACTCGGATTTTGCAGGTGACAAAGTGGATAGAAGATCAACAAGTGCTTTTACCACAATTCTTTGTGATGGAGTAGTATCATGGCTTTCCAAAAAGCAAGATATCATCTCCCTATCTTCCACAAAATCCAAATACAAGGCCTTCACATCAACATGCAAGGAGGTCTTGTGGCTCAAAAGGCTATTGGTGGAGCTTCATGTCATGGAGGAGGAGATTCCTATCATCTATTGTGACAACCAATCAGCCCAATCACTTGCCACTAATCCTACATTCCATGCAAGGAGCAAACACATCGATCTACCATGCACCTACCAAGCATGACTCTTGGATCTAGGCTAGGGTTTTCACATTAGGGAAAGAAAGTGGAGTCTACTTCCTTATTACATGATGGATTTTCACCTAACTTAGCAAAGGAAGTGTCTTTTACTATGTATTTTTATTCTCCATAGTGAGGAGATAGAAACTTTTTGGAGCCTCAAGGAGAAACTCGAGTTTTCTCTCATTGTATGGTGATTGCTTTTGATTCCAATGAAACCCAGTTTTGGCACATTCTAAACATTGTCTACATGCTATACTACAGCCTCATTTCCACACGTGTGGAGTTGGATTATAATTTTTATCAATGCTTTGATTGTCTCTACTTGTTTTCTATCAAGCTGCTAAACTAGATCTTGTTTTTTGATGACTAAGAGTTGATAGATTGTTTAACAAGCACACAATCAACCTTGTGGATCATTCAAAGATCCATTTATGGTCCTTAGTACTGTACTTTTAACATGTTGATCTTGACTTGATAATGAGATGTATGAACAGCTGATTTATACTAAGTAATTAGAGTTAAAATAGCAATGATCGACTTATACAGTGCTTTCTTATTTCAACGGCACCACGTGTGCTTAGTTCTAGAGTTATTGGGCCATCTTTCTTTTCTGAGCCCTTTGAGTGCTTTTAAGCAACTTATCTTTGTACTTACTTATTAGTTGAATATACAGTTTGAGGTGAGCAATTTTGTTGTCTTGTCTTGTTGCACTTTACGTTGTGCTGTGGTGATTGATCCGGTCGGGTGTTTAAACTGTGTTTTCTTAACTTGGTATCAGAGCCCCTTGTTGGCTTGAATCACGGGACAAGAACAGAGAGCTGCAAATTCACGACGGTTTGTTGGCTAGGAAGCACAAAACCAAGTTTGTGGAGATTCGTGGAATAGCTCAAAATTGTAAGAAGATTCAGAGGCAAGGGGTTGTCAGCTGAATCAGAGGACAAGCAAAAAGTGAAGCTTGAAATCCTTCTGAAGCGTTGCTTGGCATTTGTGATTGGTTTGAATCAAATTGAACACCGTTTAAAGAGCGGTTTAAAGCAGAATATTGCTCGCTGTAGGGCGACCTCAGAGGGATAGGTAGCTGCTCAGATAGACTCTCAAGAAGAGCAAATAAAACCCAAAAACATCTTCTTCTTTGACAGCTAGGGTTTCAAGAAGGAAAAAAGCAGTTCGCTCTCAACACAAATTCGTTTTTGAAGCTGTGAAGAGCTAGGAGTGGGCACCCTGCTATTGTTGCGGATGTGTGGAGAGGCCGTGGGCGGCCGTGGATCAGCCAGCGAGCTGGAGTGATGCAAATAAAATTTTCAAGGCTTGTGTGTGAGGGCGTGGAGCTGCCATCGCTGCTAGAGAAGAGAGAGAGAGAGAATCGTCGCGTGATGTGAGGAGGAGAGACCCATAGCATTTGGAAGGGGCCCGTGGATACAAGTGTGGGGATCATTGCACAGAAGTCGTTGTATCCATCAGATCTCGTGGAGTTTACATCCACGGTAGAGATTGCAAGAGGGAGAGTGACTGGGAGCCGCAGGATTGAGGATCACCCTTATATGGGATTTGAAAAGGTCTTGAAGAATTGAAAGGCAAAATAGGTCTTCTTTTCATTAAAAATTTTCAAACTGAAAAAAATTGTTGGTCCCAAGTTTTGTGAAAGGTGAAGTTTCTTCACACTGAAGAAACAGTTCAAAAACCCAAATTGCCCTTATTTTCACCTCCTTTAGCCTATTTTGGCCAAACGAAAGGCTATAGCCTCTAAACGAAGGGCACCCTGACTGTACCTACAAGTACGGTACACCAAAACAAAGTGATTGCCGCGGAGAAAGCGTTCGGAGTGCACCAGAAGTGATTTCACCATTCCACTGGGCAGGTAGTTGGTAGTTGGTGACGAAAAGCATTTCGGAAAGCGACGCCAGTTTGGCTTTCAATTTGGTAAAAGAGCGGCGGGTGGCCTGGTAAGCCAAAAATTGCAGGTCATTATTTGTGATTTTTGACATCACGATTGGCTTAGGCATACGCTTTATAGCCTACAGGTGGAGTTTCAAGCAGTTTGGAGATGGCAAACATCAATGAGGCAATTTTGGGCAATGCAAGCAAACTTGATGGGGCTTCTAACTACAACATCTGGAAATTCAAAATGAAGAGCATTTTGATGGAGAAAGAGTTATGGGAGATTGTGGCAGGTATTGAAATCCGACCAAATACCACTCCAGATGATATGAGGGCCTTTGATAAAAAGGCGCAGAGAGCATTGTCCTTAATCAATCTTTCAGTGAAAGACCATGTAATCACTCATATAAGTGATGCCACGATGGCTAGGGGAGCTTGGGAAGCTCTTAGAATGCAATTTCAAACTTGCAATCCAGCTCAGGCCATGTTCTTGAAGTCGAGATTGAACACAGTAAGGATGGAAGAAAGTGAATCAGTGGGATCTTTCTTCACAAGGATAGAGGAGCTAAGAGATCAACTTGTGGCAATTGGAGAACCAATTAGGGACGTTGAATTGGTACATACCACAATGAGCGGTGTCTCGGAAGGGCTACAGATGTTTGTGAGCGGCATTGCTTCGAGGGAGAGGTTACCTACTTTTGAAGACTTCCACGAAATCATGTTGCAAGAAGAGCAGCGTCGCGAAGTGGTGAAGTCAAGGCAAACCCCACAGGAGGATCAAGCCTTGTTTGCTAAAGGCAAGCAGAAAGGATGGAAAAGGATTCCTAAGAAATCCAAGAATGATGATGATGAGGGAGAGTCATCATCAAAAGGGAAAAAGAAGAAGAAAGGCAATTGTTACTATTGCCACAAACCGAGTCATTGGGCACGCGAGTGTTACAAGAAGAAAGCGGACATAAAGGCGGGAAAGGTAACTCAACAAGGCAACATTGTCAAAAATGATGGAGAAGATGACGAGACAAGTGTCTTCTCATCGGCATTGGCATCCCAAGTTGATGATGGTGCCAGATGGTTCATAGATTCAGGCGCCACAAGGCAAATGACCGGGAAACGTGATTGGTTTGAGAAATTCTCACCAATCCATGATGGGGATAATGTTAAAAATTGTAAAACATATCTATCATCTGCTGTTAATGTTTGGGGGATCCTACCCATGTAAATATTTTGTACCCATGTTAATTTTCTACCCATGTAAATATTTTGTACATATCCAAGGTATGTGAATTGAGTACATATCCTTGTAGAATAGGGCGAGTTTGGGTTAGGTAGATCAAATTCCAGTGACATGCATAAAGTCTAGTTGGTCTAGTATGATATGCAATAATGTTGACAATGTCTAGTTTGACATGCATATAGAGATTCACATGGAATTGGTCAATTATGACCTTGTAAAAACTCGAGCCACAATAATTGCATAATGTCCTAAGTTTCCATAGTGACATGCAAAGCATGCAATCACTCTAATGGACACATGCATGTAGATTTGTACATGGCTAGTTGAGAAATTGCCATTTGGAGAAAGTAGGTAGAAGTTAGGTGCAACCTATGCATGCTAGCAGTTAGGTGTCAAGTTAATAGTTGTTTGCACTTGAATAGGTGTAGGATGTGCATTGAATGCAAGAAGTACCACGAATTTTGGCTCTCCTATATATGTACATATCATTCTCATTCACAAAGAAATGAAGAACCAAACTTTAGTAGCTATTTCATGCTTGGTTGGATCTAAACTGTTTTTTTTTGTTATCTCTCTAGCTCTCTCTCTCTAACTCGTGTTGAGGCTAATGCTTATCATTGCAATCTTGTACTTTTAATCATTCTTTGATTCATTGCTATCATAGTCTATTGATTAGCATGCTAGATTGTGAGTTAGCCATATCTTCTGAACTAGATCTTGTTGAACAATCTAGAATCAGGGTATTGTGCCAATCACAAAGCCTAATCAAGATCAGTCACTCTTGTGGACATTCCCCACACGTGTGAATTCTGGAAATTTTGTCATGGTATCAGAGCTCATTAAGCTTTGCATGCTAATTTCTCTGATAGTACAAGAAATTGAGAAATAATGTTGTAAAGCTATCTTCATAAGCTTTACTTCCGGTGCCACTGGCGCTAGCATTGTCCCCGGTGCCAGCGGTGCCCCTGCTACTCTCGGCGCCAATGGCACCGACGCCACTCCCGGTGCCACTGTGACCAAAATCCAGCCAGCGCCAAGTTCCTATGGCTGAAAATCTTTGATCGGTTCTAGCGGAGTCCAGAGAGCTCAGATCGATGTGCAGTCACCTCACACGATCTAGGCATGATTAAAGGAAGCCTAGGGATCAATAAATCTAGAGAGAGAAAATGACTTTCTAGAAAGAGAAAATACTAGAGAGAGAAAAAAATGTGCTTTACCAGCTTGGGTAGAGTGCTTGGTAGGAGGGGGGGTGCCGAATCACACCAATACTATAAGGGAGTGCGGGTTGCGACTCAGGACGAGCTCCAACCAAGTCTCAGCCTCCCTTGCTCTATGTTGTCCTGGCTCTCGCCTTGGCATGCTAGCGCCCCGGAGACTAGGGTCGATCACACACTTGAAATGTAACCTTCTCAGATTTATCAATAAAGTGGGATTTTCCTCAAACTGACTCTGATTACCTTCTGGGTTTCAGTGTTCGATAAAAGTGCCATTTGAAAGGCCGCTTCAAAATTTTTAAGTTGGCACATAGTTGAGGGTCGTATCCCGAGACGCCAGCGATATGCCGTCGGGACCATTCGGTCTGTGGCGCCAGCGGTATGTTGTCGGGACCATTTGGTCCAAGAACTGGTTGTCTCCATATCTGTCGCGGCTTGTGGTTTTGAGTGTTCCTTGCATGAACGTGAATGGGTTAAGCTCTTGGGGAACAGGCTCTAACATGTCGGCTGAGTTGGATGGCTTGCTTGGGTGGAAGTTACATGTTTATGGTTGTCCAGTCTAGCATGGCACCAGGTTGGCTTCCAGCGCTCATGACGAAGCTTTCAGTTGGTTAAGTCTGATGTAAGTCAGACCGCTTGCTTGGATTGGATGTTACTCGTTCGTAACGAAGCTTTGAGTTGGTTAAGTTTGATGTATGTCGGGCGGCTTGCTTGGAGGGAAGTGTAGCGCAGGCATCCCAAAGGGAGCCGGGAACCACGACTTAGCTTCCCAGCCTTCAACTCTTGCCATCCAAACCCACTTGACATACAAGCAGCCAACTCGCCAACAACGATCAGACTTAACCAACTTGAAATTCCGAAAACCAACATTGAGATCCAACCTGGCGCCATGCCAGATCGGGGGTCCCGACGTGGGTGACTTCCCTCCAAGCAAGCCGCCCGACATACATCAAACTCAACCAACTCGAAGCTTCGTTACAAACGAGTAACATCCATTCCAAGCAAGCGGTCTGACTTACATCAGACTTAACCAACTGAAAGCTTCGTCACGAGCGCTGGAAGCCAACCTGGCGCCACGCCAGACTGGACAGCCATAAACAGGTAACATCCACCCAAGCAAGCCATCCAACTCAGCCGACAGGTTAGAGCCCGTTCCCCAAGAGCTTAACCCATTCACGTTCATGCAAGGAACACTCAGAACCACAAGCCGCGACAGATATGGAAACAACCAGTTCTTGGACCAAATGGTCCCGACAGCATACCGCTGGCGCCACGGACCGAATCGTCCCGACGACATACCGCTGGCGTCCCGGGATACGACCCTCAGCTATGTGCCAAGCTAAAAATTTTGAAAACGGCCTTACAACTGGCGCTTTTACCGAACACTGAAACCCAGAAGGTAATCAGAGTCAGTTTGAGGAAAATCCCACTTTATTGATAAATCTGAGAAGGTTACATTTCAAGTGTGTGACCGACCCTAGTCTCCGGGGCGCTAGCATGCCAAGGCGAGAGCCATGACAACATTCCAGCAAGGGAGGCTGAGACTTGGTTGGAGCTCGCCCTGAGTCGCAACCCGCACTCCCCTATAGTATTGGTGTGATTCGGCACCCCCCCTCATACCAAGCACTCTACCCAAGCTGGTAAAGCACGTTTTTCTCTCTCTAGGATTTTCTCTTTCTAGAAAGTCATTTTCTCTCTCTAGATTTTATTGATCCCCAGGCTTCCTTTAATCATGCCTAGATCGTGTGAGGTGATTGCACATCGATCTGAGCTCTCTGGACTTCGCTAGAACCGATCAAAGATTTTCAGCCATAGGAACTTGGCGCCGGCTGGATTCTGGTCACAGTGGCGCCGGGAGCGGCGCCGGCGCCGTTGGCGCCGGGAGTAGCAGGGGCGCTGCTGGCGCCGGGGACATAGCTGGCGCCGATGGCGCCGCAAGTAAAGCTTGTAAAGGTAGCTTTACAACATCCACCCCACCTTTATAAAATCTGATGTCCTCATCAGATGTCAGATTAAAGTAAAGGTGTTTCCCAATTAAAATGACTATACATTTAAGCTACTAGGCACAGTACTCAATTTACTGGCCACTTTTTATTAACATTGAAGCTGGCACACCACAAGTCGGAGGCTCAGCTCTTTGTACTGAAAAATTACATAACTTGAAAATATATCTTTGTCTGGGAAAAGCGTAGATTTGATATCACTTTCGTAAAACCCGAGAACCTTATTAATTGGTGACAGAGGCCTTTCTTTGAAATGTTCGCCCCTGTCGCTTCTGACTTTCGACTTTGGAACTCCTTTGAGCTCCTGATTTGTCCTTGATGCACTTTGTGTTGAGCTCCCTGAGCTCCAGGTTTGTTCAGTTCCGCACAGGTATCAAGGCTCCCTGAGCCGAAGGATTTATCGTTTGATTGCCCACTTTATGGTCCACTCCGTGCCTTGTTGCTTCTGCACCTTGATTTCTCTCCTTGTCCAAGCCTGATCTTGATACTTTTCCATCTTGGCTCTTTAAGGTAGGCAAAGATTGAGTACTCCGCAATGCACCTCTCACTTAGCTTGAAGTAGCTCTTTGAATCAGCCCAAATGTAACCATTGACCTCGTGGAAAGCCAAAGTGTCGCACCAGTTTGATCCGCATCCGAACTATCTCTTCGCGTTTGTTTGAAGCACCATGTCCGTCGCGCAAAACTTGACTTTCACAATTCCATCACTGGTTAGTTGTCTCACAGTCAAAACAAGAAGTGTACATCGAGCTTGGCTTCAAGTAGCTCTCTTTGAATCAGAAACATGCACCCAGAGTTTGCACTAATCCGATCTCAACGCGAACTGTCCCTTGACGTCCGTTCGAAATACCGAGTCTCTCATGCAAGACTCAACTTTCACAGTTCCTTCATTGATCAGCTGCCTTACACGTAACACAAGCCAGCGTACTCATATGTTTCCTCATCATTGCTGGTCCAGAGAAAGCCTATAACAAACTTTCCTTTCCACAACAAAAACTTGTCAACTTATTAGGTCCAAAGTTCGCCAATCTCCTCGTGTGAGTATGGCTAGGTCACCTTGAATTTGCCCCCATTTTGATCAACTTTAATTCAAAATTTGCCCCAAGAGAGAGGTGTGTGTGATAGTTCCCCTCCACTTAATAAATCAGCTGATCGGACTTTAGAGTAGAGTTCTTCGGACAAAAAGCCTTTCCAACACTTTGCTTCCCATCGGCTAGGATTATGGCTCGATCCAACTTGTTGCCAATCTCTGAAGAGGATCCTAGTCTTTTCCCCTTTGAGGAAAAACCCAACTGATACTGGATATCACCCATGCTCAGTGAGTTTCAGTTCCGAAGGTGGCCGTCCCAAAATGAAGACCAACTGCTATAGAAGATCTCCCCTGAAATTGCCCTTTCCAACTTTTTGACTTCCTGCTTGCGTCTGGTGGGCGTTGTCGCAAATGAAACTAACCCAAGAAACAGGCTAGTCATCCATCCTTTGCAAACATTGAGTCATTTCGTTGTCGTTCACGTGCGAGTACTTGAACTGCAAATCCGCCGCACAGATTCTGGATATCGCCCATGCTCAGTGAGTTTCAGTTCCGAAGGTGGCCGTCCCAAAATGAAGACCAACTGCTCCATAGAAGATCTCCCCTGAAATGGCCCTTTCCAACTTTTGACTTCCTGCTTGCGTCTGGTGGGCGTTGTCGCAAATGAAACTAACCCAAGAAACAGGCTAGCCATCCATCCTTTGCAAACATTGAGTCGTTTCGTTGTCGTTCACGTGTGAGTACTTGAACTTCAAATCCGCCCCACAGATTCTGTAGTCCTCTTTGTTTGATGGTATCAGCCTTCAAAAGAAAAGGTTCCTTCTCGAGCCATCAGCTCCTTGTATCACAAGCAATCATGCAAACCAGGCAAAGCACGAGTACTAAGACTCACCACGAATACGTACAAGTAAGACACTCAGGCAGGTTTACTAACAAGTAACAAAGGCAAGGTCCCCCTTTGAGATGGTCCTGCCAACGGACCTTTGCCTGGCCGCGCCCATACAAATCGATCACAGAATCAGCTCACATAGGACACCCCTCCAACTATCCGTGCTTTCACCATTAAGCAGCACATTGCCTCAGTCACGCCCCACCACCTTTTGGTCGATAGCCCTTATAGCTAAACGATCGGCAGCTATCCCGCACCGGCAGCTAACCACCCGTGCTTTACACCCGAATTCGAGCAGCATCTCTGTATCAATGGTTAACCCGTACAGTTCGAATATGTCGCCCCGCACCCCACAAGGTACAGACCGTGCTTTCACCTCCCTAGGCAGCACTTTGCCTCATCCGCCCTACGTGCAGACAGCGCCAGGCCCGAACCGCGAGAACTGACCGTGCTTACACCTCAAGGGCAGCACTTTGACTCATCAAGTCCCCCGTTCTGCCGACCACCCCGACCGTGGACGCACCCGTGCTTACACTGTGGGCAGCACCTTGCACAACAGTTGTCTTGATGAACCCCAAACCGTGGCCATTTCCGTGAGATCCGCATAGCTGACCGGCCAGTCGGCTCTGATACCACATGTAGCGCAGGCATCCCAAAGGGAGCCGGGAACCACGACTTAGCTTCCCAGCCTTCAACTCTTGCCATCCAAACCCACTTGACATACAAGCAGCCAACTCGCCAACAACGATCAGACTTAACCAACTTGAAATTCCGAAAACCAACATTGAGATCCAACCTGGCGCCATGCCAGATCGGGGGTCCCGACGTGGGTGACTTCCCTCCAAGCAAGCCGCCCGACATACATCAAACTCAACCAACTCGAAGCTTCGTTACAAACGAGTAACATCCATTCCAAGCAAGCGGTCTGACTTACATCAGACTTAACCAACTGAAAGCTTCGTCACGAGCGCTGGAAGCCAACCTGGCGCCACGCCAGACTGGACAGCCATAAACAGGTAACATCCACCCAAGCAAGCCATCCAACTCAGCCGACAGGTTAGAGCCCGTTCCCAAGAGCTTAACCCATTCACGTTCATGCAAGGAACACTCATAACCACAAGCCGCGACAGATATGGAAACAACCAGTTCTTGGACCAAATGGTCCCGACAGCATACCGCTGGCGCCACGGACCGAATCGTCCCGACGACATACCGCTGGCGTCCCGGGATACGACCCTCAGCTATGTGCCAAGCTAAAAATTTTGAAAACGGCCTTACAACTGGCGCTTTTATCGAACACTGAAACCCAGAAGGTAATCAGAGTCAGTTTGAGGAAAATCCCACTTTATTGATAAATCTGAGAAGGTTACATTTCAAGTGTGTGACCGACCCTAGTCTCCGGGGCGCTAGCATGCCAAGGCGAGAGCCATGACAACATTCCAGCAAGGGAGGCTGAGACTTGGTTGGAGCTCGCCCTGAGTCGCAACCCGCACTCCCCTATAGTATTGGTGTGATTCGGCACCCCCCCTCATACCAAGCACTCTACCCAAGCTGGTAAAGCACGTTTTTCTCTCTCTAGGATTTTCTCTTTCTAGAAAGTCATTTTCTCTCTCTAGATTTTATTGATCCCCAGGCTTCCTTTAATCATGCCTAGATCGTGTGAGGTGATTGCACATCGATCTGAGCTCTCTGGACTTCGCTAGAACCGATCAAAGATTTTCAGCCATAGGAACTTGGCGCCGGCTGGATTCTGGTCACAGTGGCGCCGGGAGCGGCGCCGGCGCCGTTGGCGCCGGGAGTAGCAGGGGCGCTGCTGGCGCCGGGGACATAGCTGGCGCCGATGGCGCCGCAAGTAAAGCTTGTAAAGGTAGCTTTACAACAGGAAGTCACCCACATCGGGACCCCCGATCTGGCATGGCGCTAGGTTGGATCTCAATGTTGGTTTTCGGAACTTCAAGTTGGTTAAGTCTGATTGTTGTTGGCGAGTTGGCTGCTTGTATGTCAAGTGGGTTTGGATGGCAAGAGTTGAAGGCTGGGAAGCTAAGTCGTGGTTTCCGGCTCCCTTTGGGATGCCTGCGCTACAGATAAACAAGCAAAAAAAGCAGTTTTTCATCTTTTCAAACATTTCTTTGAAGTGTAATTGGATCAAATCGGACCTGAACTGAATTTTCAGACCTGAATTGAGGTAGTACGGAATTCTGGAATTCCACATGTGTGCAAAATAAGAGTTTTTCAGTCCCTTTGTTTTCCTTGCTGATAGATCCAAAGATAGCACTATTATAGCTTGATGGAAAGCTTATGATCTGTACTTTCCATAGAAATTGTAACCAATCAATCTGAAGTGTCTAGCAAGAGTTATAAGCTCTTAAAGAGGATTAGGATAGTCCAAAATCCGAGTGACAACATTTTGACTTGAATCAATTTATACTTTGTTTTGAATTCATGGTTTTGAGCATCCTACACAAGAAACTAAAGATCAAGACTGAGTTTGAAGTAATTGAACACCCTTTGAGCCTTCTGAGTGTCAATAGTGTTTTCTTTTGTTGCATTTCACACGTGCCAAAAGTAGGATTCAAACTAACCAAAGTGTCTCAATCCACTTTGTGTCTCTGATCTAGTTAGCTTGTCTTGTGGAATATTTGAGATCTGTCTCAAATACAGTTGTATGTGTTTCACATAGAAAGGTAGTACATTTTCTGAAAATACCTATAGTGAAAGAGAGCAGCAACTCTAAGTCAGATAGGAACAAGCTCAAACATATTGCAGTCCAATTATAAGAGTCTTCACATTCATGGCATCTGTAGGAGATTGTCTCTTTCAAGCTAGTGAAAGATTATACACCTTTAACTATTCAGTTTGGAAGGATAGGATAGAATCCTTGTTGACTCTCTATGGTGTAATGGATATTGTAACTAGAACTGAAGTTGAACCTGCAGCTTTTGATGAGGCTCAGAAATTCAAGAAGAGAGCAAGAATTGCTCTACATATCATCAAATTGAACATCTCTGATGAGATGTTGAGAGAGATTAGTTCATGCACCTCAGCAAAGGAGACTTGGGAGACTCTGAAGAACCTTCATGAAGCCGAGATCAAGTCAAGAAAGAGGAGTAAGAACCTGTACTCTCATGCCTTCACCAAGAAAAAAGCAAAGAACAAAAACTATGGTGGAGTAGAAGATGAGTCAGCTCATCCTTCTAGCTTCAAGAAGAAGACACAAGAAGTTCAAACCAGTTGTATCATAGAAGACTCACATGCAAGTTGTGGAGAGGCATCTCTTCTGATGTCTAGTTTTTCTTCTTTACCTTTTAATGATGTACCATGGTATATTGATAGTGGAGCAACAACTCATATGAGTTGCTCCAAAGATTCTTTTGTTTCTATTGAGTCTGTTCTAGATCCTAAGAAATCAATATACACAGCAGTTGGTGATGCATGTGCAATTGAAGGTGTTGGAAGTTTTTCCTTAAAACTTACATCTTCTATGAATTTTACACTTTCCAATGTTCTCTATGTGCCTAGTCTCACAAAGAGTGTGATTAGTATAGGAAAGTTGTTAGATGATGGCTATGAACTGGATTTCAATATCAATGGTTGTTTCATAAAGAAAGAAGATAAGATCCTTGCAAGTGGATCTAGATATGGAGGTATTTTCAAGCTAGATGTGCATGAAAATTCAAGGTTATGTGATGCTGCATTGTTGACTTATGTTTCCAAGGAGAAGCTATGGCATAGGAAGTTGTATGTTTCCAACTTCAGGTCTATGCCTATTATAGTCAAGGAGATCAAGCCAAGAGTGGCTTATTCTATGGCAAAATCACTTATGGATCCATATTTAATGTCTTCTAAAAAGACAGAACATTCTATGGAGTTGGAACATTCCGATGTTCATCTTTATTTATCAGTAAGCAAGGAAGGTGTTTCTTGCTTTGCATGTACCATTGATGGATCCACAAGTTACATTTGGATGTGTCTTGTCTCTTCAAGTTTTTTGGTGCATGTGTATGTTCCATCATGCAAAACTTTATGGAGTTATGAAGCTAATGGAAGGAGTGCACTTTATGAAGTCTTGTTCAGTTATAAGCCTAAGATTGTATACCTCAGTGTTCTTGAAGACTATTGCTTTGTATGTGGTTTCTTGGAAAGAAAGAAGGATGGTGATCCTAGTCTGTGGATCATGGTTGGATGCTTATCCACCAAGGAAGGCTACATAGCCTTTACACTGGTTTTTGAGCATGGAGAAGTTCTTGATTTTGAAGATCTATTTTCTATCTTGGAAGTGGCCGAGAGCACGGTGTCTCATAGTGCATCACAAGTCATTATTATGGCAAGTAATCAAGTTGTGATGAGGTCAAGGTTTGAGGAGGAGTATCCTCAATATGCATGTCCAAGGAGATCTTCATCATTGTACAACGTCGAGTCCTTGTTGATCTTATTTCATGGAAAAGAAAAGATAAGTAAAGGTGGTATTAATTTTGTTTTACTCACCTATTGTTCTTTCTTTGATTAATGATGTATCTTGCTTAATTGAGATTTGCTTATCTCAAAGATCAAGTAAGACTATTCTGTTTTTGAATGATGTCTTTAGTTTGGAATTACTTCTTGTCTTTTGTGACTTGATGATGTTTCCAAAACATCTAGAAAGCAAGATGTTGTACCATCATTTGTATGCTCTTAAATTGAGTAAGAGCAAATATGAGTTTAGTACTCATAGTTTGAAAAAAGGAGTTTTTTCATGTATTGAGGCATATTGTAAACTTCTTGTGAGGTTAAGTGAAGCATCCATTGAGGACACTTACACCCTCAAGAAAGTATTTAGCCTTAATTTGATCAAGTTTGAGTATCGTTTCAAGATTAGATCCATTTTGAATAGAGTTCATATTTTTTGGACTAGTGAAGCTAGTATGCTTAATCCTGAATATTGCTCATGGTACAATCTTGATATGTATGATCTTTGTGGTCATGATGAGGCATGGAAGCCTCAATTTTTTTAGTTTTTCTTGCAGCCAACTTCATGCATGTGGACTTTGCATACCTAGGATCGACATCAGACATGCAGGAGGTACATTGGCATAGAAGCAGGTTGGTGGAATATTTTCAAAGGCATTTGGAAAAGATTTCTATCAAAGAGAACTTATCATGGATTTGGTAAGCATACTGCTATGATGAATTCTTTGTTCATCTTAACTTCAAATGCAAAGCAAAGAATCCAAACTCAAAGGATCTTCACCAACATCAGATAGATATATTTTAAGGAGGAGTGTTAAAAATTGTAAAACATATCTATCATATGTTGTTAATGTTTGGGGGATCCTACCCATGTAAATATTTTGTACATATCCAAGATATGTGAATTGAGCACATATCCTTGTAGAATAGGACGAGTTTGGGTTAGGTAGATCAAATTCCAGTGACATGCATAAAGTCTAGTTGGTCTAGTATGATATGCAATAATGTTGACAATGTCTAGTTTGACATGCATATAGAGATTCACATGGAATTGGTCAATTATGACCTTGTAGAACTCGAGCCACAATAAATGCATAATGTCCTAAGTTTCCATAGTGACATGCAAAGCATGCAATCACTCTAATGGACACATGCATGTATATTTGTACATGGCTAGTTGAGAAATTGCCATTTGGATAAAGTAGGTAGAAGTTAGGTGCAACCTATGCATGCTAGCAGTTAGGTGTCAAGTTAATAGTTGTTTGCACTTGAATAGGTGTAGGATGTGCATTGAATGCAAGGAGTACCACGAATTTTGGCTTCCCTATATATGTACATATCATTCTCATTGGAGGAAGAAAATGAAGAAGATGCTCCACAAAATGATACACGTGAAGATGAGAGTCGAGAGGGCGAGTATGAAAGGACACCACCTATTCAAGAAACCAATTGGAAGTAAGAGACATTACTTAGACACTCCTTGGGATACATACTCTCCACGTAGTGTATCACCTGAATCTAAGACACCAAAATGGTATGAAAAGATCATGAAGGACGCAAAGCTAAATCAACCAGGATCTAGTACACAAGGAGAAGTGAGAAGATCAACATGGGAAAGGAAGTCTCCCGATCGTTATCATGTGAACTATGCCCTAATGAGTGACATTTTGAAGTGTCGAGAGCCATCAACCTTTGATGAGGCAAAAGATCACAAAGAATGGCAAAGAGCAATGGAAGAGGAAACAGAATCTATCCACAGGCATGATACATGGGAGTTGGTTGATCTACCACTTGGAAAGAAACCCATTGACAACAAATGGGTGTTTAGAACAAAGTTTCATGCGGATGGCACGATAACAAAGCATAAGGCACGCCTAGTAGTAAAGGGTTATGAGCAAAACAAAGGAATTGACTATGAAGAGACATTTGCTCCACTGGCTAAGTGGACTACGCTACGCCTTAGCATCTCATTTTGGGTGGAAGATCCATCAAATGGATGTGAAGTCCGCATTTTTGAATGGTGACTTAAAGGAAGAAGTTTACATGGTCCAACCACAGGGCTTCATGGCAAAAGGGCAAGAACAGAAGTTATGTAAACTACACAAAGCACTTTATGGCCTTAAGCAAGCGCCACGCGCATGGTATGGACGCATTGACAATTACTTTCTTTCTCATGGGTTTATAAGAACAAATTCAGATCCAAACCTTTATGTTCTTATAAATGATGATAGCATTGCCTTGATTGTACTTTACGTTGATGATATCATTATCGCGGGCAATGATGAGAACCTCACTTGTTCTATCAAAGCCAACTTATGCAAGCAGTTTGAGATGACAGATTTAGATCTTATGCACTATTGCTTGGGTGTCGAAGTATGGCAAACTGGCAGTGATATCAGGTTATGTCAAAACAAGTATGTGGGCGAGATATTGGAGAGATTTCACATGACAGAGTACAAACCTTCCATCACCCCTTGCGAAGCTGGTAAGAAATTATCTCGTATTGATGGTAGTGCACATGCTGACGCTACTCTATTTCGTCAGCTAGTTGGGAGTTTGATATATCTTACGACTACACGTCCTGATATCTGCTATGCTGTAAGTTTGACTAGCCAATTCATGTCATCACCCACTATGGACCATTGGAAAGGTGCAAAAAGGATTTCGAGATATGTGAAAGGTACACCTAACCTTGGCCTAATCTACAAAAGACAAAGTGTTTTACCTAAGATAGGAACTAAAAATTTTGCTATTTGCGAGGATTTTGCCTTCGTTTTTTGCCTTTTTGACCTTGGAAAATATCGCAAAGGCACTTTTTTTGGGAACAAACTCTTGAAGACTTCTCTATGTCACTATCTTAGTGAGATGGAGCTTCAGAGATCCGATACGAAGGTTAGTTTTGAGTTTTGAAAAAAAAAAATTTACAAGGGATTTTTAAAAAATTTGGGTTTTTCTCTATTTTTTTAAAATATGTTGGAAAGTAACTCTCACAGGCTTCTATGCAGGTTTGGGACTATACCTTGGAGCTGCTGCCAATCATGCTAAGGTTAGTTTCTGGTGGTTTTTGAGAAATAAAGTCTGAAGTGGTTTTTGGCCATTTTCTCTCTCCAAAAACATATTTGAATATTTTTTTAATGGGTTTTTCAATGTTGTGAATGGATGACAAGCCCCTAGAGGCTATTAAGGTCTCCACTACCACTCCACATCACCTCCACTAGCTTAGACAGTCCAATCACAAGAAAGCACACAAAACAAGTCTAATTGTTGGGGTATTCCCAACGAATTGTAAATAAATAAATTTGACCAATAAAATGTGTTGCGAGGGCATGGCATCTTGTGCGCATAAGCCCATGGCCCAATGAGCACGCAAGCTTAAGTGTAAATAAAATAAAATAGACTTGGGCCTTTGAATTAAAATAAAACTAGAGGCCCAAAGTCATTTTTAAACATAGAAGATTACTTTTTAGAGTTGGGTCCAAATTGGGACTCACATGAATCTTGTGAATTTCAATGTACTTTTTATGGACGCTTGGATCAAGTTGGGTCCAAGATGAATGGATAGGATCAATGTAAATATTAGCCAATAGGATTTTGGGGCAAGGGCCTTCCCCATTTTATACAAAGGCACCAATTGTACACTATTTTCATGCTTAATAGAGAGGAGGAGACTCTATCATTTTGAGAGCTCAAGCATCTTCATTTGCTAATCACTCTTGCTTATGCTCTTGTTGTGATTGCTTGTTATTTCCATTTCCCATGCTTTTTGGGTTATGCTAGTTAAGGTTTTTTCCATAAGCAATGAAATTGAGCATTTGAGCTAACCTCCACCTCAACTCTCTCTCTTTCTCTCTTCCCCTTCTTCTTCCTCTTCTATTCTATCCTCTCTCTTCACCCAAAATCATGATGAAGTTAGTTTAGGAAGAGTAGAGTTAGTGTGAGTAGTGTTAGTGGAGGTAAAGTTAGGTGCAAAGTAGGAAACTAACTAAAAATAGCATCTATGCATAGTTAGGTGCCTATCCAGTGAACTAACCCTTGTTGACAGGCGGGAGGGCTATACTACACAAGATCTACAACCCTACAGTGGCACCATTGCCGGTGATAGGTTTCCACTAACTAGTGTAGTTGCATTTTAGCTATTTTCTTGCTTTTAAGAGTAGTTTTAGGTAGATTTTTGGGAGTTTAGAGTTAGTTTTCTATTTTTTTGTGTTTGGACTGTTCACAGCTAGCGGAGGAGGTGTGAGAGGGTAGAGGAGGCCCTGAAGAGCCTCTAAGGGCTTGAAACCCAAACCAACTAGCCAAAAAACCCAAAAAAGAAAAAACACACCAATCTGTATTTTGGAGGAAAAAAGAGCTTAAAATCTCATCAGATTTTTATATCTCCAAAATCAGTGTGAATTAACCCTTGCATGACTGGCAGCAACTCTAGGGTACTGTCCCAGACCTACATAGAAGCCTGTGAGAGTTAGTTCCAAGCAGATTGCAAAAATCAAGGAAAAATCATAAAAATTTCAAAAAACCCTTAAAAAAATCCAAAAAAAAATCAAATCTTCACCAGAAGTCTCGCAAAGCCCTATGCAGTTCCATCTCACTGAGACCAGGACACAGAGAAGCTTGCGAGAGTTAGTATGATGTCTGAGTGTCTGGCCTAGCTTTGTACTTACTAATAGATCCATCTTGATTGTACTTTATTCTATAAATCCACTTACATGCAAGTGGTTTCTTCCCTTTGGAAGATTTACAAGATTCCAAGTATGATTTTCTTCTAATGCATCATACTCTACTTGCATTGCATCTCTCCAAACTTTAGATTTATATGCTTCTTCAAAAGATGATGGTTCTTCAAGCAATGTAGCTAAGAAGGAGTAAGAGGTAGAAGGTGTAGAGTCTTCCTTTTGCTTTCCCTTGTCCACATAGGTGAGCCTTGAGGGCTCGGCCTTGCTTCTTGATGATCTTCTCGGCCCCTTTTGACTTGGATCCATGTCTCCATCCTCGGGTTTTTCAAGATCCTTCTCGGGTTTGTCAAGATCTTCAATGCACAATGGGTTAGATCCATTTGACAAGCTCTTAGCAAATTGTGACTCATCAAAAAGTACATCCTTGCTTACCTTTACTTTCTTAGATATAGGATCATATATCCTATAGCCCTTGCTATTTTCTCCATAGCCAACAAAGATCCCTTTGAAGGAGGTAGCATCTTCTTTCCTTCTAGTCTCCAAAGGGATGTGAACATAACAAATACATCCAAAGATCTTAAAATCTTTTACATTGGGTTTCTTATCAAGCAAGGCTTGATAAGGTGAGATCTCATCTATAGCACTATTAGGAAGTCTGCTACACAAGTAATTAGCACATGTTATAGCTTCTCCCCAAAATGAGATGGGAAGTGATGCATCAAGTCTTAAAGACTTTGCACACTCACATAGACTCCTATTTTTCCTCTCGGCCACCCCATTTTGTTGGGGGGTGTAGGAACAAGTGTATTGCAACTTAATGCCATTGATCTCACAAAAGTCTTTCATTTTATTGGAGGTGTACTCTCCTCCATTATCACATCTTAGTGCTTTGATGGAAGTACTAAGTTGTTTCTCTACTAGAGACTTGAACTTAATGAAAGCTTCATAAACAAGACTTTTCTTTGATAGTAACTCAATCCATGTGAATCTAGTACAATAATCTATAAAAGCTACATACATCAAGACACCTCCATTACTTGCATGTGAAAAACTATGTACATCAGAATGTATGAGATCCAAGGGAGAGGTAGATCTTGTTGAAAAGGCCACATGCCTCACACATCTTTCCACACTTCTTGAAGGCTCTTGGTAGGACGAGAGCTAGTTCTTTGCTTGCCATTGACTCCATAGATTGAAGATTAGGATGGCCTAATCTCTTATGCCATAGCTCCACTTGAGATAGCTCCTCCCTAGCCAAGTTCACACTTTCACTTGCAACATTGGCATCCAACTTAAAAAGTCTACCTTGCTTAATGCCACTAGCTATGCATTTATCATTTTTCAAGATGGAACAAACTCCATTCTTGAAATGTACATCTAGTCCATTGTCCATTAATTGTCCTACACTAAGCAAGTTTCTTGAAATGGTAGGAACATACAAAACATTATCTAGATCTATCCTTTTAGATGTGCCTAAGCAAAGAGGTATAGATCCTATGTCATCTATCTTGCATGCTTGATCACTAGCAGTGTATATTGACTTCTTAGAGTCATTACAAGATAGAAGAGTAGAAAAATAATACTTGTTAAAAGACATGTGGGAACTAGCCCCACTACACCATGTGTCTTGACTTGAAGTTGGTGTAGATGCAACCATTAAGGATGTGTTGAATCCATCCTCATCTTCTTCCTCTTGGGCAATGTTCCCTTGATCTCCATTGGCTTGTTGATTCTTCTTCAAGTAGCATTCTGAGGCAAAGTGTCCTTTCTTTCCACAAAAGAAACACTTGAGTTTTTCCTTGTTCTTCACTTTGCCTTTGGAAGTAGATCCTCCATTCTTCATCTCAGCCTCCTTGCCTTGATTTTTCTTGAATGGATGTTGCTTCTTCTTGCCTTTAGATGTAAAGTTAGCCTTCTCCGCTCCTCCATTAAGTGACATGCTATCCATTCTTGTCTTGAGGTGTAGAAGCCTACTCTCCTCGGCCACAAGAACATTGTGCAACTTTTCAATGGATGGAAGAGTGTCTTGAATGGCAAATGATTGGACTAAGTTGGTGAACTCATCACCTAGACCATTCAAGATGATTTTTACAAGCTCTTGATCTTGGATCTTCTCTCCTATTGCACTTAACTCCTTGTTAAGAGATTTGATCCTAAGGACATACTCTTGTCCACTCTCTCCACTTCCTTTCATGCTTTGGAAAACTTGATTTCTTAGCATGAGGATTCTTGAAGTATTATTGGATTCATAGATGCTCTTTAATAAATCCCAAGCCTCTTTGGATGAGGTACAACAAGACACCTCTTTTAAGAGGTCATTGCATACATTTAACTTTATGCAATGTAGAGCTAATCTTGCTCTCTTCTTGTATTTGGCTTGTTCTTGGGGAGTTTGAGGCTCTTTCTCAGCTCCTTGAACTATGTCAAATAGATCATGGATCACTAGGAGTGATTCCATTCTCACTTTCCAAATGGAATAATTTGTGGAAGTGAGTCTCTCACTTGATTGCATCAACTATCCACCCATGGATGACATTGTAGAATGAATGCTCTTCTTAAAATCACAAAGATTTCTGAATTTTAAAAGATATATGAAGGCCTAAAGTTTACAAGAATGCTTATAGGCTTGTCTCTATCAAACTAGCACACAAGCTTGAATGATAAACAAAGATCTTGCCAAAAATTCCTAGCTTTCACTCTCACAAAAAAAATTGCTTTACACTTTTCTTAGAGATTTCACTTCAACTAAGGATCTGAACAAATCAGCCTCTAAGCTCTGATCTTGGACTCTAGAAAGAAATGCTTCAATGATCCAAAACTCTATTTGGTCATAGGCATTAGCTAGATTGAATCTAGATCAATACTATGCTTCAAAAAGCACAAAAAATGAACTAGTATTGTGATTTTGGGACCAAAAAACACAAAGTAACTTGAAATGAAAGTTGATGTACGGTTTCACACGTGTGAAAAGTACATACACAGTCTCCAAGTCATTTTGATCCAAATGAATTCAAGCTATCACTCTAGATGAACTCGCCCTCACTAGTATTGGCCAAAAATAAATTTTGTCAATGATCTTTACAAGATTTATGATTCAATGATCACTCTCTTACTTAGCTCTGATATCATGATAAATTTTACAGTTTTTAGGACAATTATGATTGTACTTTACAATCAAAGAGAGTTATTGGTTGCTTAATCAATGGATCTATCAAGTTCTACACACTAGATCTTGATCTAGATTCACTACATTTGGATTTAAGCAAGAGCAATGGATCAACACATCATTAATTAGTGAGAGCGGGCTCACACATGTGGAGTATTGTCCACAGTACGGCCTGCACCTGAAACAACAAGTACAATAATCCTAGATAGCAATCATTCATAGAAATCACAAGACAAATGACTAGAAACCTCACAAAAGTGCTAAATGCAAAAGTTTCATCAATCTTCTTAGCAAAATGATGATCCTTTTATGGATCAAGTACATCCATGAGTCTGGTACATTCTACCAGGTCTTCACACGTGTGAAGAGTGCCACATCACTCAGATCTATCCATTTGATCCATCCTTGATCCTTATCCAAAGTTGACCTTCTAGAATATGGCTAAAATCCAAAAAACTAGTCTCCTAGAATATACGAATAGTCCCTACAAAATAGGATCTAAAAAATGGTCAACTCTTATCTTCTAGTACTCTATACACACATGTGAACATCCACTTGCCATGTGGGAGCATTTACTCATGCACATGCAAGGAAAAGCTAATTTATAGGTGATTAGTCAACTTGACTAAAAACTAGTCATATCATGTTCACACTAACTAGATTGATAAAAAATCAATTTAGATATATACAAGTATGAAAAGTACATCCTTTCACACGTGGGAACAGGCTCCACACGTGTGAAATCAGATCATCAACATTATTCTAATGTTTGATCAATATTTACAATAACCAATGTCAAGTGAGAAGTGATGATTTTCAACAGAATCAAATGCGACAAATCTCAATTGGCGAGGAATTATTGAAAAAGGCGGGAAATTCCAATTGGCGAGTAATTGCTAATTACTCGTCGAGCTCCCAAATCATAGATATGATGCCTCTGGATGTATTGTAGAAGCAGCGAGCTATTTTGTGGTAGAAAAACAGAGAAAATCAAGATGGCAAGTAATAGACAAGGCAAGTAATAGGCGAAAAATAAGGATTTATTCGCCATACTCCAAGATTGTAGATCTGCTGCTTCTGAATGTTTTGGCATCGGGACTGGTGATTTTGTCATCTCCCACTTGCTTTTATTTAGGGAGGCTGATAAACTGTTGCTTCTCTAAGTTGATATTCTCTAAGTTTCTACTCTGTATAGAATTATTAATGCATGGTTAGATTTGAGAGAGAGAGAGAGAGAGAGAGAGAGAGAGAGAGAGAGAGAGAGAGAGAGAGAGAGAGAGAGAGAGAGAGAGAGAGAGAGAGAGAGAGAGAGAGAGAGAGAAAGCACTTTTGCTAAAAGAAATTAGAAAATAAAAACCACAAAAAAGTTTTAAAACTTTAATAAATTAATTTTTATGTTCAAAGTTCAAACTCATGTGATATAAACATGTGAGCTTTTAGCAATCATCACAATAGACACTCAACTTTTAGCAAATCATCACACTGAGCTTACCGGTACCTTGGACAAACCTAAAAAGCATTTTGTGCTCAAACTCACTAAATAGACACAAATTAGAATTTAGCGCATCATCACAATAACAAAGCTAGCAAGTTGATTAGAAAATCACACGATAAAAAAGCATAAACAAAAACCAAATTGCATCATAGAAAAATCAATTTAAATAATAAAATAAAATAAATTTATTTCAATGCCCAAACTCACCTAAGAGCGACACCTTAGCGTTTAGCAAATCATCACAATAGCTTTTCCCTAGGCGACAAAGCAATTGAGCATGTACATGCTCCCCTCATGATTAGAAATGCATCTTGGTTTCCAAATGCTCCCTCTCATCATTGGAAATGCATCTTGGTTTTAAAGAGAGACTAAACTTAGGACTTGAGAAACTCACCATTGGAAATGAAGATACATGTATATAGATATAGATATATCCTGAAGGCATGGGCGATGGCCACTTGAGCATTTGCACATGCATTGGGTAATATATTTATGGATGATGGATGCCAAAGAAAAAAAGGTGATGTGATACGGGTGTAGTACAAAATGTATGAGCGTGTGGGACCAGTAAAAGGAAAAGAGAACTGCAAAAGTCTTCCCAGCTGCAAAAGTCTTCCCAGCCCAGTGAGACCATCGAAAATCGGCCACTGCAGCTTAGCTTCACCAACTGGATCATCGTGCTGTTAGTTGGGATTTTGATTACTCAACTCGATCGTTCGGCGCTTCAATTCACTTCACTTCATTCAGTAATCAGCATCAGGTTGAGAGTATTATTATTATGAGTTATCAAGGTGCATGTTCCGGATTCCGGAATTTGGACTATGCCGCAGGAGCCATGAATGGCAAATTGGCAACCGATTTGAACTCCGTGACAACTTAGATTGACTGAAAAATGATGGGTTTTGCAAAAAAAAATTGTTTTGCTTTAACTTTTATGGGCTCCCGAGTCCCGAGATGTGACAAAGCATGTGCATCAGACCAGTGGTTATCAGTTAGCACTTGGCACTGGTTACAACATACTGGAATGGGAATCCACTGGAGAGTACATGTGGCCCTGGGGCCTAGGCAGTGCAGGAGTGGGCCACGGCCATGAATGTAGCCTGTAGTGTGTACCCGCAGGGCCTCAACTCATTAGCGAACAACATAATATGAAGCGGCGGGATGTCATAGCGGTCTTCACAGTGAGTAAAACCTATAGTGATAGTGATGGGCGTCCCGCCCGCCTGAGGATTAATCTTGCACAGGGCCTTTCAAAACACAAGCTGGCGCCGCGTGAGAGTTGAATAAAATTTATAAACTTTATATAGTTCTAGATCCAGAAGGCAAGATATGGTCAGCTTTGGGCAACAATTGACACGAAATGCGCATGCTGCATGTTCGAGACTTTCAATTATCACGCAAATATAGTACAGAGTTTTATACAAGAGAAAAGTTTCCTCCAAGATTTGGAAATTTGGAGTCAGCGTTTGCCGTTTACATCACTGCGGACGTTAAGCATGTATCACTGCCATCTTCTCACAAATCTAGCAGATTTAAACTTCATACAAAACGTTAATCAATAACTGAAATTGAACAGTAACCGGGTCTCTAGTTTCGAAGTTACCGAGACCGAGACCAGATGTAACAATGGGTCGAAAGGTTTAAGGTCATGCTGCAAAAAAGTAAGACCATTTCGAGTGTTTCCGTGTAACAGAGACACTTATCTGCTGTGGTTCCAAAATGTAAAAGAAAATGCTTTTATCTTATCCGAGACTGCATGTGGCTGAGGTCAAGAAGATGTCACTCAGGCATTTTCATATATGAACAGTAGATCGATAATACATATTCAACCCTGGCCGCTTGATAAGGCACCTCTCTGAAATGGCATGGCCCAACCTCTCTCTAAGGCACAACTATGAAATAGCACCATGGCCCACCATCATCTCAATCACCCGGTCCCTCGAAGACTCCACCACCTAGCATATAAGACTAGGCATCACACTACCAAACAATACCTTGTTGAGGCAATCTAGAATACCATGATCTTCTATTATCAAGATCAAAATAAATTTGTGAAATTTGTATCTAGGTTTTTTTTTGGGGGGGCCCTTGGATGTCCCTTTATGTAACTCACATCCCAACATTGCAAAGTTGACTTTAGATTCCACGTCAAGCGACTTTTCTTTTGATGTTTTAAGTTAATTTATGCTCCATGGTTATTATTGTGATGTATTACCTTTCTTATCTACATGAAGTTGTTATTTGAGGATGCATAGTTTCCAAAACATGCCTATCAAGAGACTTCTACTCAATGTGACCATGACGATCTGAAACTTGAACTTGGGTGGGTCTACAAGGATATGTCAAGTGTTCAATCCAATTAAGCCTAAAGGTTGAGGATTTTGTGAAACAAATTTGAAATTGGAATCTTGATCATAACCATAATACTAATTTTGAAAATGTGAAATTGTTTTTTTAGGCTCAAAAGCTCAACCTGATTGGTTGAATTTACAAATCAAGAGCAAAAAAGAGTGAAATTTTGAAGTGAGATCATGAATTCATCTCGCAAGTGGAACTGAGAATCGGTAGATATAGATATTGGTTAATCAATTCTTGTTGTGCTCACATTGTCAACTATTTATTACTTGCCTTGAAAGATCTTAGTTTAAGGATGGTGTTTGAATTTTTCATTTTACATTCAATAGCATCATTTTCTTGGCATAATTTTGCCCCACTAGAGATTTGCCATGGGTGGTTGTGCCATGTGTGGCAAAATTTTAAGAATAGCGTGGCAAATTTTCAAGAAAATTTTAAGGTTTTTTCTTTTTCGGTTTGTGAAAATGCACGCATGAACCACAACTAATCTTTTGGGACAAAAAAAAAAAAAAACAAGCACGTAGGAATGAAAAATGATTTTTTCCCAACTCATTTTGGGTCATTTAGCGCTAGTTTAATTATTCGTGAATCAAAATTGAGAAAGAGATATGAGAAAATTGAGATAAAACAAGTTTTGAGAAAATTGAGAGATTGGATTAGATATATTCTTAATTAACTTTCATTGATAGATTTATTTATTGTTAGTTGGATCTTGAATAATTTGTTTTTGATTGATTGATAAGTAGAAAAATAGAAATGTTGTTTTAAAATAAAAGAATGACTTGTTTTTTATTGATTAGTTTGATGGTTCTTCGAAACGAAAGGATAATTATTAACAGTAAATACATCAGGTATGTTCTCAATCGTAAAATTCACTTTTTCTGGTGTATTGGAAAAATTACATGTACATTGCACTTATTGAAAAAAATTTATCAACTCATGTTTAATGTATGTGGATTCTTAAGAAACTTGATAGATTGTTAAATTAGGTGATCATTGGTTTGATGTTGGTTTTAAATTTTCTTTTGATCTCAAAAGAACATTAGATAACATTAGCATCAAAGCAAGAATATGTGTATGCTAAGGAGTAGTCGCCCCTTTTGTGATGCACCTAACATTTCTCCCGACATGGTATCAGAGCTATTGAGCATATAATACCAGAACGATTGTTCTGATATAGTGTAAACACATTATAACTGTTTCCAATCATATAATCTACTATATGCATATGCTTACCTTGCATTTCCAAGATGGATTCGTCTATTGGTAGAAAAACTCGATGATTTGAATTACCACTTATGGAAATTCAAGATGAGAGTAGTACTGATGGCCAAGAAATTGTGGAAAATAGTCAATGGAACCAAACTACTTCCCAGTGTTGGTGAGCAAGCCATTTCCAAGTGGAAGCTCATGGATGACAAGACATTCGCCTTGATCACCCTTAACATCTCCGAACACAGATCGACCATATAAGCCCAATCTTCGAAAGAGGTTTGGGACATATTGAGTACACTATACGAAGTGAGTGTAGGGTCAAAGATCTTGCGTAGTATAGCCCTCCCGCCTGTCAACAAGGTAACGATCACTGGATAGGCACCTAACTATGCATAGATGCTATTTTTAGTTAGTTTTCTACTTTCTCCCTTAACTCTATTCACTACTAACACTACCCTTCTTTAACTCTACTCCTCTATACTAACATTCATCATGATTTTGGGTGAAGGGAAAGGATAGAAAAGAAGAGGAAGAGAGAAGAGAAGAGAGAAAGAGAGAAAGATGAGATGGAGGTTAGCTCAAATGCTCAATGTCATTGCTTATGGAGAAACCTTAACTAAAAGCATGGAAGAAATGGAAATAACTAGCATCACAACAATAGCATAAGCAAGAGTGATTAGCAAATAAGGATGCTTGAGCTCTCAAAATGATAGAGTCTCCTCCTCTCTATTAAGCATCCAAATAGTGTACAAATGGTGCCTTTTTATAAAGTGGGGAAGGCCCTTGCCCCTCAATCCTATTGGCTAATATTCACATTGATCCTATCCATTCATCTTGGACCCAACTTGATCCAAGGGTCCACAAAAAGTACATTGGAAATCACAAGATTTATGTGAGTCCAAAATTGGACCGACCCAACTCTAAAAAGTAAACTCTAAGTTTAACATTGACTTTGGGCCTCAAGTTTTATTTTAATTACAAAGGGCCCAAGTCTATTATTTTATTTACAACTTAACTTGCGTGCTCATTGGGCCATGGGCTTATACGCGCAGGATGCCATGCCCTCGCAACACATTTTATTGGACGATTTTATTTATTTACACTTTGTTGGAAATACCCCCAACAGGATTCATGGCCTGAAGTAGTGTCGGTCCCTTGGCACTCTGCCGGTATAGTATAGTGTTCTCTTTGCCCGCCTCTGGTGGATCAGATAGCCCGTAACGTCTTCCATGAAGTTGAGACGGTCCAGTTTCTTCAAGTCCTTGGGCGTGTGGAAGGACTTGTGGACTCCTGTTAGCCATTCTTGATCGACCCATGCTTGGAATTGGCGCGTCCAGGGATCTCCAAGGAATGCAGCTCGGTGATATACACGAGCGACTGGCAGCTGATCTTCGACTTTGTTGGAAGCTAGCACCTTATTAGGATCAAAGAATATTGAGGGAAGAAAATCATCCCATTTGGTTTCAATGCCCATTAAATGATCTAAGTCCCGGGCGTAAGTGGCTGTCGCGCGGACTGTTGGATCAGGGCAATTGATATATTGATTTGCGAACATGGTGAGAACCCTCCTGGCATCTACATCCGTAGTCCACCCATATTTTGATGGTATGATCGGCCAATTAAAATTTTGCAGTGTGATCTTGTCCAGAGGGGTGTCACAGTCCGCTCATTTGGATCGTCGTGGACATGGCAGAAAGTTCACGTTCACCCGTAATTGTTGCGGACTCATCACGTAGGCCCTGATGGCCACAGGGTCTCTTTCGAACAACTGTTGACGCCACTCTGGTTGTGGTTGGAGGGCTGGTAATGCTTGCAGTTCTTGGCCCTTTATTGTCTGAGCTGAAAACAATATCTGCCAGTCGTCTCTTGATGACTCGTGGGGATACTTTGATAGAAATTCGTTTATTTTCTCCTCCACGCACTTTGGTCTTCGGAAGGCCCGACTGGCAGATATTGTGCACGAACCTCTGGATGATGTGGCTTGGCTTTGGCTGGTATCTGCGCCTTGACCCTGGTCTCACGTCTCAGCAGCCGTATCCGTTGGTCCTTGGCCTTCGGACCCTTGATCTTGGCTAAATCCCCCTACTGCCTGTTGGCTTTGGTCTTGGCTGGTACTGGCCTGTGCAGTGTCAAAAATAGGTGGTGGTGAAACTACCATGGGGTTGGGCTGGGCCTTCGTTTTCATGAATTTTTGGCAAGCCCTGAGGGCTTACTTGGCCTGGGCGAGCTCGTGAGTTGCGCTTGTCCGATATTTATTGAACTCGGCCTGGTAGATGTTTAAGGTTTGGCTATAAACCTGCACCTGACGCTGAAGAAGATTCATTTCTGATTGAGAGAGCGGCCTTGAGTCTGGTGCAGGTTGGGCTAACCAGATGAGCTTTTCATCTTGTAGGGCTTTGACCTCCGTCCCCAGGCACGTATTCTTTGCTTCCAAAAGGTTTCGTGGATGCCTCTGTCAACGCTTTGGATATAATTATTGAGGCTCTCCTCCTTCTGCTACAGCTTGGCGATCCCCTGGTGCCCTGCTTGTTCATGTTGCTGAGCCAAAATCAGCTCGTGATGCAGCTTGGTGAGTTCTGCTTACAATTCTGTGTTGCTTATTGCCAGGTGTAGTACCCTGCTTTCCAAGATAGCTTTGGCCTCTACCACATCTAGGATGTATTTCTCTAGAGTCTGGTATGTCGTCGTTAGATCTGTGGGAGCAGTCGGCACACTGGCACTGGTAGGGGCTTGTGTTGTATCGGTCCCGACAACTTTTGGAGTACCGTCGTCATCATCTTCTATCAGGTTCTCATTGGACCTGATGCCATCTGGGGCGGTAGGATCAGCCCGATTTGGCGATGGTACAAAAACTGTTTGGACAAATGCGTCATCAGGCAATGGTTGGTTGCCCTCGGCAACCTTTGTTGGCGAAGCAGGTAGGGTTTGAGAAACCACTGTGGAAACAAGGGCGAGGACGGTTTGTCCGAATGAGAGGATGGGAGGAACAGAGGGGAACTGAAGGGTGGTGTGGAGTATGGAAAAAGGCGAGGATGGAGCATAAAGTGTCTGGCGTGGGGGTGAAAAATTGATGACTTGCATCCACGCCAGATTTTCGGGAGACAATTGAGAATCAGACGGATTAAATGGTATGGAAGCAACGATGGCGGCATGAGTGATGGAGGATGTGATGGTGATGGACGGAGTAGTGGATAATGGAACAGAGATGAAAGTGGTATCCACAGACGAAACGAGGATGGACACAGAAACAGTTGTGGATGGAACAGAAAAAGAGGTAGCGACAACGGAGATTGGAGTGGGGGGTTGCACAGAAGAAGAAGTGGCGGTGGTTGATGGAGTGGTTAGTGCGGTAGTAGAGGCACGTCTTCGGGTAGCAGGTGGTGATGAAGATGTAGAGGCAGCGCCATGCATTCATTTGTTGGCTGTTGCGTTAGTAACTGCAGGTTGGGAGGAGGTGGATGCTTGAGATGGCAGATAAAGGTTAGTGTGTGGCACGAGGGTAGACAAAAGGAATGAGCGTTGGAAACCGCACACTTTTGCCTTGAGAAGTGTGTAGGCAAAATTACACAACAAGGGGCCTACTGCGATACGCTCACGGTTGTTGGGTTTGATGGAGTTGGTTAGTTCCCGAATAAAGAAGCTATGCCAGTCGTATGGCACAACTGAGGGGCCAGGGAATTCCAGAAAGGATTCCACTATCTGACTCAGTAGCTTAGACTAGATTTTGTCCTTGCGAAATGTTGAAATAACCAAAAAGTTATTCAACAGATGCGCAGCGCCTGAATGACGGGTTCCGTGATAGCGTCTATCAGGTAACCATTGTTAGTCTGGAGTGGGATTTCTGGTGCAGTTTGGGTGATGAAAGGTTTGATCAGAGTTTTGGTGTGTCGATGGGAGATGATGGACTGACGATCGCCGGACATAATGCCAATGGTGACCATCGAGTCTGCGTTAATCCTGACCTTGTATGTGGTACCTTGGTATAGGAAGTGCAAGTGAGTCTTTTGCTCATCCCAGGTGGCATAAGCGTGAAGGGCGAGGCCCATGTTAATCTCATAATGGAAAAGCACCAGGTAAAATCCCATTGCCTCTAGAAGCGGGCCGACTGTCTGCAGCCATGGTTGGATTAGAGCGTCAGAAGGTAAGGGCCAAATCTGTGTGGCCTCGAAGATTTCACGCTAGATCACATGTTTGGTGCCAGAGTCTTCAGAGGGTGAGGAGGCCATGTTAGTGGTGATGATTAAAGGACGAAAAAGTAGAAAAAATGGTGGAAAGGGTAAAAAGGTGTGGAAACGACAGAAAACTGTGAATAACGAGTGTTGGATGACAAGAAGTGTAGTTCAGAGCGTAGATCGGTGTTTCGTATGAGCAGATGATAGCTGGTAGGAAGTTTGGTCACAAACAGAGAACTTGGTAATCTCAATGTAAATTTCGGCAGAGCTTCGCTAGCAAAGGTGACAAATGACTCGAATTCAACCCTTATATAACGGAATTTAGAGTGCGTATTAGGTGAAATCCACTTTCCTTTGCTCAGTTCCACCCAATTGGTAGACACCTTCTTCACAAAATTCTAAGACCTTAGGGAAGTCTGCGAGAGTTCAAAAGGTGATTTGACTGCCATGTGAAGGTTCTGCGAGGGTTCCGGATGTCTGTTAGGGTTCAACTCTCGCAAGAAGTGATCTCTCGCACAACTTGCCCCTGTGATTGGATTTTCAGGATCAGACCATGTAGGCAGACCAATTTCACTATTCTGATTCCATTTAGGCACCTTGCGAGGGTTGGTAAGATGATCTTGATGCTCTGCAAGGGTTCTGAAAATTCAGCTTTTGGGAACCCTCACACACACTAAAAAATGATGATTTCTCCATCAGAAACTCTCGCAAATATTTTCATGAATGCATCTGGGTCAGATCTGGTGACTGTCCAAGTTTCAAGAGCTATCTCTCAGGGGATCTCCAAAAATCATGAAAAAAGTTTTTTGACGAGATCTCAAGATTTTCTGATTTTAAACTTTTGAAAACTAGTAATCAGCTCCTCCATGCTTGATCTAACTGTTGGTAGTTCTCTATAAGTTCTGATGGATGATTGGTAACATATTCATCAGTCCTTGGTGAATTTTGCCCTTTAATTTGCCATAGTTACTGAGATTGAGATCTCTGATCTGCAAATTTAGAGGACTTATTGGCATAATCTGATGATCTGCTATCTTTTTTATCTCGTCTGAATCTGGATCCTTCTTGGGTTCTGCTAGATTTTCTCGATCTTGCCAGATCTGGCCGAATCTTGATGGATCTAGCTTGATTTGGCTTGATCTTCCTAGATCTAGTGGTGATGGTTTAGCATATTAGCTTTTCGTAACGTGCCTTCACCAATCTGGATCTATCTCACTGTGGTGGCCAGTACTTGTGCAACTTGTAGAGATTTGGACTCATTAAGACGTTGCGTGGTGGCAATCCTTAATGAAAGAACTAGAAACTCTACTAACAAAAACAGTATACACTATGTATAGTTGTCACAAAAGCCATATACTTCCAAGTACAACGACTTACCTAATTAGGTGACAAACATTTAATGTAGTTAATACATGGATGCAATCTATAAATAGATCATCCCAGCACAAATTACTTGAGACGCTCCGTCCACAAGATGTATTATTTAAGCCTCCCAGTTACACCGCCATTTTGGTTATAGTTGCTATCTTATTGTGCTTCAGTGTAATATAGCAGCATCATGTTTTTCTATCTATTTATAACGTAGATGAATGCTTGTTGTGATTAAATGCACTCTATTCTTGTTTGATAACATTTGTTCACTCACTCTGATCAGAACACGGACGTCTACGACTCCTCAGTTTCTGATCAGATGATGACTGTCTTTGGCGTCTGAGGAACTCGCGATATCATACTACTCTTTCCATCTATTTCAAAACCAAACTTCACATTGAATCCATTTTTCACACACAAACCATTTCTAATCTCTTTGGTGGACTGTATTCTCATTTTTGTGAGTATGAATTAATTGTTAAGATCGTGTTGGACAACTAGAACACTTAAAGTTGTGATTGTATTTAGCATAAGCTTTCTATTAGACTGTTTTTGCATCTAGCAGCTGATTGTAACGGGAGAGCTGTTCCGCAATATTCTTGCTTTCTTCTCCATTCGCGTGCTTATATCTCCCTTGCCCCATCAGATTGGTATCAAAGCGTAGCTCATATAAACCAAGAGATTAAGTGTGTTCTATTTGTATTATTGTTAGTATGTCTCATATAGGTAGCTCTTTGTCATCATCCAACGAAGCTAGAATCATTGACAAGTTTAATGGTTCTAACTTCTACATCTGGAAGTCAAAACTTTGGATGATGTTGATAGATAGAGATCTTTGGGATGTAGTAGAAGGTGTTGACCTGAAACCACAATATGGTGATCAAGCACAGGCATGGAAGATCAAAGATCAGAAGGCCTTAGCATGTATCACACTCAATCTGGATGACTCCCAAATATCCCACGTTACCACATGCAAAACCTCTAAGGATGCATTAATTTTTGTTATCAAATATCTATGAGACTCATGATGTAACCACTAGATTATATCTTAGAAGGAAGTTCTTTACTCTTAACATGTTTGATTCTACTGCCATCACTTCTCACATCAACAGCTTCAAGTCTTTATTGGATTAGTTATCAGTTGTAGGATGTTCTATTCAAGATGATGATGTCATCATGACCTTGCTTTCTTCTCTTGCAAAGTCATATGGGCACTTTGTGGTGATGATCTCCACACAACCCAAAGGTGATTGGTCACCTACTTCAAGAAAAAATGTGGAGAAAGACTAGCAGCCTGTCTATCAAAGACAAATCCATGGCTCTATACACCAAGAAGAAAGACTACTCCAAGGGCAAGAATCAAGTGCAACAATAGAAGCCTCACACTCAAGGTGAGCATGGTGGATCATGAAAGAAGCTTTTCTGTAGATATTGCAAGAGAGCCAATCACGACATCAAGGAGTGTCATATCCGGATCTACAACAAGGTGAAGAAGCAACAACAACAACAGCCACAGACTTTTCCAACACGGCAAAATTCAAAGAGCAAGATACACATTTGTTAATGGCTTACAAGAACAACAATGAAAACTGTGATAGCTGGTATCTGGACAACGACGCTACCCAATACATGACCTCTCACATGCAGAGATCAATTCATCTACCTCAGAGATTCAAGCACCATATGCGTGGAAGGCAAAGGAACAACGAAGATCACTTTCAACAAAGATCTTTCTATTTGTGTTCCCAACATCCTTCACGTTTCTCAGCTATCAAAGAACCTGTTATTAGTCTCTAAGATAACTGATGAGGGGTACACTGTTACTTTCTCATCTGAGTAGTGTACAATATTTGAGAAAGATACTACTCTGACTACATGCACCAGAGTCGAAAATTTTTACGTACTCTCTAATTCAGTTGCATTAGCTAGCATCTCTCATGAAAATGTAAACGATAATGCTATTTTGTGGCATAGTCGATTTGGACACGTGAATACAAGCTTGTTGGTGAGGATGTAGATGCCATCAAGAAATGATTACTAAATTCCGATTGTAGTGAAGTTTGTACTAATTAAAGTTTGTTCAAGGTATTTGATTTTGATATTAATGTGTCATGTAGGTGCTCAACATGACACAAAGGGCTCTATGCGAAGGTAGGTCTTTTGTCAGGAGAGATCATCATAGATCTTTTGTGACCAGGCACTGAATATCTTATTCTAGACGCACGGGGCTAAGGATTATGTAGGATTTAGCTAGGATTCTGCTGACACTCAACCAGAATCAATTGAATTCAGCTACAATCTTGTGAATCTATCACTCCCTCACAAAGCTGGATTGAAGATAAGATGAAATGAAAACTACTTTCAAACAAATCTTGCCAAGAAATGGATTTGATTGTCTCTATAAACTCACTAAGGTTTCTCTCTTGTAGTGTTTCACTCAAATTAGATTTCTAATCCAACAAATGGACTTATAATCTCAGTTTTAGCACTCTCTCACAAAGTTGGAATGAAGATAAGATGATGTGAAATCTACTTACAATCAAATCTTGCCAATTTTGGCTATTTTTGGACAATAACATGACTAAATCTCCCTCAAACTTTCTGATGTACTTTCAAGACCTGTAAAATAAGTTTAGAGGACCTTATTTCAGCCTAGATTAATTAGATCTCATGACCATATGTCAAATCTAATCAATGGCACTCAATCTTGGTAGCTTATCCTAAGATTTCCACCAAAAATTACATCAAAAGTTTACAAATTGAATTTCTTTAGATCAAATGAATACCATGCATTAAATGCAGGTTCAGAGGTGCCCACACATGTGGACAGTATGGATTTGGACCCCTACCAAGTTTGGGATCAAGTCTACTGACCAAAATCAAGATTCTAGCTTGCCCTCTCAATACTACTTTTTAGCACCAAAACTTGCCAAAAAAGGATTTGCATTAGATCAATGGCTTATGCTCTTGTACTTGGCTCTGATACCATGTGAAAGTACTGTACTTTAGGACCATAACTGGATCTACAAAAGATCCACAAGAGTGATTCAATGCTTGCTTAACAATCTATCAAAAAACTAGACACAAAAAAGTTGATCTAGATTGGCAATTTGACAAACAACAAGCATTAACAATCAAAACCATACCAGTTGAGGAACCTGCTGAAGCAAATGGTCGTTGTCAGATCAGAACACAGTCATAGACGATCAAAACATAGTAATGACACTGCTTTCAAGCTTGCCAAGCTCATATGACAGCTGGGTGATGACCATCATGACACACTCTAAACTGACTCTCTAAATAGTCATCACATTGTTGTTGCAGGAAGACATTTGAAGGAACGAAGCATTCAGTTCCTCGACTGTTGAAATCTGGGATTCAATGATAGTAAAATACAACTCATATTATCACACAAAATGTTATTAGGTTGAAACTAAGTGTGATGTAAATCATGAAGTAATAATATGACCCAGATAGTTTCTTTTGAAACTTGACATGCTGCGATGTATCCTGCTTCGGTTGAAGAAAGTGTCACTAATTTCTGCTTCTTCAAATTCCATGAAATTGGTCCCCCTGCTAGAAAGAAACAAAACCCATAACTGGATTTTTTGGTTGAGACATTTCCTCTCCAATCTGAGTCGGAGTAGCTTCGAAGAAGCATTGGGCCGATAACATTTTCATCATAGCATAAAATTTGATCTAAACTTTCTTGAATGTATTTCATCACTCTCTTTAATGCTTTTCAACGTAAGAGCCTAGGATTAGACATTAATTGACTTAATGTGTTGATAGTGTATGCAAGATTTGGTCTAGTGCACAATATGTCATACATTAAAGATCCTATTAGTGAATGATAAGGATACTTCGACAAGTCAAATATCTCACTTTCGATATCCGCACAAGAAGGTTTGGTCAATACCATAGCTGGATCCATTGGTGCATCAATTGGTTTGCAATACATATGAAACTTTTCAAGAATGCTCTCTAGATATTTCTGCTGGCTAAGATAGACTTTCTTATGTAATCTATCTCTAGTGATGTGTATTCCTAATAATGAATGAACAGTGCTTAGATCAGTCATGTCAAATTCGTTTGCCAATATCACTCTTAGTAGGAAGTATCGTTAGACAAAATAAATGCATCATCTATGTATAGAGTTGTTAGCAGATTCCAGGGAATCCTCAGATGCCGAGCCAAGCTGAAGACATAGATCATCTCTCACCCATGACCGAGGAGGTCTCAGAAGGAGGAGAGTAGGATGACAATGAATTATCTATGTGAGCCTACATGGTGTATCCCAGAGAAGGAACGACCACGTAGGAGCTAGTAATATTTCCTAGGCATTGTAAATAATGTAGACCCCTTAAATAGTTTAGAGTGAGCCACCTTTTGATGGTGACCACTAGTGGAAGGGCTTTTTCCACTTGTAACTTCCAAATTAGTGGAATTGTCAATTGGGCTCCACATGGGCAGCCTTCTTGCTTATTTAAGCCCCCCTCTCTCTTGTGAGGGAGCTTTGATTGTATTGTCAATTGCTCTTGAGTGAATAAAGAAGATCTTCCACGAGTTCTTGATGATTGTAAATCTTCTTGTTCATGGCAATCTTCTTGAGTGAAATTTTTATGAGCATGTTCTGATTTCCATGTGTTTGTAGAGTAATTAGATTTATAAGTAGTTGCATCACTGCATCTTGATTGTCTATGACAGATCCGACAGTGGCTATTTGCCTTAGCAGGTCCTTTAATTGATTAATGTGATTCTGCAGAGAATCATCATTCGTCATCTTGAGGGAGTAGAATTTCTTCCTGATATGTAGCTTAGAAGCTACATCTCACACTTCGTATAGCGTGCTCAATATGTCCCAGACTTCTTTTGATGTCTGAGCCTCGGATACATGGCCGATTTATAGATCCGTGATGTTGAGGATGATCAGCGCGAAAGCTTTTCCATCCTTCAGCTTCCATCTGGCGATTGTCGCATCGTCCGCTTCGGGTTTCCTTCTACACCTATAACAATGTCGTACAATTCTTTTGCCATTAGTACAATCTTCATCTTAAATTTCCACAGATGGTAATTCACTCCATCAAGCTTGTCCATGAGAGGACTGGCTTTCCCTTGAGAATCCATGTGGAAGAATTAGTCTAAGTGATAGGAAAAACTATTTGTGACTTAAGAATGAAAATCTGATACTGAAAAATACAGAACAAGAAAACAATTACTCTATCGGCTAGTAGAGTCTTGTACTATGGGAGCTAATCAAGCTATAAAGATTGCTCTGATACCATGTTGGGAGAGAGGGAGGAAGAATAAATGATGAACACGAACGAGAAACGAACTCGAACAAGAAGCGAACTCGAACAGAAAATGTTCGTGCACAACGAAATGAGTTAAATGACTCTCTCTCTAAGCATGACTACGCCTATCATAATGAACGGAACTTTAGTAATAGAAATCACGGTCATTCTAGATTACATAGCCAAACATTTAAATGGATGAAGCGCTAGATGAATAATTTGTCGCGAATTGCAAGACAAATTATCTGTCGCGAATGATTCGCGAAGAGCTAGACTGTGCTCGACTGATAATTAGTCGCAAATTATTTGCGAAAGACAAGACTAAAAGTTGATCGTCTATTACCAGAAAGAGCAACAAAAAAGATCAGACAGAATGAAAAATAAGCATAGCAATATTGACAGATCTAAAACTGTATCAGATTAAGTATACAAGTCAATAATGCAATAGAGCACAAGACTGTAGCGGACGAAACCGCGTGCCCTACAAAGCTTATTTCTATTTGTAATGAGAAATGAAACCTCTTCTCTTAGTTTCTTCTTCACTCACTTGATCATCTAATCATCATCATTGAAAACGCAGATGGTATCCAATATATATATATATAATATTACAGATGTGCAGATGCGACAGTACAGAGTGGATGTGTTGTCTGTAGGAGATCATGGGTGGCTGCAATCGTTGTCCAGTTTGTTAGTGCAACTGCATGGGATGAGCGTAAAAAGGGTGCGACGTCAGCCAGTACTGAAGTGAACGTTGGTGATGACGCAAAAGTGCGTCGCTCTTACGAATGGTAAGATTTACAGGGTGCCTTATCTATTAGGGCACCTTTGGCATTCAGTAAGGTAGTGTCCCCTTTTCGCCTGTCACCATGAACAGTGTAAGAACACAATGTCACGATTCATTCGCCTTTTCTTCGTCTGTGCAAATTTGCGTGTAGAATATGCAGACTACGTGGCAACGTTAGAAAAATATGCAACATGAATGGAGGCAGATTGAAATTGGGATTTAGGAGAGTAGGAGATCCAACGAGTATTGAGCTTTTTGAGCTAGTTTTTTTTTTTTAGTTTTAAAAATGACCAAGAGATATTTTTTTTATTTTAAATATGTTTAATGAAGTTGTCCATTTATTGAGTTACAATTCAATCTATGCAAATATTTGCAACATGTGAGATGAAGGTGTAAGATTTAAAAGCTCAAGTGCTATTTTGGTGCTTACTATATCGTGTAATATCTAGACATATGAAATCACTTATTCGTTTCAAAATGTTCATAACTAATGAATCAAAAACAGAACATTTGTACAATCAATGTACGAAAATGATTTTGACACAACTTTGGAGGATCATGACAGGTCATGTCTATTTTATTTCATAAACAACATTTGAAAGCAAATGAAAAATAAATATAAATCGAATGCAATCACATAAAAATGGAGAAATGAACCTATCAAATCAAATCTAATAAAATATTCAATCAAATATGCAATTAATAGAAAATAGTTAACGATTACAAAAACAATTATTAGCAAGAGGATTTATCAACATCTAATGACGATTTTACCTATTTTTGTTTTCAGAAAACAAAAAATGAGCGATTTTTCTCTAATTTTTTGGTTTTCAACTAGACCTTAGCAATGATGTACTATCTCCCCTTCTTGGCCCATCAATCTCATGTGATTACAAGCAAGAAATTCACTCAAAATCCTAAAATTCACCAAAATCTAATTCTAAAAATGTAAATCTAATCCTATTATGCAAAAACCAAAATGCTTAAATGCAAGCTAACATCCATCCAAGCATCATAAACATGCTGAAAATGAAAATATTGGCATCACTTCCCAACAATAGCACCAAAATTGTAATGACTTTCATGTCCACCTTCAACCCTAATTCCAAGCACACGTGAAACAATCAACATATGAAGTGAATTCCAACATGTCACACGAAAGTTTGATCCCATGAAAGGGCTTGCTTAGTATGCTGGCAAAACATAAAACACAAATATGAGAGGTTTATTGTTACAATATAAATAAGTAAAAAAAATTACTGGAATCAATTCAAACATGCATTATAGCGCTTTTTATTAAAAATTCTAATTTTTGTGCTACAAGTAATAAATCTCAAAGAAGAGTCCATGACACCCACCACAAATTTGTCGAAGGTTTTGTATCATGTTTGAAAATCTATGGAAGAGTAATCAACAGGATTGAGCTTATACAATGCTACAATTGGTGACATGGCCAATGCTATATTGCAAAGTGCCAAAGAAAAGCCTTTTTTTGGTCTGGTCATCATGTAAGCTCAAGCCTACTGCCACCATAAGATCTTATGGATAGAGTGAGATCTAGTTGAAGGTCTTCCATCATTGAAGCTTCTTTCTCAAAGAGTGCATAATTTTGTTGAAACTATTGATCTCGTCTGTACTAACAATATTGCCAATTCCATTGTTGACGAATCTATTAGATGCAAGAGATAGTGGACAAGTTGGAATGAGGATCATGAAAATGTCTCACATCAACCTGACATGAAATACATTTCAAATATGCATAGGCATAGTCATCCTCTTGAAAGTGGTAAAAAATAGACATTCTTTTGAATTTCATTTCTAGTGTTGCTTAATTTTCACATCTACAAAGTATTTTAATATGCAAAAATGCATTATCCATGATAACTTAGGAAACTTATGAAATCAATGTTGGAAATTGGACTAAATGTGAATAAATGAAATCCTGAGTAGATGTAGATGCAATAACCCATTAGTAGCGATATTGCTCATGTTTTTTCAATAAAAGAAAGCATGCCAATAGTGAAACAAATCAAGTATTGTGGTTGTGTTGCCAATTCCAGATACGCATGGTTGAAGAACAACATTGTCACACCACCTTTGTCAATAGGACAAAAGTGATTTGTTCAAATAGACACCAAATTGATACACTGTAAGCCAGATTACAAATGCCTCCGATATAATTAAAAACGTTATTAGTATTCTCTATTTGGATCCAAGGCAATTTAAATTTTTGTGGCTTTGTCAAAATTTTGGATATTGAACCAACGCAAATAGCTCCAAAAGTGAAATTAATCTTGGAGTGCATGAATCAAATATAAATTCTAAAAAGTAATATATAAAAAATTTATTGCATACAAAATGGTATACTTCTTCAGCAAAGATAGTGTCCCAAACAAAAAAGACATGAAGGTCAAAAATGATTAACTGCTAGCAAAACTTAACTATTGGTCTCATAGGTATACAAAGAACACAAGACGTAGTCAAAAAAACAGCCTACAAATGAAAAGCCACATGGAGACGTACATTGCACAGTGTAAACAATAATGCCAAGTCACAGTGATTTGTAAAGGCTAGGAGAAGGTTTAAGTACCCATTAAAAACTCCTACAAAAAAGTCAAAAAACCAAGAAATCTTATTGAAGCTTCTAAAGTAACATCACTTTTCATTGAAATGTTGTTACTAGCTATATAGATTGTCAAATGATAATATGCATAGTCTTGATTTGCATAAAAACCAAAAATAGGTACTCAAGAAATCCAAAACAACTTTAAAAACTTCAATGGGCCATGGGTGTTGTTGAATTTCACACGTGTGGGAGTGCCCAAAAGTGTGATTGTGATCTCCTCAGACTTGGTGATTGCACAAAGATCATACATAGATTGAAATCCAAGATCTATTTCACAAATCTAAGGCAAAAGCACTTTGTAAAATGCATACATCAACCATACAAATACACTCACGTGTGGAGATTTGTGCAATAAAAAAATAAGTATGGAAAAGCCTTGCTCTCAGGTAGAGAGAGAATCCAACTAACAAAACTTGAGTAAAGAGAGAAAACAATATTTGCTCAAAATGTGTAGAAATCTTATTAACTCCAAAAAACTTTCATAGAATTGATCTAAAACACATATAAGTAGCAAATAGAGGTGAAGGGGAGTGAAACATGATTGGACCCCTTTTTTTCCTCCTCTAAATATGACTGGCTTAGTGACATATTGACTCTCAAACTTGATTGGACCAATTTCATGGATCTCTAACTTGTGATTGGTCACATGATCTCAATACAACACATAAAAAGTGTCACTAACCCTCTACCATTATGACATGTGTCAAGTGCCTAACTTACTTTTGGATTTGGCCTAATCATCATGTGGCATGTTTACTAGCTCGAGAGACCTCTAATGCCAAAATTGGCCTAATCACCTACTAACATGTGTAATGACACTAAAAAGGCAATATGGCCCCTAAAACTCAACATAGATAATTTTTTCTAGTTTTCACAGGTGTCATCCACCCCATATAAAATATCTTGGTGGTAGCATATGTTTCCGAGGCACAAACTACGAGCAATATTTCAAGATGCTCAATTCAATGATGATATGGTGAAGAATTTTGCCAAAATATTTTGGTCATTTTATGCAAATCTACAACATCCAGCCATTTTTACCAGTCTCAATGGACTTCGAGGCCTAAGCGTTTGAAAAGAAAAGAATAGTATAAAGAGTGCTCATTATAAAGCCCACTTTCATATATTTAAGAGTTGTTCGCCTAGGTAGTTTGAAGCTGAAAAAGATTGAACTTGAAGATCTAAAAAGAACCTAAATTGTTTTGAAAAGGACAATACTATATGCTCTTTTTTGAAATTAAAGTGGTCCATAAAATATTGTAAACAAACTCAATTGAGATACTTATAAAAAAAAATCTTTTTGGGAAGTTAGAAAGCATTTATTTTCCAGATGCATTCATTGTCCACATTGGTGAGTGATAGGAATAATATGCAGAAAATTTGTAATTTCTAAGATAGTACTTGACATAACAAAGTAGAGTCCAACCACAAAACCTTAGACCATCAACTTCATCATGCATGACATCCATGGACGAAATGCTACAACATCCCCACTCTCATCATCAATGCCCTAGAGTAGGTGTACGTCACATGTCCACATTAGTTTTCATACTTCTATAGAACGAGTAGGTGTAGGTCACATATCCACATGCCCTAGAGTAGGTGTAGGTCACATGTTTAGATTAGTTTTCATGCTAATGTAGAATGACCCACATTGAATTGTTGTCACTTCTTTGAGGGCAAAAGGCAAACTCAATCATGATGACAAAAGGATAACTTGGTGGCAAAAAATTTTAGATCATGAAATCAAAACTGCTTCACTTGGAGGATCCCGACTACTTGTATCCCTCACAAGCCAAGAAAGTCATTACTTGCCACAAGCTTGAAAACAAGCTTATTATCAATTAACCAGTTCAATGGAAGATACATCAAAGAATGACAACACTTATAAGGCAAGACAAACAAAACACTAACTTCTATAAATTACCAAGAGATGGAAAATTTTATGTATCTCAATTGAGCAACCAATGGTTTCAACCTAAGGGAAGGACATAGATGACATGTTCTATGGAGAGCTAGCATTTCATGATCTTGCATGCGTCACTTAGGCTTCAAAATTTTAAAATCTCAAGACGTTAAAACCTCTTGCATACTGGCAATCATTGCCCACTTGTATCAACTGCATAATTGTTGATACTAGTCGTATCTTCCTCAAGTTAAACTCACCATCCATTTTTTAAATTTTATGATATCGCTTCTAGAGACGAGTGTACTCACCTTTGTAATTGTGCTTGTAGTCTGTCCCTACTATCAAGTCAATCATTTTAATGTGATAAAAAATGAGCATCTTATCCATGTCCAGTAAAGCAACAAAGCAAAACAGTTGTTGCCATTTACATGGACACCCAACAAGGTTGGCTCCGTTGATTAGCTTGACATCCAAAGTTCATTTGGTCCCACGTTCGAGCCCTCCCTTGGAAACCAAGAAGCATTTACCTAGACACAATTATTGTGTAGACAAAGGGAACCCACGTTCAAGATGACGTGGATGTAGGGCAAGCTTAAGTTTATCTGCCTTTCTTTTAACTTTCTTCACAATTAAAGACAAGCGGGGAATTTATGCTACCCATGCTTATCCTTAAACAAGCCTAGAACGGAGGGCATAAGAATTGCATTCGGTAAAATGGCCTACTGGTGGTGGAAATGCGTTGCAAAAAGAAAGGACCAACCCAACATCCAAAATAAAACTTAGTTTACTTTTTTGTCATTTTTGTGTGGCTGAGTGGAGTTGAGATCAAAGAACAGGAAAGGAGGCCTTCACCAACATGCCACGTCCTGGAGGACATAATGCCAAGTCTTCAATTTGTCTTTGTATTTTTTATGCACCTCAAGAGGTGGAATTTGCTTCCATGTGAAATCATCAGCGATTCTGTCCATAAACTACTCCAGAATTCTCATCCCTGAGTAACATCATCAGTAATTCTGTCAAAAATCTAGGGGAGAGAAAAATTTCAGACCTGTCATTACGCAGGGGAAGGCCTGAGCCCCTCGGGCCTTCCGTGAAGGTCGAGCCCTGCCCTCGGGCTCCCGCCCTCGGGCAAGGGCCCTCCCAGCACGGAAGGCCCTGATGGCAGGGCCTTCCCCCCCACGAAACTTCAATTATTAGATGTGTACCACATCATATACAAGAATAAAATCTATAGCATAAGATTGGTGGCCATGCTAGCAAATTTCCATAAGATACTCAGTTTTTTTTATTAAGGAACAATAGATTGCAATACGTACAAATTACAGGTGCCTGTACGAGAAAATACTTAACAAAAAGAAAACGCATAATCAACTTTGAGACAATTTTCAAACCCAAGCGGATACTCAAAGTGAATGAGTATGATCATTAGGCTTTGCCTTTAGACATGTTCATTGTAGCTAAACTGCAAGGGGAAGGGAAAGACATGATGGACTAGTCACTGTTCTGCTGAAACAGAAACTGCAGCCCAACACTTTGAGAGACTGGAGATTTTAGTTCAAGAACCAGATTTGTTCCAAGAAACGTGTGTACCGAAAGTATGCTTTGAATGACTATACCAGCAAAAAGACAAGACACTGAACGATCTGAGATTTCACATAAGTTTCAGTGGTCAGTCATGAATATCTGTTAAATAACTTAAAAAAGAGCATATATTCCCTTTTATATTAAGTCTTGAATGGCCATTTCAAAATCTGGTAATCTGGATTAAATTTAGACTATTTTCTCAGAAGATGACATGCCATTAAGCAATCACATCTTAATACAAGAATGTTGGTTTTACAGTACATGAGCAAGGAGTCATAGTATACCAATTGGAATGGCTAGTGTACAAATCAGGGAAAAGTTTTTGAAACCAAAATTACCTCAAGAATGGCTATATGATCGCTGCACCTGTTTCTGAGGGACTATAGTGATGGTCTTCCCCCAGCATCCCCTTCAGACTTTTTGTCAGCCAAATGGCAGTCTCTCTTGGTGAGGCTTTGCCACGGCCAAATGGTTTGAGCACTATAGCCAGCTCTTCAAGCCGATGTTGCACTAACAACTGGGCACAAAGCTCCAAAAGACCTTCTAAAGCCTCTGCCCTTTGTCGATAAGATGTCACATCCAATCCTTTAGATTGGGCATCATCCTCTTCTCTGCTTGGAGCACGCTGATTTTCACAAAGGTGATGGCCAGTGATGGTTGTACCGGCCGGCACAGAAAGAACATCAATGCCAGATTTCTGCATCTCTAAGAAGGAACTCAAGTCCCTTCCTCCAGGCAAATCAATATCACCTGCATCTGCTTCGAATTGCTCTCCTGCAAGTCGAAAAGTGCTGTGCCGAATAACATGAATAACATCATTGAAGGCTGGTCGTGTATGGACAGATGGAGCCCTTTCATTTATCTGAATGGTTACCTTTTCTTGTGACCTATCCACCTGCTCACCACCAGCTGAATATGAATTTATCGAGTCAAGTCCAGAAATGCCAGTGATCCCTCTTGTCTGTTTGCTAGATTGTGAGATAAACGAGTTGCATTCACTATCATTATTTGAATTGCAAGAATCAGAGGGTTCTATGTTGTCACAGTATCGATGTGCAGGGAGATCACCTCCACTTAGATCAGCCTTATCTACTCTTGTGATCTCTTGAACATCATCTGTGTCACAAAGAGAGTCACAAGTAGTCAGAGTGAATTCTGGGATCAAGTCCAATCTCGGTGCATTCACCGATACATCAGGGGAGCAGTTGTTTTGTAGTCCTGATGATTGGACCAATCCCTGATCCATATTTTGGTTTTTGTGGGTAGCACATATAGGGTGTGTTTGGCTGGTCACAAATGGAGTTTCCTGATTCCTTCGATTTTCCTCAATGTTTTTGTGTCCAGAGGGAGGGCTTTTTGACAAGCGAGACGGCGGAGAAGCTTTTGCTTTTGTGCATGTGAATGTGGGATAGGCTACAATAGCATCATCGTCTACTATATGCGCTCGATATATACCAGCGGCTCCCGGGGTAGACTGCCTAGGGCTACTGCTATTGCCAAGAGCCCGGCCTGGTAGAGGGGATGAAACTCTGGGAGCAGGAGCTCTGAGAAGTGGCACAGAATTTCTGCGTGTTGCAGTTGCAGGAGTTGAGGGCGAAGGCTGTTTGAGTTTTGAAGAACTAGCAACTTTCTCCTCGGAAGAGCTTCGAGCTGGCAATGGAGGAGGAAGTCTGTCAGATCCCACACGATTTCTTGGGTCATCTCTGTCAAGCTGCACATACAACTGAGACGATCATTAGGAAAGGTTGTAATCTCCTCATCAAGACACCAACACCAAGAACTATACCCATAGTATGAGGTTTAGTGGCAGTTAACTTACCTCATGTTTGAGTTGAGGACTAAGTTGCACTTTTCGAGCAGACTCTCCTTTCAGTCTTGTCTTCTTCTCAGATGGTGTACGGGGACTTGGAAGAGCTGATGTAATGCGGACCACACGGCTGGCTTTGCCTGGGACTTCTCTGTTTTGGAACTTCTCAAATATTTCTTCTTCTTTTGAACAAAGTGCCTGTTCATGCTCTTGCCCGCCGAAAGTGCCAGCATAGTGTCGCTTTGCTATCCGAGTATCTTCAGGCCAACCTGATCGTGCTATTCCTCTATCTTCCCTTTGTCTACCAACTGATGCACAAGCTTTGCGAGATAACGTTGCTGCTTCTTTCCCTACATTTTCGTATTGCCAAGTACCTGTGCTGCAATCTACAAGGTCAGTAGCTGGGGTCGTCGGTCTCATAGAACTGCCAACCTCAGATGACCTGTCTGGGCTACTTTTCCCACTCGTGCTTAAACTGTCCCTTGCACTGCTTGACCGACTAGTGCTGCGGCAGATACCCACATTCTGCTGCAAAAATTTTCTGTTGGCAAGGTTTCGACTAGGAGAAGGGCAAGAAAGCAGACTTGCTTGCATCCGGCATTGATTAACATAAGGTTGGAGATGAGAATTTCTCAGCAAATCAGCAGCCTAAAGACACCAAGAAACTGTCAGTCTTCACCATCACACAATCAAAATCTGGTTCATGCTGAAAGAACAAATTTCATGAAGAATTATATACAAGTAGAAAATTGCAACTCACAGTTGGTCGATGCTCTGGATTCTTCCTCAACATACTCCTAATCAAGCTCTTTCTGCAACCAGTTATGTATCTTTATTGAAGTGATTCTCATCAAATCTTGCAAAACAAAATAATCTACAAAGAGAGCACTTTTCTCTTGCTTCAATATGCTCACAGAAGGGAAAGGTCTAGGAGTGACCTGATTAAACTTCTCCCTTTAATCAAGTGGTCATTTTTCCTACAGTTAGGGCTATAGCATTCCTTAAAATGCATTACAGTCCTTCAGACTCTTTGAAATTGCTGAAGATTGAGATTTGAATCTAGTGCACTTTTAATCTTTAAGTAAGTCATGCCAGTCATGCTCTTTATTGCATCACCTTAGCAGGAGAATGTATAGTATATTGGGGAAAATTTTAAGCTGATTACTGTTTGTTAATATGTCCTTGTATGGGACTCTGCACCTTAAGTCCATCTTTTGTATTTCTTTGTTAAAATGAAATCATTTAGTTGCAGAAACACTGACATCCCCTAGAAAACACAAAAAGTAAGGGAAGGAAGGTAAAGTTTCAGTTGTCGAGGTTTGAATTTAAAGATAGATCTGGCATATAGAAGCAATAAACCAGATCCAGATAACAGTAAAAGGCTATAGTACCAAAATATATCTATTCCACTTAAGAGGTCATCTTCATTTCAAGTTTCTAGCATGAAAAAAAGCAATACTTGTAAAAGAATGGGAATGAATAGGCAGCTCATGAAAGTGAAGTTCAAGCTTGAGCTTTGGCAAAGTGAACTAGATAATGCCAAAAACTTTGGCATAGATTCAGAAGATAATGACAGAGTCTGGAAAGCTAGATAACAAGATGGACCATGTCAGATGAGAATATAGGATAGCAAATGAAGAACCCTTGGATCATAAGGCATGTTATGATTGCAAGTAAATTCTGCCAAGACTATATAAGCTTGAAACTGCAAAGTTGCAGAAACGTTAAGCATGCACATGTAGGGCATTTTTAGACACTAGCACTTCAAGATGTACCAAATTTGCAGAATACTTACAGAGCATTGGAGTAATTGTTGGGCAGGGGACCAACTGTTGACTTGTTTATCTTGCTTATAAGACCTTGCATATCCTGAATCATGGTCCACATTGCACAAACAAGTTACACAATATACCAGACATTCAATTTTTTGGCTAAAATTTTAGAATCTTACAGCTGACCCAGTTTTTTTATTAGCCTCTTACCTTTCAAGGATTGAATAACAGCAGCAACTAAAAGTCACCAAATACATCTAGCAAAAGAATACTGAAACAGTTGGATCCTATTTTCTGTGGGGTCTCCAATGCGCAGACTGAAGAAGCCTTAGCTCAGGGATTTTATAGTGTGGGGATTAGAAATCAGCTAATTCAGAGAATTGCTTAGTAATCTATCATTGAGAAAACTATGTTGTTCCAAATCAAAAGAGATGTGCCTATAATCAAAAGGCCTTGCCCAAATGCTTTTCGGTATTATCAACCTGTGGGATCGCAGAGAATCCAACCTGGGCAAGCAAGCCCAACTCAAGCACGATACACCAACATTCGGCAAAATAGCCTTGCTCAAATGCTTTTTGGTATCAACCCATGGGATCACAGAGAATCGAATCTCGGTGGGTGAGCCCCAACTTGAGCACGACACGCCAACTCACCACATGTGGGAAGATGCCTTGCTGAAATGAGGCCAGTATTGTATAGCTCTCACACACACGCACATATATCTACAGAGAGAGGGGAAGTGAGAAAAAACAGTACATGTGTCTAGATCAAGCACCGTAAAAACCATGATAATCAAGGGTAGAGAAAAAACCTCCAAAAGAAATTTAGCGTATCTAAGCTGAATCTAAGCCTAAGCTAAGCTAATAGCTGTTACGTGATTAGCCAAAGAGAATGAGGGTAGGCATTCAGGCCTATTAACGTGGTTTGAGGCCCCAAATAAGGCTAGAGCTACGCCCTACCTGTAGGGGGGCAATAATGGCCAAATAACTCATGATCACAAGAAACGTCTATAAATGAATAAAAGGCCAAAATGCCCAGATTATATAGTCTAATGACGTATAATAGCATTGGGATCCCATGCCCAAAGAGACATGATATGATGCAACTCTCCCTCCTCAAAAAGCCAGCGTCACCAGTCTCTATATTGAGAATTCTCAAGGGGGCAAAATAAAACGTCAATGTGAAGACAATATTGCAAAATGGAAGATGCTCATGCAACAATCAGGACAATATAAGCTACATCAATAAGAAAATGATGAAGCACATAAAATGGGCATCAGAAAACTGTCAAAATAAAGATTATAAATCTGCAACAATAAGGACGTTGATGCCACAAAGGAAAATGTCATGAAAGTGTCCAAAAATTAATAATCTTGCACAACATCATGGTATACTGATTTTCATGCCACAGAAACAAACATGAGAGCTACATAGCGAACGAACATAATGTCACCCAAACATTTATATTGCAAGAGCGACCGCAACAGAATGTAGCTGCCAAAGAAGAAGCTACAACATGACCAAGGAATCTCTGTGACTGAGAATATGAGAGCTACCAAGCTATACGATAGACCAAGAATACCACCTAAAGGCATCAAATGAAGGACATGGTCAAAGGAGACAATAACAACATTGTCGCAGACAAAGAGATACCATGCTAGCCAAACAGGTGAACGATGCCAAATGAAGGAATCAATACAGTTGCCATGGCTAAAGAATGTCATAAAAATACTCCATATACAAATACATAAGATTTCAATTATATTGGTCAATAGTGCATGCCTGAGAAAAACAGTGACCCCATTATGGGATGCCAAAACAAGATTGTCAAGGAAATCAGCAGTGTGTCAAAATAAATATGGTGAGAGCCAGACTAATCCCATGGATGCCATGCAATAATAGACATAGAACCCTTGGCATTGAATAATGCTCCCATAAAAAGGATCAACAACAACCAAGCAAAGACACAAGTATGCAACATGCAAGATAATACAGTGCTAACAATGATAGAAGAACATAGATGTAATTGGTGCAACTACGATGGTAATAGATGTTGCCAAACCATTTGTGTGAGAATACTCTTGTTGAATGTTATGAATATGTACCAGGAATAACATATGAAATGATTAATGAGCTTGGCGTGAGTAACCATGGCAAAGCTGTCAAAGGATGCATCAGTTAATGTTTGAGCACTAAATCAATAGAAAGGCTTACCACTTACATCCAACCCTAGAAAAGGAACTTCCTTCATGCGAATTGTCATGAAGACAACAGCATAGTCTTTATTTTTGCTTTGTTGTGCCGTTTCTACACCTTGCACTCCAAGAAGCCTCCAAGTCCACCTACATAAATAGTTTGAGTGGACAAACGAGCTAAGGGAGATGATTTTGGAATTGTGCCCCCAAATCCCTTCTTCAATGATGCCCCCAACCCCCATAGCCCAATTGCACATCAATTTTAGGTACTGTCCCTAATTTGCACAAACGGCATGCTTTTTTTTTCCTCACACATCCAAAATTTGCCTTTAAAATAGGTCTTTCTTTCTTAACTTATCATGCAAGCAAAATTTTGGACATGCAAAGATACCATCTAAAAGGACAATCTCATCTTTCCCTCAAGCTATTGCATGCTCTAATCAAATCAATGTTGTGGCTGCTTTCTGGCCCAAAAAGCATTGACCTTGCACTTTTTGTGATCAATGCAACCATTGAAGTAACTACTATCATCCCTAGGGTCACAAAACTCTAAAAGCACCCAACCAATTAGTGCTTTTGATCATTTCGTTTTGCCATAATGTAAAAAGTACCTTCCTTTACTTGAGCAATCAATGCGTTCAATTACACAACTATGCTAGTGGGTAAACAGTGTGTTTGACTACCAAGGCGATTAATCAATACATTAAACTACTAGAGGCTATCAATGAGAAAAAGTAATACATTTGATCATATGAACATGCAGTCAAGAAAACCCTTTTCGGAATTGTGAGCTATGGCAAGTAATTATCACCCTTAATGCTACTTGGGTCCCAAACGCATGGACGATGAGTGAGGATAAGGATGAACTTGTGAAAGACAACTTAATGGCCTACTTTATGGATAAACCGTCAATAATTTAGAAATCATGGCATGGATCAACGAGCTGATTCTTTTCTCTAGAATTTGGATCCAACAGGTGGTTGAAATTCAGCCATACACAACCTGTGAACAATCCTTGACTTGAGCTCCCAAAACTGTTCTATGAAGGCCTATAGACCTGTGCTATCAAGGCAGAGTGTATGCTTGTTGTAGCACTCTTTGGTCTTCTCCTATGTGTTAATGAACCATCAAAAGTTTCCGTAATCTTAGGTGCGTTCCCATTTAGTTGGATCGAGTAAGCTTGTAATGTTGACTATTTTTTGTCCACTATCTTTTGGTTTGCAGTGTATCTCTATCTATAATTGACCAGTTCAATACAGCTCTAGCCTCTATGCATTGTTAATTTTGCCTCTTTCCAACTTATCAATACGTTGTTCTTCTGATGCATTTATTGATAATTTCTGAGTTCATTTAGCACTAGTTAAACTATCCAAAAACAAAAAGTTTGCCACGGGGCTTCTTTCCCAAAAAAAAGAAATCGAGATCCGGATAGCATTTTGCTATCCAGAACGCTAGGCCAGCAGAACGCATTCCACTGGCATCTATGGACTACACTAAGCAATCAGTACATTTGATTACTTAAACATAGCCAAATGATGAGCTAGCCAGACAATGTGGTCCAGACTACTGCCTAAGGAGCTACTACTGACAATCTTTACCCTAAGCAGCTTCCACTTAGAATCTGTACAGCTTTCCATATTAAGCATGATTGGCAAATAGGCTTGATAGACATCATTCATATTTCAGTTGCATTCTCCAAACCATCCTATCCTTTTTCAAGATACATGCCCGAAATGCACATAGTAGACAGACCTAATGGATATCAAATTTGACACATATCAAACACACCCATTGTGATTTGTGTAGAAGAACAATTATACACCAAACGTATAGGAAAAAAATTAAGCACCAAATTGGATTAAAAAAATTCTGAGAAACATCGATTCTCAATAGCAAATCACAATTTGCTAGGATCACAATTCGCAAATCGCAGATGCCAATGAATTGCAATTTGTTGCAACTATGAGCAATATACATTCTTATATGTTGGATCATTTCACGATCAACACATATATCTGATAACATGAAGAAAAATGTCTTGCAAGAATCACGCAACACAACAATAATCAAAAATGTTGAATGATAACTTACAATATGAAAATGATCCTAGGTGTAACATATGAGAAGGACTTGCATACAAATGGAAGAGGTTTTATCTTCGTTACAAAAGTAGAAAAACATGGAGAAGATAAACACAAGGGGTGTCAACAAAAAGGTTACAAACAATAATAAAAAGTAACCATGCATGAGGAAAGATTATGCTCTAAACATTCGTCATCTATAACTATAAAAAAAGATAGAAAAACAAAGAGTCACCTATGATGATTTGCACTGCGCTTCTGGAAAGGGGTGTCAACAAAAAGGTTACAAACAATAATAAAAAGCAACCATGCATGATGATTTGCACTGCGTTTCTGGAAACGCGGTTCAGAAACGCGTTTCTGGATTCTGGTAGCGTTTCTCAGAGATTTTTTTTTTTCATTTTTTGGGTATCAGATGAAAGCTCTAATTAAGAGCATTACATCTATATAGTTTGTCGAATGCTTCGGGTACAAGATGGTCCAGTTCATGTGCATTGATCCATGTTGGGTTCTGTCAAGGATAAAAATTCAAAACTAACCTCTAGCTTGTTCGACAGAGACAGAGAACTGTAGAGCAATTGTACCTCGCTTTTTGCTTCGAGGGGCGCTGCCCCCTGATCCCCCCACCAGGGGGGGCCTAGGTGGCTGTCGCTGGCCCCCCCTAGACCCCCCCCCCCCCCCCCGGGCGACAATAGCAAGGGGGGCCTGCCCCCCTGCACACACACCCCCCCCTAGATAGATTGGGGGTCCAAATGCACGCCGATAATGACCCAATATTTATGCCCCCAACTATATGCACATTGCACTCACATCTCCAGTGAAATGATTGCAAAAGTCATCCATAGAGTTGATAGCCCAAACTGTAGCATTAACATTTACCGAGAACCAGAGCAAATAACAACCAAATAGCTATTGAAAATAAAATCTGTTTGTGCCCTATCTACTGCACTTTTGAGAGGCAAAATGCTGGTTTGACCACTACTCCCCTAATAAAATTTCAGCCATAAGCCAATTTTCAAATAAATTAAAATAAAATAATTTAATCACGTTTCTACATCAGAAACGCGTTTCTGAGAAACGCATTCAAAAACGCGTTTATGTGCAACTATGGTTGTAACCGATTGTTAAATCTATAAATCTAGCCAATAGTTTGTTGCCACATGGCACCATTTTGGATGACCAAGTGTCACATTATCTTGTACATAGTTAGATAGTGATTAGAAATCAATGGAATCACATTTGATTAGATTTCTTTTATATCTTATTGAGCTCCAAGTTGAGTTCCTAGATGGTAGAAGTCATTGGTGAGATTGCCACCAACAACCTGAGTGACCATGATCCAACCACCAAGTGGAGAAGAATTCATGACCTAATGCTATATAACCCTAATCCTTGGATCCGAGGTAATCTAATACCTTTAATGAGCAGTAATCACTTGAGATATGCAATTTTTGGTTGAGATTGGTGTATGTGGAGCTCAAGGCTGAGTAGTAGCTTGATCCTTTGTGTGATCATTAATTTGATGTACTTGATCTAAAACTAATAAATCACTTATATTGTGCACACGTGTTTCAAGTCCTCATGGTAATGATTTGCTTGCGATCTATGGCAATTGCCAAGATAGAAAGTTTGTAGCAAAAATCCGAGTTCTAGTTTTGAGCTTTTTATTACTTATGCAATCTCGAATGCTTGTTGGATCTTTGTGATCCTTGTATGATCCTAAGAACACTAAGCTTATCAGCAATGATGGAATTAAGGTATAAAATAAGCCTCATAATCAAATGTAGAAGGATACACTCAAAGTGAACAATATAAACGAACACAAAGGTAAGGATGAAATAAGTGAGGGATCGCCATTATTTGAACAAAAAAAAACATGAAATATCACCTTCAAGTATAGGCAAAAAAAAGGAACAAAAAAACTCATGGGCTACTAGTGTTTCCAACCGATACCGGTTCTATCCTCATTATGTTTAGGAGCACAAGGAAAACCAAACTAAAACTAAAAAAAATTGGCATGCTAGTGGACATTGTCAACAAGGCTGTCCTTGTGACTTGTGCTTATGTCTGATCTGTAGATACATGCGTATATGATCTATGGATGCATGTCCACGTGTCTTACCTAAAATCGTCTACAGGAAATGTCAACAAACAACAAGTGCAAAAAATATCTCAATACATAATAAGGACTTTTTTCGCAATTGATTTTTGCAAAAAAAAGACTTGGGGACCATTTTAAGCTTTAGCGTGAAAAAAGAAGGGGAGAGCGAGGGGAGGGAACAAGGGAATACAAGGGAGGGGGGAACAATCGCTCTCTGCACAACCAAAGAGGGGGGGTTGCAGGGGGAGTACAATGGAGTGGGGCCCCTCTCCCTACATGTGGCCATGCAGGGAGGCAATCGTTACCCCCAAGCACAAATGTATAGTGTGTTTGACATTTGAAATCTCAAGTGATTTTCTTCTAAAATGAAATAAGGTTAAAAAGCAGAATTTTGAAGTCCTACATGCAAGGAAGTTTTGCGTAGAGGTTGTTAAGTTCTTCTACAACAAAAATCTCTACAGATTATTGATTAGAGACTAAGAGATACTAAGCTCATCTAACACCAAAATAAGTTATAAGACTATTTCGGAAGCTCTAAAACGAATGAGGCCAAACTTAAGGATTTTCCACCCCAATAATCAAGATGAATCTATGGCTGGACTATATTGCTACCAAAAGCCACTTAACCCTTGTTTAACATACGATTTATTGGCTGAAATTTTTTACAAGCAACTTAACAACAAAGCACAATATAGAAGAGTGGTTTCCAATGACTAATTGTAAGAAAATGAATGATGAAGTCCACTTCCCAAAAATGAATGCCAATAGGTAAGAAAGACCAAACAACCCTAAAAGCAAACACAAACATCCTTATTCTTGGGGCTTTGCCATCTTCATTCTGATGCTATGACCATCCTCATTTCTTCAGATTCTAGATTTTTTATGTCAAAGTTGCTTAAACCTTTGTGTTTGACATCAGCAACTAGTTTAATATTCTCCTTCTTCATATCTTATTGATCATGTGGACACAATCTTTTTGAGGTGGGAATTATAGGCTGAATATCACTCACATAGGCAACTAACTATATACACCATAGTTCTGCACTATAATTTATTTTGGACTATACATTTGTAAGTTTGAGAAATCTGAGCCCATCCTTCATTATCATTGACATCTATACAATTTTGAGCTATTATTGGGCCCCCATAATGTGAGCTCATACTCAATAGGTGATTGATTAAACATTAGACTCATTTCAATGTGGAACAGAGTCAGGCTACTGCAAGCTTTGATTCACCAGTTACCATATAAGTTCATCATGATGTCATTGTCCGCTTCATTCTGTAGCAGCTTATCATCATGTTGTTCTAAATGCATTTAATCTGAACATTTTCTTTCGGTTCTACCAGAGCTCTTTTTTAATCACAACTCTAATGCTTTAGCTGGAACGAACAGCAAGTACGTGTGAGTGGATTTGCAGGTAACACACTGCCAAATAGGATCATAATAGAAACTAAAACAAGAGGATCAACCATTGAGATCTGGCCTATGGGCAAGCGATAATTACACAAATTTAATGCAACCATGTAACCTAATCAGGAAAGATGTAAATATAAGAACATTTTTTTGAGAATTTTTGGTACTTACAAAAGCTTTGAAAGCAGGCCTGTGAGCAGTCATTTCATACATGCAACACCCTGCAGATGAATTGAAGCTTGATCAGTTTACGACAGAGGAACACCCAACAGCAAAGAATCATGCAGCGACATCACCTACAGGAAGTCAAGTGCTATCATTTGCTCTGTTATACCTAGCGACCAAATATCTGATTTGAAACCATAGGGAATATCGGCAAGTAGTTCCGGACACATGTAATTTGGAGTGCCTACAACCTGCAATAAGAAAAAAAGAACTTGTTTACTGACATGTTTTTAAAGCACAGCCCACATGAAAATTATTCTATAAGCTTACCTGATCAGATTGTTTGTTGTTTCAATTCATTCAAAATAAAGTTTTAGGCAAGAGAGGTACTCAAGTATGCAATAGATAAGCTCGAGAAACAAAAAACATAGAAATCGATAAGAAGAGCTCAAAGTTTTTTTTACCACTCAAAATCAGCTCGTTAAGTTATAATGGACTTCATTTGTTTTCAACAGTGTTCAAGCCTTTTCCAGTGACAGTATTTCAAGTTTGTTGCAAAGAAAGTCATGGTTGCAGGACTACAGAAATGGTTTTGATGTTCAAAGTGATCAACAATGCATTTGAAGACACAAAAACCAAAAATGTGCAGTGCCCTACGTTGCATGGACACCATTTCCAACTTCCAACAACATGGACTTAAAAAGGTTGAACATGATTGAAAAAGCAAGCAGTCAATGTTATGAACCACAAACTCTCAGCCATTTAGTCAGCACTTCAAAGCTTCACATCAACTGGCCACAAGATTGGCAGTCTAGATTCAGTACTACGCCTAAGCTCCATGACATTAATCATCATTATGATTTTGAACAAAGAAAAGCAGTGCGCTTCCAAAAATAGCAGTTTGATATAGTACTTATGCCAAAACCATCTTGTGATTCATGGGGTTTTCAAGACTTACCGATGATGCCAAGTCATCAGCTTTTAGCATTTTCGCGAGTCCAAAATCTCCTGTAGAAGTATTGAACTTGCTTTAAGCGCTTTCAATAATTTACTCATGAGGTTAATTTTCATGTCCCTTATTTTACTTGACATATAAAACATTTCTTTCCGTGCACACAAAACCAATGCTTTGATGAGAAGGCCAAGGCAAAAAAAGAAATTGCCTGCATGCTTACCAAGTCGAACATCTTGATCTTTTGTGAGAAATATGTTTGAACACTGCCATACAAGATAGAGCATCCTGTCAAAGAGTGCTTTGAGAGGGCCTACATCTATTGTAAAATGGAGGTTTGACTGCTAGCCAAATAATCAAGGTAGTAAAACCAGTCAATGACTAAATCCCGAGGAAAAAGCCAACCCTTATCACCTTCAGATCTCGATGAAGGACATGATTTGAATGCAAATAATCTACGGCAAGTAATAGCTGTGCGAACCATTTGCACAGCCTCTGCAAGAAATACAGAGCAAGCATTGCCGTCATGCCAAAGTCACTGGGGAGTAATCAATCTATTCTGCCTAGATCGCAGTTTATTCCAAAATGTTCAACACGTTTTACTTTCTTCTAATGTATATCTGAAAATCCTTCCAACAAAACAAAAGTTTGAGCTTCTCTCTAACCTCCTCAGGAAAAAAATTTCCGCTTGCTTTTCTGATAAGCTCGGCCCTACAATTCCACTTTGTCCATTAGGCCTTCACAGAGTGCAAACATGCTTTGACAGCTGATTCTCAGGTGCATAGAACACAAGTCAACTATAAACAACTCATCGGGTCTGAAAATTTAGCTAGACGTACATGTCACCACCTTCGCAGTAACCAGTAATGATGCACACATAGCATCCCTGAGTATCAATAACAAGTAAGCAAATTCTCATCAACCTTGCGAGTACTAGAATATATCTCTCGGTTGGAGAAAATCAAAATCAAAATACCACTTCGGAATGCATTCAGTTGGAATGGCGCATAACCCAGCAAGGTGCAACAGGAAATTCCACTAACGGTGGTATTCACATCTATATGGAGCTTACCTTTTCCACCCACGATTCTTTGTAGTCCACAACGTAGGGATGTTGCACCGTGGAAATGAGAGCCATCTGAATCAAAGCATATAATGAAAGCACAAGCGTAAATGTGAATGGCAAGGATGAATCAATGTAGTACTAGAAGACCAAAACCAGGAGAAGAAAATGTGAGCATGCCTCTTCCGCGTTGCAAAAAGCAGGCACTTAATCGAAAATCACCTCTTGGTGTGCAGATCTTCTGCATCGATCTGTCTGGCGAGCAAGCCTGATCTTTTTTAAGACATACCTATAAGATCAAACATGGATCTTCGAATAAGTGGCATATGTAGATGACCGGAAAACGTCCTTGCGCAACTGCAGATTGAGTTATATTGAGCTAATATGCGAGCAAAACTTAAACAGTCGTGGCTCCCATATAGTAGCTCCCCACAGAAGGAGATGCATCGTACAGACTTACATGATCGTGCAATGCTTTTATTTAAATAAGCGACGAAAGGATGGATCTGAAATGAGATCCGTGCATTTTCGGCATGGTTTAAGTTCAGATAGATGAGATTGCTTACTTCCTTTTTTCAATCTTGTGGTTTACAAGAATTGCAGAACCGAATGCACCCCGTCCAACCTGCTCCATTATTTCGTATTGATCCATCTTGGACTCCATCGTTGTATGAGTAGACAGTTCTTGGAAATCGAGCCCTTAAGATGTCCTGAATAAACGAAGCCGCTTTAGTCAGTGCTTGAGAGAAAAGGCAGAGAACAACATCTCGATGAGTCAGACTTTTCTGACTGGAGGATCTAAAACAGCAGCAAATTTGAAGCGTACAGTAGAACTACCAGATCGGTGGCAAGCTTTCAAAGCTCATTTTGAGTGAAAACTTCACTGCACAACGTGTTCCTGCTTTATTAAATACAGGAAAATTCCTCTGGAAGATCTGATCGACATTATAGAAACTTTAGCGAGTGGAAGCTGGCAAAAGCTGAATGAAGGCTGTGCAAATAGACTTCAATGCAAGTTTGCATGATAGCAAAATTCCATCCTATTCTATGATGGGCATGGATAAGTTATAATAGAACTTAGAAGATAGCTTGATTGGGGATCTCATTTTGTGCATCTAAAAGTATTTGAAACAAAGCAGGCGGACAGGCATTGGAGGAAAATGCTGCCACCTGAACTGAAAAAAAAAACACTCTATTCCTACAAAGTTGCTTGTATCAGCAACTGAGGTCCCCGTATGCTTCTTATTATTTAATGCTAGGTGTTGAACCCACCTGCTGCAAGTGATGTGTATAAATATTTTTTATAAATGTATTAAAATCACATTTCCATTGCCAGCCTCGGATGATCATCTACACAATAAGCGACTGCGCCAGCCAAAAGAAACGAGGCAAATCAAAATGATGAATGAAAGAATGAGTGGCAAGTAGTCAGATTAGTTCCACATTGCGGACAGCTACGAGAAATAAAGGTTGCTCTGTTGAAAAAAGAGAAGATGATGACACAGCACTGGGCAGAGCAGAAGAGTGGGGACCATCCAGATAGCGAGTTTGCACAAGATAGTTGCTGTAAGCTGGAAGGAGAAGCAGCAGAGCAGGAAGAGAGGCAAGGAGCAACGAGTTCGAGAAGCGAAATGCAGGTGAATAAGAATATCATGTGCTTTTGCTGCTCACTGCTGCTGCCTCCTACACCAGATGTCAGCCAGCCAACACAAGATCATGTCCGAAGAACAAGAAGAAGCAGCAGCAGCAAAAACGGACACAAACAAAACACCAAAAGGAAAGCCAGAAAAGAGTAAACAATAATAATACCAAAGAGAGCCGCATAAAAAAAAAGAGAGAGAGGGACAAAGAGATAAGGGGGGTGAAGAAAAAGTACGGTTCAAATTTCGAAGTGTACCAACACAAAAGCAGGACAGAAGCACAGAAGAGAGCAGACACACCTCTCTCTCTCTCTCTCTCTCCCTCTCTCTTTTTTTCCCTCTCCACAAAAGAGAAAAAAACTGTTTGCACTTTAGAAAAATTATAAACTATAAAAGAGCTCTCACTTTATGCCCAAACTCACCTAAAAGGTGACACTTGAATTTTTAGAAAATGATCTCAATAACTTAGCACTAGTGCATCAAAGCTTGTTGAAAATGGCACGGAAGACATCACTAGTGTTAGAAATATTGAATATTTTAATTTCATTCATGTGCTAATATTAAGGTTATTTAGATTTTTTGCAATACTCTTATCCTAGGAATATTAATTTTTATACCACTCGGGTATTCATATAAGCATGGTTTAGAAATTCCAAACTGGTGTGTCAATCGAAGTGCCATTACAAGTTGCAAACTAGTGTCAATTAGAGTGGTATTGCAAGGGTGATAGCATTGTAATATTAACCCACATATAAGTGGTATACATAATGTGGAAGTTATACACATTTATTAAGGTGGTATGCAATTATTGAAAGGCTTGACCTTTTAAAATACAAATTTCATTCAAAATGTTGTTTCCCACCAATATATTTGGGATGCCATGGACACCAAAAACATATTTGAAACTAAATCTATACTAAAAAAATTCCATCTTGTGCCCTTGGTCCGAGGATCAATATGAGTATTGTATGGAGCAAAGACAACCTTAGTTGGGTATTGACCCAAATATTCAACGAGTTGATATTGAAGAAATCCGATTCTAGACCCTAACATCACAAAATCATATAACAACTAAGTTGTCGATATTCGAGCTAGTACCAACCGAGCACCTATATTCTTGCCCAACATAGAACACTCAAAAAGCCTATCCCCATGTCTCATAAAAAAAAATAGGAGCATTGCATTTCGCTTGGAAAAGCTCGTACTTATGTGCTCTCAAAATGCATAATTTGCTTTTAGATAAATTCTTACATTGCATGAAAAAATGAATGATTTCTTTCATAATAGAATCCTCCAACATATATTAATGTTATTGATCTCAAAATCACAACTTTTGTACCTAGTTAAAGAAATAATCTTTCAAAAATTATTTGAAAATATGTTTTGTATTGGCAAGAGACTAACTTTTAAAGATGACCATTGCCAAAACTTTTAACTTGAAAGTCCCAAACTCAAAGAATGTCCAAGGTAACAACTACAAAGTAATCAACGAGTTCTTGAAGAAAGAAAAAATAGCTCTCTAGAAAAGAGAGCTTCGTGCATAATTCAAATCTTGAAAAGAAATCACATCATGAGCATGTGGCCCATTCTCATCATTTATATGGTGGCCCATCCACAAACCAATTTTAGGATATTACGACCGACTGATGCGAAGTCAAAAAGTGTCATCTATAAAAACATTCAGGCATTAAAAAGGAGGTATGTCTTGACACCTTTTATGCTTTGTAGATAAAGGTTTATTGGTCGTCTTTTGTTGTGAAATTAGCTTGGGAGCACCCAATGTGCTCCCAAAAAACTTTGATGGATGACCCTCTAAGCCCCATAGGTAGTCTAGAACCATCTAGCTAAGTCATAAGAGTTGACCTAGCTCTATTGTGCTTGAGTCTGGGCCTAGATAGCACCTAGAGCTTGTTGCCAAGAGCCAAACCAAAATTGCTAGGCCTCAAAGCCTAAAAAGAATCTAAGTTCAAAATCGAAATTGCTAGGCCTTCAAGCAACAAAAAGAGTCTAAGTTCAAAGCAGCATGCAACACAAAACCAACATTGTGTTTCAAGAGTAGGGGGAGGCACTAAATGGCAGCAAAACTATAGGGGTGTCATATATATCAAATTTTTGTATTTTTGTTTAAGGCCTTGGAAAGCTTCATAGGACCCACAAAATTTCATTACTTTAATAATTGAAGGTGGACCTATCTTTTGGCCTCTATGAGCCACTAAATGGTTAATTATTAGTTAGTACTACTTACCAGGTTGTTGAATTTAGTTAGCTTTCAAATGTGTCTTTGATAGCCTAGTTCCATCTTTGCAAATATCTTTTGGCTCATTGGCTTCTTGAGAGCTTTGACGAGTTTCTCATGTGCCCTATATATTCCGAGACCGTAACTCAACCGAACCTAATAGTACTTCTAGGTGCAGCTAAGCATCAGAGGGCAGAGGATAGTGTGAGTCGGTGGCATTAATGCATGCCATGCAGTAGGTATGGGGGGCGGTAATGCCCATGCAGTAGGTATCAGGGCCAATAACGCCCATGCAGACACATGCATGACCATTAGAAGCCATGCAACAGTGGATTGGGACTCCTCGTGCATCAGTAACCCATGCGTGCAGCATGAACTGTTAGTGTTAGTTGCAATTGCCACCTACCGCATGCAAACCCACACTAGGCTAGGAGGGGCATTCCGTAAGAAGATGCATTGGCTTGGTGGATCATCCTAGCTTTGTCTTTCATGTGGTTGTGATGTTCCTAACACTTGTACCAGAGCACTAGCCATTCTTGTATGTGGTCATATTACCGTTGCTATCCTTCAACTCCCTTTTCCAGCTCTCCTCAACACACTCAAAGAAGGGAGATTTTCAACGTTTTCATGAATCATTTGGGCGCACTTCTGACCAAGAATTCAGCGCATTCATAAGTTGTTTGGTGATGCATGAAGGCACCCATGTTATATGGCCAATTTAGAGTGTAGTGCAACTTCCAAAAGTTAACAAACTTGCTGACACCATTCGAAGAAGCTGAGTGATATATTTGGTGTTCGCCTTGGCTAGTGGGCTCCAACCAAAGCTAATAAGTCCTTGTCCATGAAATGAATTCGGATGGATTTCATATATGATTGCTAGTCACTACTTGCTATATCATTCCTACAATCCTCCAGAAAGTAGACAGACACTGCTGATCTACGTTATAGATTAATACAGCATTCAACAAAACTGAACCAGTGTGTGGAATTGATAAAACAAATGAATGAGATACACAAGCGATAGCAGATAATAATTCATTCAAGATCAGACAAATTGAGAGTGATATGTGTGTAATAGCTATAGTTCATCTATTGATCCTCTTGATTTTGAGCGTTGTATGACAAACCCACATAGCGCATTGGCGTGAGAGAAAATAGTGTTATCTCACGAGTAGCGTCTCGCTTACTAGCGGACTTCTTGGATCTCTGTAGATCCTACTTACAAAATTGTCTCGCTCATAGGCGGACTTTTATTATGTATTTTTCTATCTGCTACTGTATGTATCTTATACATCTAGTAATTGCATACATTCAGAGTAGCATATCTGATTAGATAGACTAGACAATCTAGAACTAATCATGGATTACAAGAGAAGTGGGTTAGGCACGTCCTAACGCTCTTCTGCTGACGTCATCATATCAGATCAGGGTTTTTGTACTTCATGGTACTTGCATGATCTTCCCTATCCTTTGGAGCATGAAGGTCAAAAAGTGTCACAAAGATTTTCGTGTCGCTTTGAGTCGTTTACTTTCGCGTTGTCTGACTTTCTGTTGTTGTATCACGAACACTTTTCTTTCGCGAACATTTCGCGTTCGTGTCTTTTCGTCAGGATGTTCGCAAACATTTTTGCTTCGTGTCTTTTCATCAAACTAAGGGTTGAAAGCTAGCAAAGCTTTGGAAATAGAAATGTTTTGTTTCTTCATAAGCTTAAGAACATAGATGACTATCCAAAAGTCATAAGCTTTGTTCATGGGCTCTGAGATGAGTACAAAATTGATGTACAACGAAATTCGCCCACTACCATTAAACATGTTGGAGTTAATCTCCTTTCACCTTCTAATCAATCTAAATAGCAACAAGTTTAATTTTCTGCTACTCTCTATTTTTCTGTCAACTACATATGTAATTCCGTAGAAAGGCATTGGATTCTACATAGGCGAAAAAGCCAAAATTCAATTTTAAATTGGTTCCCTCCAATTGTTGAATGGGTTTTTCTAATACAAGCAGGTTGGCCCTCTTATGGAATGGATGTGGAATGTCCTTGATTCTCCTCTCTTCTCCTCCATCTCTCATGCTTTCTTTGTGTTTGCTAATTATTGGAGTTGACGCTTATTTTTATTGAATGTTCTTATGCTTTTTGTGAGAGAGAAAGGGAGAGAGAGAGAGAGAGAAGAGCAAGCTATCATCTTTGTGGATCTAGTGTTGATTGGTAGTGTTAATGGATCTTAGTGTTAGATGTGGATTGTATGCACATGCTAGATTTTGGAATATATTATCGCTCTCATGGAAACGAACCTCCGCGTGACAACCAACTTCATCTCCTTGATGCTTGTGTGCTTGGATCTTGGGTTGAGGCTAGGATAGAAAATGCCCACTACAATTTTGGTGCTGTTGCTGGGGAGCTACGCCAATTTTTCAGTTTTCAACATGTTTGGATGGATGTTAGCTCGCATTTAGGCATCTTGTTTTGGCATGAGTAGGGTTAAAATTGCATTTTAGGGCTAATCTGAGAGTGATCTTGCTTGATTTTAGTGAAACTACTTGCTTGAAATCTAATTTGCTTGTTGAGTAGGGAAAGCTATTCAAATCATGATTCTTAAAATCCATTTGGATCTGAGAAATCAGATAAAACAACAAAAATCGCTCATTTCTGCCAATTTGGTGAAAAAAGAGGGCAAATTTGTCATCAGATTTGATAGCTTTTTGGCCTCTGCCAAGAAACCTTTGCCGACTTGTAGACAACATTGGGTTCATTCATAGAATTCTCAATTTGAAGGGCAAAGGTTAATTCTCATCAGATTTTCAAATAGAGAGCAAAAACCAATAGAAAACACCAAAAAACCATCCAAAACTCTAGCTTTCCTGAGGATTCTAAATATTGTAAATTATCATTTTTGAGCTCAACATTATTTATCAGGATCTTCATAAAAGTCTATTTTAGTCTTCGCCAAGCTTCAAAAAACCATTGTTCGCCAGAGAGAACTTTCACCAGTTCTACCCTAGTTTTGTTTGTGTCATATATACCTTCCCAAAGTCCTGCGAAGGTTATTATTATCAGATTTGTCAGAAATAATGATTTTTACCCAAAATAACAGTGAAAGAACCTTCGACGAGTCAACCTTCGCCAAACCTATTTTTGAGTTCTGATTTACTAGATCTAACTATTGTCAAATTTTTGGACCATCATGTTACGATTTGATATAGAATATGAGAAACTTCATTTCTAGAAGTGTTGATCGCTTGATTTAGATCCTTTTTCCAAAATCAGAAATCTGATTGTTGTCAAGTGATATAGTCTTTCATATCTGATCATGGATAGGATTTGATCTAGATCCACCAATCGCATTGTCTTGTTGAAAGAAATTTGTAAAAATGGCTGGTATGGGTGATGGACCACATGAAGGAGGCCCAATGAACGTTAATCTAGTTATTATTAGAAGGTCACCTTGATTATAGATACCAAAGTACAATGGATTATCTGATCCAGTCAGATTTCTCAAAATATTTACTAAGTCATGTGAAGTATATGGCGAAGTTTTTTCACAAGATACACTTAAGCTATTTCCTATGACCTTAACTGGAGCTGCACAAGATTGGTTTTATAGCCAAGATGAAATGGCATGAATGGACTGGGAAGTGGTTAAAAATGCCCTAGTTACCAGATTTAAGCCAAGAAAATTTATGGAAGATCCCTATATTCTTTTAAGTAAAATCAAAATGGGAAAGAGGAAAATGGTACGTGACTATATTGAACGGGTCAAACACCTCAGATCTGAGTGTGATCCCGATCTAATTAATAATGATGCCATGATTATGTGGTTTCTAGCAGATCTACCTAAGTGGATTAGACGCGAGCTGAAACGTCGTATTGCAAATATGTTTCGTTACAACATGTTACGGGCAATGCAATATGAGAGGAGGATGAAGATTCAAATGATGAACCAAATATTGGAATGCTGCCATATACAGCAGGGCAAACCACTACAACATCCACCATTATTGCATCCACGAACATCAATGCTATTGTAGAGTTAATGATCAACGAGTTTGAAAAGCTTGGTCAAAAGCAGCAGATGCAGTTGGACAAGATGCAGTCTCAGTTCATAAAAAAGATTAAACTATTAGAAGAGCACAAGGCCAAGAGTGACAAAGCAGTTCAAAACATGGTTCAGACTTTTCCTAGTCGTGAAAATGTCTGGTGTGCGATTTGTGCAGAAAATCAACCCATCAATGAATGTCCAACAATGAAAAGACGCATGACATATACTATTTGTCATCTGTGCAATTCTACCCGACATGAAATAGCTTTGCTCATTTAATCCTCAAATTATCCAACAAAGATATTCTAAGCTTCAATTTAGGGATCCTACTAATTAAAAAGGACCTGAAGTCAAAAATCAGATCCAGAATTTTGCCCTTGAATTTCCTGAACGACCAGTTTTGCGAGCTCCACAAGCATAACATGCTCCTCCTGCTAATCTAATGGAACCATTGTCTTACAGTGGTAATGAGCAATGGAATTACCATCTTGATCAAGAGATTGGTTCTTCAAAACAACATGCGATCTATGCTGCTGCACAACGACAACAGGCTAGACAATGGACCAGAGTACCACTTTAATGCTTTGCATGTGGTGAAAATCACAGAGTTGCGGAATGTCCAAACAAATGAAAGTTTGTTCTATTTTGTAGAGAATGTGGATATGGACATTGTTACAAGGATTATCTAGCAAGACCAAAACCACTGCCGATTACTACTCCTTTGAACATAATCACAATCAAGCAAAGACCAGTAGCTCAGCCTACTGAACCAAGTGTGCCATTAATGGTTGTTACCAGAGCTCATAAGCAGAAAGAAGTTTCAGTTGATCCTGCACCTGCTGCATCAGTGCCATCTACTATCAGTGCCATTTGCTGATATACCTATTACATCTAGGGTGTATATGAATCTCGACTCAGAAATGAGGAAATACCAAAATATGAAGTAGTGGATTAAACAGTTGCAAGAAGAAGAGGCCTTGGAAGCCAGTAAAGCTGCAGCTGAAGTGCAAAATCTACAAACAGATGTTAATACTTAGTTACACCATCATGAAGAATCCTTCAAGATGACAGAACCTAAAGCGCCGCAAACAGAATTGATCATGAGTATCCTTTCTAGCAAGATGGATATTACATTGGGAGAATTTCTTAAGCTGGTGTGTTTACTAATTCTCTGCTCTAGATAATCAGTTGGCTGTTTCTTTACTTCTTCTCTGGTTTCAGAACTGTTTCCTGTCTGTTACCAGGCTGAATGTTCTTGTTTTTTAGGCCCAAATCAGGCAGAAAGGACTGGTGAACGTTGTAGTATATGTCATGCATGTCAGAGGACAACTCAGGGGCGTCTTTGTTGCACTGAAATCACATTCTTACAAACCAAATATGCAGATCATGCATTCAACCAAGAAATCAGCGTGTAGAGTAGTTGAATAGCCATGAAATCCTACTTTAATGCTACAAATCGAAATGGATAGATCCTAAAAATCTAAAACTAAGCTACCATACATTCCACAAAATAAGAAACAAGAAACTAAAGACTAAATAGCATTTTGGAAGTCCAAGGATCAAGAAACGCTCATTTCTTGATTCATGGACAGCCCAAGAACATCAAGAACTGGAATGTCAAGAATATGCAAGATCTACACCACATATCTAGCCTATTTAGTTTACCTAAATGCTAGAACCTACATTAATCTACAAAGCAAGAAAGCTAATCCACCACTAAGATCCACAACCACACACAAAGAAAATGAAAGGGCAAGATCATAAATGCATCACTCAAGAAACAAGAATGGTCAAGGAGCTCAAGAATGCATCAGAACTTATGGAAGATAATCTCATTTCAGCATGGAGTGGATACATTTACAAAAAGCTCCCTTCTACAACGGGTGAGTCTCTTAAATAAACAAGAGAGCTCCTTAGGTGGCATCCTAGTGGCATTTCCACATTTCACAAATTACAAGTGGAATAACGCTCTCCACTAGACATCACCATCAAAAGGTGGCTCACTCTACTTTCTTTAAGAGGGGTCTGCTTGCATTTATTACACTATCCTAGAAATGCTAGTTCCTACATGGTCATTCCATCTTTCGGGATTCACCATGAGGCTTACATAGTTATTGCTTGTCATTCTTAACTAGTACTTCTCGGCTCTCATTTGTCTTGTCTTCTCAAAGACCTCCTCGGTCTAAGGTGAGAGGCGCTTGTGGGTAGCTTTGGCCGAGTATCTTGGGAATTCGTCAAAATCGACCAACATCATCCCACCCCTAATGTGTTGTAGGACCCACTACAACTCATATTGAATGATGTCGCTCCACTTCCGCATTGGCATCTTCGATCGTCACTTGGAAAAGCGTGGATCCTCGTTCACTTGCGTAAAACCAAGTGCTTATTGTCGCCCGTCTTTATCACAAAAATGGTTTGCCGCAATTTAATCAAAATGCCCTATTGCCGTAGATGGTTGTTTTCTTCAAAATTGGAGAGCTCCTAGCAGCTTCACAATCTGGCATGCATGAGTGCTTTCCTCGTGTCTTTTGTTTTATCACTTGTATCTGCCATTGACGGTTTCATCTTGGGTTTCTTGGCAGGTACTAACTTTTGGGAGGTCTGTATCCTCCATTTTGCTTCTAGACATTTCCGCAGTTCTTCTCTTAGTTGAAGTTCCAGTCTTGTTGATGCTCTTTCCTGATAGGTTGCACGAATCTTGGGTTATCAGTCTTCAATCTCAGTCTCCACTTGGTGATGATGGCTGCATCACCTTCTGGTTTGAGCTATGTGCCATCAACGATGTCCCATAGTTCTTTGGCTAGTAGTATAACCTTCATCTTAAATTTCCAGAGATGGTAGTTATCTTTGTCGAGTTTGTCAATGAGAGATGGACTAGATGATGGATCCATTCTGGTTGAACAAGATCATTGGTAGAAACAACGATTGTCGGAATATTGTTGGCCTGCGTGTTTGCTAGAGAGACGTCTTGGTAGAAACAAGACTGATAATCCACAGTAGAAATGCAGATTACTGAAATGCCCGCTCTGATACCATGCCGAAAATCGAGAGGACAGGCAGCGGAAGCTTGAGCGTAGGCATGTAGGAACGAAAATGCAGCAATTAGCAGTAAAAAATACTCAAGATGAATGATTCATACAAAATTGCGCAAGTGAACAATACGTTAGTGAGACAGAAAAATTGCACTATGATTAATATCAACAGTTTAAAACAACAACTTCTATTGCTTGATTCAACTAGTAGTATATATTTACAAGTGTCTTCAAAAATATCTTACAAGCATTGAATGCTATTTACACCAATCTTTGTATATGTACAAAGTGGGTAACCGCCCTTGGGATATTAAGCGGTCAAGCTGTTTTTAGGGTTGATGATAAGTTGGTGACGTTGGTCTGCCACTGTTGAAAACACCCGAAAAACGTGAAGGTGCCCTTGAACAGAGAAAGCATGTAAATCCCGAAGGTGCAAAAATCCCAAAGGTGCCTTTATAGCGAAGGCAAAAAAATGCGAAAAAAAACCTGACAATGCCTTTAAAATGAATTTTGGTCACGATGTCTCATTTTTTCCGAAGGTACGAGAAATGCAAAAAAACCTGACAATGCCTTTAAATTGAATTTTGGTCACAACGTCGCATTTTTCCCGAAGGTGCAAAAATGCGAAAACCCGATAGTGTCGCCTTTTTTCTAATAGTGTCGCTTTTTCCTGATAGTGCAAAAGGCGAAAAAGGCGAAGGTGCCTTAAAACGAAAAACTTTTAGAAAAAACAAAGTTTTGAAAAATATGCGAAGGTCCGAAAAAATGCAAGCTACAAGATTCTAGCTCATTGTAGATCTTAGATACGTTGAAGACTGTTATTGTTCTTACTTTAATTTCGCTCGGTTCATTATGTTTGACTAGATAATTGCACAGCCCACACCACTATAGTTAGAGTTTCTAAATCTAACTACATGAAACAAAGAAGATTCCAATTCTGAAATTGAACTTATTCAGGAGATTTCAAAAAATCCAGTTTAGATCAGCTCATTTAATCAGTGATATCAGCGCTCCTATCCAACAATGGTATCTGAGCGCCTCCGCTGAATTAACTATTTCCAACAATGTTATCAGAGCTTTTTTATTAAAATTTTAATTTGTAACTTCAATTCAACTAATGGAGTCATCCTCCAAAAATAGAATCATTGAAAAATTCAATAGTGAAAACTTCTATATGTGAAATTTCAAAGTCAAATAATCCTAATAGAAAAGAATCTTTGGGAGCTGGTGGACGGAACCCTTCCCAAACCAACGGATCCTGATCTCCTAGCACAATGGAAGATCATAGATGGCAAAGCATTTGCCAGTGGCCACAATCACCCTGAACCTGAGAGACTCTCTCATCTCTCATGTAACTTTCTGTGAGACTTCTCATGAAGCCTGGGAGATTTTTACCTCTCTATATGAAACACAAGATGTTTCAGCAAAGCTCTTTCTTAGAAACAGATTCTTCTCATTCAAGATGACTGAAAATACATCTATATGTGATCAGAGTAACAATCTCACAGCCTTAATGGATCAATTATATGCTATCAACTATCCAATCTCGGACAACAATGCAGTCATGACTTTACTTTCAATGTCTTCCAGCATCTTATGAGAAATTTATTATGTTTATCGGTACACAATCTGGTCTAACCTTCAAAAGGTCACTTCTATTCTCATTCAAAAAGAGTTTAGAAGGAAGATGTCCGACCAGTCTACAAAAGACAAAGGTCTAGCACTGTTCACCGAGAAAACTTCTAAGAAGAAATTCCATTCCAAGGCCAAGCTTGCTTAATTCACAATCTTCATAGTCTTCTCATTCAAGGCATGATAAACTTAAAATCAAACTATTATGTAAATATTGCAAAAGGACAAATCGTGACATAAAGATTGCATGATTTGAATGGACAATGAGGCAAAGAAGAAGCAGTCACATAAGTCTACATAAAATCAACAAGCATTGGAGGCGAAAGAAGAAAAGCCAAGACTCTTCATGGTCGAACACAACATGATGCCTAGCGATCAAAGCTTGTACTTGGACATTGGTGCCACACAACACATGACATCAAGTAAAGAATGGTTTGTGTTTCTCAACAAAACCAATATCAGTAGATACATATATCCTGGTGATTCAAGTAGGTGGAAGCCGAAGGCACCATACGACTACAGTTTCAAAATGGTTCATCAAAAACCATATTGGACATACTTTATGTACCAGGCCTCACCAAGAACCTGCTATCAATAAGCAAGATTGCAGATAAAGGGTACACTTTAAAATTTACAGCAAATGAATGTACCATTGAGGATAAAGACAACTCTAAAATTATTGTCAGAGGAACTATAAATGGACATTTATATGTCCTTTCTCTTTATTATGCTTTGATGTCAAAACTCAGTTCCAATGAAAGTAAAGTATGTCATTATAGATTAGGCAACCTCAATATGAGATCTATTAAATATAAGACATGCAATGCATTAGCAACTGGTCTATCACTTCTTGCATCATCTTATGAATCTTTGTATGTGAATATTGTATTTTAGGCAAGCACTCTAGAAGCAAATTCACCAATCTATTAGATCCAAAGATGTTCTTGAACGCATACATAGTGATATATAAGGTCCTAGGCAAACACCATCCCATGGTGGTTCCTTCTACTTTATCACCTTCATATATGATTACTCAAGGTTTACTTCTGTAATGTTCATAAAGAACAAAGGTGAAGCATTCAGTTGGTTCCAACAATTCAAAGCTACAACAGAAGTACATACAGGAAGGAAGATAAAGTGTCCAAGTTCACATGGAGCGGAGACACAGCTTTCATGAAATATCTTTCTGATAATGCGATCAAGCAACACTTTACTACCAACTATACTCCTCAACGAAACGAGATAGCATAAAGAAAGAACATAACTCTTCTTGAAGTTGTTGGATAAAATTTAAATCACGCACACTTGCCCATGAAATACTTGAGTGAAGCCATAGCTACAAAATGCTACATGCAGAATTATTCCAGCACAAGGGTTGTCAAGAATAAGACACCTTATGAAGACTACACAGGCAGAAGCCTAACATAAGCCATCTCAAAGTATTTTGATGCATATGCTATGTTCCAGTACCACAAAAACTCATGAAGAAATTGGATTCGGCCTCTTCCAAATGCATCTTCATTGGTTAACCAACTGAGTACAAGGCCTACAAGGTCCTTGATCTTGACAGTGGATTTGTATATGTAAGTAGAGACATCAAGTTTTCGAGACTTCAAAGTAAATCAATTTTCAACACTAGTGACGATTTTTTATGCATTGATAAATCATTTCAGTTTGCCACGTTATACTCTTCTCCTACAAAGATGCAGACTGATGTGCTGACTACGATGTCTATGTACAACATTTTAATATTAGATCAGTGATTATTTCACTTTAAGTGGATGATGGATTATTATTCAGCAATGATAAATCATCAATAAACTAAGAGTTTTTATCTTTCAAAGCCTTAGTGTTTTTCTTAGCTTTTTTCCTTTGCTATTTTTCGCGACTGTGCATTTTGAACTATGTTTCGCACAGTCTGCATTTTTTAATTGTTTTGTTGCACAGTTCGCATTTTTGGGTCATGAGAAATATTCATCCCTAAGTTAAAAACACTTAGAAAATGATTATGGCCAAATCTCCCGACATTGTCGCATTTTTTGTGTTTTGTACAGATCAATAAAAGTTTACTTTGGCATTATAGACTTGGTCACTTAAATTATTTTTTTGTACAGCACATGTCTAAGCAGTCTATTGTACTTGATCTCGACTATCCATATAGGAAAGTTGAATTACATGTCTGTCAAGACTGTGTAGTCGGTAAACGGGCTAGAAAACCTTTTAGATCAAGTCATCAGTGTTTTGTTAGATATTGTGGCCCAATGCATAATCATTCATTAAAGAATGCAAAGTATTTTATTACTTCTATTGACAATTTTTTCAGAAGGACGATGGTGTACTTCATCAAGAAGAAATCCAAAGCTTTTAATTGCTTCAAAATCTTCAAGGAGTGTGTAGAGAAAGAAACTAGTAAGAAGATCAAAGCCCTAAGGTCAAACAATGGTGGAGAATATATCTCAAATGAATTCAAGGAGTACTATCAGAGCCAAGGCATTGAACAACAATCTATCACTCCCTAGTCGCCTCAGTCAAACGTCTTAGCCGAGAGGAAAAATCGTACCATGGTCGAGTCAACCAAGTGCATGCTAGCACACGCATCATTGCCAAGAGCTTTTGGGCTGAAGCTGTTTCCACTACAACTTACATTCAGAACAGATATTCGACTAAGACCCTCTGAGACAAAACACTCCATGAAGTTTGGATAGAATCTAAGCCCTCATTGAAGAACCTACGAGTATTCGGTTGCATCACCAAGGTGTTGATCCCGAAGCAATCAGACTCCGATCTTTGTAGATAAGCAATGGTCACGTGACACATTAGGTTTAGTCTCAAACCTTGCGTGGGTGATCCAGACCATGATCGACGACATGAAGCTGGGTATTGAAAATACACTGATAAGCCATAAGGTTATTAAGTTGAATCGCGAGCTCAAGATTGCCAAGCAACATGAGGCAAAAACTGAAGCTAAACTGAAGAAAGCCCAACAAGCAGCTGATGCTCTTAAAGACTATGTGGAAATTCTTCAAGATGCACTGACGACCGCACAACACCAAATGGACAAGGTTGTGCAAGATGCTAAACAACAGGCGCTGCTGCTGGTAGGTGAATTGGATTTGGCTGAGCTTGAACGCGAACGTCTTCAAGGTGAATTGGATGCGACCACCCTCGAACGTGATTCTTATCTGCAGACACAAGTGCATGATTGTCCAGTCACATCGGACAAAATCTGATACATTTTTAGGAAAGTTGAAACCTATTGCACTTCATTGGTAGAGTTTCAAGAAAATTGTCTTGTTGACTTTCTAGGTTCATTTCGTCGCTGTTCGAATGTTTCTTATTTGTGGGTTTGATCTTCTGCTTCCTGCTGCTCTGGAGTCTGTGGCTTTGTATTCTAATTTGATGTCTATCCTTGATCTCCCTCTTAAATAGGCAGTAGTGTGAAGATCTCATGGCCTCTTTCGTCTTTCAGTCCAGGGAATGTGGACTCATCGAACTTCACATCTATGTTCGAAACAACCTTCTTCGTGGTTGGGTTGTAGAGACTGTACACTTGTGTTCCGTTCGAGTAGCCGACCATGATCGTGTGCTCTGATTTGTCATCAAGCTTGCTTCTTTTTTCTTTTGGAATGTGCTTGTATGCTGCACATCCAAACACTCGTACGTATGATAGATCAGACTTTCTTCTTTCTGCAACACCATTGTATTATGGTGTGTATGCAGGAGTGAACTGGTGTTCTATCCCCTGTTCTTCGCAGAATTTTGAGAATTCATTGCTTTTGTATTCACCTCCATTGTCAGATCTAAGGATCTGAATTTTTTTCGAGGTGTATCGCTCTGCAAATGCCACAAACTTTTTGAAGGAATCAAACACTTCGGATTTATTCTTTAAATAGTAGATCGTGGTCATCTGGCTGTAATCATCTATGAACATTACCTCGAACCTAAGAGCGAATCCATCTTCATCAGTCCACAGACATCAGAGTGGACGAGCTCAAGAACTTCCTTGGCTCTTCTCCCCTCATGTGTGAATGGATTCCGATGTTGCTTGCCTTTTTGACAGGCTTCGTAGAACTTAGTTTCGGGCCTTGAAATCTTGAGACCTATGACAATGTCTTTCTTGCACATGTCATGCAGGCTCTGCATATTCAGATGATACATTCTCCTATGCCAGAGCTGATCTTCATTTTCTGATACATTTAATGCAATCCTCACTTCATACTTCTACTTTAATCTTTCCCACGTTGCATGGTTGCTTTCGCAGTCTTCAATCTGCATGAGTAGATCTTCATTTATGGATGAAACAATGATCGCCAGTGCATTCTCATCTTTTTTGATCCACTCAACTCTCCTCGGGTCTCCCTCTGGAGGCTGCACCTCTAAGAGTTCGGTCACCGACTAGATGCCTTCGCCTTTCAGAAGTGTTTTGATTTTGAATTTCCAGATTCTGTAATTTGGGCCATTAAGACTGATTGCTATTCTTGGTTGGATTGTTGTAGCCATATTGTGTTGTCTAGAAGATCATTGCTGGGATATCAGTAGTGACAACCTGTTGGCTCTGATACCGTGTCACAAAACTGTTTCTTTCTCTTTGATTTTGTTTTCGTATTCACGAACGATTTTGTGTTTCATCTTGAATATTCCTGCTGCTAATTGTGGCGCTTTTGATCCTACACTCACCTCTCTCAAACTTTTGCAGCCAGTCATCACGATCTTGAAGAAACAAAGTATTTCTATTACCAAAGCTCTGCTAGCTCTCGACTCCCAACCTATCAAATATCTTGAGGTCGAATACCTTTGATTTTTTTTTTGCGCGAAAGCTTCACAAAAACCTAGACATGCGACTGCACATCACATAACACATTCTATTCTAGCAATCAAGACAGATGACGCAAGACAAGGAGATGCACGAAAATAGAGCAATCAATTATGAGTTTGATTTTTAGAGTGAGATCGTCAATGTCTTGCTAGTTGGCGGCTTGACGCTCTGCTCTTTCGCTGTGTTCTGCTCGTTGGCAGACTTTCATGCACAGCTCTTTCGTTTCTAGTATTTTCTTTTTCTGCTCTACTCGCTATGCCTCTCACTCCGTCTCTTATAGTAATTTTTGTCTGTTCTTTTTTATCCATAAAGGATAGTTTATATCTCCACTGTGTGGAGTTTATAAGATAGCTAAACGTAGAATCACAAGACTAGTTAACGCTAGTCAACTAATCAGTTACTCTCCGTCATTGCCACTTGTTTTAGTTGGGCGTGAAGTGTACGACTCCAAGCCCGTTGAGTTGCCAGCTGGCAGCACGAAAGATTCCTCTTCGTTTGTTTCGTTTCCTTCGTTTGCTTTCGTTCTTTTCGTTTTCTTTGTTTGCTTTCGTTCTTTTCGTTTCTTTCGTATCTTTTCGTTTTGCGTCCCTTTTGCGGTTGCGGTCCTGGAGATATGTTTACGATTCATGAATGATTTGCGAATCGTTCGTTCTTCGAGTAAAGGCACGTTGACTTTCGTGAGTTGTTCTCCGTTCGACCTTTACTTCGTGTTCGTGTTGCGGCAAAGTTGCAGGAGTTCACCATTTCTGACAGCCTCAACACCAAGATCAGGGAGGCATGAATACAAGTTTGGATGGGACAGAAACCCAAGATACCAGACATCCAGGCCACATAAGAAGGACCATCCACATCAAGGCCGAGGCCCAGGCCTTTGTTTCAAAAACCGATCACCATCGAGGACCAGATCCAAAGCTTTCTGCATCAACATCCGCATGAGTCTTCGAGGGGTGAATGGTCAAGTTCAAGACCTTTGAGATAGAGGCAGAGGAGGAGTTGGATAAACTACCAGCATTGGGAGGGCAACCGACTTGGCAAAAAATAGTTTTCGAGAAAGCTCCGGATTCCATCATAAGATCTTGATTGGATCTTAAGTAGGTGCTTTCTCCATTATTTCTAGGATCTATTGGAGTTATTATGCTGCATTTTCAACAAGAGAGAGACAGAAAGCGTGTCCCTACTACGTGAGAGAGAGAGAGAGCTCCGCTCCGTTGTCTACTGGGGGAGAGGGAGTGTGCGACCTGCTGCCTTCGGAGAGATAGAGAGCGTGCACCTTGCTGCCTGTGTAGAGAGAGAGAGAGAGAGAGAGAGAGAGAGAGAGAGAGAGAGAGAGAGAGAGAGAGAGAGAGAGAGAGAGAGAGAGAGAGAGAACCTTGCTGCCTGTCGCAAGAGAGAAAGAGAGAGAGAGAACGCCTGTGTAGTGTGAGAGAGAGAGAAAGAATGGTTGCTGCCTGGCACAAGAGAGAGAAATCACGTTGTGTTGCTTGCCTAGTGTGAGAGATAGAGTGATGCCATTGTGTACACAAAAAGAGAGCCCATAAAACCAAATCAAATGTCAATTATGTCATGTAATAATCAATTGGTCGGGCTATTACATAAATAATTGGGACCCAGGTTAAGAGTGGTGGAGCTGCCTAGTATGTAATTATTTAAGGTTATGGCCCTCCGATGGGCGCAGAGAATGTGGTAACGAAACCCTTCTCATATCGCATCCGCATCACTCAGCGGCATCAGGTGTTTGGCTTATCGCGCATTTGACCGTGTTATTGGTGAGGTCCAAATAGCGAGGAGGAGCGAGGAGGAAGAAGAAGAAGCAGAGCAGGCGAGCTAGCAAAAGAGTGAGAATTGGGGATGGAAGCAGCTGTGTTAGACGCGGGCTCCAAGTATCTCAAGGCCGGGTTGGCTGTTCCAGATCAAGATCCTTCCATCGTAAGAACAACCTCTGCCATTTTTCTGTCTTTCACCTGCTCAACATAAATGCAAATGGGGCTTCCTCGCAGATTCTGGATAAGTGCTTAGAATCTGTATCAACCGATTAACTGGACAATGCCTTAATGTGCGATGTAGTGTTTGTTGCTGCGTGTTTCACCATTCCCAGGTTTTGAAGGAAATGAAGGTTTTATTTTCACGAGTTATGGTTTTGTTTACGCTAGTCAAGTTTCACGATGTATCATCTCATCAGAAACAGAACTAGCTAACTCTAGAGCTTTAGGTGTTTTGGGCATTCATGGCGAGTTCAATGCTGTAACTGCATTGAGAGCTAAATGGCACTACGTCGGAACTATCCTTTTTCTTATGCGTGCTGCTTACGTAGCCATAAAGATTAGGCATATTTCAAGAAAAAGTGGAAAAGTATGGCCAGTCGCTACTCTGCGTCACCTTCGAGACAAGATCTTGGATGAATGGGAGAGAAAGCAGTGTACAGAGATTGCTAGGGCCTCAAGGGTGGCAAGGATTAAGACTTGGGTCTTAGAAGTTGCTTCTAGTGGCTGTTTCTTTGCCACGTAGCACAGAAGGAGCTGGTCATATTTGATCAAGACATGTTTTAGGTGCTTTTGAGTTTATCTGCGGATATGGCGGCTGGTTTTGTTTCGAGTACTTGCCGCTTTTTCCTGCTCTGCTCTGCTGTTTACCAAATCGTATTTCTTTGATACTGCTGAAGTGCTTAGTGCATACATTGGATACATGTAATTTTCACTGCTGGACAGGACTATCCTACAAGCAACCTGTCTTCAGTAACGTTCATGGACCACAACAAACTAAATAGCTAAGCAATGCAATTGCCGGTTTCTAGCGATTTGAGGTTCTGATGCCTTCAAGAAAATTCTCTCTCCAACTTCAAATGCAACTTCTATATAGCTCTATCATGAGCTTTCTTCATTACTTGTCTAGCATACTTTAAGATTTCTTTACTCTTCTAGAAAGTTTCCTTCTTTTACCTTACTACTCTTAGTGCCATTGGCATAAAGCCATATGTCAACATAAATGAGTTGTATCCCATGGAGGAATGCTTTGCACTATCATATGCAAACCCCAAAATTGTTAGATAGTCCTTGTTACTCACACATGCTGTTAGCATGTCTTGTATGACCAAATCTACTATCTTTGTTTGACCATCCGACTATGGACTGCTCTACTGCTCTCATACTTAATTGAGTATCCAACATGTGAAAGGCAACCCTACAAAGTTGTTTTAAATTCATTAATCTTGTCACTATTAACGTTAGGCCCCAATAATGGACCAAACAGAACCTTGTATGGGCCAGTTGCCTAGAGGGCCAAAGGATTGGCAAAATTGATATCGATAGGCAACCGAAATAGGCACCTAACAGTTGATCAGGTTGCATGTGTTGCTGCCCAGTGTGCATGTAGAAGAATACCCAGTAAGGTGGGACAGAGAATCACTGCCATGCACCTAGCCTTTTATAAATGCTCGCTTGGACTATGACTTAGGCTTGCTTGCACAAGGTTGTGGTTGTCCAATGATCATTTGAGGCATGATCGGGCATGGGAGTGGCCATTGATAGTCTCAACCCCTCTTAGTTAGGTTGAGTCACAAAGTACTTGTTGCTTATCTAGCTAACTATTGACAAACCTGAGACAAGAAAAGTAGGTAGAGGACTCTTAAGGAAAAATAATGCATGAAAGAAGCATCATTCTACACACCTACTGGCTTGTGTTCATGAGCATGGAAAGCAAGGGTGTGTAACATTTGGTATAAGAGCCTCATTCTAGAGAGAGAAAGGCTATTTCAGAGAAAGAATGTTGTTTTGTGAGCACGTGCGATTAAAAGAGAGAGAAGCCAAGAGTCTTGGAGGATTGGTGCATGGGCATGCAAGAAGAGCTGATTGTGCCTATTAGGAGGTTATCCAACATGCAAGAAGAGAAGAGTTGTTGAGGGGGTGGAGTGTGGGCAGTTGTAAAACCTAGTAGGTGAAAAATCTTAGGTAGGCATCACTAAGAGAAACAATAGCATGGTTTAGGGGGAATATAGCCAAAAAGGAATCAAGAAGTGACAATTAGTTGAGGCGGATTTGTTTTTGCTTGGGAGATTCTTTATGTTTTGCTAATCAAAATACCAATATGTGGGTTTGTAGGTGAGCTAGCCTGGTTTCATCCACTAGTGAAAATGGATTTGAAGAGGGCGTAATTAACTAGCTAGTCTGCCAAGGGTTTTCATTTATTTGGACATCTTGTGTATTCCTTTTCCAAGGACAACGAGATAACCTATAAATCTGACTTGAGTGGGGTGTGAAAACTAACAAATCTCGTCTAAGAGGGGGCACACAACCGACAAAGAGCTGTATAGTCATACTCTTGAATGTAGCTGCCACCTAGACCATCATGGAATAGGCTATGTGAGAGGCAACTTGGCATATCCTACATGAGAGGTAGTTGGAGATCATGCTTGCTCAAAAGAGACACTACCTTGTAGAAGGGGTTTGTTGTTAACTTGTTGGGGCTTCCCCTTGTTTTGGAGAGGGACCTTTGTTTCCTTGCGCAACAAAAAGTGCTTGTAAAGCAAAGTATGGGCAACATATTACAATCGGGCTTAACATATGGCTTTCCTATCTATAGTCCTTAGGGATGCATTTTTGCCCTCCTATTTTTGTTGTTCTTTTCTTAATATCTAGAGTTTTTGTTTGTATATTTGTTTTGAAATTCTTTTAACTAAAGGGGTTTATTCATCATTTTATTGCTCAAAATTTTTATTAGATGTATCTGTAAACCCTTTAATTTTCATCTAAATCCCTTACTTTCATGAAATAATAAAAAAAAGAAAAATTACATTTAGAAATTGATGTTTCCTTCCTTTTCGGAATTGGTCAAATCAGAATCGGCCGAATAGGCCTAGTCAACCTTTTCAAATCGGTCTTAGGGTTTTTGAATCAACAAATTGGTTTTAGGGAATCAATCAAAATCATTATTTAAGCGGCAAGCCTCAAAATGAAATTTTAATGATCAATAATCAGTCTTTTGTAATTTTTCTAGAATTTAGAAAAGCCAAAAACATAGTTGCATAATGCATTGATAATAGATATCATGATTGAATTATAAGCATTCAATATTCCAAATTCCATATCTTAACAATTAACCATTAAACTTTAACCAATACGTGTTACCTGACACCTATATTATGTATAATTTTAGGGTTTGAACTTTAAAATGGTAAACCCGTAAGTGATATCAAATCTTAGATGAATTATGAAACAAATAATGAAATCATAGAGGCCGTTTCTTCCTGCTCACAAATGTGACCAAGGTCATGGCAGTGGATGCAACAGTAGAAATCCGGGTGAGGCCTTCTTTGTCGTGCATCAAAAGATCGACACGGTGTGTTGCACTTGGGGTCCACACAAGGGCCAGGTAGTCTCTTTCCAAAAGCTCACCCATGGCCACACAATTGTTAGCATCGTCTGTGACGAGCTGCACTACATGTTGCTCCCCCACCTCGATGACTATTGCACGTATATGCTCATAAATTAACTTTCCTAACTCAACATCGCCAACTCGGGATGCATTCACACCCCTGAGAAATATGGTGCCCAAAGAACATGAAACCAAGATGTTGGTGGTAGGCCTATGCTTAACATCATTCCACCCATCAAATAAAATAGTGCAACCATATGTGGCCCAAGCATGTTGCATGGGGTTGAGCTCTCTTGTGATTGCTCAAGAGTCTATGCCCAACTAGGGTTTTAAATATGTACATATTGAAATCTAATGCTCATTGCTAGGTACTAAACTGTCACTAATTTACAATTTACAAACTCTTGCAAACTATTTGAATTTTTATAGCCTTGAGGTGTTGTTTTTTCACCCTAACACATCCCCTTAAAAAAAAGAACCGAGAAAAAAATCCAAGAAAAGAATACGCATTGTTTTGATTCGGAACAATGCGTATCTTTGGAACCATCCCGAAATGAGATTGGAATGCATCGTTTTGAAACGATATGCCTCTATGGTCTCATCAGTACCCATGCATTTGGTGCTCTCTAGGTTTTGAAAGAATCCAGATTCTCTTGGGTAGATCCAATGCTGACTAAGAAGCAAATGACAATTGCAAGGAAAATTTTCAAAATAAAAATAAATAACATAGACCATAATGCGTAAACAAGAGTTACCAAGACAAAGATGAAATGCAAAATTCTAGAAACAAATTGGACTCCCTAGCTCCCCACTTTTTTGGATTTTATCATTACTCATCATAAACCTACCAAAAGCTGAAATATTAAAGATAAGACCACGAGCTCAAAATACTTGTGAACTCAAAACACTTGATGATTTTCCTAAGTAAGTAACGCTTATGGAGTAATAAAATAACTAAATCGATTAATTGGTTCACAAAAGCATCTGTACTGGTACGAAGACAAGAAAACCTTTATAATTTAGAAGTGATCATTACATATATAACAGAGTCAAAATATATAAAGAAATATGAGGCATGCAAATTATGTTTAAGTTAATGTATTTTGGCTACAACCTTTTATCAAAAATATCAACCAATAAACTTGACCTAGCTTGCAAGGTCCAAGAAATTGCACTTAATACCGCTAGTTGCACAATTAAGTTCACGAGTCTTTAGGATAGATTCTTCCACGAAAAATGTTAGGGTCTTCATATAGAAAGCTACCAAAATTAAGAAGATGAGGAATAGATGAGCGATCAATATATCTTCTAACATAACATGGGACAAGTACCACAAGAAATTAATTGTTGCATAAATTCAAATTCATAAGGGAAGATAAAAGTTTGCTAGATGAACAACAAATACCTATCCTTTGTTAAGAAAGAGAGTTGCCTAAGAAATATGCAAATTATCCAAGAGGAAGTGCAACCAAGAATAGACATCTTCAATATCAACAATGTTAGTAAATTATTTATGTGTTCAATCAACATCTTGATTTTTGTTCTTGAGCTAACAGAATTGACAATGCAAAGCACTCTTTTCAGCTTTCAAAGCCTTGCATTGACTGTCCTTTAGTTTATTGCTTGAAACATCATGAATTAGTTTATCAATGCAAAACTTTAAATCTTGCAAATTAAATCTAGTGTATAGTGTCATAGGTTTTAAGAAGCATAGGTTGCTGTCAAAGGCTTTGTTCTCGTGGAGGAAGAAGGTATGTTAGGCAACAAGGATGAGTTGGAAAGACAACGTGCCATGGTAATTTTGGTGCACAAAATTGTTCCTTAGGTGCTAACTTGTTTTTGTGAGCTCTCAAATTGGTTATCAATTTATGATAGAGAGTTCATCAAAATGTGAGGACGACTGGTAGGTGAGACGTCATTGTGACATTGGTTCTTCTCATATTATTATTAACTCTAATGTGGCTAAGAGGTTAAAGCTTCCCACTATACCTTATGAGTATCACTATATTGTTGAAATGTTGAACAAAGGTGGTATGGTATATTGGGATTAGAAAATTTTCTGTTTGCCTATAACCAGTTACCATATAGTCTTATATTAAAAAGCTAGACTTTGAGATTACTAGGCTAGTGTAGTATGATCTAGTGCTATGCAAGCCTTGGCATGTGGCTAAGCAGCAACTAACTATTGATTTTCATCGTGACTAGCAAAGTGTGCCCGTCGATGACGGGCGGCCGATGGTGTGTTTGTGTGCGCGGGCGGGGGCGTGCGGCGCAGAGAGAGAGAGAAGGAAAGAAAGAAAGCTTTATTAATGTCTTTTCCATGCCAAAAGGCATATAAGACCAAAAGGAGTACATGTCAAGTATGTGAAACCATGGGAGCGTATATAAACGTCTCCATAAACAAACTATGCATAAAAGACAATGAGTAAAATAACTGTAAACTACAAACTGCCAACTATGTGTTTAAGGCTGCCATTTGCGTCTTGAGAGAGGTATTTTCCGTTTAAAGTAGATTTACCAGTTCCTTGAGTGCAAGCAAATCCGCCTGCATATTACTTATGAATGTCATCAATCTCGAAAGGCAGCACTGCAAGTGCCGCAAAGATCCTTGAAGGGATTAGAAGATGGCGATGACGGTGATGGTGAAGACAATGGTTGTTTGTTGCCTTTTCGGCGTGTGGTGACCCATTCCGTATCCATGGCTGGAGCAGGCCAGGACCACAGGAGCAGGCCAAGAGTTCTCCGGCAATCTGCTATGGAAGATAGTTCTGTGTGCTGCAAACACCAATCCTCCGTCCAAGATTTCACCAGTGACTGTGTCCCTCCACGCTGCCTGATTGCGATAATTGCGACCTGATTGCGAACTAATTGCGACCTGTGCTGAAATCAAAGTCCAGATTGTGAACTTAGCCTCTCTCTCACAGTCAGCCATCGTTCTTCCAAGAGGCAGTTTCCAAAGGCAACGCTCTTCACACACCCCTTAGCGGCTGACCTAGCCCACGCAGATCTATGGCAGTAGTAGCGGTGGTTTTCATCTTCAGCAGCGCATTTCTACAACTCGCCATTGCACAGCGAGAGAGAGAGAGAGAGAGAGAGAGAGAGAGAGAGAGAGAGAGAGAGAGAGAGAGAGAGGGAGTAGCTACGCTGGAGAAGCAGGCAGAGGCGCATCCAAAGCAGCCATCACCAGAGAGAGAGAGAGAGAGAGAGAGAGAGAGAGAGAGAGAGAGAGAGATGGGGGCCCAATATCTTATTGGGCCCTCAAAATGAAAAAAAAACTCAAAAAAAGAAAAGGTGGGAGGGGGCATGGGGTACAATCCCCTCCCCCTCTCCCCTTTCCCCGTCTTTTTCTCCCTCCCTCCCCCGTACCAGCTCCCTCCCTTCTCTCTCTCCCACCCCCCGGGCCGCTAGCCCGTGAAACACAAAAATTTAAATATATATAGATAGATAATAGCACGTGACGCGGCTGGCTGCTTGCTTGCTTGGTTGCTTGCTAGCTGAGATTTATGGATCTGCCTTTGACATGCAGAATAGCGTACGTATTCACCTTCAAGTGAGTAAATAGAGGTTCAAGGGCACAAATTGTGTGAAGTATCAACCTTGCACCATTTTCTGGAGAGCGTCTACGGCTAAAGTGTCACTTGTGACAAATATTGGATTTCTGGTCATAACTCTAGATACAGAAGTCTCATCTGGATTGAGACCCTCAGCAATAACTCTTGTGGCCACATCCTGCAGCACCAATTCTACCAAGATCAGCTGCACAATTCTCCATGATACAGATCTGTAGGTTGACAACAAGTGCATAAATCTTTTCACATGCAATAGCTGCTTTGAAGCAAAGACACCATAATCAGCAGAAACTTACTTTATCTGTAATAATTCCACAGAGCAGGGCGCTAGTGTCAGTAAGCAGCGCAGCATCCACCCGTCGGGTTGCCATCCTTCGGCATGCATCAGCCACTGTAGTCCCGTCGGGAATGGTCAATGCCTTGGTAAGCCTCAGCTATTTTACTGTCCTCTCTCCTATATTCGACCTAGAGGATCACCAGCGCAATAGAAATGAGGGAAAACTGCAAATAATTGCATATAATTCTCAATGTGGGTTTTGCATGAGATGTAACAATTTAGGAAATCAAAACTGGTAAGTAATATAAATAGGAAAACCAGCTTCAAAATGGCATAGATTATATTTGGTCAAGGAAAGTCTTTCTCTTCCCTAAAAACTGCTGAAGGAAATATGCTAAGCAAGCCATCAGAATCTGTTAACACTACTCAGCCTGCACTCTACTATCCACAACCACATATCTTGTATCAAATATTGTAAGAATAAAGTATTTGGTAAGTTTGCACTATGATAATCAAACATGTGATTTGCGAAGATTATCTCTTTATCTTCATCCTTTATATAGTCACTCACCATACCCTAACTTTGACATATCGATTGGCTGCAATGAATCTATGATGTGCAGACAAGTCGCAAGGAAAACAATAACATACCGCCCGTTGCTGTTGGTCTTACGAAGGCCTCCACTGCTGCCATTTTCAGACGGTGGCTTTTTCCTGACCTGCGAGGGAGCCCTCTTGGCTGTCAAATTCTGTGACTTGCCAGCAGCAGCAGCTGATGCTGCACCTGCTCCCATCCCTCCGAAAGATCCTGTCCCTCCGTGGTTGCTCATCCTTGTGCTGCTCTTGTCTTGGTATCTATACTTTAATAAGCACCTTCTAAATTCCTCTTTCAGAGTGCGACAAGGGCAGTAAGCAAAATGTAAAAGCTATGATGCAAACATTTCAGATTCCCTCAGGAATCCAGAATTATTTAATCTGACTCATAGCCCGAAAATCATCCCTATGCTTCACTCAATGATATAAAACTTCATATCAGATCTTGAAATCTCTGAGACAGGGTCTAGGTGTTCAATCCAGCGTATGCACAGATTTTTTTCTACTGGACATCAACCAAAATAAGTAAAACTTAGCCTTGGGCACAAATATTTGCTCATTGACTTCCGGATAACTGCAATATTTTGGCACGCTCATGAATGTGACATCGCCTGCCTGTGCGTGAATCCGCCTTGTGCGATGAAAATGATGCTGGTCTGAGGAACGAAACTCTGATTGATCGTGAATACGCCTTGTGCGATGAAAATACGCCTGAATACTTGTGTGAATACGCCTGATACTTGTTTTCAGTTTGGAGTGATGCCGCTGCTGCACCAAGCAAAGCGCCATCGTCGTCCCTTCCCGTGCTTCCATTCTTCTTCTCTTCTTCTCTGCTTCTCTTTTGTTTGCGTTTTTGCTCTATAAGCATAATAATACGTAATACTGCCACCGTGTTTGAAAAAAAAAGAGTTCACGGGCAGTGCTCACGCTGCCCGTCACGCGTTAGCGGCAGCTTGAGCTGCCTGGGAAGACTAATGTTTTAATATATATAGATAGATAGATAGAGAGATTATAGTGCATCAATGCTGTACCTTAAGCCAGATTGGAGGCAGTTATGCTAAAAATGTAGAGCAAAACTAAGAAATCAGAGGCAAGGCTCACCTGCTCTGGTCATTCCAATCCCGCTGTCAATAATAGTGAGAGTATTGGTGCTTTTGTTAGGAATGATGTGAATGAAGAATTCTGTCAGGCTCTTGAAGCGGATCTTGTCCAGCGCCTGCAATACAAGCAAAATAGCATTAAAGACCCAATCATTACATCGGTTTTGTACTAAGTAAGAAAGCCCAATGCGTTTGTCAATCATATGCGTACATCTGAGGTGTTGCTTATCAGTTCTCGAAGAAATATTTCCTTGTTGCTGTAGAAAGTGTTGATGATCAAACTGATTGCTTCTTTTGCTCTCTCCTTCTTTCTGTCATTCATTCATTCATTCAATGATTTGTGTTGTACGGAGAGATCCTGGAATTCCTTTGATCGATGCAACCAATCACAATGGCTGGGTAAGGAATTGTTGATGTCGTTTTAGGGCTTTCAATTGAAGCGGCATTTGTAGATGCACGTGTTTGCTTCATTGCCCAATCTCTCTCTCTCTCTCTCTCTATGTTTCTTGTATTTGGTTCCGTTTTTGATAAGCAATTGTTTCCGTCCTCTAGAAGCATTTGTTCAAAGCAATTGTCCTTGTTTGTGTCTTTGTCCAAGCGGCATGGCTCCAGAAGTACGTTTGCCCGCGGCCAGAGAGAAGAGGGAAAAAAATTAAAAAAAAAAGAGTGTTCATGGGCAGCGCTCACGCTGCCCGTCGATTTGAGAAATGAGAGTCTCTTGCTCCTATTTACACTTAGTTAGATGCACAGGCGATTAGAGATTCGAGATTCACAATATTATTATTTTTCTTGATTGTGAATAGATGCAATATGGGTATCAATAGAAAGACAAAAAATAGAGGAATAGGATTAAATGGGTTTCAAGTCCAATTTTGGGTAGTTAGGTAAGATCTCGTTTACATTAAGTGAACTATGTATACTTGATCCAATTGGCATTAGCTTGCGTAAACCTAAATGCAAAAGTCATGATCCAACTAACATCAAAACCTAATGCATACCGAACCATATGCATTGAATCTTACTGAACCGCAACGAACCACCTTATTGAACCATGTCTAATTCTATTGAACCATAGCAAACCCTACTTAACCACAACAAATCATACTGAATCATATGAAGCCATACTGAACCATAGCAAATGCTTGCTTTGGAGTGACAAAGATGGCTACATAACATAATTGTGTATAAAAGCAAATTTTTTTAAGAAGTACGTTTATTTTTTTGGTCAATTCATGGTTGCAAACCGTGATTCATTGTAACTATTGTTGGGAGCATCATGGAAGGTTTTACAAGGGTCCTTCATGGGGAGCGCCCATTTTTAGGGCATTATTAATTCTACTAGTCTTATTTGAGGTCAGATACCATAGTCAGGGGCATGTCCATCGTACACCATGGCAAGACAGTGTGAGTAGCGTGCCCTGGCATGGACCATAGCCATGGCAGGCCTTACACAGCCTAGGGACCCTGTCAGTAGTATAGGGCCCCACATTGGGTGCCAACGTGCAGTCGGCCACGTCAATGCTACTTGGCCGACACTTGGCAGTACGCATGCTACCAGTCCTCACACTGGGCTAGGAGGGGCTTACTCCATATAGGGAGTTGGCAAGGCTGGGTGGATCAGTGAGTGTTTACCCTACTATGGTGTTTAGATCTCTAAAGTATCAGAGCCATCTCCATCTTTGGGAATCAGGGAGGAAAAAGGTGTGGCTGACAATTAGCAAAGCAAGGGAGGAGCGAAATTCAGCGGTTTCACCGAGGTTTTTGGAGAAATCGAGGAGTTTCCAGCGAATAGTTAGGGAGATCCATCTTTGCAGATCCAGCCCTCCATCGCTGTAATTTTAGTGCAATCAATTGCTGTTTGAGCGAGCATCTTAAACATCTCAGAAAGGTGTTTCGATTGCTTAGAAAGCATAAGCTTTATGCTAAGAAACCTAAGTGTGAATTCTTCATTGACGAATAGCTTATTTGGGTGACATTATCCCGGCAGATGGGATTAAGATGGACCCCATTAAGGTTAAAGCCATACTCAATTGGCTGAGACCTCAAAATATTTTAGACCTACAAGTCTTTCTAGGTTTGGCGGGATATTACAGACGGTTTGTCAAGGAATATGCTCAGATAGCAGTCCCTATGACAAATCTTCTTAAGGGGAAGGGAAAGGAGTTCAAATGGGAGTCTGCATAGCAGGAGAGCTTGAGGCTCTTAAAATAGCCTTAGCTACTGCACCAATTTTAAAAGTCGTCGACCCCAATCAGTCATTTGTGGTCGAAACAGATGCCAACGACTTTGCGGTTGGTGCTGTACTAACTCAAAATGGACGACCAGCTGCGTTCGAGAGTAAGAAACTCGAACCAGCACAAACTAGGTATAGTGCCTATGAAAAGGAACTCTTCTCGATAGTACGTGCCCTTAAGACTTGGAGGCATTATTTATATGGTGCCAACTTTGAGGTCCTGACAGACCATGAAAGCCTTAGATACCTTTGCAATCAGCCTGAGCTCAGAGGTCGGAAAGCTCGTTGGGCTGAGTTAATGCAAGAGTTTGATATGTCTATTAGATATGGACGAGGGAAGTTTAACACAGTAGCAGATGCCCTTAGTAGAATGCCTATGATAAACGAGCTGAGTTTTACTCAGATTCGTAGTGAGTTACTTGAGTCCTTGAAAGGGAAGTGCGAGCATGATGCTTACTTCTCTACCATCTGGAGCTTAATTCAGAGTAGACAGTTAGACTTCAGAACCAGTTCCCGGGGCTGGTGCCAGTTCATTCAAGTATACGGCAGCTTCCGTTGAGGATGATGAGTCTGAGTATACGTCAGATGACGTTGATGACTCAGAGCCTGTTTTACCCAAGCAAACCGCATGGTTGAGGGTCAGAAGTCTCAAGGATTCAAATGGAAACAATATTCCATTGAGGATGAGTACTTGCTCTATAGAGATAGAGTATGTGTCCCCAGTTCAGAGGATTATAGGCAGCAAGTCCTATATGAGTGTCATGACAGTCCTAGTGCGGGGCACCCAGGCATTCAAAAGACTTATGAGCTTCTTCGGAGGCAATTCTTCTGGCCTAGTATGAAAAAAGACGTCCAGCAGTATGTACTTAGTTGCCAGAAGTGTCAGGTAAATAAAGCAGAGTGTCTAAAGGTAAGAGGGTTGTTACAACCCTTAGATATACCAGTTGGTAGGTGGGAAAGTATCTCCATGGATTTCATAGTGAACCTGCCTAAAAAGGGTAATGACGCTATTTGGGTCACAGTTGATCGCTTGACCAAAATGGCTCACTTTATTGCGACAAAACTTAGAGCTCCAGAGTTAGCAAGGTTGTTTATAGATGGGCTATTTAAATTATACGGTCTCCCTTCCGGCATAGTCAGCGACCGGGACCCCCCTAGGTATTGTGGTCCTTTTACTACTAATAGGAGACTAGGCGAGGTCACCTATGAACTAGAACTCCCACACGACAGTAAGGTATTTCCAGCTTTTCATGTAAGTCAGTTACGAAAAGCCTTAACTAGATCTGAAAATCTGGTTGAGGACAGTGTTCTAGTTCCCCCATTGGATTCTCAGCAACTTCTACATGAACCAGAGGAGATCCTTAGTAGTAGAGACACAGACTGTCATACTCTATACCAAGAATATCTAATCAAGTGGATGGATCAGCCTGTTGAGAATGCCACTTGGGAAAAGGGCAGCGTTCTTCGCAAGTTATTTCGAGACTTTGTCTTAGAGGACCAAGATGGTTCTTAAGGGGGAGGGAGTGTTACGAGCCAATAACCAGTGCCGAACCCTAGAGAACACCGGAGGTCAGATACCATAGTCAGGGGCGTGTCCAACGTACACGTCCAACAGGGCAAGACAATGTGAGTAGCGTGCCCCGGCACGGACCATAGCCATGGCGGGCCTAACACAACCTAGGGACCCTGTCAGTAGGATAGGGCCCCACGTTGGGTGCCGACGTGCAGTTGGCCACGTCAGTGCTACGTGGCCGACACTTGGCAGTACGCATGCTACCAGTCCTCACATTGGGCTAGGAGGGGCTTACTCCATATAGGGAGTTGGCAAGGCTGGGTGGATCAGTGAGTGTTTGCCCTACTATGGTGTTTAGTGTCAAATTCCAAGGCCTAGCTATGGAGTATCATAACAGCATAGTAAGCACACTATGAAAGCTTCAGAAAACCAGCTATGGAGTAGAACACAAAAGCAAGAGAGAGAGGACTTCAAAGCTCACACAACATGAATGAATATTCAAAGTGTAGTAGGGCGTGGAAACCCCTCCAAAGTTTGGGCTACATATAGCATGTTATGTATAGAGGTGGTGTCTTGCTAATTCTAGCTCTAGAACCCACATGGGTCCTTAACCTACTCGATTTACTTGCCTAATTAGCACAAGTGGGGTGTACTATGTACATAAATGTTTTACCCCCATGTCTTATGCACAACTTACAAGTTACAAGTATACAAGCCTTAAGGGGCAAAATAGGCATTTATTTCAACACCCCCCCTCAATGGCTATTTTGTTCATACCAACACCTAGCATGCTACGAAACTTTTCAAATTTTTCTCTACTAAGTGCCTTAGTAAAGATATCTGCTGCTTGTTCGTTTGTATCACAATACTTGAGCTGCATTTCTCCGCTTTGTATCTTCTCTCGTAAGAAGTGTTGATCCACCTCAATATGCTTTGTACGAGCATGGTACACAGGATTTTTGGCAAGCTGGATGCAACTCTGGCTGTCACACTGAAGAATAGTAGGAACATCCTGTGGAATCTGCACCTCCCCAAGAAGTCTCCTGAGCCATATTGCCTCGCAGGTAGCTTTTGCCGCTGCCCTGTACTCAGCCTATGTCGATGATAAGGTAACTGTGGGCTGTTTCTTGCTACACCAAGAAATGGCCCCTGAACCAAGATTAAAAGTGTAACCTGTGGTCGACTTTCGATCATCCCTATCACCTGCCCAATCCGAATCAGCCTCCAAGCTGAAGCTTTCCGTCATCTGTGTACTCAATCCCATAGCAGGTTGTCCCTTTGACATACCTCAAAACCCTCTTGGCTGCTTTCCAATGTACTTCAGTTGGAGAACTCATGAACTGGCTTGCTACACCAACCGCATAGGAAATGTCTGGTCTCGTAATGGTGAGATAAATCAGGCTACCCACAAGCTGCCTATAAAGAGTCTCGTCCACAAAAGGAGTGCCATCATCTCTGGATGGCTTACTGCTGGTATCAATGGGCGTGGAAACGGGTTTGCAATCCTGCATGTTGAACCTGCTCAAAACTTCACATGCATAGTTGGCTTGGGAAATAAACACACAGTTTTCCTTTTTCCAAACCTCCAAACCAAGACAATAGTGGATTAAGCCCAAATCCTTCATCTCGAACTCATTTGATAAATGAGCCTTCACCTTTTCAATAAGCTGCCCATTGTTACCCGTGATGACCAAGTCATCCACATAGAGAACTATCAAAACAATGTTCCCATCTTCCTCCTTCACGAACAGGTTGCAATCCGACTGACTCTTTATGAATTGCTCCTTGGCAAAATAGTCGTCAATACGACTATACCAGGCCCTGGGTGCCTGCTTCAAATCACATAAGGCCTTCTTAAGCCTGCATACTATACTTTCCTTGCCCTTAGCCTCAAAACCTTGTGGCTGTTCCATGTAGACTTCTTCAGCCAACTGTCCATTAAGAAAAGCACTCTTCACGTCCATTTGATGGACCTCCCAACCAAAAAATGCAGCCAATGCTAAAACCAACCTGATAAACGTCATCTTAGCTACCGGTGCAAACGTCTCATCATAGTCCAAGCCCTCCTTCTGTGCATAGCCTTTAGCAACCAGCCTTGCCTTATGCTTTTCGATGCTCCCATTAGATTTGTATTTGGTCCTGTAGACCCACTTACAGCCAATAGGACGCTTCCCTTTTGGTAACTTCACCAAATCGCATGTATCATTCTTGAGAATGGAGTCGTACTCCTCTTGCATAGCATGTTGCCATACCTTCTCATCTGCTGCCTCAGCGAATGTATGTGGATCTTGTGAATCCAAAATAGTAGTCATAAGTGCATAGTTTGTCTCCTGGTGTTCATGCTGCTGGGCTTGCCTTTGAGACCTCCTAGCCCCTGGATTGCTGCTCTCTCCCTCATCCAATATCAAACCATCCTGCACAGTTTGCCAATACCACTTGGGAAACTTCTTCCTTGCAGTTGGTGATGAAGACGGTGAATAGGACTCAACAGATTTGCCCCTTTCCTTCCGCTTCCTAGCCTCCTCGGATTCTTCCTCTTGATCACTCATATGATCATCCTGGGGCTCCCCAATATATGGATGTGGGTCATCAAGTATTGGCACAAATTCACTTGTACCATCCTCCATCTCAAGTTCCTCTATAGGAGGCGTTTGATCTTCTTCAAAGATCACATCTCGACTTATGATCCTCTTCTTGCTAGTAAGATCGTAAAGTTTGTAAGCTTTGCTTTCTTCACTGTATTCCAAGAAAATACTCTTTACTGATTTTGCATCCAGCTTCTTCCTGTTATCCATGGGCATAGGCTGTACAACCAAACACTCGCAAAGCGCCTACCTTGGGCTTAATGCCGCTAAATGCCTCTTCTGGAGTCTTGCCTTCCACAACTTTTGTTGGACTTCTATTCAACAGAAACACTGCTGTGTGCATTGCCTCGCCCCAAAAAGAGTTGGGCAACCCCTTTGCCGTGAGCATGCACCTTGCACACTCCACAATAGTTCGATTCTTTCTCTCTGCTACGCCGTTTTGCTGAGGGGTATGAGGAGCTGTAAGCTGCCTTTTGATCCCATTGGCCTTGTAGAATTCCACAAATTCTGTCTTAATGAACTCTCCACCACCGTCTGACCTGAGCATCTTTATCTTCTTTCCTGAATGTTCTTCTACCAAAGCTTTGAAATGCAAGAAGTACTTGAATGCTTCAGATTTTAACTTCAAGAAATAAATCCAAATCTTGCGTGCGAAGTCATCAATAAAGGTCATAAAGTAATATGCCCCCCCTGCAGATTTTGTTTGGGTTGGCCCCCACAAATCTGAATGTATCAAGTCAAGTATGCCTGCTGCCCTGGTGGTGCTTTCCTTGGGAAACTTATGTCTTTGCTGTTTTCCCATAGCGCAAGCCTCGCAAACTGAAGAGCTTGGCTTAACAACTGGAAGCCCCTCCACCATATGGTGCTGGTTCAACACTTGCATGCTTTGGTAGCCAAGATGTCCATACCTCTCATGCCACAACCTATCCACATCCCTTCCTTTTGCTGTATAAGCATGCTGACTAGGGATAGAAGTGTATAACCTGTATAGATTATCTTCCTGCAATCCTTTGGCCACAACCTTCATATTATCACTCAAGTCCAACACAAGACAAGAAGTAGCATCAAATTCTACTTTCATATTTTGTTGAGTGATAGCTCCTATTGAAAGAAGATTTTTAGCAAGTCCTGGTACATATAAGACATTCTTAATGACTTTGACTTCTCCTGATGGAAGCTTTACAGGTACTGTGCCCTTTCCCTTGACCTTGTGTGTTGAGTTGTCACCTAGGCACACCTCTTGTCCATCACTAATCCCCACAAAGGTATCAAACCAATCCCTATGAGGGGTCATGTGCTTTGAAGCACCTGAGTCAATGTACCAACCACCTGTTGTAGCTTGTGAAGCCAATGCAACAGAGAATAACTCAGCTTGCCTTATGTCACTCTGCTCCTCTCTTGCAACACTCTCAACAACATTTCCTCCTTGCTTCTTTGTGCCCTTCTTTTGGTCTGCAAGCTTCTTCCTGCACTCAAAAGTGTCCATATTTACCACAGTAATTGCAATTCCCCTTCCTTCGAGGTGTGGAAGAAGTATTCGAGGAGGGTTGTGCTTCTGACATCTGCAAGTTCTCCATTCCTTGCTCAAGTGTTTTTGGTGTTCCTTTGTTCTTGCCTTTACCTTTCTTCTTATCCTTAGCTGGATTTTGCTTCTTCTTAGAAGCAAAGGCATGCTCTTGGAAATCTTCCCTCTTGGAGAGATTAACTCTCCTCATCTCCTCCTGTAACAAGAGACCATAGACTTCTTCATAGGTAGGGATCTTCTCTCTCACTGATATCATCATCACAAAGTTCTGATAAGCATATGACAAGCTATTCAGAACTATTGGCACCAAGTCTTTGTCAGCAGTAGACTCTCCAAGTACAGAAAGCTGATACCTAATATCCTGAATCTTAGTAAGATGATCAGTTACTGTCTCCCCTGTCTCCATTTTGAGAGTATACAACTTGTTCTTCAAGTAGAGAAACCTAGTTGTACTTGCTGTCTCATACAATGCACAAAGAATGTGCCATGCATCCACAGGCCCTTTGGCTGACCTGATTAGAGGAATCACATTATCCCTCACTGACATGTTGATGATTCTGTGTGCCTTTTCCCCTCTCTTGATATAGTCCTTAAGTTCAAGTTCAGATGTTGGAACAGGCTTCTCACCTGTCACAAGCTTCCAACATTCTTTGTCTTCAAGAATGTTCTTGATCTTGAATTTCCATATGCTAAAGTTAGTGCCATCAAGCCGGCTGGCTTCACTCAGCATGCTCTCTGCAAGACTAGACATAGCTGGATAGAAATAAAACACAAAAGGCAAACTGGGGTTTTCACCCAACTAGGGTATGCAGCCACTTGCTCAATAACCCTCAGCTTCTGGATTTGAAACTATCCCCCTGTATGGCTGTCCTAGCCCTTGTCCAAGATCCACTCAGAACTTTCACTGAAGTCCCCACTGTAGAAAGCGCCCTCTTACAGTCCTGGCTGTCCAAAAAGACTCAAATTTTTTTGTCTCAAATTGGAAACTTTTTGGCTCCCTGTACTCCCCTTGCCAACAGTACTCCAACCATGCAGATAGCACACCACAGGCAACATAACCTGCTCTGATACCATGTCAAATTCCAAGGCCTAGCTATGGAGTATCATAACAGCATAGTAAGCACACTATGAAAGCTTCAGAAAACCAGCTATGGAGTAGAACACAAAAGCAAGAGAGAGAGGACTTCAAAGCTCACACAACATGAATGAATATTCAAAGTGTATTAGGGCGTGGAAACCCCTCCAAAGTTTGGGCTACATATAGCATGTTATGTATAGAGGTGGTGTCTTGCTAATTCTAGCTCTAGAACCCACATGGGTCCTTAACCTACTTGATTTACTTGCCTAATTAGCACAAGTGGGGTGTACTATGTACATAAATGTTTTACCCCCATGTCTTATGCACAACTTACAAGTTACAAGTATACAAGCCTTAAGGGGCAAAATAGGCATTTATTTCAACATTTAGATCTCTAAGACTCACCTTGTGTGATGTGTGGGGAAGTAAGTTTAAGGATGAAATCCATGGAAATGTTCGTCCATTATCAATGGAGAATGAGTCAATGCCGAAGGAGGTCTGGTATTTTAGGACATGAGCTTTTATTGCGGGCACTAAAAGTACAAGCATGAACAACATCAGCTAATTCAGCTTTTGTATGGGGCCATTAAAATAAGTTTAAGCTGGACAAATGATCTACAACTAGAAGCTTCTATATTCTAGTAGATCTCCCCTGCGATCGTTGTTAGAGCTATGCTATTTTTTAATGGCCTAGAGGCTCGGAAAATCTGTCTCTCAGGGCCTGATCAACCTTGACATGATGGGTTGAAAGATAAGGTAGTGCTTAAAGAGCGGTCTACGGTGGTGCCCATCTCATCTGGTTTGGTTTTATGAGTTAAGTGACATTTTCTGTGTTCTGTCCTCTATAAATATCGTCATATAACTACAAGGGCTGTAACATAGGACCAAAACAAAATCCATTCACACAGTAATGTTTTCTATGCTTGACTTTTTGTTAGGCCGAGTCTAAAAATAGCACTGCTTAGGTTATTTCTTTGCCATTTTTTTTCCCGATCATCTACCATTTTAGCCATGAATGAGACTTAATTTGAACCCAATCTATAACAGTGACTTCATACCTAACCTTCGAGCCTGGTGGTATCCAGTGTTGTCTAAGTAGACATTGAAGGCAAATTATTGCAATTGTGATTATTGAGGCCTGAGGTTTATGACTGCTTGTGATCACTACAGTCATCAGTTAAAGAGCATTCACATAGCTCTGTTTGATGTTTTGCTCTGCATTCGGCCCTTAAATCACATGCTTCAGGTCAATACCTGCCCAACAACTGTCTGACAATCAAGGGACAAGTTCTTAACGCAACATAGGGTACTATTGATGGAGTTTGTTGCCACCTGCAACCCTGATCATGTTCCGGGAAATCCAATCAGGGTTTACTGGAATGTTCCCCAATTTTTTTTCAACGGTCTCATAGAGGGTTTAGGGTTTAATGTATAATATTAATGTTTTGTAAAAAGTTTGTTTTCAATGCTTAAAAAAGCATATTCAGTGGTTTATTTATTTATTTATTAGTTTAAAAAATAAATAAATTCCGGAACGCTTGTTCCGGATTGCTGTTGCATCGGATTGCTTTCTCGATCCACTGAAATGATTTAATAAAATGACTATACATTTTAGTTTACTATTTTTAGGCTGATTTCTGGTCATTATTTGAATTTTCCGTGTGTTAGTCTGATATATGTGCTCCTTTTGGCATCCATGATCTATCTCTCACATGAAGTCACTGAGAATTCAGTAAATTCCAAGGCATGGATAGTCTACACCTAGCTTATAACATTCTGTCTTTCAGGTCATTCCAACTGCAATGACAAAAGCCATAGATGAGGATCTAGGGAAAGAGAATGGATGGTTGAGTGACGAATCTCAATGGCTGCACGATACAGTGTATCCTATTCAAAGGGGAGTTGTTAAAGACTGGGATGCAATGGAGGATCTTTGGCGTTACGTTTTCTACACTGATCTTGGATGGGAGGTGGGCAGTGAAGGCCAAGTTCTCATGGCAGATCCTCTTCTGACTTCAAAGGTACTTTTACGACAAGTCAACTATCTTGATGTCCTAATCATCATGTTTTTTTGGGAGTTCTGAGGACTTATATTTTGTTACGAGCATCAGGAGTTTTCTTTTTATTGTTTTCTGAGATGTGTTCGTTGGATTTATCATGTCGGCTTCCACATATCTATTGAAGAACTACAGTATTAAAATGTTTTATCTCAGTTGAGTAGGGATGTTGTGGCCTGCAGGGCAAACATTGCATGATGGAACTGATAGTCTAACAGTTTTTGTGGACTTCAGTAAGTAAAAAATTGCATGTTTCATCTTGTTGTGTTCGGTTATTATCCTTGACTTGGATATCTGAAGAGCTGATTTATGTCTGTATGTTCAAGTCCGTTGTTCTTTATGATTCACCAAAGTGCTTGTAGATTGTCAAAGAGATCGAAATTATGTGTTTGATTCTTTTCACGACCATGCATGACAAAATCTTCTCAGCATTGGTATCTCAAGCTGTTTCAGGTTTTGGTTATGACAAACACTCTTTCAGGATTGGTATCAATAGGTATTTAAGGTTTTGATCACTGGTTATGACACAGGGTTATTACTGCTATGATACCTCTCGTCTTTCAGAATCATGCCATCAAAGTTTTTACTTGATGCAATCATAAATATGCTGGCAAGGCTACTACAGCATTTTTGTATCTTGTAAGTCCACGTGCAATTCAAACTCCAGATCTCAAGGTGAAGAAAGGAGCTGTCAACAAACAGGCCATATTTTAAGTACAAGCCTATTCCAGATGTTTTTCTGATAGCTGAACATTCCTCCTAGATAAGTTATACTGTATTTTGAAGAATGGTTCGTATTTTCTTTTGTCTTCAATCTGCCAATGAGAAATTTGTGTAAGAATTCTGGTGAGAGGGACGCCTTTGGTGTACCTTCCAGGCACAGAACCCTGGCAGTTGAAGGGCCTTGAGTTGTTGTGGGTATAGATCCATGAAACATTATTCAATTGGTTCAGTCAGTTATATTGTTCTTACCTTAGGGAGACTCGCATTGGCTATGTCTCCTGTGGAAGGAAACGATTCAAACTCAATCTTATTTAGGCTTTTGTTTTGTCCTGTGTCTATCAGCACACAAATTAACAAGCCATGTGGCCTATTTAGTGCTGAAAAGTTTAAGGACAAAATGCAAAAGAATGTTTCAATAAGGCCTAACATTTTTGAATACTTTCAGAAGAATGGAAGCAACCTGATATTTGTGATACTCTATTTCAATGCATCACATTCTTTCAAAATCTGATGTTTTTTGACCTGCACTTAGACTTGCTGTGATGAGTCACTTTCAAAAAGAATATGCTTTGTTTCATAATCTGTCCATAGTTTCTGGGCATTTGAATTGTCCTTGTTCAAGACATTCTGTTTTTAGCATTGGAGAAAAATCCTAGGATTACAAACAAAGAGTTTTTTAATCACATTCTTTGTAAAATGAATCTAATGGGCTTCGAATGTTGAAACATGAATCTATGAACGTTTCATAGATGCACCGAATCACGATTCGCTGATTTCATGATTTGCAAATCGCAAATCGGTTCAGCGAATCGCAAATTTTTTTTTTTGGCTTCTCGCAAACTTTTTTTAACCTGAAATGTACTGGAACCAACCTATGAAATGCTGAAATTGAACCTGAAAGTAGGCTGAAACTACTGGAAACGCATTTACTCCCATGCAGGGTCCACATGGTGCACAGGATGAGGCACGGGATGATCCAGAGGATGGTGCACACGATGAGTCCCAGAGCCCAGAGCATTTGTATTCGGATGCCCAGCTGGACGACTTGATTGCAGACTTGGATTCAGAGGCCCAGCAGATGCCGAGCGTCAGGGCGCCCCCATCCTCTCTAGCCAGCATGCCCTACACAGAGTCTCAGCCAGAGCAGCTACACGAGGTGCCTGTAGTTCCTCCAGTTCCTCAGAGGGTGTATGTGCGCCGCACAGCACCTCCAATGCCATCGATACCGTTGAGGCCTGCAGCCCCTTCATCGCCATCCACTTTTGCAGCAGCAGGTCTCCATGGCAGGCCACCATCTGTGCCCAGATCTTTTCTTGCAGCGCCCACATCTACAGGCTCTCCTCCAGTGGCAGCACCCACGACACATCCTCCTCCATTGGCAGCACCCACGGCATCGGCTCCTCCTTTGGCAGCACCCAAGATGTACCAGTACCGGCCACCGCAGCGCCCCTTTCAGTACTTATCGCCGCTGTACTTGCCTTCTGCAGGGACGGCCCCTCCACATCCAGTTCCTCCACCAGCAGCAGGCTCACGGGCACACACTCCTCGGACCTATCCTCCACTATCAGCTGTACAGGGACACCCATCTTTGGCTTCTCTATCCCAGCCGGCCGCAGCTTGGGCCCAGCCTAGCCAGCCAGGTGTGATCTGCATGGGGGTGATGAGGCATTGACGGCTCCCCTCGTCCGCAAGAGGCCAGGAAGGCCCAAGGGTGCACCGAACAAGAAAGGCAGGGCACAGAAACAGCCAGGGAAGAGAGGACGACCTCGCAGGGCTCCAGTTGCTGGTAGAGGTGCAGTATTACAGCCAGTTGCAGCAGGTGTTGTTGGTTTAGCTTGCTTGGGGGCTGATGCGGAGGCAGAGTGGGAGGATGAGGATGACGAGTCTTCTCCCTCAGATACACAGCCCATGCCAGTTCCAGACAGGCATAGATATCAGTTGCGAGAGTCAGCTCGGGGCCCTGAGTTGTCCCTGGAGCATTCATATGAGTTAGAGGTAGAGCATTGATTGTAGCTCTGTTATTTTATTTTTAGCAGTTTGATATCATGTTCCATGTTTGGCGGCCAGATGGTCGAACACTGTATTCAGACCATTTTCCATAGACGTACTTTATTCGCTGCACATTTTGTATTTGTCGATTTGTAATTGTTATGCTCTGTTTTCAATTTTATTCGAATGGTATGTGCGTAATTACAATTAGTTTCAACTGCATAGATTGATAGCAGATGCACAACACAGAAATACAACCCCCTTTATAGCATTTCATAAACACACATACTACATTGCAATACACCAGGCACGCATTGCACCAAAAACACACCATACATTAATTCATCAGATGTATCAAAATTACAATACGTATTCCCGCCATATACGGCTGGGGTTGTTCTTTACACTATGTTAGACACTAAATGCTGCCACATCTACTGCCGAAAATCACATAACAACAGTCAGCCACATACGGCCAGACCCCATCTATTCTAAACATTCCTATGGATCCTGCATTGACTCCTCGCCCTCGTCAGGTGCATTGTTCTGACGCTCTTGCTCTGCCTCCCAGTTAGCCCGAGCTGCCTCCTGGTTAGCACGACGACAGGCAGCCCTTTCCCTGACCATGATGAGCTGCCGCCGTGTGAAGTTCATTCCGATCTGCTCATCCAAATCCAGCTTGACAGCGGGGGCGGGGGGCACAGCGCTGGCTGGGTGCTCCAGCTCCCGATTTCTCCGCCGAGCCTGTCGCAACATCTCTGCAATGTCTGCCTCTTGCTTCCGATGCGTTTCGTAGTGCCTTTGGACATCTTCCTCGAGCTTTCTCCTGGCTTCGCCCTCAGGCCTTGGTGGTATGCGCTCCGCCATATCACGACACCCTGTTTCTCGAAATGGCTCTCACAGCCTCTCACAGCCTCTCACTGGCTCTCACTGGCTCTCTCACAGCCTCCCTCTTACAGTCTCTCTCTCGGTCTGTGACACAGCCTCTCACAACACCTCTCTCTCACAGCCTCTCACTGGCTCTCTCTCACAGCCTCACAATGCCTCTCACAGCTTCTCTCTCACAGCCTCTCACTGGCTCTCTCACTTCCTCGTGAGTGCCTATTTAACCCCACAGCCTGTTTCCCCATTTGCATTTGTTGATGATCCCATGTGCTACTGTACCTCTCCCATGTATTGCTCCCCCACATGTTGCACTCCAATTGGGTCCATGGTCTGCTCCTCCACAATGCCCATGTGACGGTGTACCTGCCCCATGTATTGCTCCCCCACATGCTGCACTCCGATTGGGTCCGTGGTCTGCTCCCCCACAATGCCCATGTGACGGTGTACCTGTCCGATTTGCTGCCCCCCACATGCTGCACTCCCATTGACCACTAGGTCTGCTCTCTCACAGTGCCCCCAGTACAGTCCCCTGTACAGTAACATCTTTTTTCTAAACTCTAGCCCTTTTTTTTCCTAAATTTTTTGCCCTGTATTAGCCTGTTAAAAGGGTTTTTTATTAAAAAAAATAAAATAAAAAATATTATTTTTGTGGTGCCACCCTGGTACCGCTGGTCTGAGGGTGGCACCATAACCGCGGTACCACCATTATGGTACCGCGGTACCATAATGGAGGTATATATATATATATATATATATATATATATATATATATGTATATCAATGTTGCGTCGGAACGCCATTCTGGGACCCAGCGTTTCGGAACACCGTTTCGGGACCCAACGTTCCGGAACGTTGGAATGCTGCAAAAAGAAAAACTTGCAAATTTTTTTTTACTGCCCGCGAAATCCCATTTTCCAACGCGCCATTAGGAGAGAAGAGGAGCTTGCGGAGGGAGAAGTAGGTGGCCAAATGGGTAGTGTGAGCACTCTATGCAAAGGCCTTGATTGCAAGGTGAATGTAGCACACAGAAGTGGGTGATAGTGATTAGATGGGGATTTGCAAGCAAAACAACTTCTTGGAGCTTTTTTTTTCACCCTTTTTTTTGTGTTAATATTATCTGACGGTCTCTGTTGTGTTTAACATTTTTTTGAAAAACTACCATCAAATCCCCCCTCACTTTTGCTGCAATTTGAATACCATATTACAAAAAAAAAAAAGAAGCGTTCCAAGCCAAAATTCCGGAACACGTTCCTGAACGCGTTCTGGAACGCCCTATGCATCTATGATATCTATATATATAAAGATATTTTAGAGAGAGAGTGTAAGTGTGTTGTTAACCCACTCTACTCTCCCTTTGTCACACCTAGACCCTACTCTTTGACTATTCATACATACAATACATATGCACCCACATACAAGCCTATTTTTTGATTACACATAAGCATACACAAGCACACACACATATACATACACATATACGTATACACACATACATATACACATGCACACATACACATATATGTATTGATACATACACACACATACACATACACACATACACACATACACATATACACACATAGATATATACATATATATACACACATACACACACATACACGTACACATACACACATATACACATGTAAACACACACATAGATACATACACACGTATACACTTACATACACATACACTTACACATACACAAATATACAATACACATACACATACACATACATATACACATACATGCATACACATATACATACACATACAAACGTACACATACACAGACATATATTTATACATACACACTAGTAAAGAGTGCCCGTCGTTGACGGGCAATGGCGGCCGATCTAGGTGACGGCTGATGATTTGGAAATTCAGTATGTCGTTGACGGACTATGATTTTCCGATCCAGGTGGCGGCCGATGATCTAGTGAAATGCGTGGCCTAAAGGACCACAAATGGCCTAAATGCGGCCCCTATGCGGCCTAAATGCGATTCGTAAACGACTGTAAGTGACGCTCTTTTGGTTCCTTTGCAGTCCGTTCCATCACCGTGAATGACTGTAAGTGATTCTCTTTTGGTTCACTTACGGTTCTGTTTCAGAAGTGGTTATCGTAAGCGACCGCAACTAACGCACTTGCGGGACCTTACGGTCACTTTAGATCCACTGCTGCAGACCGCAAGTGAAAGAGAGACGGAGCTTTGGAGCAGGGATAATCCGAGAGAGAGAGAGAGAGAGAGAGAGAGAGAGAGAGAGAGAGAGAGAGAGAGAGAGAGAGAGAGAGAGAGCGCATAGGGAGGGGCCGCATAGGACCACAAAGGGACTGCAAACGACCTCCTTTGCGGTCGTTTGGGAGGGTTCAAGGGAGGTCCATTGCGGTCCTAAACGGTCCCATTTTTCGGGGAGGGCCAAAGGGAGGAGTAACCGTGAGAACCATGAGGGCCGAAGGGAGGGGCAACCGTGAGAACCGAAGGGAGAGGTAACCGTGAGAATCGTGAGGGCCGAAGAAAGGGGCAACCGTGAGGGCCGAAGGTTTGCAGTTAACCCAGAGCATTAAGGCCGCATAGGGACCGTGAGCGAGAGCATGAGTGAGAGAGAGAGAGACCATGCGGTCAAAATGGGATCCTTTGCGGTGTGAGAGAGAGAGCATCCGAGTGAGTGAGAGAGTTTGTTCAGAGAGTTCGTTTCCTTCGTTCAAAGAGAGAGAGCGTTTAGGCCTCATAGGGACCGTGAGAGAGAGAGAGAGAGAGAGAGAGAGAGAGAGAGAGAGAGAGAGAGAGAGAGAGAGAGAGAGAGAGAGCATGCGGTTTGCGGTTAACCTAGAGCATTTTGGCCTCACAGGGACCGTGAGAATCGTGAGCGAGAGAGAGAGAGACCATGCGGTCAAAATGGGAGCATTTAGGCCGCATAGGGACCGTGAGAGAGAGAGAGAGAGAGAGAGAGAGAGAGAGAGAGAGAGAGAGAGAGAGAGAGAGAGAGAGAGAGAGAGCGAGAGAGAGAGAGAGAGAGAGAGAGAGAGAGAGAGAGAGAGAGAGAGAGAGAGAGAGAGAGCATGCGGTTTGCGGTTAACCTAGAGCATTTTGGCCTCACAGGGACCGTGAGAATCGTGAGCGAGAGAGAGAGAGACCATGCGGTCAAAATGGGAGCATTTAGGCCGCATAGGGACCGTGAGAGAGAGTGAGAGACCATGCGGTTTGCGGTTAACCCATACCATTTTGGCTGCACAGGGACCGTGAGAACTGTGAGCGACAGAGAGAGAGAGAGAGAACCATGCGGTCAAAATGGGATCCTTTTCGGTGTGAGAGAGAGAGAGCATCCTAGTGAGTGAGAGAGTTCGTTTCCTCCGTTCAGAGAGCATTTAGGCCGCATAGGGACCGTCAGAGAGAGAGAGAGAGAGAGAGAGAGAGAGAGAGAGAGAGAGAGAGAGAGAGAGAGAGAGAGAGAGAGAGAGAGAGAGAGAGAGAGAGAGAGAGAGAGAGAGAGAGAGAGAGAGAGAGAGAGAGAGAGAGAGAGAGAGAGAGAGAGAGAGAGAGAGAGAGAGAGAGAGAGAGAGAGAGAGAGAGAGAGAGAGAGAGAGAGAGAGAGAGAGAGAGAGAGAGAGAGAGAGACCATGCCGTTTGTAGTTAACACAGCATCAAGGCCGCACAGGGCACATGGACCTTACGGTTCTGTTTCGGAACCGGTTATCGTAAGCGACCGCAACTAACGCACTTGCTGGACCTTACTGTCACTTTAGATCCATTGCTGCAGACCGCAAGCGAAAGAGAGACGGAGCTTTGGAGCAAGGATAATCCGAGAGAGAGAGAGAGAGAGAGAGAGAGAGAGAGAGAGAGAGAGAGAGAGAGAGAGAGAGAGAGAGAGAGAGAGAGAGAGAGAGAGAGAGAGAGCATAGGACCACAAAGGGACCGCAAACGACCTCCTTTGTGGTCGTTTGGGAGGGTTCAAGGGAGGTCCATTGCGGTCCTAAACGGTCCCATTTTTCGAGGAGGGCCAAAGGGAGGAGTAACTGTGAGAACTGAAGGGAGGGGTAACCGTGAGAACCGTGAGGGCCGAAGGGAGGGGCCACCGGGAGAACCGAAGGGAGAGGTAACCGTGGGAACCGTGAGGGCCGAAGAAAGGGGCAACCGTGAGAACCGTGAGGGCCGAAGGTTTGTGGTTAACCCAGAGCATTAAGGCCGCATAGGGACCATGAGTGAGAGCATGAGTGTGAGAGAGAGAGAGACCATGCGGTCAAAGTGGGATCCTTTGCGGTGTGAGAGAGAGAGCATCCGAGTGAGTGAGAGAGTTCGTTTCCTTCGTTCAGAGAGAGAGCATTTGGGCCGCATAGGGACCGTGAGAGAGAGAGAGAGAGAGAGAGAGAGAGAGAGAGAGAGAGAGAGAGAGAGAGAGAGAGAGAGAGAGAGAGAGAGAGAGAGAGAGAGAGAGAGAGAGAGAGAGAGAGAGAGAGAGAGAGGACTGGATTTTTTTGTGGAATTGCAGACATGTATAGAACTGGATTTAAACAGAACCTGGCTTGGAGAATTTAGAGTGGTGCATAAATTATTTTGTGCATGATATACAGAGAGACGCTATGTAGAGCATCTAGAATGATATCTTTCTAAATGCCAGGGAACTATGATTCTGTATGTTTATAGCATTTGTTCCAAAAGTCTAAAGGCGGGGTGGCAATGAGTTCTGTGCAATACTGGAGTTTTAGGACACAAACCAAAGATTGTATACGGTCTCCTCAGTGTGTGTGTGTGTGTGTTTTTTTTACTTTTATTTAGCGATGTGTGCCTGTATGTCTGTGTGTGTATTCAATGTGTGGGTTTCAAAAACATTCATCACAAAAACCCAAACTGTTATAAAAATTCAAGCAGCAACAATTTCATATTCCAATTTTTTTAGGAAATAGACATCATGTCATCTGATAATTCAGAAACCAATACCTGGGCATACACCAAGTTTTCTCACATTGGCTCAAAGTCACTAAGTCTAACAATACTAACATGACTCCAAACATATGCCACATTCCTAAGTAACATATCTACATCTAATAGATATTCTCTCGGAAGAAAACATCTTCTTTGTTGCTGGAATATGGACTCCGCATAAGCTTCTATCAACCACAAAATTGAGCAGCGAGACACCTCATCACCGAAACAAAATAACTCCATCAGGTCTTGCACAAAAGTCCTGCGATTTATGTGGATCTTCAACATTTGCAACAACACCAAGAATGTCATAAAAAAAATGTACATACAACAACACAATCTTAAAAAACATATGACAACTCTGCATTTGATTTGGAATGGCATGTCGGTGATACGTTGGAATGGCAGCAACGATCCATCGCATCAGATCGTAGCTGCATCAGTGATGCAAATGATTCTGGTCTCTTGTCCTAGCATTGAAGGTTGCTGCCAGTAGACCCCCTGTTCAACGTTTCAAATGGCTAGAGGATGCAGCAATGGAGCAGCCTCGATGGTGGTGAAGACCAGTGGGCTTCCTTGCTTTGGTGAAGCTCCCTTGTGCTTGATAGAGATGATGGATTTTGCCAAAGCGGCTGCTGAGGAAGCATGGAAGTTAATGGAAAGGGGACAATCTGAAATACTCCTTCCTTGACGACGCTGAAGAACGTGAACAACAGTAAACAAATTCAGAGCAGAGTGAAATCATGTAAAGGTAACCATAAACAAAAGGATTCAAGCTTTTTAAGTTACAAACCTTACCTTGTAGCATGGATATGGATGTGGATATTGCAGTTGGCGGATGCAATCAGAAAGAAGAGAGCAAGAAGACGATGGAGAGAGAGACCCGCCCATGCTATGGATATTGCAGTTGGCGGATGCAATCAGAAAGAAGAGAGCAAGAAGACGATGGAGAGAGAGACCCGCATCCCGCCTGCTCGCGATTGAGAGAAAGAGAGAGAGAACCGATCGAGAGAAAGAGAGCACGCGCTCGGGGGGGAAAAAATTTGAAATTGTGTGCGTGCGCCCAAAAAAAAGAAAAAAAAATGGCTTCTATGTGTTATTTTTTTCACACGCATAGGACCTTTCAATCGTTTTTTAGCCTTTCAGTCGTTTTTTTAGCTTTTCGCGTTGTAAAAAGCGTGACATTTTGTGCAGAGTGTGACATTTTTGACGGCATGGCGACATTCTCTCTCTAAAATAGTTTTAATATATATTGAGACATACACATACATATACATATACATTCACATATACACACACATACACATAAATATACATTCACATATACACACATACATATACACATACATACACATACACGTACATCCACATACATACTTATACACACAAATACACATACATATACGTACACGTATACTCATACACACTTACACATACATACACATTTAGTGCATCTATGGAACGTTTTAATATATCGATTCCTGTTTTATCTGCTTGTAGCCAAACACATTTCTATTATAATTATCAACCTTAATCAAGATCTGCATAAGCTGAGCTACTTTTACCATGTCTGAGATATCTACGTGCTTGGTCTGTCTGTGGTGTTGCTCTTTGAATGCATTGCGTATTGAAACATCATGATGTCTACCAAGGCATTTTATCAGTAATATATTCTAAAACGAGGACATGGTAGTTTTTGATTTGGGTGTAGTGGACTAATTTAGAGCATGAATTTGTTGCATGGTTTCTGGGGTAACTTTCCCAACGTTCATGCAGATGTCTCAAAGAAAAATTCTGAACACCTTTTTGAACTGTTTTAATTTTGCAGACATTGAAAGAGAAAACAGTGCAGATTATGTTTGAAACCTTCAATGTGAATGGATTTTATGCTGTTGAGCAAGCTGTGCTTTCAATTTATGCTGTTGGTCGTATCTCTGGATGCGCTATCGACATTGGACATGGAAAAATAGGTATGAGAACCTTTTATGTCCTTATATCCGTGAAAGTAGAATCTTGAAAGTAAGTCCTTGTAAGTCCTCATCTATGTATGACAATGTGCTGAGTTACATACATTTTGATGGGCCCTGTGCTTTTTGTTATGACTCTTCACTTAGACCATGTGGATCGCGCCTTTGGGCCCTCCATTTGTTGATGACATTTATTTTTGGTTATTGGCAATATCTGGGCCCTACTGATAGGGTTAATCATAACCTAACTCATGGGTCTTTAGATACTATTAAAACTAAATAGGCCATAGTATCAGCTGGCTGATAATCTGGAAACTAGTTAGATTAGAGAGCCCCCATTGAAGATGAGTTTAGCATTGCTTTGGATTACATTTGGCTCAGTTGCTGCAAATTGTCAGTGATGTTTTCAGAAACCAGAAAACAGAGTGATTCTACAGCCCATAAAAATGAATGATTACCATGAGGAAGTTATGAATCATGATCGATTAATCGACACGTTGACCTGTCGAAAACTGGACAACAAACTATTTTGTGGATATAATGATGGGTAGGCATAGTTGAAGTGATGACTTATGTACTCTCCTGCAACTACAAGATGACACCTGTAGTCAATCATTCAAGACGGGAGTAAAGATGGATGGTTACATGCTTCAAGTGGACAACAAACTATTTTGTGGGATATAATGATGATGGGTAAGCATAGTTGAAGTGATGACTTGAGTACTTTCCTGCAAATTACCTTCTTCACCTCGGATATGGTTCTTGCAGCCATTAGGAAGTTGAAGACCCGTTGGGCAAGAGACATCGAGGACCTTGAATCTCAACTACTGATTCATGCCCCCACCGTGGCCACTCTCCTTAATCACGTTGTCGTCTTTGGCTTCCCATCCTCTTGATGCACCAACATCATCCACCCTATTCACAAAAATGGTGACCCCATGATCCTTGGTAACTATCGTCGCTATCATGATTGGACATGTTCTCGCGAAGCTATATAGTACCATCCTTCAGTCTGCAGTGAGCTCAAAAGCTGAGTTTAGGAGATTATATGCTTTGGGCCAGGCAGGGTTCTGAGCCCATTACTCTACCACGGACCATATCTTCACTCTTCGAGCTCTTATTGAGGAAGCTAGGCACAGAAAAGAGATGGTTTACTGTTGTTTTGTGGACCTCAGAAAAGCCTTTGATTCTATCCCACGCTTCTTGCTCATTTAGAGACTTTGTGACCTTGGCTTCTACTGACACTATTTTGGCTGTGATGGCTCTTTATGAGAGAGTTTTGGGCTATTTCAACATGACAGTGATATTTCTGAGCATGTTTGGAGCACCATTGAGGTGAAGCATGGTTGCTCTCTATGCTGGTTGTGATGGCTCTTTATGAGAGAGTTTTGGGCTGTTTTCAATGTGACTGTGCTATTTTTGAGCATATTTGGAGCACCGTTGAGATGAAGTAGGGTTGCTTTCTTTCACTGGTTTTGTTTGGATTGTATATTGATGAGGAGAGGGTCATTTCACAGTGGGTGGATCTGGTTGTAGACTAGGCAACATTCTGATTGCCATTTTTTTTATGCCGGTGATATGGTACTAGTCTCTCCGACTAGAGAGGGGTTACAACAATAGTTGGATTGTCTATAAGCCTTTTATACCCGTTGGGGCTTGGGGTTGAACATTGTGAAGACCAAGGCTTTCTAGGTCTTCAACACTTCTAGGGCTTTCATGGAGTGTCAGGAGCTTATTTTCCACGAATAGCTCGGAGATGTGGTTTCTTCATACACTTACTTGGGGATACTTTTCACTAGCCCTACATTTAGTATGAAACGGGCTTTCTTAGGCATGCCACCTCCTCCTTGAGTCATTTGGTATCTCTATCACAACTCTTCCTTTGGGTACTCATCTGAATACCTTGATCGTATATATAGAGCATACTTTGCTTGTACTTGGCAGTGTCAGTTGGGGGTTAAGCTTGACTACTCGGACACATTCCTTGGAGCGAGACACATTAGGGTTGCCAGTTTTACCTCAGTATTTGGACTTAGGATTATCGCATAGCCTTAGATTCACATTGGGCTAGCTTCGTGTATCATTACCCAAAGCGTAGTCCAAGAATGCAATCAAGAAGTATGAACCAACAAAGTTGGTTTAAATATAGGATGATTTAGGTAATTTTGAGGAGCCACCATCATCAGTCCATCCATCAAAGACCTAGCCGTAGCACCATGACTTGAATCACTACAGATGACTAAGTTCTTGTTGTCCAGGGCTTAGGGGTTTTTATTTATACTCTAGCCTAAGACACTCTAGTACTATGACTATTATCTATGGGGTTATGTCTCCCAAACTTCACATGTCATTTCCTCCACAGCCCCAATGGCTAGAGCCATCTTATAGTAGTATTGAACTAGGCACCTTGAGGTAATTGTAAAATTAACACTACGATTTTACTCCCTAATGACTTGTACCTATGGGCCCTTCATTGACAATGGCAAGTATTGTATTGTAGCTTGGATTATCACATACATTTAGTGAATGAACATGATACAAGTGCATTCGGATATAAACAAGATAATCATTACAATTTAATAGTTTTCAATAGTTTTGATGAGGGTTTGCTACATAGCTTGGCCTCTATATGGGTGGAATTTGTTGTTGAGAGACAAAAACTTGAAGATGAGAGTCTGCTTTTAGCTAAGAGACTTGTGAATCTGAGACAGACTTGTAGCTTAGAGATGAGATGTGTAGCAAAGACATTTAGACTTGTAATTAGGAGACAAACATTAGTAGAAAAGAGTTCAACCCAGTCTAAAGTTGTACCTCCAGAGCAGAGACTTACATCGAGGTCAATTGTTTGTCTAATTTAGGGTTAGATTAGTTGAACTTGTTGCTTTGGGTTCCACCGCTACATCCATAGATGACAAACATGCATCTTCAATTGAGACACACTTGCATGTATCTCTTTAGCTAAGAACATGCATCTATGTATGAGACACATGCATAGGCACTTGTAGACGACTCACTTGAAACATACATACAAGAGTTAGACACTCTATTCTATAGGCACCTCTTTGGTATTCAATCTTAGATCCTAGTATGGTTGTAGGCATTTCATGCCTGTATTTTGTTTATATTTCACTTTTGTCTCTACATCTTCCATTCACACCTCTAGACACTTGCCATTGTACAGTTTTCGTACATCCTTCCATGTTTGTCTCTTGTTGACATACTTGTGGTGGCAACTCGCTACATCTTCCATTGTTCCAATTACAAATGTGCTTCCATGATAACCTACTTTTTCTACACTCATAGATGAAGTTCTTCATGTTTTATGTTTTTGCTTTCTCAATCCCCTATTCTATTTCATTCTTCACTGTTGTTTTTTGACTTTCTCCATTGTCATTTTTGTAGTTATTATGTACTACTTTGGTTGATAATATTCATACTATTCATACCCCTTTTGCCTCAATGTGCTTTGTTTCCACCTTCTACTATTTCCTATCACGTTCTTGAGCCATCATTATTGGCACTTTTGATCATCATTGTAGTGATCTACAACAACTTTAGCCAGGCAACTAGCTTGGGATCTACTCGCTTTTTTTGTGCTAGTTATTATTGATACTTCTTGGCACTTAGGGTTTGTATGGATACTTTGGGATCTATTTTATGTTCCATAGTCCTCTGTTCCTTGTGCTGTATGATATTCCTAGGTTATATGCTTGACTTGGGATACCTTTGTGAGTATTGTACGATCTTTTGCATTATGTGGCACTATTGGTTATGAGGTTGAGATGTTATCTTTTTGTATGCATCGTCAAATGCTTCGTATTCATGCTTGTCATTCTTGAACCATTAGATTTGCATGGTATATACTATATATGTGTATTGCAACAAAGCTAACATGGTTATACTATAGTCTTTGGTCATTTGACGCATTTATACGGCAATTTTGAGCCATTCGCATAACATGAACTTACAAGTAGGTATATAGTCAATGTTCCAAATTTTCGTTTGCTAACCTAGCATCTACATTTTGGAAGGCTTCTTTCTTAGCGTAGGCTTTTCTTGCGGTATGATCATTATGTTGAGCCTTCAACATTTCTATTTTACTTGCACTACGGATAAGTTTCTTGTTGGTGCCTAACTGGGCCTCGTTTTGTTATTTGTTATTATTGGACATGTAGACCATATGGGCTGGACCTTGGGACTTCATTTATTAGTGACATTTGTTATTGATGATAAGGTTATTTAGCATAATTAGCCCTGCTCGTAGGGTATAGCTCTAACCTAATTCATGGGTCTTTAAACATTATAAATAGGCTGTAAGGTATCATTGTCAGTTAGTTGATTGTTTGGAGCTAGCTACCTAGATCACAAAGTTGAGCTTCAAATTATGTTCAACTTAGGTATTATAATATTCTGGTTCAGTTTTAGTTTTGCATCAGATTGATCTTCAGCTTTACATTATCTCCCTCTATGTATATTTTCTTTCTCGGCGATATGTTCCAAGCTAACAGTTTTCTCATAGCACACCCTTCTTTTCTCCTTGGAAGTTCATAACATCGTTTTAAAGCTTCAAAGGTTGAAAAATGATCTTAGCAGGTTGACTGAAGAGCTTGAATGGTCTATAAGACCCTTTTTGTCGCATGCATAGATATTGCCCCGGTTTGGGAAGGTGCTGTTCAGCACAATGCTGTTAAAAGGCTTGAAGTGAGTGGCCAAGACCTTACCTTTTTGTTAGGGGAAGAGCTTGAGAAATCCAATCCACAGACAAAACTAGATTCTTCAACAGTAGAGATGCTGAAAGAGACTTATGGAATTACTGCTGATGACCAAGAGGAGTATGCCAAAAAAGCTGAAGGTTGTACAACCGTGGAGCATACGTTGCCTGATGGTCAGGCAAGTTGTACTTAACTGTTGCATTGTTTTTTTAAACTCGTTCTTGTTGGAAGTTCCTTTGTAGAGACATTATTGAAGCATGATGTTCTTTCCTAATAGCTATTTGATGTGTGGTTGTTCAAGGTGCTGCAATTTCACATTGTATCAAGTGTAATTTATTCATTCATTTTGTAGTATCCAAAGGGTTTCAATTGTGCATGAATTTGTTTCAGCTACAATAATCAATTCAATCATAGTTATCTTATATCTTATATTCATCAATCCCCAAGCATTCATAGAAGAATATCGGCAAATGAGAGAGAGAGAATTAGAATTATATATTAATGTTTGTCAAGTGCCCCAGGGCACATAAGACAAGTAGAAAGTACATCAAAAGAGAAGGAGCGTTGTCCACGTAGGACTTATTCATAAAAGCTAAACCAGCACTAGAAAACAGAGAGAAACAAAGCTTAACGTCCAACTCTGTCGAGGGTACAATATCACTAGCTTAACCACCAGCTACACAGAGGGAAAGAGAGAACTGAAATAAGGTAACTAACTGGCTAGGTGGATATAAAAAACTGCGTGATATGGTGATAAGCAGGTGTTGGCCTTGGGTGAAGAGCCCTGGGCCTGGAGGAGCGAAGAGGACGCTGGAGCTTTGGTCATCGTACTGGAATGTCCATCTCACTGTCAGAAGTCTCATCTCTATCCCTCTTCTGGAAAAAGTGTGTAATGTGGGACTGGCTATGATCCACATCAAAAACATTCAATAAAAAGGAAGATCTCAGAGTAAACATCTCTCGTAATAATAAACCAACACATTTCGCATCTGTGAAGGCAAGGAAAGAACCAAGTGTAAGTGGAGTATCTCTGTATAAGGTCAGAAACACATTGAAACCATGAGGACTTAGCCTGCTGACTAGCTAGAGTGTGAGAGGATGTGAAAGCTGCAGCAACATATCTAGATGAATCAAGCTCCGAGACTCTATGAATGAATGTGATAATCCGAAATATAGCCTCGACAATCAGTGGAGGTGAGGCAAACTCTGCCAGTATGATATCATGGGGAACTGACTGCTTCGCACGGATCATCCGGCTAAGCATAAGGATTTGCAAACGTGAAATATCACTCCAAGTATCTTTGGACAAGCCAGGACACCGTGTCTTTGCTGAATATAGAGCCACCGGAGAGAGTGGCATAAAAAATGCGACAACGCGTATCAGGATCATGTACATAGTAAATAGAGGAAAACCTCTCCATCTGGACAAGAGCAGAGTGCCCCTTGCGGAGCCTAGACAATGCAGCTGGTCTAAAAGTGAGCAATGGACCAGTGAAAAGGACACCCAAGTATGTATACGAGGCTACTATCTCCAGTGGCAATCCATCATAGTAGAATACTGTGTCTCTCATATGCTGTCGATTGGTGTTGAACACCATGACCTTAGTCTTACCAATGTTCACCATCAAACCCCAAATCTGGCAGAAAGTATATAAAGCATCAAGGTGCTGCTGAAGCCCAAATGCTGATCTCGATAGAAGTATCACGTCATCCGCATATAGTAGAATAGGGATAATCATATCTGCTAACGGACAGCCATCTCCACCTCTTCCCTAATAATCCGCTCAAGATCATCAATATATAGAGCAAAGAGTAGGGGACAGAGGACATCCCTGCTTAACTCCCACTGTACAATGAATGTAAGAGGACCATCCATCACCATCTCGAAAACGAGCTAGCCCTCTCTCATACAATGTGACGATAGCAACAATGATCTCCTGAGAAAAGCCAAGCGATGCTAGGCGCTGGAGTAAAAGGTGTCTCGGAACAGAATCGAAGGCTTTGCGGAAATCCACAAAGCAACAATAAACCCTCTGCTTCCTGAACTTAGCCTCCTCAATAATGCATCTCTAGATGGGGAGTTTCTTTAGAAGCCTCCTACATGCTGTTGTGTCATCAAAATCCAGGACTACCTTCACTGTATTACATGAATCAAATGATGGGGAAGAGGAACAAGAAGCTAGCAAACCGATTTTTGATCTCAAGCAGGTGCAGCGGACCTCCCACTGTAGCGCAACGGGTCCAGCTAGGAAAATGAGGAATGGACTATGATGCTGATGCAATGGTGCTACTCGCTGATGGTGCGATGGTGGTGTTGTTGATGGGAAGCAGCACAACGATGGTGCCCTGCCCTCCAATCGGCTTCAAGCAAATGCTATCCCAGTGATCTGTTCTTCAGAGAGAGAGAGAGAGAGAGAGAGAGAGAGAGAGAGAGAGAGCTTCATGAATGTCTTTTCCATACCAAAAGGCATGTAAGACTAGTAATAGTAAATATACATGTCAAGTACTTGGTCCAGTGGGAGCATATGAAAAGGTCTCCAAGACAGTGGTGAAAGAAAACAACATAACTATACTATGAGCTGAAATGAGTGAGATATGTAGGAGTATATATGCTACTAGATGTAAAAAGTGGGGTATAGCATATCATCCCGTCTTGTTGTTGAAGAAGGATGTGATGCGAGCCGCAACATGAGGTAACTCTGGTATTTACTAACGTTGACTAGGAGGATGAGAAGTGTGTCTCCTCATGATAGAATGGATAGCTCTAGTTGCAATATGAGTATGAGTGGTGTGCAGTCTCTGGTCTGTGTGAATAGGTGCATCGTCATCCACATCATCATCCACAGAATGTTGGTCCTGACATGGTCTTCTCCTAGAGAAGTAAGAGGTAATCTAATACTGAGAACTAGGGTGAACTCGACTGAGCTGTTTTGCATATATCACTAACGCCGCCAAGTACGATCAAGGTACGCTCTATATGAAAATGTTTGATATACTGGAAGAGCTGTGATAGAGATACCAAATGACTCAAGGAGGGGGTGGGATGCCTTAGAAAACCATGACAGCCGGTAGCCCTGATCATGAAGTGTATGTCTCTTTGAATATATGTCACATGTGATAAGTTGGGAGGTTGCATCGACCTATATAGGTGGAGTAGCAAACTCAGCAAGGACGATCTCATCTGGGACTAGGGGCTTTGCTTGAATCATGCGAGCTAACATGGTAGTTTGAAGTCTCGAGATACTGGCCCAGTGTGAGGAGGAAAGAAGTTTCACCCCAATGGTGCTCCAAATATTCTCAAAAATACCATTGTGATATTGAAAACAGCCCAAAACTCTCCCATAAAGAGCCATCACAACTAGACTAGTGTCAGTGGAGAAGCCAAGGTCACGAAGTCTCTGAATGAGCAAGGATCGTGGGACAGAATCAAAGGCTTTTTTGAAGTCCACAGAACAACAGTCAACCCTCTCTTTCCTGTGACTAGCTTCCTCGATAAGGGAAGGGAGCATGAGTCGTGCACAATATGATGAAGGGAGCAACATTCCATGTTAATCATTAAGTGGGAGTGTTAGAATAAATGTTCACATTCGTACCCCTAATGTTGTCATCTAGGGTTAATCAGGATTATTAGGTCATGCCCGCGTGCTAATTCTAGGGGCCATTACCAAGTTAGACTTTAGTTAGACTCAAGTTTGAGATTCTAGTGCTAGATTTGGCGCACAAGTTTTGCTATAGATAGGTGTTGGGTGCTTTTACTTTATATAGAGACATCAATTATGCAATTGCTTTAAGGTTGCTTTAACGAATAGGAAGAGCAGCCCACCAAGCCTTTGAGTAGATGTCCACCAATGCCTCTAAAAGCCTCCAATGTGCCTCTCCTTCAATGCTCTTAAGATCCTTCCAAAAGTAGACAAACAAGATGGCCTCAAGAATTTACCACCCAACCATAGCTAGATCCAAGCTTCAAGCAAGACCTATGTAGCACCCCCTTGCTAAACCACAATCACCACCATCACAAACACAAGCATGCTCAAGATCCTACCCCCATCTAAGTCCCATACCAAAGATGGTGATCCTCACAAGAGCAAGCAAGCAAAATCCAAGCTCTCTACACACTAGCAATCCACTGGAGGATAGAAGCAAGCCACAACACAAGAATTCTCCCTCCAATTGGGCGCCCTCTCCCTCTCATATAGATGGCCAATGACACATTTCAAAGCACTATGGAATGCCTACACAACCAAGAGGCAAATGAAGGGCCAAGAGGCTCACAAGTTAGTGGAATGTAAAAAGACACCTTCCATAACTTGTGGTTCTTGAATATAACTTCTTGAGTTCTTTAGGGGCATCTTGGGACCCTAGTAGGTGCGCCCTCCTACTAGTTCCCCATGACCCTTATGTGATGGCTAATTTTGGGCCAAGGCCTATTATGTAATTGTGGCTCAAGGTTGAGGCCCAAGGTTTAGGATAATGACCAATACCCAAGGTAAGGTCCTCCTAACACCTCACTAGGAACCATACCTCTATCCAAGGCATAGACACCTACATGCCCTTATCCAAGGCCACCAGTACCTTAATATAAAGGCACCTACCCTTAATCCTAAGGGTACCCCTTATTCAAGGGTGATTCGCCATTTAGCCCCCCAGACACTAAATGGGCAGATAGGGTTAAAGTACTGCTAGTTACATAGGTATGTAACATTCCTTCCCCCTTAACTTCAATTTTTCCTTGTAGGGAAAAATTTGGAAAATTCTTCTGGAGATTAGCCTCCTTTTCCCAAGTATCTTCCTCTTCTGACTTGCTCCTCCACTTCATTAAAAATTCTTGAGGCACTCTATTCCTTAGAGTTTTCTGCCGGCTATTAACAATTGCCTCAGGCAGGTGGTCCACTCGCGGACTCATCAAAGCTCTACTAGATCTTCCACAAGGACCAGGGTTTCCCCAACCCCCAACGAGGGTTTTAACTTACTAACGTGCAAAACTGGATGAATTCCAATGTTAGCTAGAAGATCTAGTTTGTATGCGACCTTGTTAATCACTTGGATAACTTTAAAAGGACCGCAATACCTAGGTGCCAACTTTGCACACTTACCAGTTTTCAAGCCCCTAGAGTGACTAGGGACCCTAAAAAACACCATGTCATTGACCTTGAATTCCTTGTGCTTTCGAGACAGATCAACATAGTGCCTCGCCCTGTCCTGGGCACTTCTTATGCTGTCTTTAGCCAGTTGTAACATTTTTTGCATATCCGCAAGGAAATCAGCTGCGGCTTGCACCCTAAGGTTTTTCATGCCAACACTAATCTGATCGAGGTTGATAACCATACATAAGCATGAAAGGGCTGAATCCGGTCGCTGAGTGTTTTGCACTATTATATGCAAACTCCACCAGTGGAAGGTAATTTTTCCAATTAGATTGCCGATGGCCCACATATGCTCGTAGCATATCCTCCATCGTTTGATTGGTCCTTTTCGTTTGACTATCTGATTCAGGATGATCTGCAGAACTCATACTCAAAGTTGTTTCCAACTTTTCAAACACTGCTTGCCAAAGATTCCCAGTGAATTTTGGGTCACGATCACTGACAATAACGCAAGGCATCCCGTACAGTCGAAAAAGCTTCTTAACAAAAAGTTGAGCTAGTTCTGAAGCTTTGACTGTAGTTTTAGTTGGGATAAATTGAGCGAACTTCGTAAGTTTGTCAACAATGACCCAAACAAAATCATGGCCCTTTCATGTACGTGGAAGCCCGACCACAAAATCCATAGATATACTTTCCCACTTTCCAGTAGGAATATCCAATGGATGCAATAGGCCACTAGCTTTTAGCCTTTCAGCTTTATTTAATTGACACTTAGTACATAAGTCACTACTTGAGTTCTCATCTTAGGCCACTAAAGTGGCGCCTAACTAATTCAAGTGTTCTTTGTATACCCCGATGTCCTGCGCATGGACTATCATGACACTCATGCAGGATTTGGTCCCTAACTGTGTCATTCTCCGGTACACATACTTTGCCCTTACGAAACAAGATCCCATTCTGTATAGCAAAAACCAGTTCAATCTTTTCCTGATTCAAGGAATCCTGCTTACCTGAATCGACCCCAGAAAGTACTTGTTGCCAATACTTTCCAAAAAAAGGATCGGACTTAAAATATCCCCGGTTGTATATTAGTAAGGCTTAACTAATTATTAACTGGTAAACGACTCAAAGCATCCGCTAGAGTGTTTTGACTCCCTTTACAATACCGTAGTGAGAAGTCGAATACTTGTATTAGCTCAGCCCATCTAGCTTGTCTCCCTTTTATATCTGTAGCATCACAGAAACAACGGATGTTTGATGATCCATCAAAACATCAAATTTGGCTCCATACAAATAATGTCACCAAATTTTCAAGGCATGAATAATAGCAAAAAGCTCCTTTTCATAGGTACAATACCTAGATTGAGCTGGATAGAGTTTCTTGCTTTCAAAAGCAACAGGATGTCCATCCTGCATTAGGACAACTCCAATCGCATAATCACCGGCATCGGTCCTAACCACAAATGGTAGGGATTGGTGCACTTGTCACACTTTTCTTAAGCAACTCAAAATTATTGTTCATATCCTCCGTCCACACCACTAGTGGACTCCTAGTCCTCCGGCTAAGTTTTTTGAAGCCTCTCAAAGCTTGAGTGAGGGGGAATGCCATCCTAGCGAACAGCGGTATATGCCGACGGAAAAATCCTACGAAACCCAAGAATGACTTGATTTCCCGAACCTAGTAAGAATTGGCCATTCAATAACCCTCCGGATACGATCGGCCTCTATTTCTATACCACTTTCAGAAATCTTATGCCCCAGGTAAGATAACTCTTTAGCAAAAAAATCGCATTTAGACTCCTTGGCAAAAAGCTTTTCCTTTCTTAAGATGTCCAAGACAACACAAGAATTCTCCCTCCAATTGGGTGCCCTCTCCCTCTCATATAGATGGCCAATGACACACTCCAAAGCACTATGGAATGGCTACACAAGCCAATAAGAAATGGGGAGGCAAAGGAAGGGCCAAGAGGCTCACAAGTTAGTGGAATGTAAAACGACACCTTCCATAACTTGTGGTTCTTGAATATAACTTCTTGGGTTCTTTAGGGGCATCTTGGGACCCTAGTAGGTGCGCCTTCCTACTAGTTCCCCATGACCCTTATGTGATGGCTAATTTTGGCCCAATGCTTATTATGTAATTGTGGCTCAAGGTTGAGGCCCAAGGTTTAGGATAATGACCAATACCCAAGGTAAGGTCCTCCTAACACCTCACTAGGTTCCATACCTCTATCCAAGGCATAGACGCCTACATGCCCTTATCCAAGGACACCAGTGCCTTAATATAAAGGCACCTACCCTTAATCCTAAGGGTACCCTTTATCCAAGGGTGACTCGCTCGCCATTTAGCCCCCCAGACACTAAATGGGCAGATAGGGTTAAAGTATTGCTAGCTACATCGGTATGTAACATTTCCTTTTGCTTTGCTTTTGCTTTTTGGCATAGACTACTATCTATGTGCGCCCTAGTCCATTTGCAATGGGACATAGTTGGAGTACATCTCATCATTGCTCATCAATGCTGTTTATGTTTTCTTCCATCTATGTGTATGGTTATTCTCTAACAACAATAGGAATCTTATCTTGGTTGCTTACTATGAACAAGTGGTTTTCTAACATGGTATTAGAGCATGGTTCAAGATTCGAGAGAACAAGGCGGTACTCAACAAAAAAAGTCAATCATCATATGCAGATTGATTCGACCAATGTGGAGGTGGTGTCCCTAGCTAGCTCTCAATCTCAATTTCATCTACAAGGGTGGCAGCTTTGTGGAAAGAGATTCGGTGCTACAAGGAGGAGTTGTGTTACATGAGGAGACTACAAAAATTGCCTTAGATCTTAGGTAGAGATCAATAGGTGGTGGAGGTTGGAAGTTACAGGAAGGTCAACTTCAGAAGTTCTAAGATTGGGCAAGGTGAAGTCAAGGTTGGAATGGACAATGGTGCAATCTCTAAGGAGTAGTATGGGGAATATAGACTATGGGTCTATTTAAGTAAATCGATGTTCAAGTCAAGAGGATGCTTCATCATTTTAGAGTTTCTTATCATGGTGGCAAATGATAAGTTCATTGTTACAAGTGACAGTTGTGACAAGCTGTGTGGTTGTCATTTTTCTTTGGATTGGTTTGGGAAGACAAAGATACCGAGGAG